>JAXDDW010000066.1:1825000-2504886 GCA_034670385.1 Hoplostethus mediterraneus
ACTTTTCTTCTGCGCCGTCAGTGCTACAACGAAGCCAGAAGCGAGGCCAGGCGGTTTCGACTACTCATTGATAAAGACGTTCAGTTCACATCACCCCAATTTGCTGCAAGCCCGTCTTGCTAGCAACCCCTCCACCTGGAACACTGTGCTTTGTTACACCAGCGTTCCTCAACTCTGTCAGACGTTCACTTCGCTCTCTCGACTGGTCGAAACACACGCGGCATGTAAAAAGCGGCTACGCGTCATTTCAGGACAACATCGCAACTTACTGTAAGCTGTAAGCAAGCACACAACACTGTAGCTCTACCCTCCTTTCACCTCTTGTGTTCGTAAATGGCCACTAGTGTTACGCTTTTGTTTTGTAAAAAACTTGTTTATGGCCCAAAACGAGCACTATGCAGCCATCTGAACTGTTGCAATACCGCATGCACAGTAATTGATAGGTTAGGAGGTGAGGAGCGTGCGGTTATACACGCCCTGGGCTCCGTTAGTGGGTGGAGCAGCCTGTGGAGAGACGGCCGGAGGCAATATGATGTTGATGTTGAGTATTTGTTATAAATGTGTGTTGAATGGTAAGACTGTAATTGGGTTGCACTCTCCCAGCAGGATTGCTACAGCCCTCCTTTACATGCTACATAATGTGAATGATCAATATTTGATCTTAATCTCGCCACTAGGGACGTTGTAATATCGCATGCACCATTCCTTTTATTTTGAAACTCTTTGGTCATTAGCATGCCACAGGGATCTCGTCGCTGTCATCGGCATGCAAGAAAAACAACAATGTTATTGTTGTTCTTCTGCAAGTCAGATAGATTATTTATCAGAAAGAGAAATCCAAAAACCTCAGAACAGAAACCTATATTTCCAATTATGTATTGTTGCACATTTATTAAAAACACAATGACATTTACTTGTATTTTCACTTGGGTTATACGTGCGGTTAAGTTTCATCTGAATTTACGTCAAAAGACACATTAATAACAGATAACTCAGATCTGTGGTTTGCCAGTGTCCAAGGCCGACGCCTTTCTTGCAGCGGGGCCTCGCCTGTCTCAGAGGACTGCCAAAATAGCCCATTGCCTTTTGACACATGTTTGAAGTGGATAGATTATTATGTCCGCCATGTCTTTCTGTTGTTGGCGATATGATGTTATTGGCCGCACGCACCTCTGGTACATGCCAGTATGTTGTTTATTTTGCCGGAATGACACGGATTGCCTGATTTCACCTTTTCAAAAGGCAGCAGCTGCCTTGTCACACGGCGAGGGACTTTCATATTAGAACCGGCTATTTGGTTGACTTCCAAAATGTTTCCTTCATATGAAAACCCATCCTTACTATCAGCGTATTTGTTTGTTTTGTTTGTTCTGCGGGATTCACCAATACTACAAGACGTATTCACTTTTGCACACTTTTGCATTTAGCACATTTCACTTTTGCACATTTACATTTTGCACATTCAAATCATGTTTTTGTACTGCGCATTTGTTTATTTTTGTATAGTAGTTAATAGTAGTTAGTAGTTTTGTTTTTAATTTTCTTTTTTTCTTTATTTTCTTGTCGTTTTTATTAATAAAGTACCAACCTAAGTTTATTCTGATACAAAAAGAAACTGATATTGTTACATTTTTACGGTTCATCTATTCAAGTTTATTTGCCTCAACCCCTAACACAGTCTAGCAGTCTACACTCGCAGGGCTCACAACACGGTCTAGAAAGTGAGGGCTGCACTACGGCGGTTATGCAACAACAAAGGGTCAAAAACTGTAAAGCCCAGTACAATTGCACATGAAGGTTTCATTAAAAGGTACACAGCAAGTTTTTGCCAAATATGCTATTCGACAACATTGCCGTCCAGTATTTATTTACAGTAGTTACACTCCCGCTTTGAAGACGCTACATGTGTAGTTGACACATGAGCTTAGCGTCACCTCTATAGCGGCTGATCAAAGAGCTCGCTTGCAATATGGAAGGTGGATTACGGTGAGGCGGCTAGAAAACAGCTGTGTATCATCTTTCTTTATCCTCCCTGTAAACGCTCGGGAAATGGCAGCACATTCAACCTGCACAACAAGGTGGTGTAACATTTTCACTGACACCCCAGGTGCCGTGCTGGGGTCTGTTTGCAAAAGTATCACATGCACAAAGTTACGGTGTTAGTTTGTCTTCCTTTTCTCTGCACCACATACTCGCATTCCAGCGAATTCAATTGATGATAAACATCAGTTTGACGACAATCATATATTGCAATCTTGCTGTTTTTTTGTTGTCCTAATCTTCTAATTTTCTTCCTTTGAGTATTCGGCTGGCGTTTACCGACGTGATGCGCACTCCCACTGTTCAACTGGAACAACTCCCGCCCCTTATTTCCTGTTTATCAAAGGAAATAGCCACAGACTGAGGTGAGATTACCATGTCCTGTGGTTTTAATTTGCTGGGTGGATGTGTGGGGATGTGTGATTGTGTGAGTGTGATTTGGATGCTTTTAAGTTGTAAAGTTAATTTGTAGTTCTTTCCTTCTCCTCAGTTTGTTTTTAGTTTAAATCGTTTTTCTCCATAGAATGTGAATGAAACACGGTACTACAAAAAATGTGATAACTTCATGGAAATGGATGCATGGACAGTGCATGACTCAAAAAGTTGGTATGTTCAATGACATAATGTTCTGTGTCCCATTCCACTTCCTGTCCTTTGAAATACCTGGGCTGTATAATAATCCATATTTCTATAGATCAAAGAATCTATAATCTATTTAAAAGTCAAATGACTTCATATCTTGAATTAGAATCGATGTTACCTACAGTTACGAAATCTTCATTTATATTGATTAGCCCGATGTAAAATATTGAAACTAATACAACCAAGACTGCTAAAGACAATGCAGGACCCACTGATATAAATACTGAAATCTAGTACAGTGTGTGTGTGTGTGTGTGTGTGTGTGTGTGTGTGTGTGTGTGTGTGTGTGTGACATGATAGTTGCCTTGACATTGAAGGTTGTCTTGTTCCAGTCGGATGTGGCAGTGTCGTTTTCTGGCCCGAGGGCATTGACTAAAAGGTCTTAAACAAACTCTTGTATTTTTCGATGTATTCTTGTATTCTTCGTCCTCCTCCTCTTACCACGCTGCCTTCCCGTGCATGAAAAAGGCATGCAGCTTTGCACACAGGTCCAGTCCCATGGCAAACACCCACTACAGCACGGAGCCAACTGTGGTACTGTACGCAGTCACTGTAAGTTTTCGTTTTATCAGTGTTGAATATCCAAGAGAAAGTCCAGTCTTTGTGCATGTAATACGCCCAATTTCAAAAAACTAAATCAGCTTTTCACTGATTTAAAAACATTTATTATTGTATATATATTGTATATTATTGTATATTAATGACGCCAATCAGCGCCATTTTATCTTTAAAACTTAAAACTTTTTTTTAGATTAATTTGACTTCTACCCATAAAGGAGGAAAATCCTAAATGCGCCCCTAGTGGCTAAAAACAGAACTTCACTTCTTCTCACATCTAGTGCGAAACAACGTCCACTCGTCCACCCACTTCCCAGCTGGCTCAATGAATCGCCCTTGGCACCAGAAGTTGTGAGATTGAATCCAGCGTGGTGCTGAAGAAACACGTTATTTTGGGCCCCATTATGTGACCTCTGATATTTCAAAGTATTGATCGGAGCACGTAGAATGCGACTTGTCCAGAAGTGTGTCAATGTCTGGATGCCGAGTGACTGCTTGTAATTATGTTACTACTTCTTCTGTTTCATATTCTTCTTCTTAGTTCTTTCTCTTGTTTTTCTTCTGAGAGTACATCATGCTGGGCTCTTTCATGCCTGTCTGCAGTCCTAGTTAAAAGGTTGCAACGCTATCAGTGAAGGATGCTGGTGTTGTTTCTGCCCACCTCAAAGCTTTTCTTTTACATTTCATGATAATGCCCTCAAGGCTGATTGTCAAAGGCTTGTACTTGAATGACTGTAGTGCATGATGGGAGAAAAGTATGTGTGTTGGCGTGTGAGTCCACTACCGAGAACTCTTTTGTTTCATTGTTTATCAAAAAAACAAACACACATTTGTAGTTTTTCTCAAACAAGATCGCTCTGTCTGGCATCGATTCTACAAGAATTTGAGAGTCCACATTATACCGGCTCTCTTTTAGAGCAGAGATGTTCCCAAAGATGTTCAATGGGGTGTTGAGGTCTGGTGGCTGTGGAGGGAAAGCCTTGCGAGTCAGCACTCCTTGCTCTTCCTTGGTCTTCAAATAGGCCTGGCAACGCTTTGATGCACGTTTAGGGTCATTGTCCTGCTGGAAAATGAACAAACTTTAAGCCAGAAGGGACGGCATGCCTCTGCAGAATGGAGCGGTACCCAATGTGTAGTTCATCCTGTGCAAGTAACCAACTCCGGACCAGGTGAAACATCGCCACACCTGGATATTTCCAGCACCATGTATTGACTTAAAACATTTAATGCACATAAGCTCTCTGATTGCAACTGTGAAGATCAAACTTTGATGCGTCTGTAAGCAAGACTCTTCCAGCCTTCAACAGCTGGTCTCGTTTGGTCCACCCTACCCTTCTGAACTCGTTTTGTTGCCAAATACGAGGTTTGGCATCTGCTGCTCTCCCAATATCTGGTATTAGTTGTTACAAGATCAAAACAATTCCCACTGTGTGTTAGGAGCATGCACATGTTAATATTGAATGAAATATATGGCGCACGAACACGATATTCAGATGTTCATAAGAGCATTTCTCAAAGATCTAAGAAAATCGGTTGTTAATAATGTATTCTGGAATAAGAAGTAAAGAAAAAAAAAAAGGATTTGTTTTTGCTAAATGATGAAAACAAACAGTTCCTGTACACTGCCTGCGTAGACGGAGAAGCAGCTTACAGAGTGACAAAGAGTGTTTGGCGAGGAGGTAAAAGGGCCCCGGGGGGGTTTCGTGAACTGAGAAACAAGGGCAGATGTTTATGCATGAAGTCAGAGCGCCGCTTCTGTCACTGGATACGTTTGCACTGCAGCCATACACACAGTCTGTACACACCTTTGCAACACACACACACACACACACACACACAGAGCGGGGCAAAAAGTTATTATCGGTCCCTGCTTTGGCGGAATGAAATGTTCAAGGAGTGTTGATGAATAATGCTGATTGTATAGCGTAAGATTAGTCTTGGCTTTGGAGAATAGCTGCTTTACTGAGATAAGCGCCCATTTGATTGCCAAAGTCCCTCTTCACTTGCAATTATTGACTATTGTGTGTGTGTGTGTGTGTGTGTGTGTGTGTGTGTGTGTGTGTGTGTGTGTGTGTGTGTATGAAATACGTTCGGCACCGGAGCCACGTTTCACTCCGTGCCATATCGACTCCAAACGAAGCCGATGGGCAGCAACCGCAACACCCAGCGCAACATCTGATTCGCAACATCTGATTCGCTAGAACTCTGAGAGAGAGAGAGAGAGAGAGGGAGAGGGAGAGAGAGAGCAAAGAGAAAAGGTGTACAGGACCTTTCAATGCAGACGGCATGTGTTTTCAATTAAGGTGGAAGTGTTTTTTTTATCAATCATACCGATTGTGTTACGTGATTGTGAAGCATTGCCGTTTTAAGAGAGGCGTCAATTTTAACGGCTAGGTAACGCAGCTTTATTCTGTGGAGGGTGATGGACGGGATGGAAAGATGGTAAGACTGGGCTCATTAAAACCAGGTGTGGATCTCTTAGTTTGAACACGGGTGTGTGTTCATGTTTGCTTGCATGTGTGTGTGCGCATGTGTGTGTGCATGTGTGTGTGTGTGGATGCATGTGCAGCGAGCTGAATCTGAGGAATAAGAAAGTGCTTAGTTGCACTCCTCCCTCCCTCCGTTCTCCTCTCAGCTTTCACTCCCTCTCATCCCCCTTTTAATTATTACTGACAATGGAGAGGGCCCACTCTCTTAACACCCCCGCCCCCCCGATTCTGCACGCGCTATCCTTCCCTCTACATCTACTATTGCCATTTTGTTTTTCGCATCTGGCCTGGTGCTGGTCCTCTCCCTCTTCCTCTCCCTCTCTTTGTTCTCGGGCAACGTGGCCACTGTTGACGTTAATTGGGTACACAAGCTCTTGCCTGTTCCGTTTCATCTATCCGCCATGCGGGTCCAGGGATGAAAGGGTAACTTTTATGAGAGCAACATATTTGAGCCACGCGGAGCCACAGAGGCTAAACCAGTCATTACCGTCAAGTAGGGAGGGAGGGAGGGAGGCAGGGGGAAAAGATTTGTTTTCTTTATCCTTAATGAGCACACACATACTCAGCTGAGCATTGCCAACGCAGAAAATGAGAATAATTTTAGCCCTAATTACTCTAATTACTGTGTGTGTGTGTGTGTGTGTGTGTTCGCACTCATGCAGCAAAGAGCGGTACTCTACATAAAATATATACAAGCATATGTGCTCGTAGGGTCTCAGTACCCAGGAGGGATCGTTACACAAAGGAGGTAGGCAGTACTCATCTAAATCTCTCCGTGTACCCATCATTCTCTCCTCCACACACTCTCACACACACACACACACACACACCTGTCCCCGTCCCATATTTCACCACGTCCCGCCACCAAACTAGGTTTAACTCAAGTGAAGCTGTTTTAAACAAACACACACACACACACATGCACACCCAATTTTCTATCCTGGGAGTTGTGTAGTCAGCAGTAAAGACAATGATGAAGTTTCAGTAGCCAATGAACACAGAAATTTGGCCACTTTAGTTTCTCTGCCTCGAGATAATCGATATCACTACTGTCGGGCTAGAGATAGATGGTTCAACGATAATGCCCAGTGTGTGTGTGTGCGTGTGTGTGTGTGTGTGTGTGTGTGGTATAGAAACCTAGGTATTTAGACATGATGACAAAGCATTACAGTATTTCTCCATTGGTTTGGCTCATTTCTTGAAACAGAAATTACATTCTCAAAACTCTAAGATCATTTTGCAAAACAGTCTTACAGTTCAGCACACCACCATAGCTCACTTGCAAAAGCTCATATCTCTCCCAAAACGGTTCACTCATGCTTCAAAACTAAATTCCTTTCCCATATAAATAGTCAGTGCCACCAAAATGCAAAAGATCCTTCTCAATTGCTTTGGCTCATTTCTTGAAACAGACCGGACGTTCTCAACACTCTTGGTGCTTTTGCCAAAGTAACCTGGATGGTTCAGCACAACACCATGGTTCACCTGCAAAAGCTCATATCTCTCCCAAAACAGTTCACTCATGTGTCAAAACTAAATTCCTTTCTCATATAAATAGTCAGTGCCCCCAAAATGCATCATCCCTTTGGCATTGTGTAAGCACTGCAAGTCAAAATGTTTAGATGTTTTGTCACTATGGCAGAGGACCATTGAAATATCCCTCATGTCCACCTCTCAGTCTTAGCCCAGTCCTTCATTGACAATGGTTACTGTACTAGTTTTGTTGGTCTAGCTAACAGAATACAATTGTGTATAAAACTGAAAAAAAGTATTTTACGGTAAGAGTAGCCTCCAAGGTTTGACATCACACATTGCACTCATACTGCCAAGGAAATTGTAACCATTTCTATTCACACACATCAAGTAACTTCAGAGTAAAAAGAAAATGTATACAGCATAATATACTGTAATATAAACCCATAAACAAAAAACAAGGAAAATTATATGTAGCCTACAGTGCTGTAAATAAAGCTGGAGTTTCACAAGTAATACTTCTTCACTGGTCACTGTCCTCATCCTCACCCTCCTGGCCGTCCACACGCTGCTGTCTGTCTGGCCACAGATTCTCATCCACATCACAGCGGATATTCTCCCTTGTGATGCAACGAGGGAAGAAACGGCGTGCATGTCGCAACCATCCCCTACACTGATCTCCTGATCTTCACACGCAGCGTCCATTGCATGGAGCAGGGACCTCTGATTTTGAGCCTGATGCTCATACACTCTCCACCTCCAAGCGGAGAAAAACTCCTCAATAGGATTGAGGAAAGGAGAGTAAGGTGGTAGAAACACCATGACCATCCTTGGATGAGTAGTGAACCAGGCCCTGATGATGTGTGAAACTCCTCAAGTTAGTTTCACCTGACTGTCAATTACTGTAATCAATGTATCAAATGTTCCAAGAGATTCATAAATGGTATTCATGGTATTATGTTCTTGACTAATTTTGACAATTGAACAGACTATTGTGCATGTGATGACTTATATAATGAAATGATGCTGACATGTTTTGGAGAGAACAACCATTAGACTGAGAATCAACTGATCAGTTTAGATCAACAAGATGTATTCACTTGGAAATTGTGCTAACTGTAGGCTACCTGTACTTAATCATTTGCAAAGATGTACTGAGACATTGAGACATGTACTAAGACATTTGCAATTTGATGAAATGAATGAGAAATGCTATTCTGTTGTGAACAATTGCAAAGTGGTTTAGAGGTTTGTCCATGTTATTTTCAGAATGTAATTTCTGTTTCAAGAAATGAGCCAAACCAATGGAGAAATACTGTAATATCCCTACCAAGGTCTTAAGATGCGTTCAGTTGTTGCTTTCTGAACGAGTTCTCCCGCTTGGAGAGAGTGAAAAAAAGAAATGCGTCTGTCTTTCTGCAAAAAAGATTACGTTTTTGTACACTATTATAATCGGATTTGCACAAATCTAACAAGTGAACACTCAAGTGTAAATATGTACTCGCTGGTGTCTGAATGTCCATTGTCAAACTTGCGTTGGGAAAATGCAAGAATAATGAGAAAACGAGATAAGGAGACAATTTTGGAGTTGTCCAGAGCAGGGATCTCTCTCAAAAGACAAGAAAAATTACATTGTGTCATTGTGTAATCAGGGCGTCATTTATCTTATTTAATTTTTCTTAATTTCGCCCAGCAGAAACAACTTCAGCAGACAATGACAATCTAAATGAGAATCGAGCAGAGCTTGGGAACTTAATTTCGATTGCTCCTTGTCGAGTACTTGATTAAAGGAGAACTTTAGATTTTGGTTACTATGGCCACGGTGACTAATGAAGACTATGGCGATGACTCAATTGCACTCTATTTTATACATCTTCCTTGCATTATGCTACATATATTATGCTAATTGTCAAGCTACGCTTTTAATGACCACAGTAATTTTCCATGGGGGATAATACAGTTTATCAAAGGAGGTTTTAGGGGCGATGACATCAGTGAGCACAGACAACGTAGAAATCTCCTTGTTGTACCATGCCTCCGTGAGATTTTTTCTTTTTGCCGTCTCCAACCAAGATCATATGTGCGAGTGTAAAAAGTCTCAGAACTCCTCTGAAAAAAAAGTGTGCCGCATTTGAGATGAAAAAATCAACTTTGAGGTCATCCTCTACATAAGTATCACTTTCTCATATCTTGAGACAGAGGATAATTAAAGGAGACCTAATTCAGAGAATATAAAAATCAATTTTTTGTTGGAGAATAATATGTAATTATATATGGTTATTTATCCCGGGAAGAGTTTGGGAAGTAGGAGAGAACTCCTAAAGTCTTTCCAATGTCAAACAGTGGGACAATATGAGATCTGTTGTTGGAGTTTGTTTCCTGTGTAACTGCCCTTTAAACTACCACCATACATTGCAATTTCTCCATACAGAGACTCACATTTACCCATTTGCATCAAGCCCAGACATTCACACTTGCGTACTTTTGAAAACGCATGCTGTCCACATTCATAACTGTGCTCCTGCCCACGCTCCCCAGAGTCCCTAAGACTGTTTAAGTGCATTCCCACGTCTGTGCGTGTTGTCAGGCAGCAGAGAATGAGATGAGTAAACAGTGAACAGTAGTGTTTCTCTATGGAGCAATACTAATCAGCCTCCAGCTCACTCATTAGCCTGCATGCTAAATACCTCACTCATTAGCCTGCATGCTAAACACATCAGTCATTAGTCAGACTGGTAAATTAGCCATTTGTTTGGCTGCATGCTAAATACCTATGTCAATGTTAACTGTGTAATTTACCAGGCTGAACCCTAAGCACCTCTGTGATTAGGTCGTTGTAGAGGCCAGTTATTGGACAGAATACTTAAAGCCTGAAATATTAGCGTGAATGCTAACTAGCTTCGGCCAATACTAAATGCCTGACTTAGCTCAGGCACAAGGATTTGGCAACATAGTCCAGCTAATAAATTAAAAAGTGTGTGTGCTTTTATATAAATATGTGAATGACTGCTTCCAATGTTAATAATACATTTCTTGTTAACCACAATATGGTATACCCATAACACATTAGAGTAGAGACTTGCTCGAAGGTGTCTCTTTGGCATCCAACGCCTCTGGATAATTATCTGTCTGATAGCATGCTATTCGTATTATGTGATTTCACCATCACACAGCCAACACAACAGGTGTCTGTTATCAAACAGCAGGTGTAGGCAATCATATGGCAGATGTGGCCATAGCCAGTGGCCACAGTCGAGCAGAATGTATGGCAATGCACCACATTGGTAAGAAAAGCATGAAGAATATTGGTAATTTACTTTAATCTGACCAGAGCCATGGACAGCTCCGCTAGAGATCTACTGGTCCAGTATGGATCTGCAAGATTATATATTCATCTGTCAGTCAGTATTTGTGATCTGCATCTACCTTTGTCACTGGATGATCACTACCAATGATAAACTTGGGCCCAAAAACTTTTGAGATGACAAACAAAAATGTGCAGCATTTCATATCATATCATTGCATTACTGTCACAAGACAAGAACCTGCACTGGCCTCTACTGAAACATGACGTAGAGGCTTTGCAGTTGTGTCGCAAATCTCCTAGTAACCACAGCTGGCACCATCATGGAGAACTGGCTGAGCACAAATAATGTCCTGCATGATGTGATTAATATGATATCTAATGGCCGAAGCACGATTCCATAACAAAAGAATGCGAGGACAGAGGACGCATAAAGATCCCAGATGTTTACTTGCCAGGATGCATTGTATGGTGACCAACGAGAACGAATGGCTCGTTGCGAGAATGATGCATTACGTCCAAACCGTGTAACAATCTAAACTACAAAGCCAGATGGGAAAACAAGCAAACAAGCGTGCACCTTAATTGATCACGTATGCAACGTCAAGCACGCAGCCCACCTCAAACTGTCAGGATGCTTCTTCTGTGCTGACGTTGAGAAGTTCATTCTCCAAGACAAATTGGAAGACGGTTCTCCACGAGACACAACAACTATTGACTTAGATCTTGACTAACTCTGAATTGTGGCTTGAGAAGAGTCAGCTCAGTTATCCCGAACAAACAGGTGTCCTTTTTTAGCTTTGTTAGATAACTAAGTAGCCAGCAGGCTAATGTAGCACAGCAGCTGATCTTAATCAACATGCGACTCCTAACACTAGTTTCTACTAAACACGCTTGTGTGGAAATCAGATAATGTATAGTGTTATTCCGTTGAGTTGTACATTTAGAAACACAATCGGCTGCCAACAGCTATTGTTTGCTCAAGAACCTGAAAGCAATACACACTCTTTTTATAGGTCCTACTCTTCACTGGACGTTGCACTTCTCAGCATCCTTGGCAGCAGCAGTAGCAGCAGGCAAGTGAGCCATTTGGCTGCCGGGGTTCTTAGTCTGCTTTGGTCCCACGAGGAGCACAGAGAGCAGAGGTTAAGAGACCCATGACTAATGCTACTGCCTGCAGCCTGCCCTCTTGGATATTACTCCCTCAAGGGACAGCTCCTATGACTCCCTGTGTAGATTACTGCAAAGCCTCCATACTGTATCCTCCTCCCGGCTTTTCGTTTAGATTTTTAAAAAAATCCTTTCTAATAATGATGTTTTTTTGTTGTTCTAGTTGATTTGAGCTATAATTATTTGGCTGTTGAAAGTTTTGTATCGCAAGGGATCATGGGAGAATCCAATCAATTGAAGGGTAAAAGAAAGCTCTTCTCCTCCCCTCCCTGTTTGCTTCTTCCTAGCTGCCCTTCACCTGTATCATCAAACTCTCCAAACTCACAGGCTCCAAACTCACAGAGTCTAGATTTCACAGCTGCCCTACTTTGTCTTCATAAGGAGGGGGAGAAAGACAGCAGTGAAAATAGGAAGTGAGTGTATATCTCATGCCTCATATCTGACACTTGGTATTGATTTCCTACATTTTCTACATTCCCAGAATGACTTTGTACAACCTCTAGAGAAGGGAGCGTGAACTTCGATTCAATCAAAGGTGCACATGTAACTAAAGCTAGCTGACCCAGTCGTTTGTGAACACTGGGGCGTGTCTATGATCATGGGCACATTCCTTACTCAAAACATGTCATGTCCGGCCCGGACAGCTCAATCGCTTTTGATAAAAATGTCTGCCAAATGACTGTAAAGTAATGTAATGTGGCTGCATTGCATTATGGAGAATTACTGTCGGTGTCTGTCCCTCTTCTACGGTGGATTTCTCTCTGTGTGATTGTTGAACGTCGGTCTAGAAAGAAACCCTTTCTCCTGATGTTTACCGCTGATGTTTTAGATAGCTGAATCGAACTCAGCTGGAAATGTGATCACGTTGTCTACATTTTGGGCAAAAAAATACACCACCGAACAACAAAATGGGCCTACAAATGTAAGGTACATCACCAAAAGCAGTTTATCATCAGTGTTAAAGTGTTTTAGGGTGTATTTTTCCTTTTAACGCTCCATATCTTTCTCAAAATCTGCTGTAGAGTAGATATCTAACAGGATTAGAAAACATTCTTGCTGCTGATGGTTTTTAGACCACAAGACAAACAGTGACATAACAGGTCTGTCACGAGTGAACAGCCACTTGCAGTTCTATCTGCAGAATCTACACACATTTAAATGTAAAATGATGTAAAAAAGAATAAAATAATCGTTAAAAATAAATATTATTATGGGGTTTTTTAAGTGCAACCTCTTCTCTGTGTGTCTGTCCTAAATATCTGTTGCATTTCTTTCAGATGGTTCTCTGCTCCTTTGGGCAAGGGCATAGCTTGTTTGTCTCATTGTGTGTCTGTTGCCTGCTACAGTCTCAGAGGCAAGTACACACACACACACACACACACACACTAGTTCATAGGGAAATGAGGGTAATGATCGTCATTCCCAAGTGTGGACTAATGGACTGGCAAATAACAAACATTACACTATATATATCAAGCAAACATCAGACATTAGCGGAAAAGTGACGGATCCTGAAACCATCAACCATCAAAGATCCATATAGCTCCGTATACAGTGTATGGTGCTCAATAGCACAGCAATGCACTTTAATGAAGGCAGCTATTTATTGCCCTTTGCACTGTTTCTGCCACCAAATACCCTTTGATTCTACTCCATCAAAACTCTGTCATTAGTGGGCCAGCGGGTGAAGCGGCAGGTGAAGTTTGCCAGACAGAGTTCAAGCCTCCTACCAGACAATAAATGGAGTATTTCCCTGGAAGACGCCGGTTTAACCTCTGTCTCCTCTGTCTTTTTCCATCCTCATTGAAAGCAAAGTACCTCAGAAAACGCCGAAATTGAGGCTCCATCTTCATCTGCCCCTGTCTTGCTGACGCGATCTTTCTGATCTTTTCATGCTGCACTCCGTTTGCGTCTCCTCTGTTCCTCATCCTCAAATTGTTTCTTCATCCATCATCACCTGTCATCATACTTCCATCCCATTCTCTGGCCATCACTCTTTTATCTTTACTGTACTGATCCTTCTTTGAGGCGTTCTAGTCCTCTGTCATAATTACAAATGCCATTGTTTAATCAAGCCTTCAGTGCGAAGCACAATAATCAGTAGTCTGCTTGACTGGAACAGCGGTTTACACACTCCTACTCCTACATACTGTGATGTCTGATCACACAAAGCAAAATGTATGATCATGTATGTATTATAAATATTATAAGCTTGTCAACTGGTTCTGAAGTTTGTTTGTTTTCCTTCAGTTTACCATATATCATTTCATTTTTGGAATCTAGTTTCACAGTGATGGGAATTATTACTCTGTTGCTTTCTGGACTGTTTTATTGTGTCTGGCAGTGATGTTGGAGGAGAAGGCCTGGCTCGCAATGGGCGTTCTGATTCCTCCCAAAGGTGTTCAATGGGGTTGAGGTCAGGGCTCTGTGCAGGCCAATCGAGTTCCTCCACACCAAACTCGTCTAACTCGTCTTTATGGACCTGGCTTTGTGCACAGGGGCACAGTCATGCTGGAACAGCAAAGGGCCTTCCCCAAACTGTTGCCACAAAGTTGGAAGTCTTGGTATCCTGTAGCATTAAGATTACCCTTCACTGGAACTAAGGGGCCAAGCCCAAACCCTGAAAAACAGGGTGGCTCAAACACCTGAACTCAATAATTAGTAGGGGTTCCACTGACTTTTGGCCATATAGTTTATCACAAAGGTGGCTCACTTTATAGCAGGGTAGATCACCACGGTAACTGAGGCTAACGGATCAAAAGCCTCCTCACCAATCAACTCCCTAGAAAAATGTCATCATCACTCCTTGACAATACATAAATAACCTTTACTGCAGAAATTCCATTAACAAAACCAGTAATTAAAAAAAAAATTGCATTTAAATGAAAAGTGTACAGGGAGAAACTATTAAATTAGCTGGGCTCTACAGTGGTAGAACACCTTTGCTTTCCATAAGGATTTATTATATTAGAGATTAATGTTTGTAGTGTTTCCGGGCAATTTGCCCACTCTTTGCCTATTAAAGAGGTTTCTATCCAATAGCAGGTAACATACAATAGCTGGCTATAGTTATCAATAATTAATAAAATGTATTGCTGCATATTAAGTGCGCTGAAATTCATTAGGATTCCTGAGAGTGATTAATGTGATACATTGGACCCATATTCCATCACGACAGCCCTGGGGAACATAAGGTAGACTTTGTTAATAGAAAATCTTCTCACAGGCGCAATGTGATGTTGAAATATTATATCAATGAGAAATAAAAGCCTATTTACCTTCACATTTCTGCAATTTTCCTTCAGCAATAGTCTCTAACCTTGGCAGCAGCAACTGTGTTACTTTTTGCTATTTTTTTCTTTGCATATGTTTATATAACCCCCCAATTGGTTTATGGCTTTCATTGTTTTATTTGATTTTTTTTCTTCTATTTTTATTTCTTATTTTGTAGTTATGTGTTTATATTCTATTTCATTTTCCCTGTTGAATCATTTTACTTTTGCTGCTACAACAATCTAATTTCAATCAATAGTTATGTTAAATCGGATGTCCTGGATCGGTCCATGTTGCATGCGATTGGCAATTTGTTACAAACCCCGCCCCTTTTATATGAATGCAGTCATAGCTGGATTGGAAAATCCTGGCTTGACAGGGTGAGCTGATAACCAGCTTTGTGAGACCAGTTAGTCAGGATTGCCGTTGTTTGGTTTAGTGAAGCCAGCTACCGCAAAGACAGTCTGGCTGTGTTGAACTGAGCTTCATGTGATTGATACACTACCCTTCCCTTGCCATAGAGTTTTTAAATCAAATCAAGTCTTGTCTTGAACCTTGTTTTCGTTGTCACTGGGCCCACACATTAAAAGGTTGATGTGGTTTTATGTCAAGTAGCAAACATAACCTCGCATCTCTTGAATTTTAAACCCCACTTCTGCAGCCAAACTCTCTGAGCCCTTCATCTCTTCTGCTGTAGAGACGTGGCCATCTTTGACTGTAGAGGAACCTGTTCTTCCAGTCTGGATTCTATTATAGCGTTTAAGTTTAAGCTTAAGTTGAGAAGCTAACAGTTAAAAATGCAAGCGCACAGTTTTTTTTATCAGACCTTATCAAAAAATCAGTAAAATTCAAGGGTACGTTTTAATGGCATTAGCCATCCATACCACCAGTGTGCCATAGTGCCAGTATTGAACCTTCCTCTGAGAATTGATAAGAATTTTCTAAGCTTCTAAACAAAATGACCATAACCGCCTCCACATTACTTGATATTGACTCATTGATCAAGACCTGGTTTGCAATCATCAACTCATCCTCCTGCTGGCAATACCCACACCTCCTTTAAGAATGCTCTCCCTAAGAAACCTTGACAGATCTCTGAATTCCTAAACAATTAGTTACCTATCTCAGCAGTAATGGTGTCCTCTCTCAGTACCGCTTGTTAAAGTAATGAATGACTTGTTTTAGTTCTCCTACATTTTAGGTGCAGCTTTTGACAGTGTTGATCATCCCCTGTTTGTTGTCAATTCCAATCAAAGCCTGGACGAACAACGCTACGGCAGTCGCGCTGTTGTGTTTTCAACTCAGGAGGCTTTCCACAATTAAAGCATTTTTATCAGCGCGCTTTTATTTCACCGAGCCTTGATTAATTTTAACTTTCACCCAGCAGAGTATCTTAGTAGTAGATAACAGTTAATCCAAAATGCTGCAGCCAGACTCCTGACAAGGAAGCATTACTTCACGGTGCTACCAGCGCAATTCAGGATTGATTTTTAAATTTGTATTGATCACCTTTACAGATCAGGCAGTGCTGCTTTGGTCGATCCACAGTCTAGGCTGAAGTATGAAGGCGTTAGTTCATAATGGCTCTGGAACAACCTCAGGCAGACAATTCTCCTTTAAAACACTTTTCTTGGTTTGTATTTATTTCAACTATTCTCTGACTGTTTTGTTTCAATTTGTGTTTTAATGGTTCTGTTATCCTGCATAGTCTTTATTTATTTCTCCAAATGTATTGCGTACATGTTTTATTTATCTTGTGAAACACTTTGTAACTGCTATAATAAACCTTCTATCAATAAAGTTATTATTGTTACTATTATATGGACACAGGCACTCAAGAAGGCTTTGAGCTTGGTGGTCATAAGGACAATATACAGTGCAAACAGACTGACACACGCACGTGCACACACATACACACACACACACACACACACACCCCTATATTTAGGCTTCTGTTCAATGTCTTCTATACATTTGTTTTAAAAGCCTTGTCTAAAAATAATTCCACTTTTGAAACTTTAACTGATTTAACTTAACTCAAGGTCATATTTTTTTCATGTTAAATGTCTTTACTGTTACTCATGATAAATGTTTCTTTACACAGATTACATTCTTGTGACATTGACCAGTCCAGTTGATTCATTATGGAAGAATACCCACATTAAGTTAGACTATAGTTCGAGTATAACTATATACACTATATGGCCAAAAGTCAGTGGACACCCCTACTAATTATTGAGTTCAGGTGTTCCTCAGGGTTTGGGCTTAACCCCTTAGTTCCAGTGAAGGGTAATCTTAATGCTACAGGATACCAAGACATTTTAGCCAATTGGGCACTTCCAACTTTGTGGCAACAGTTTGGGGAAGGCCCTTTGCTGCTCCAGCATGACTGAGCCCCTGTGCACAAAGCCAGGTCCATAAAGACATGGTTAGACCAGTTTGGTGTGGAGGAACTGGATTAGCCTGCACAGAGCCCTGACCTCAACCCCACTGAACACCTTTGGGAGGAACTAGAATGCCGATTGCGAGCCAGGCCTTCTCCTCCAACATCACTGCCTGACCTCACACATGCTCTTTTGGCTGAATGGGCACAAATTCCTACAGACAACTCCAAAAGCTTGTGGAAAGACTCCCAGAAGAGTGGCGTCTGTTGTAGCCTGCAAAGGGTCCAACTCCATATTAATGCCCATGGTTTTAGAATGGGATGTCCAGCAAGCTCATACAGGTGTGATGGTCAGGTGTCCACTGACTTTGGTCATATAGTGTACTTATTATAAATCATTATTGGGATTTGTACTGCGGTGAATTGTATATATATTGATTTTGCAAACTAGATCGTCAAAACATACATCATCCATGAACTCATATGTAGGTATTCATATACAAAGGAAGGAAGGAAGGAAGGAAAAATATAAATTTAGAATATATATAAATATAGATTTTGCCTTGCAATGCATGACATAATCAATATGTGCAGCCTACAGGCTTTCTCCAATACTCAAGTAAAAAAAATGAAATTCATCATTTGATGTCGTACTGTGTCTGTGAGGCCACATCAGAGGGTCCTCACAGGGGCAGTGAGCCAGACAAGATCAAATATTTTTGAATTGATTGATTATATTTCATCATTTTTCTCTCTTTCTGACCATCGTCCCTACGACAAGTAAGTTCCTCTCTAATCACTCTCTTTCCTTTCTCATGTGGTGTATTAACTCTCAACTCAGACACAGACAGTCACACACACACACACACACACACACACACACACACACACACACACACACACACACAATACATGTCCTTGAAGTTTGTTCAGCTGGCAATCATGCTGAGTGTTAGAGATGTAAATGTATGATCTGTGTGTGGGTGCACATATGTTTGTGTGTGTGTGTCCACATGTGCGTGGATGTGTGTGTGTGTGTGTGTGTGTGTGTGTGTGTGTGTGGTGTGTGTGTGTGTGATGAAGGGGCTTTTGCAGGGACTATAGAGATGTCCTTAGTGGAATGGAGAACAAAGACAGAGGCTCTTAATGAGCTCTGCCACTGCTGAGACCCAAACTAGGCCAGCCAACAGCCTGCGCGTGTGTGTGCGTGTGTGTATGTGTGTGTGTGTGTGTGTGTGTGTGCACGCCTTATCCTCAGTGCTGACACACACAGAACGCAGTGCAGGACCAGCACTGGGACCTGCACCAACCAAAGCCGTTAGCCAGGTGTCTGAGGTGACTCAAAAACAACAGCTCTCCTCTGCAGTGGGAGAATGTTTCACTCGATGTGCTCTGAACTCTGTTCCTCTGTCCCCTGCTTGTTTGTCATGTCAAAATTCCCTGCAACACCGGGGCAACTAAAAAGGTAAAAGTTGTTGTAAATGTAGGAGCGAAAGCCACGAAAAAAAACACATTTCACTTCCTCTCTCTCCCACTCCCTCTCTCCCTCGCTGTCTTTCTCACACACTCTGTTTCGGGCTACATTCCAACAGGCGCAGATCGAGGCGTAAGCACCCCGTTTTAACCCCTGCAAATGCGAAGCTCTCACAGGGAAACACCAAACAACTGTTCCTTTTCATCTATCAGCATTACTAACAACCCTCAAGTTCAAAAACATCCAATACAAATCGACAGAAGCCAAGTCTTAATTGGCTCTCGACGCAGGCCGGTCTTCAAGGCTTACCCTCAGTCAGACCCATGTGAATACTCCAGTAGTTCTGTAGACACTGCAGCTCTTTCTTCATGCCCCTCTTGCAGCGGCAGTCGTAGAGCGGCGAGTCCTGCAGCACCTCCAGCGCCCCCTGGCACTCCTTGGAGGCCAGCATGGTGCTGCGCTCCTTGTCCCCGCCAGACAGGCACTGGCGCATGATCCGGTAGCGCGAGCTGCACTGGCTGTTCTGGTTGCACAGTTCAGAGGCTCGAACACAGTCCAGAGGTTCCCGCCATCCAGGGGGGCCCAGCTCCGACACACAGACACACACATCTGGAGAGACAAATAGGAATGATGTCACTCATATATTTCAATTGATATATATCTTAATGTGTGTGGTTTGGGGGTATATTTGTGCACAAGAATAAAAGTCCTATCAATGGTGAAAGTTCTTAATTGAGTGGTGCGTCCTGCACCCATCACCTAAACTGTTGAGGAATTCCCTGTCAAGTCTATAAAAGAAGACTCTATTGTGGCCGGCCTTCCTTTAGCTTGCTGCAAAGATACATTGAATGGAAACATAGTTTAACTGCACAGCTCTTCTTTGTCATCTCTATGCAAACCAGCTGAAGCCACTGTTTACGAGGGTCACCTTTCCCAGACAGTTCAGTCCCTGCCGACGTTACCACGGAGGTAAAAATCCAATTAACTGGGCGTCAGAGAAACAAGATATGACTGGTTTGCGATGGGGTTTTTTTTGTTTTTTTTTAAACCTAATCACAGTTGTGCGCTGACAGGACGACGGTCGGAGCACGTTGTAACCTAAGAGCGCAGCGGGATGCGCTGACGCATAAACCAGGTGCTCCTGTTGGAGCGGCAACTGATTTCAGCACCGCGGACAGCGCCGCTGCTCAGGCCCCGCACTGACTGTTAATGCAACAGCACACAGTCTTAGCGATTTCCATTTTAGTCATTAAACTGACACTGCAAGCCAAGAGACTCACAGTAAGTATGGGGGAGATGCAGGTTCAGTGCCTTGCCCAAGGACCCTTTGAAAGGACACACATAGCTGTTACGGGGATCGAACCCCAGACCTTCTGGTTACAGGACAGACTCTGTAACCCCTTGGCCATAAATATATACACGTTCACGTTTAAAAGCGCACACAAGTCGCAATGTGATCAACCAGATACTTTCACCGACAGAGTACACCTTGCCCTTTAGAAAATGAGCACCGTTCGTCTCAGGGTGTTTTTTTGAGCTGAGGGTCACGCAGCTTTACGTCACTAATGAGAGGTGAGAGGGACACAGCGTGGTTGTTTAACATACAGTGAGGTGAAACTTTAACGATCCCCGTGGGGGAAACTGGGATTTAATGAAAAAGAAAGCAACTCCACTGGTAAAACGCACGGGCAGGCTGTCCCTTACCTGTGCGTGTGTGTGTGTGTGTGTGCGTGTGTGTGTGTGCGTGTGCGTGTGCGTGTTTAGGTCACTTACCCAACAGAAACACTAGACTGACGATATTAATCAGGATCATGGCGCGCTGAGCAGTAATCCCACAAGTCACGAAGACGCAATACAGACGGATGCCCCGCGCTGTCCGGTTCACCCCGTTTCTCTCTCTCTCTCTCTCCCTCTCTCTCTCTCTCTCTTTCTCTCACTCTCGCTCACTTAACGCTGGAAACCGGTGAGCCAGGAGAGTAACATCGCCGCCGACATGGTGGTGCACCGACTCACAGCAGATATCCCGGGAGACAGTGTTCACGGGAGCCCCGAGCCCCGGGGGGCCACTCAAGACAACACCGACGGAAAAGTGTTCATGTGAATACGTTTACGTTAAGGACCAAATTATTTGGTGTAGGTCATGGCGGGATATCCATGCTTGATCCGGAAAAGTCGAACCATGAACAGCAACGGAGATTTTTTTGTAATTATTTGTATTATTAATATTGTTAAACAACCGGTTTCCGTGCAAATTGGTCAAACGTCCGTCAGCATGGCTCCAACTTTCTCGATTCCCCGGTGGTACGGTGTGTGACCGTAGCTGATGTAGTTTTGCCTAAGATTGTCACAAACCAAGGACGTCAGACCGTGTCGCTTCCGTGGTTACTTACGCATTTCTCCTCTTTTTTTCTCGTCCCTCGTGCTAATAGTAATAATAATAAGGTCCGTACGTGAGCTAGTTAAATCGATTTATTATAAAGACTTGCAGCCTGATACCTAATGGCACGCGTCTCCCTGGGGCGCGAGGCAGTAATACATCTCCGTTTTCTAATCCACTCCAATTTGCTTCGTGCGTCCGCTCGTGTCTCCTTCAACAACCAAGAGTCCTATCAGAGCGCGCGACCACGGACGAAAACCTCTCTTTACTCCCTCACCCACCCCCACCGCACACATATTCTTACACGCGCATATATATATATATATATATATATATGCATACGCATATGCATACGCAAACACACTCACACTTAAGGTGCGCGTAAGGTTGCACAATTCACATTGATAGTAACCACGTTTTCTCTCTCTCTCTCTCTCTCTCTCTCTCTCTCTCTCTCTCTCTCTCTCTCTCTCTCTGGCACGCGCAAGGTGCGTGTCAACCCCAGAGTCTGGAGCAATTCACATTGAAAGTAACCGTTTCTAGTTAAGACACACGCACGCGGCACGCACGCACACACACACACAAACAAGCCTCTGACTATACCCTACATGACCTGAGGTGCAGGCCGGCATCAAAGGGACCGACTTTAATACATAAATACACATAAATGCACGCTCCCACGCTAATATACACCCAAGATTTGCACAGTGCTGGGGGGGCAGATACACAACATCTGGTTTCATTTCAAAACCTGGCTTCATATGAGAGAGTGGGCAGGTTAGCCTAGAGTTTTCCTTGTGTAGCCTGAGGCTCATAGTTTTTTGTTTTTTTGTAGAGGCTACAGCCTAATCTTTGTTTATATATGCAAATGCTGTATAAATAGGAACATCAGTAAAGTGTGAAAGAATGGGGATTAGTCTATATGCTTCTGTGTAGCCTATTTTCATGTTCTCCTTAAATCAATTTTCACTGATTAATTATTAATCAGATTTGATAGAAAGAGGGATTCATCGGACTGCGGGGAAAGCTTCTGAAGTACATAAGTGGACTTGCTTCTGTCGGACACTGACACGTTCGCTTTCTGATGCACTTCTGGGCACTTGTTGCAGTCCAATCACCTCTGATTAACAATTACGTATCTCAGAGACCCTTTCAAACTATATAAATGGAGGATTTGATTTTTTGTTGTGTTAGTTATGCTGTCAAGACTTTTTTTTTACCATTAGGTACAAGCACTCAATAACTTAAGGTCGAGTTAGTTTAAGTGAAAATCCAGCCTTTATTATTCCTATTGTCATGGACAGTTTTGTACTTGAACAATTTCCCCAAGCCTCCTCCAAGATACAAATCAGCGATGGTATCAAACAACACTTTACAATAAATATGACACCAAATCTGAGGAAAATATGGCACAACAACAGTAGTCTTGGTGATTTTCCATATCAGTCTGTTTTCTAGTTCAAACAATCCAATATGATCCCAGAAGCTGAAATGTGATTTGGCTTCCATATGCAAGGTTTGCATGTATAGTGTCCAATAGCATAACCTTCTACAATTCAGTATTTGAGCCTGCAGTGCCAGATAGTCTATTTATGGACTTGAGAACGTTGTTTTTTTTGCTGCAGTCCAATTAAACTTCCTTTCTATCAAATCTAACCTACAGCATTTGAATGCTGCACCTATGCTGAATCTGGCAAGTTAGCTCACCTCAGTGTTTGCTAGCAACGTCTGTCCGCATGAACGGCCTGTCAGTCATTCATGGAACGGCTTGTCCATTAGCTTAGCATCAGCAAGTAAAGCTAATTATAAACTACCAGGTCCGCTATTCTACCAGATTATTCAGTTTTACCAATCTATTCCTAAATTCACTTTATGTACCCTGTTAAAAGTGAATAGTGCTGAGTTGTATGAATGAATGTGATAGATGAGCTCCTGAGCCAGCAGGCCTTTCCTGCTCAGAATAAACTGGATGATTTGTTCAATTTGAGATGTGTTCATCCCACTAGCATCTTACAATGAAGGGCTCCACACAGCCCCATCATTATGTCAAATTTGCCAACGAAGATCAAAGGAGTCTAACCAGACCCTGTGCCTCACAAGGGGGTGTGTGTCAGCCATGGTAAATATAATGCTTATTTAGTTGTAGAATACCAAATACACTTTTTATGGGTCCACAAAATCAAAGTCATTCTCACATCCATCCATCCATCCATCCATCCATCCATCCATCCATTTAAGGAATAACCCACAACAGGCCATGGTATATGGAATTTATATCACAGTTAAGGTGCGTTAGTAACCCTCTAAACTGTGATATGAATACCATATATCACAACTTGGAGTGGGTTATCACTTTTATAACACAGTTGCTAAATTATTTCCATATATTATCATACATTTTCACCAAACAATATCTTATATTTTACTTAACAAATTACAAAAATGGTATTTTGTGACAATGTAGTCCCAAGCGACGATCAAACTTAATCTAATCTTAACTTAATCTTAATAGAATGTTGCCTTTTTTTCCGTTGGCCTATATTTACAACAGAGTAACATTCCACACTTGCCATGGTAAGCTTGGAATATACAATATATAGCATGGCTATCAACCAATCAGAGGGCTGGATTCAACCTACCCATTTTATAACTATCTATATATCTATATCTATTTCATTCATTCATGGGGGGTGGGGGGCTATGTATCTGTCTCCAACCATACATTAGTCAAATGTATTATCTTGTTTTCGTGAAACACAGATGACATGAGCAACCATTTATAAAATAAAACTGTGTAGCCCAAAGGGGAGTTATAGCAATTAATTGAATTCTTTGGACAAACTAATTTCTTTCCTTCCATGAAATCGTGTACATATATGAATATCATCATGGCAACAAAGTCCTCATTAAACCCTATACACTCCCCACAGTAGATTGTCCTCAAATTAAGACAAGACTACTCTTTCTCACATAATGGAAAGGAGTTACTGATTGACCCAGATGTGGGACTGCATGATTGGTGGGGAACTTTTTACTGTAGGCTTTGGAAGTGGCGAAAGACAAGCGAGTGAATGAATGTACAAGAAATAGGTTTACTACTAACCTAAACAATAAAATAATAGCACAATGAAATGGTGAAATTGTAGAGAAGAGAGGATCGAATGTGACCCAATAACATTTTCTATTCCCAATCAAACTATATCCTATGTAGGCGATATGCATCTCAATACATACAGTACTGTCTAAGTATCTAAGACCAAATTTATATTAAAAATCTAGGATGCCTCAAACGTTTGCACAGTACTGCACTATTGCTACTTTGAGCAATGTGCATAATTCATTATTTTCCTCCCTTGCTGGTTTTGATGAATACCTCACAGTGTACCATCTACTGGAGGGGACGTTTCCTTGTCTGGGTCCTTAACCTCTGGAGAGATCTGCACAGGGTTGGTTGAGCAAATCAAAAGTCATATGGCGTTTGTTCAAAATCTTTATAGCAAAGCTTGCTGTGACTGTTCATGTACAGATAAAGTAGACTGAGACAAAATTATGTTCCAACACAGGCCCTTGGCACTTTACACTTTACAAGGTACAAGAGGTGTTTGACAGAACAACTTTTTTTACGGAACATCTCTGTGTCTCGAATCATATACATACGCCGTTAAACGAAAAATATAGAATAATATTTTCATTGAAATGTATCTACGGTTAAAATTCATATGAGCAAGAGGCAAATACACAGATGAAATACACCGTAGGGCCGAGAGTTTTCTGGTACAATTTGTTCCTGTATCTGAAAATTAAGTATAGAGGAAGTGTCAGCCCCAACCAGATGCAGTCTGCTGGGAAATCACTGATGTTTTACGACACAATGAACAGCAAACTCTTAGACAGCTCCAGGATTAGTCTGTCATCACTTTCCTTCTCATCATCCTCCCTTTCGCTTGCCCTCTACACGTCCACTATTTCATTCCCATTTCTCCTTTAAACTTCACATCTGTTCCCTATTACTATTCTTTCTCTTTCTCTCCGTCTCTACTTCGCAGCAGTGCAACTCCGGACTTACTGCCACACCGGGCTCTTTTACCTTAGTTCTAGTTTGGATCTAATTCAATTAGCACAACCACTAGAAAGACAATTAAGTCTGATGAATAATTAACACTGATTAATAAGGTGAAGTCAGAGGATGAGAGCGATGGAGTGATTGAACAACATTAGGAGGGTGCAATTACTGTGCTGTGGAATGAAATGAGTCATGAAATCAGTCGCCGTTAGAAGGAGACTTGGCACTCATGCAGGGGGAAATTAGACCAGAGGTTAATATTCTGCTAAACAGCACTCAAATCATTGTGTGATGTAATCAAATGTACAAAAGGGAAGTCAATGTTTTTTTTATATTAAAACAATAAAAGCAAAACACATAGTTGCGTAAACCGGGTCTAAAAACATATCTGACACTGAGAAATCATATACACATATCAGTAGGGTTGGGTATACATTTTTCGATACTGATACCAAATCCTTTAATTCAATACAATACTTTCACGATACTTTCTATGAATGACCATATAGGTTCATCAGCCAACTACTTTTTGTTGGTTTCAACTATGTCAGCAGGTAACGTCAATGTATTGCCTGGATACAACAATGCCAGTAGTGATAGTAGTGGCTGACTGCGAAAATAGCATTCATGTCAACAAGTATCGTAAAGCGTCTAAATGCGGTACCCTTTTTTCCAACATTTTTCAATACTCGGTCAGACGGACATATTTCAGTCGGTGAGTTTTTCCGATACCCAAACCTATATATCACACAAAGCAAATATACATATGTGGAGTGCCGAGGAGACCTCAGCACACCCCCAGGGGCTACAGAAGGCTGGCAGGGCCGTAGACAGCACCACGGACAGCACCACTTGGTAGGTAGAGTGCAGAAGGGCCAAGTCATTGGCAATCAGAACTATCATTCGCATCTGCTTCGCTCCTGGGGAGGACACACATCTGAAGCAGCTTGTAAATTACCTACCTACCTGCCTTTTTATGCCGATTAGTCTCTCTCTCTAGCTCCCCTGGCAGACTGACTCTCAACCCTTCGGTGTGGTAAGCAGCCACTGGCCCCCACAACAAGTTTGACCTTGATGACTCTCTAACTGGTACTTTTGCACATGAGGAACTATAAGGAAGGAAATGGCCAGGAAGAATTGTGCAGGAATAAACCTGAAATGCACTGTGTTTTGCACCCCCCCCCCCCCCCCCCACCCCCGCGCTTTCCCCTTTCCCACACCGTTTTAAATAAACTGTTAATTTGTTCAATGAACAAACTGTGCACTTTGTTTCCAGCTTCAAACAGGCCTCCCACAGAGTTGCCACAATATACACATATCACAATGAGAAAATACACACATGGATGCACATGGAGGAAATACAGTACATATACACATGTTACATAGAGCAAACATATATATAGCTATAGGCATTTCAGGAAATATAATGCATAATGTACATGCATACACGTAGAGGAAATATACACATATCACATGAGTTTGGAAAATTTCATGAAACACTGGAACCTTATTGTCTAATTTCATGTTTCAGTGTGGTCATGCATGTGCGGGGCATTTTCATCCGATGCACACAGGTTTTTTTCTTGTTTGTGCCCATTCTGTATTTTGGTGACTTCCCATGAACTTGTGGGGGTGTGTTTGTAAAGTACTATGCTATTTCCATTCTGCTTTACAAAAACACAAGGCACACAAGGTCTACAGCATTGGAAAGCACAAACACAAAAAAATATAATACCATAACAATATGGAAGCATAAACTAGTCAAATCAAGAATTAGAGCAAATACCGTATTAGTTAGACACATATAAAGGCCAGGGAGGGGATTTCTCACAGCTGGTTTTACAAGGGGCACCAGATTTCCCAGGTTACAAGAAATAGTTGCTTTAGAGGCTGGAGGACCGAATAATATAATGTCGGATTTGTTTTATTTATGTAGCTGGAGAAAGTTCTGGGCCATCCAACATTTAATGCCCTGGAGACAGTCACTGAGGGTGGTGAGGCTGGTCTGGTTTTGTGGCTTTATGGGGAGCTATATCTGTGTATCGTCCGCTAAGCAATGGAAGGAGATATTATATTTTTTAATAATTTGACCGAAATGGATAAAGAAAAGAAGATAGGTCCTAAAATAGAACCTTGAGGAACTCCACAGGGGATAGGAGCAGAAGATGATGAGTTACCAATTGAAACTGAGAAAGTTCTATCATATAATTTTATATATAAGGAGAACCAGTCTAGAGCTATGCCTGTGATGCCAACCCACATCCTCAGACCAATCATTGTGCACATTAACCTTTTCAGAAAACCTTTTGTGGATGACGATGTTGGCCAATTTGACTTTGATATAAATCCCTCAAGCAGGAAAAAATAAGTTTTTCACTTTTTCATTTTAACTATATACATATGTGGCTGTTTGGTGACGCTGATTGTCACCCAACATAGAATGTACAAAGAACAATATCTAAGTCAAGTTTTTTCTTCATAATAGATCTGATTGGTTAACTAGGCTGGATCAAATATTTAGGCTAGAGCGCAATATGATGCCTGCATAACACAATCTCACATTATCACCTGGATGTTTTGGGAAACAATGCAAATTGACCCTTTTAAATATTAGATAACAAGCAATTTACAATTTCTCACCCAAAACCTTCCACACTTTCAGTGAGGATTGTGGAGGCTGCTGCTTCCACAATAGATCTCAGGGCTGCTGGTTGATGGCCTCTTGTAGCCAAACTGTCTGCCACCGACTTGTGTTTGGCTCTTTGCCTAATATCATTAAACCGTTTCCTACATGGCGACGGTGCTCCTAAGACCAGAGCAGCACATGTTAACCAAATGTGTTACGTCCTGCCAAGCTATTGAAACATCATCTGCCCTCAGCGGCTTCTTTAAGGTGCCACACATTGTGCTTGTTGCAATTCTGCCCCTTCACAAGGATATTCGTTTCCTCTTGGGAAAAGCTTTTGCTTCCACTCTGGACTTTTCTCTTGCATCATGAAATTGTCAGGGTGGACAAAGAGCACACTGCTTTTAAAGGAAAGGGAAAGCGGGTGATTTGATTGGTCACCACACCAGACCTAGTGCTAATGTATTCCTTCTATTCTAACCCCGATTCCAACTGTGCCACAGGTGCACCGCACACTTCTAGCCATGAAATTACCCCCAAAAAAAGGCCACTGTGACCATCGCACCTTCATTGTATGGTTTTGACTGCACTTTGCATGTGCCATTGAAGGGTGTGTATGTTGTGTGTGTGTGTGTGTGTGTGTATCTTCTACCATTACATAAGCAAGCCAGGAATAGACAGGTTTTTGTTTTTCACAGAATTGCAACAGGTGATTTCACACACACACACACACACACACACACACACACAAAATGGAGTATGAGCTTTTTGTGTTCCTCTCTTCTCCGCTCTTTGAAACACATAGGACACGCATCTACCCCTCCGCCCCCCCTCTCTTCTTTAGCTGCCATTTCCAGTTACACGCATTTCCATTAATGCAATAATGATGTGATTATATTGGACGAAACAGACATCTGCTGGGGGGGTATCTCTGCAGGCCTAACATCTAGTGAAATCCCATCACACGGGCTAAATCAAATCTCATTTAAATTAAATCTGAATCAGATCAAACAAAATCAAATCTTATTCCCCATTTCATGCAACTCTTGACCAAGTACGCAATATGTGGTTTGGACGTTTTACCCTGTTAACTAAATATTGTAAGTATCTTGAGTATCATAAAATTGAAAACACACTGGCCATTTGACTTATTCCATTATGTGTATTAAAATAATGACAGCAAAGTTGCCCATTACGCAACAACCCAATTAACTAACTGATGGTTTACCATTGAATGCACTATTTCTAATAAAACATTCAGTAAATGACGAGGGGAAAGCGGCCATTTGAGGTATGGCTACAATTACATTTAACTGGATTTACCATCAACACTGTCCTGCTAGATATAGTTCAAGATATATTTCTCTCTCCCAATTGCACCGACTGAGGAACTATGATTGGCTTCACACACATTATTATATCCAATCTAGATGGGTTCGGGCCCGGCCTGCCGATCGAAACCAAACCAGGCGGTCTACAAGGTTCAGTCCAAGGATCTGAGAGGACTCTCTACCACAACAACTTGAGGGCCCTTGCCCTTTCACACCCGAGCCTCTCCCTGACCCCGAACACAGTCAAGAGACAGGTGACATTGCAAACACTGACATTATGAGCACGCCCCCCCCTGCCGCGCCTTTCCATTTTCTACCCGCGGCCCTGATGTTAGCGTCACCGGTAGCTCCCGAGCCGGTCGAACAGGCAGCGCCGCGGGTTACCTTAGGGTTGCCCAAGGTCGCTCGCTCTGATTGGTGCCCCGTTTGCAACTGTGGGTAATCACTCCAGCCAATGACAATTGATTGGTTCATCATATGCCCTGCCAGGGGCATGAAGCTGGCTCCACGAAGATCTCTCTCTTCTCACACACACACACAAGCATGCACACTTCTGACTCTCTCTCTTACACACACACACACACACACACACACACATTAGGACATACTGTTAAGATGCAGTTACACAAGTCCACTCTGTAATTGTGAGAAATGACAATTCCTATCTCTGCTCACAGTTCATTCCACGACAAGCTGACTGATTCACTTTGTCTCTACTCCAATTCTCTATTTTAGTAACCCCACACACACACATACACACACACACACACACCTGTGAGCCAGTATCAATGAGATACATGTTGGTTGGGTAACAAAGCTGTAAGCTGGGGACTCTCACTGCTTCAGCCAAGCAGACAGCGATTTCATTTAATTTAATTTCAACTCCCCTCCAGAGGGACGTTCAGATAACATTAATTAGGTTTTCCCTTTTAACATTTTTTAACACTGCCCTTCTGTTCTCCTGCAGGATTCATGCAAAGCTGCCTCTCCGACTGCCTTCCTGTCTATGTGCCCGTCTACCTCTGTCTATCTATTCATCACTGTCTGCTTGATTGATTGTCCATTTGGCTATCTCTCTTTCCTCTTTTCTCACATTCGCATTATTGCTCACCTTTATCTCGACCCCACTAGCCCTGAAAGAAGCCATTTCACTCGCGCAAACACACACACACACACACACACACACACACAAACATCTCTTTACTCAGCCGCCCCGACTCCGTGTGGTAGTTATGGATACAGTCCGGCTTTTAAATGCATTTCTGAGAACCCCGGGACCGACGCTACGTCTGGTATGTAATTACGCTTGACAGAGGGGAAGCCAGCCAGGGGAAGGGAATAAAAAGCAATGTCTGCGGCGGCGGCGTTTATCCATGAATACTGAAAAGACAGCCGCTAGATAACTGAAGAAACCTCCCTGGAGAACCCCAAAACACACACACACACACACACACACACACCTCTCTCTGTTGACTCATCAAGGTCCAAAACAATCACTTTCTTTTCAAGTGAGTCAGGTGTTGTTTAGTAGAGGCATGTCCTGTGGGAAACAATGGTCTGAGTCACGGCGCCGCTAATGCTAATCGCATTATAGCACATGCTTATTCACAGCCTGCCGCTGCCTTTCCTCTGACTCCGCTTGCCTGTAGCATAATAGTTACAGTCCCTTTGCATTACTTCTTCGCTTTCCCCCAAGATTGCTCGGGGGGCCAAAATCTGGTTTCTCTCGCTCTCTACTGTATTCAGTCATAAAACTGATCAAATATTGGGGGGACACATGACTGTGGAGGTCTCCAGCCTTAATGTAGCTGCACATACAAAATGATAAAAGAAAGAAAAAATAGATACAAACTGTACAAGTAAAGATCAAAGGAGTTTATAAGACATCAAACCTTAACATCTCAAGTGACGGCGAAACTCAACAAGGACAATAGGATAGAGAAAACAGATGCATAGAGTAAGGGAAATGAGGTAAATTAAAATAGCCTTGATGCAGATAATGGAACTGTTGGAAAAAGGATAGTGTTGTGTGTGTGTGTGTGTGTGTGTGTGTGTGTGTGTGTGTGTGTGTTCAAAGAGAGGAGGGAAAAGAGAGAGACTCTGTGTGCTGAGTTATACTGAGACAAAGCTTTTGGAGGACGAAGCGCAAAAGCAGTTTGGTTTATCAAAGAGGCCCTAAATCTAGATTTGAAAATGAGAGCTGCAGATTGATTGACAGTGTGGATGATCCCCTATATCTTGTAGACAACTGACACCGGGGCAGTAATCTGGGGAGCTGCAGGTTGAAATAGTGTGCAGTTGTGACAAATATGAACCTAAGTATGAATTTGATCAGAAATAAAGGCAGGCGAAGGGATGCATTTATAAATAAAACTGGAGGTTTGACATATATACGTTGATAAAATATTGGTGCTGAAAGTTCAATCCAGCTGCTCAAAGTGTCTAACAAATCTTACATTTTCCCAAAAGGCATCGTGTATCTTGAAGTAATTTCACATGTGAATCGTTAGTACGGCATGTGAGTCGTTAGACATGTGACTCGTTAGTTCGCGATGACCTGGTGCTAGTCGTGAGATTTCAAGTACCTCTTTGCAGGTGGCATGTGGGCAAGATCCTTTACTGCAGGCACAGGTTGCTGTCTAACTGCACGACATGTCAAAAGCATCATCTGCATTATCTTTCAGCCCCAGCATCCCATACTTAGAAGAAAAGAAAGAAAAAAGCTAGACCTATGTCTTTTCTACAACGCTACAATGTTGTTGTTCCCTTACAAAAAAGTCACATGTGGAAATGACATGTGAGTGTTCCCACATGTGGTTTTTGGACACATGTGTTTTAGTTTTTAACATGTGAATAAAGCCAATCGTGAAATGTGAAAATGTCGAATTCACATGTGATTGTGACACAGACTTCAATTTCATATGTGTAAACATTTTTTCACATGTGAATAGGGACAATCACATGTGGAAATGTCAAATTCACATGTGACTTTGACACATATTTTCACATGTGGAAATTTCATTTCACATGAGTAAAACATATTATGATTATGAAAGGATATCTGCTACACGATATCCTTTGGTGGAATTTTCAACAAGTGAAACTGTGCGTGAAGTATATTGTGAATTTTCAATCGCTCTTGGGAAGCCCACCCCAAATTGGCAGCAAAACCTGGAGGAAAATGTTTTAATATAGGTATATTAAACAGAAATCCAGAAGCAAATGTGTTTGTTTTGTTTTTTTTTCACACTTTTTTTTTTCTTCACATTTTTACACTTAATCTCAAGGCACAGCTGAAATTACTCCAAATTTCTTATAGCCGAGTTTGTTTTGATCTCAAATGAATAAAACAAACAAAATGAAAAACCAATTAAAATGGTTTCCCTTCATCGACACACAGCTTGTCACTACCTACCTGTATGTTTGCATGTCTGTGAGAAGAGAAAAAGAAAGAAAGAGGTAAAGAAAGATTCAAAAAGAGGCTGCCTGTGTATGTACACATTGACAGCTTGGGGTATTTGTGCAATTCCAATCATCGCCTCCCCCCCCCCCCCGTCCTCCTCAAATGGATCCTCCTGACTCCATAACTCCCTGCGGCTTCAATACCATAGTCACACACAAACACTGACAAGAATCAGACGCACACAAACACTTGTGTCAGTGCAACCTAATAGACTGCCACCACCAGGAAGCCTTAATTGGATATGTGCAATATGAGTTCACTCTGGATTGTAGTGGCTTCAAAACATCAAGTAGGAAGTGTCACTGAGATAATTGCAAATATGCCGACAAAAAAATACAAAGACAAAAGGATTTTCGTCCTTTTTTTTTAATCACTCTCTTCCTCCTTTATCACTCACTAGCCAGCCACCCCGTGCAAAATATCAATTTGCATTTGATTACCTGAAGGGTGGCAGTAACAGCAAATCAACCTTAAGACCTGCACCGATGCACCAATGTCTTCACCTGCTCCAATGTCATCACACACACACACACACACGCACACACACACACACACACACACACACACACACACACACACACACACACACACACACACACTCAAACAAACACAGTGAGCCTTTCTACCTCCTGCTGCGATCTAGAAGCGGCCAGCAGATCAAACATCGAGCCTGCTGTCAGCTCCGTCAGACCAAACACACAGCGCATCGGAGAATCGCGGCTACGTTTTGCATCACGTGTGTGTGTCTGTGTTTGTGTGTGTGTGTGTGTGTGTGTGCGTGCACGCATATATATCCGTCGGGCATGTCCCCGTGTTTACGCGGTCATTGCTTTTCTTCTCAAAAGGAAGATGCAGGAGCGTGACCGAGCCAAAATGACAGCTGCTGCCAGCCCACCGAGCAAACTTCAGAAGCTACCGCGACAGAATCCCAAAGAGCAGCTCCCACTGTGGCTAAACACGGGGGCACGGGGGGCCACGGCGGATGATGGCAGCACTACCGCTATAAACACATCCAGCCCCTTGGATGCTAAACTTCACTAGAGAGAAGATAATCATAAGGCATAAGGTAAAAAAAAAAAAAGAGAGAGACTGGGTTCGGGGAGGGAGGGCGGCTGGGTTGCATAAGAAACAGGCAGACAGTGTGGATAGAGTGAAGTCGAAGGGAACAGTAAGTAAGTGGGACTGTAATAGCCTCGCCGCGGGATGCCGGCGCCGAAAGAGAGGGGACCGCAGCTTCCTGAAACACAGCTCGTCAAAACAATACCTTCCACACTCTTCCCACTTCCCACTCGTTTCCCTTCACACCCAGGATAGAGTGACAGACCCTGAGGCGAAGATTCAAAGTAGGCCGATATGATAGCTCCATACTCTGAAACACACACACACACACACACACACAGAGCCTGGGGCTGAATGGACTGGCCTGTGTGCATCAAGATCGAGCACAGTTAAGGGCTTCACGAGGTTCTGATGGACGTTTAGTGGCATTTAGTGGATGTGGCTTTCATCCTATAATATACTTGTAGTCGTTCCTGCATTCATCATTGTCTTTCACAGTCATATTTGCGCAGCCTACTCACTGACTAGTATGATAGCAGATGTCTTGTTCAACTGATAAGTGGCACTACACGCCCTAGTGTATGTGCTTAACAGAGCAGCTCCAGGCTATTTGCCAACAGAGAGTGAGTGTCTGCGTGAGAGAGCGAGACAGCAGGGCGAGACTATAGTGCACTCCCACGTGCACGTGTGTTGCGTGCATGCTTCTCAGTGCTGAAATGTCAGAGTGAATTGATTTTCTTTAACCGGTTTCAGCAGATTACCTATTAGTCTAATCACTAGACTCTACTCATTAGCTGAGGAGGACCTCTGCCCGTCTCACTAACTCAATAACCTCAGCAAGCCTGTCACCGTTCATTGCGCTGTCTACCTCTCTCTCCCTCCCTCTCTCTCTTACTCTGTATCATGGTCGCCCAAACCAATAGTTCATGCACGCATGGAGACTTCTGCCATCTGATTGAATCAGCTAGTCCGTCCACATCGTCCACACCCCGGTAAAAGAACCATCCACATGGGTGAACATCATCTCTTTTTTAAATGAATTCTGTGGAGTGGAAATCAATCACAAATAATAAAAGCTTAAATGTTAATAAATGAATAATAGCCTGATAATTCTTCATATTGATGAACAGCTGCAGAACTAGAAGCTTTCCTAGCTAGCTTGTTAGCTATCAAACCATTACAATGGCATGCAATATAAACTGCGGTATGAGTCTTGAGAATTGCATGTAAAAAAAAAAAACACACACAGATATCTCTATGCATACACTATATGGCCAAAAGTCAGTAGACACCTGACCATCACACCTATATGAGCTTGCTGGACATCCCATTCTAAAACCATGGGCATTGATGGAGTTGGACCCTTTGCAGCTATAACAGACGCCACTCTTCTGGGAGTCTTTCCACAAACCTTAGGAGTTTGTCTGTGGGAATTTGTACCCATTCAGCCAAAAGAGCATGTGTGAGGTCAGGCAGTGATGTTGGACGAGAAGGCCTGGCTCGCAATCGATGTTCTAGTTTCTCCCAAAGGTGTTCAATGGGGTTGAGGTCAGGGCTCTGTGCAGACCAATCGAGTTCCTCCACACCAAACTCGCCTAACCATGTCTTTATGGACCTTGCTTTGTGCACAGTCATGCTGGAATAGCAAAGGGTCTTCCCCAAACTGTTGCCACAAAGTTGGAAGCGCCCAATTGGCTAAAATGTCTTCGGGTGGCTGAAACACCTGAACTCAATAAACTAGTAGGGGTGTCCACTGACTTTTGGCTATATATTGTAGGTGTGACCTGCGAGCACTGGCAATGGTCTTTCCCAATACTCAAGGTGAGAAAGGGTCCACCTGGGTATGTAAGCAAATTCCCAGATCAGGGTTGTTGAACACACAATGTAAGGACATCTGCACATTGGCTCTATGAGGCTCATGGTTCCCTTGATGATGTTGAGTCGTCCAGAGGAAGAAAAACAGCCCAGAACATGACAACCATCACGCCTGACTGTAAAATAGTCTCGCACCTTGAATTGTGAAGCTGCAAATCTTATGGGAACTTGAACAAATGACAGAATACCTTTGAATAGGTAGGTTGTATAAATGTCGGCTATAGAGGCGATAAATGGCGCCTTGGAGAGTTTCTAAGCCGATTTTTAATTAGCCAATCTGACATTACACAGAATTTGGTTCACACACACTGCCAAATATGAACCTGCTCTCGGTTGTGCCCTTGATGGTTTTCATCAGGGAGCCAACGTCAGTCACTGCGGACGTTCACGGACGAGCGTACTCGAAACAGTGCAGCGGCAGAGCATACGACGACGAACTAGCAACTAACACAAACTCAGAGTGGGGCTTATAAACACATGCAGAGGTAATTAGATGATGGTAAACAGCTGAGGGGGAATCGGCAGCATGGAGAGCTCAAGGGACACACCCACAACTCTGCAAGAGAGAGAGGGAGACACAAACATACACACACACACACACACACACACTAGGAAACAGTGGCAGAGACTGGCCCAGCCATGACACCCTTCCACACACACTCTGAACACTGATCAGGCTCATACTGATGTGCTACACTGCCCTGACTTTGCACACTTACATAACTAGACTGATAGAAGGCTTAAACCAAGTTCACACTCATTCATTTCAGATCTCACCATTACTCTCAACAACAATAAGCTAATAATACAGCTGATCTGGAAACTTCAGAAACAGAACTGTTGCAACAATCATACACTGAGTAGATGACCAACCCTGCTGGTTTGAAACAACCCGCTCAGCAGTTCAGACGCCAGATTGTATCGAGAAAGAGTAAGTCACCTGTGTCTTATGAATTATACCAGGACCTGAACATGGTGTATGACTACTCGCTTCTGTAATCATAGCTATGACATCATGTAATGCATAATATTATATCTCAGTCCTGATATGGATTTCCATTCCATTCCAGAGCCGCTGCCTGCTCTTCCCGAATGCTTCCGAAGTTGCATTCTTCAGCCGCCATAACTCCTGATCATGAATCCCAAGCTACCCGAGTAACATAGTAGTGGATGTGCCTACAAGTCCAGTGTTGCATCACAACAACACAATTAGGTTGGTGCTGACTATCTCTCACTACTATATTTAATATTTCTTAATCGATTAACATTTATATTCTTGACAGGCAACAATTTGTTCTTGTAAATGGAAGGACATTGGATCGGAAAACAATAATGTGCGGGGTCCTGCAGGGCTCCATTCTTGGGCCTTTGTTGTTTTTGGTCTACATCAATGACCTAGCTGCTGCATTTCTTCATCACATCAATTTATTTATGATACCAATTTGATCTGTCATGTAAATAGGTCTAGAAAAAAATCTCCAAATGGTTCCAACTAAGAAAATTACCTGAATATTAAAAAAAAAAGTTTAATCTCCTCAATGGATCTTGGTAGCAAATTATTGATTCTAATTAGAAACGTCAAGGAGCTTTGAACTTTGAGCAATATTTCATCCAGTAAATATACTATCTGTCTTCCATATCAATATATGTCAAAGCTCTGTTTTTGTTTATAAATACATACATCAACCTGAATCCCTTTACTTGCCCTTCCAGACTACTCACTCAGCTCTCTATAAGATATAAAGGATCTCAGGATTGGAGTTCACATCCACCTTATCAAGTTAAGACTGATTAAGTTAAGTCTAGTTTTACAAGCTACGAGTTGCTTCACTTTGGAAGAAGTGGAAATACAACAAAATTGAAATGTGTGTATTAGCAAAAAAATAGTTGGTGGTTGCAGGAGTTCAGAATGCCTCAAAATGTCAAAAACATCTTATGTGTTCCAATCAGTCAATCAATCAATCAATGGGAACAATGTGTGGGCAGGCCTTTGGATGAAGCAGGCCACACATCGATCGTGTAGGTGCAGAATTTCTTTAGCTGTGGTCAAGAAGAAAAGCCATAGGTGAATTCAGACACAGAGATAACAGTCAGAAGAGCATTTACAGCAGGAACTCTCTGAATCCGTGTGTGAAGAGCAGTTGTCTTTACTCAGCAGTAGTCGGTGTAAAAGATGATCTGCAGCGTGGTTTTGAGCTCCAGGCCTGTAGACAATGTCATGGTGGAAGTGGGGAAGTGTGCTGCTCTCATACCAGCTCTCCCCATGCCTTTTGTAGCTAACAGTGGGGTTAAAGCTTAGTGATTAGTTTTTTGTGAAAAGGGCTGTTGTATAGGGCTGAGCCTGGTCACACACTAGAGGCAGTATAGCAGAGGGGAGGATGAGGACCAAGCTGAACTCCATGTTGGACAACGCCTCCCACATCCTGTATTATGAGCTGCTGCAGTTCAACCTCTGCCTCAGCACCTCAAAGTGCAACAGGTCGTACTCTGCGATCTGTGCATATTTCTGTACTTTTGTATGGATCAGTACATATCTGTATGCATTTGTTCTGCACAAATGCTCCAACATATGTTCCAATATGTTCTGACTGGTATCGAAAACAATGCACATGCACATCTTGAACATTGTCACCTTTCTGTACATGGGGGTCCTCTATCTTGAGTTTTTTGGACAGCTCTTAATGCATATATCCAAATCTGTCTACGGTGTCCTACGCTCCTTAAATGCAGACTTGAGTTCGCGCAAGATTGAGCAAGTCAGAACTTCTCATGAGAATGAATCACGTTCTTTGCGTAGGGCGACACATGCTGTGAAAATGGCAAAATGGAAACAGCATCAATACGATGTATACAACCAAAAAGGCATCTTAAATCAAAGTGCGGGAGAAATTAATTATTTATTGCTGGCTTGTTATTGATGTTTCATATAGTGAGTAACACATTTTTTTCAGGCGGCTGACTGAGCGGGACTGGTGGGGGGCATGCTGGCCAGGGCTGAGCTGGAAAGCGGCAGTCACGATCGGCTCATTTATATTGTTGTGTTAGCGAATAAAGTGACGCTACACAGACCCTCTGGACTATGCTATGGCACCCCTCACCCAGCAACAGGGCCAGACTGGGAAAATCATTCAGGCCGGGAAATATAGCGCGAAATATAGCCCAAGTCAGGCCACTCTCCACCTATTCAAAGAACAGAGCAAGAGCACAATAGTCAACAATCAAAAGTTTGAGTACACCAGTTTAAAACCATTTTTTTCCCATGATTAAAAATACCCTAAACTGTATACATTTTTCAATATAAATGTAAAATAAATGTCTTGTACCTGCAGGTTGCTCTGAACTAGTGGGCTTCTCCCGTTCATTTCTCACTCCTACTGTGGCACTAGCAATGCTACTCTCTCCACCTTCAAAAAGAAAAAATCAAGAGCACAACATATTTTTCAGTTTATTACAATACAGTTAACCACTCTCTCCACCTATTCAAAGAACAGAGCAAGAGCACAATACCTTATTCAGTTTACTGATACATTACCCATCAAAAGTGAAAATAGCCCTTTAACCAACACAAACATTAAATAACAGACAACAACAATACTGTAATTACAGTAGCCCGAATAATGTGACACATGTATCGCATGTAGCGTGCACAGGCACGCACGCACAACGAAGACAGAAGACATTGCGTTGTCTCAATAATTTTAAGAGTAAAATTATGAGCTCACTGACTGAAATTTTCAACAAAACGCACAAATTGCCAAATAATATTGATCACATTAACTAGACTAGATATGCCAATTATGGCACCAATGTTTTTGAGGAAATTAGAAAGGGAACGACCACTTTTATTATTGATTTCCCAGTTTCTTGGCAGCTTTAACATTGGGCTTTTGGCGATGATCGGTAACGTTAGCTAGCTTTGTTTATTTTTATCACTGACTAACCTGGTGGTCCCGTGCATGAAAACATTTTGTTGATTTTGCCGCATTTAGCGGAATCTCCTGCAAGGGCCTTTCTTCTTTTCTCTCTTCCTTCTCTGCTCCACCCTTCCTCTTTTTTCCACTGTCCATTTTCAAGAGCCGGTTGTGCTTGACAGTTCGCGTTATCAAACTATTGCGCCGCAACTACAAACACTGGCCTGGCCTGCTTCTAAGTTCAGTGGCCTGACTGCGGGCAAAAAAAAAAAAAAATGTATCTGCGGCCTGCGAGCCATTTAGCTCCTTATGGCCAGTCCAAGCCTGCCCAGCAAGTCCCAAAAAGTAAAGACCTACTGCTGAGAAAGGACATAACGACCACAATCACAAACAGGCAGTAGTGATGGGCGGACCGAATCTTTTCAAAGAATCGATTCCTTCGAGTTGATACATGTAAATGAATCGAACCTTTCGAGGTTTGATTCTTTTTTTATATTTGTATTTATATTTGTTATAATATGTTTACAACTTGGTTTGTTTCTTTTGTTGTTTTATATTAAGGCCCTTGTCACTGTGACACTTTGATTGTTATATTTGGTCATGCCCTGCAGTGAGCAGACATGCTTATATTTATTTCATTGTTGTCGTTTGTTTTTATATTTTATAGCCATTTTAATAAAGACGTTTGCAACTGTATAACGTTACATTTTTTTCTTTAATACCTCCAATCTAAATCGGATTATTGAACTAGAATGGCTTGCACTGAACTTTCTGCATCTGCAGAGAAAAAAAAGTCAAATCGCCAGTCACTGTTATTTATTTGTTTGGCGCTCGGACATCGCCCTCTCTGTTCATCTCGTTCAATGTTAAATGGCTTATAGTTTACCCAATTACCAGTTAATTTATTAAACAACATCTTAAACAACAAAAACTGTTCTAATGTGTGCAGAATAGATCGCTACATTATTACATTGGCCTTTTTCACGATCCAATATGGCTCCTTGATCCGGCAGGTACGCGGAAGTAGTCTCTCTCGTTCATCAGCTCTCGTTCATCGTTCAATGAACGAGAGCTGATGAACTAGATGAACGAAGTCCGATAGAGACCGAGCGGTTCTCTCGTTCATCGTTCAATTGAACGATGAACGAGAGAGCCGAGAGTTCATCGTTCAAGAGAGCTGATCGGCTTATCGTCTCTCTCGTTCATCGTTCAATTGAACGATGAACGAGAGAGACTGAACGATGAACGACACGGACTACTTCCGCGTACCTGTCGGATCAAGGAGCCATATTGGATCGTGAAAAAGGCCAATGTAATAATGTAGCGATCTATTCTGCACACATTAGAACAGTTTTTGTTGTTTAAGATGTTGTTTAATAAAGTAACTGGTAATTGGGTAAACTATAAGCCATTTAACATTGGTCAACAAAACTGTCTGTATTAGAAAAAGAAAGTCAAGAGCACACAAAATAAAATGAAATCAATAGCAATACTCTGTGTAAATACTAAAAATATTATTATCATTAACCTGTGATTTAGTTTTACGTTTTACGTTTTACTGTCCCGAGATGTCCGATAGAGACTCAACGGTTCGAGAACGAGAGAGCAGATGAACGAGAGAGCTGATGAACGAGAGAGCTGATGAACCGTTCAGTCTCTATCGGACTTCTCGGACATCGGACATCTCGCGAACCTAGAGAGCAGATGTCCGAGAAGTCCGATAGAGACTGAACGGTTCGCGAGCAGCTCAGAGCAGCCGCTCAGTCTCTCATAGCAGGCAACGTGAGTGGCCGTGGGCAGTGTGAGTAGGGATTCATGAGGAGTCGGTCCGTTCGATTTGATAACCCGGTACGTACCGGACACTAAAAAGATTCGTTCAAAAAGATTCGTTCGTTCTTTTTTGCCCATCACTAACAGGCAGCTGTTGCCTGTCCAGCACCTTCTAGCTGTCTCTTCATCTGTCTCATATACTGTGCGCAGCCACCCACAGGGGGTTTGTCTTAAAGAACTATCCACCGACACCATGGGTCAATCCCAGTACATATGGAAGATTTATTGAGACGCTCTTGATACGTAGAGAATATCTCATACATTATTTATCAATTCACAAGAAAACTGTCTACACTACCCTGTACCTACGCTTATCACTAATTCCCAACATTACTCAATATGTTCTGAACTTGCTATTGATTTCATCAACAACAATAAGCTAATGGCTGATTCTGCTGGCTTGAAGACAGGCTGCTCAGCAGGTCAGAAACCAAATTGTATCGGTAAACCATTATACCAAGAGCTGAGAACAGTGTATTCCAGCTCAGTCCGCCTACCATGTCTAAACTATCTATTATGTAACTGAGGCTAACAAGCCAAGCCAAAAAACATCAATACACCAGCAACCATGCTACTCCCACACACTGAGAGCAACCATGCTACCTGCAAACAATGTCAGCTAGCATGCTACAGACAACCTCAAGCTAACAAGCCAACAGATCAATATTCTAAAGAATCAATATACCTGCAACCACCCTGCTACCAGACACTGTCAAATAGAATGCTACACACAGGCTGACTAGCCGGCATGATAACAGGTCAATACCTAGCAAACATACTGCTTATAAACAGCCACGACAACTGTGCTATTAGCAAACTACAAACAAACAACAGCGAACAGGCCAACATTTGAATAGCAATGTACCAGCACGCGTACGTCTAAGAAAAAAACACTAGCATGCGTCAGTCAAGCAAGTTATAAACTATCATGTTAGTGGTACAAAACACAACATACCCTGATTTCACTTTCCACGATTGATCTTGCCACTAGAGGGAGCCTAATGGGCTGATCACAACAAAGTTGATGCTTTGAACAGTTGATGCTTTGATGCCCCCCCCCCTTGCCCAGGTTAAAGAAAGAAACACGCCTGCAAGCTTGCAGTAGCTAGCTAGGACCAGAAGGCATAAAGACAGGTTTTCTGCAACGTAGCATTTTAAGCATGGTACACCATTATGTATTTCTTTGTTGGCATTATTAGCTTACATCATTTTATGGTGTGATAGTATTCATTTCATTTCAGTAACATACCGTGTACTTTACAATATAAACTGGGTAAGACCACCCACAAGCTCAGGCACACCTGAGCCAATTAAGGGATCATGAAAATGTGAAGCCTCTAATTGGTTCAGGTGTGCCTGAGTGGAGCTGGAGCTAAAACCTGCAGGACAAAGGGGGTACTTGAGGACTGGGTTGGGAACCACTGATTTACGCTATAGAAAGATTTGAAGGACTATGAATATCACATGAAACATTATATATGCATTTCAGTATAGTAGTCTTGAGGTCCATTGCTCAGGGTGTTGGGTTGCTGCACACACTGGCCCAGGATCCTATCAAAGAGATTCACTGAGAATTTTTACTGTGTGTGTAAAGCCTCCGAGAACTAGCATAATATGGTACTTCCAACCTGACTCCAACACAGCCGGGATGTTTTACTGGGAGCAGTGACTGAGACTAGTTTATTCACTCCAAACCTGTCTGATCCAGGCCAAAGTGTTGTAATCTAACTGTAACGGATGCCCCTTCCCTGTGGCTTTTTCAGTGTTTGAAGGGCTGATTAGGCTTTACATGAACCCCTCTTTAAAAAAAAAACCAAGTTGATCACTTAACAACATTTTTGCCTAGCAAGTGCCTTTACAGTGAGGTCAGGAAGCAACCATATTTGCCCCAAGTTGGAGTTATAGCACAAATGAATATTATCAACAAACCAGCCATGCTAATTGCCCAAATACTATTGGTCAAATCACAACTGAAACAACTTCCTGGTTACAGATAACATATTGGTGGTTTCATGAAAGTAGCTTTTTGGACTCTTTCGCTTGAAAAACATCTACATAGGACCAAGTGTCATTGTCTTGATAAGTGGAGAGAGTAATATGAGATATGAGACTATTACTTACTAAAATGGACATGCGTTGTATTGTATTGCAATGTGAGGATGGATGCACATATAATCAATGTGTCTCTGTGGCTACATACACACACACACATTTGTGTCTTCAATAATGGCAAAGTAAGTGCAGCTACTTAGCCCTGTCAGAGGTCCTTGTACCACCCACTACATGTCAAATGGATATAATCTGTCTGTCGTGGTGCTATTTCCATAACTGCATTTCTCAACATGTTGTACCAATAGTGCCCACCTCCCCCAGTTTGTAGCAATTGCTCCAATTCATCTGTCAGACATATAGCAATCTAAGGACCACACTTTTTTCCAATACTCTCTTTTTTTGATATTCAATTTCCCCATGATCTTCCCAAGAATTTACACTGACTCATACTAAGAGTAGGTCACCAACGCAGCTCCACACAAGGATTATCAATGTCATGGTCAATTAAAATATTTTATATTTTAGTACTTTCAAAGATATCTATAAATGTAAATATTCATCATCTGGAAGTCTTATCTACATCTTAAACATAACAGTACATTCTGTCTATCCCGGTGTATACAGGATCTCTCTGCTATCTCTTGTCATGTATATATACACACATAATTGATGATTTGAAGATTTCCGTGTGCTGTCAAAATAATTTTGACTCTGACATTGTTGATTCTTTGGTAACACTTTAATTGTTGGTTACAACACATTATTATGACATCATAATTGCATCACAAAATGTCATGATATACTATAACACATCATTAATTTGGCACAAGCAGGTTATTAGACTGTTTTAAGTAATAAATTTGCCACTGGGACCAATATATATATATTTGTTTATAACACAACATCTCATAAGACGCATTAGAATTATATAACAGTGACATCAGAAAATGTCATAATATACTATAATGCATTATGAATCTGGTATATGCAGCTTATTACGCTGTTTTAAGGCATTTATTTACCACAGGAACCTATATATATGTATATTTTGTGATTATAAGACATCAAATGTATTATGAGCTGTGGTATTCTGATTAGTGAGCCACAGTGGCTATACTTGCACAGAGTAGCTATAGGCTATACTCCGGTTAAGGTCTTATTCAGCTTAAGATGTTAACAGTAATCGTTTTGATTAAGTATCCCCTTTTTCCATTAATAAACCAATTAACAGAATATTACTGTCTACCTTTCTAAAAGCTATGAAAAGGTGTTGCTGCCAGCTACCCCCATCCCTCTTTCGACTGGGGTTACTTCTAATACAGATGAAATAAAATGATGATGCGAGTTTATGTAGACAGCCAAAACCAGAAAGGGAAAAACGGAAGACGTTTCCAAGCCACATGTAACCTGCTGAATATGGAAGTGATCCAGGTATCTTAACAAAGTTTCACATAATTGGGGTATGAGATTAACCAGGTTATTTTCCCCATTTATGGGAACATGTTGACAACGTGTCAACATGCAGGTTACATTGACTAACCGGATTAACACTGGAATTCTCTGTACATGTAAATAAGTAATTCATGAACTCGTATAACACGTATTGTCTAAAGTGAAGTGCCATACAATGATCTATTGCAAGAGGGTCATTACCTTTTCATAAATTCATCATATTGCTTAAAGTCAGATCAACTACATCACAACTGAGGCATGGCAAATTGCACCACGCATCTACTTTTATTATGAGTTGTAAAATAATTCATGTGTCACATCATGTACTGTAACAGAAAAAGCTTTTGGATCAGATTTCAATAGCTTCATCATTTGTTTGCATTAGCTCAGTTGACAGACGAAAAAAGAAAAGCTTTTCAATTCTACCAAATACATGCATATATTATTGATGGTCGGGGCTTCAAACACCAATTTGATATAGAGGCGTTGCAGTCCCTGTCACAAATCTCCAAGCAACCATGGCTGATGCTGTCATTGAGGTCCATTGGAAAATTGGCTGCGCACAAATCATGTCTAAATATAAAATAACCAGGCTAGTCTTAGGCAGGTCTTATTCTTCTTCTTTATTTGTGAATCATCCGTGCATCATCCGTGCATCCACAGCTTTTCTTACCTATCAGACCAAGTATTTGTTGAGAGATATGCATTATATTATATATACCATCAAGTGCCAGTTATTGAAATATTTTTGTTGAGAAATACAAGTTATAATAAACACAGGTCAGAAGAGTTATATCTAATATAACATATAAAATATATGTGATATATTTGTGGTATATCTATAAATCTATTTATCAATTTAAATGAATAATGCAGCCAATGATATATTGTACTTACATGTACATCTACTGTATGTTCAATAGTATGACCAACCTTGAGTACACCTATATATATGTAGTTGACTGACTGACTGTAGTTGTACTTATGACTGACTTACTCATTACAACTTCACCCCCGCCACTAGTATAGTGGTGTGTTCCATCCATACCTCCACCACAAGGAAGGGTTATGCCAGATATCTGGGCTGGACCATGGGAGTCAAAGACCACAGTGGGCCCCCAAAATGTCATCCTACACTAAATACTGAAACTCCAAACTAGCCATGATACAATGTCTGTAACAGATACTCAACCTGAAAGAACAGAAAACTGAGTAGTGGTGGTCACCAAGAAAAGCCCAGCAATAATAACTTTTCTCAACCTAATTTACCTGTCATGAGATCAGTCTATAGTCTATTTTTCTTCAGCATTGACAGGAAATTAGCTTCCCTGCAGCGTTCCTAACATAAATTGAACAACATCCCATGTTTCCTGAAATCAAATCATTAAATCTTCAACAGAAAGAAAATGTTTGGAGTGGCAAGGTGGGCGATGACAGCCAAAAGAGTAAAAAAAAAGACAGGAAACATGAAAAACAAATCTTGGGCTATGAATAAGAAATATGTTTCAGACAGTTTTTTGAAGGGGAGACAGGCATGATCTTGTTAGCGAACGGCATTGTAACTGGATATATACAATAGGATTTAGCCAGCCAGAGCCACTTTAAATGCCATGGCATGGAATTGTAAAGGAGGATCAAGCCTTTCAGAATCCATTAAAATTAGTTTAGACATGCTCAAATTAACTTGAAATGTATCACACTGGATTCTCAAAACCACCAGAAACATCACAGAAATAAAGTCAGTGTAAATCGGAATCATAAAAGCCCTTCTAGGGACGGGTGTTGCAAATTGGCGTAAGCTACAAACACTAAATGATAAATGTTCTCAGTTTATCAGTGTATATTGTATCTGTCCCTATCAAACAAAACATAAATAAATAAATCTCAAGGGTAAATATACTAGGGAAATCCTTACTCCACACCCAACATCAAGTCTCCTCCTCTCCCCAATGGTATAATAACTGACTGTTTGAAAATGTGGTCGAAATAGCCATCCAAAAATTCTCCAGCCCCACAGGAAGAAATAGATCCAAGTTAAATCCCTGTTCGATCAGAACTGAAGGGAGGCAGAGAAAAAGAAAGGCAGCTGCCATAGTAGAACACCACATAACCATAAAAGCTAGAGTGTGGAATAAATGTGTGTTGTGGGCAATAACACCAAAAGCATAACTTCAGCATGTCATGTATACATAGCTACACATACACACACATACTATACACCCCTCCATATACATGTGCACATACATACATACATACAATACCTTGAAAAAGTATTGGGCCCCCGTCCCTTTTTTCCACATTTCTGGCAGTGATTACAGCCAGTAGTCTTTTTGGATTTGTCTCTATTAACTTTGCACACCGTGATTGGCCAATATTTGCCCATTCCTCCTTGCCAAATGAGTTTAGTTGGGGAACGGTGATGGACAGCAATTTTGAGGTCTTGCCACAGATTTTAGATGGGATTCGCTAATCTCGTGAGGACTCTGACCGGGCCACTCAAGGACATCTATTTTCTTCAGTCTAAGCCCCTTCACAGTTGTAACAAATATATATATATATATATATGTCCCTGGAATGATGGTGTATGAAAGATAGAGATAATAAAAGATAGATTGTGAAAAAGAAGGGAGCATTATAGAGCAAGTAGATGAGGAAGATATAGGGGAGGGGGTGTGCTTGATGGGAGGGAGTCATAAAGTATTTCATGTGATTTATGGATTATTATGGCAAATGGGAGTAGAGAGTTATGACCAAGCAAGCTAGCAAGCTACCTTTAAGAGAAATATAGCATTGTTGATGAAAACTTAGTTGAAACTACATCACAACAAGAGGCACTTGAGCTGTTTAATGTCCTGCCATCACCATGATACATGAAACATAAATAGTCATGTTAATAAATCTTTCAAATCAAGAGGGACTAGATGTTTGGATACAGACTGTAATGGATAATGAATCAGGTGAGATGAGGTGGCTCCAGTTTAAATCAATATTAATGGGTTAAAGGAGAACCTCCATGAATCTGTTGAGGAGCGGGAAACCCCCCTGTAGACTGCTCTTCCATTGGGGCAGAATGGATCCGCTGACGACCCACTGGAGTCCGGCGCAGTGGCGACACAGCCTGGAATGACAGAGACATGGATGGGCCAGGTATCCGTATATATATAGGGATGTGGCGGTTTGTCATTGGTTCCCTTGGAGGGAGGAAAGGAGTGTCCTTGCTTAAGGGGCTGATTGAACAACATATGTAAAAGAATAACAAAACAATATAGTAAATATGAGCCAGATAGTCTTCCTGATTGGACTTAAGTTAAGCTTCGTGTCTGTCAACAAACGTGTCTTCACATGACATATGGGTGGATGCACCATGTTGTTGAAAAGTCTAATCAGATCATTGACTCGACTGTGTGAGGTACTTGTGGTGTAAAGTATGACGTTTCTATCATGTATTGTTCTTACTGTGTCTACACACAGACACTACCACCACGATGACATCATGTCCTGCGTACCGTGTACCGCGGAGGTTGACATAAGAGTGGTTGTGATGTGGGCTTTGGTGGTGATGTCACTAGCGAGGTCTTGCAGAGGGAAGGGCCAGCAGAATTCTGACCTAGAAATGTCCAGGTCAGCAACGTGAGCCAGGAGCGTGTAGTGGTGGTTCAGTGTCAAAGGCAGCGGATAGGTCTGAGAGGACGGGAACCGAGGACAGAGAAACAGCTCTCGTAGTGTGGAGTGTTGTAGTGAAGAGAAGTACAGAATAGAATGAGATGCCTTGAAACGAGGCTGGGTGATAACAACTACTCTGTGACACATATTGCACATATTGAGAGCATCGGTTAGGGGTGGACCATTTCACGAGCTTTGGAAAGGAATTAAATGAGCAATGCCAGTCTGTAGATCTTGACATCAGATGAGTTGAGGATTGGTTTCTTGAGAAGAGGTGTAACTCCAGCTGGCTTGAAGGCAGATTGCGTGCAGCCAGATGTAGGAATTGTTGAGTTTGTCAGGAAAAGGGAGCAGAACAGCAGTGATGGTCTGAAAGAGGGGGAAGTGGGGATGGGATTGAGAGGGTTGCTTGTAATCCGAGTGGCAGAAACAAAATGTTGGACTCCACCTGTGGAAAGAGGACAGAAAGCCAATGAGTCAGAGTGAGTGGGTTTAGAGGAGGACGCAGTGAGTGAAATGGGCTAGAGGGTAGGTGAGAAAATTTGTGGGAAGAGAACGGGATGAAAGGCTGGAGGGTGATTAGCAGGGAGAACACAGAGAAAAGTCTCTGTGTTTCAAACGCAGGAGATTCGATTTTAGAGAGGTAAATGTTTAATTTAGCGGCAGAGATGGATGTTGGAGAAGGAGGTGAGGGGAAATTAGCTTGGGAACACAAGCTAGAGTTGCTCCACTTTCTCTCAGCCGCCTAAAGCCTTATACGCTTGATTTGCAAGGTTTCAAACAGCCGAGGGGGGTGGCGGGCACACATGCAGGTCTAGAGGAAAGAGGACAAAGAAGGTCAAAGGAAGACGATAGGGGAGATTGAAATGTGGAAGTGGAAGAGTTGATGGAAAGAGAGAGGAAGGACTCAAGTGGAGGGAGTGAGGAGAGAATGAAGGAGGCAAGGGAAGAATACAAAGTGATCTCTGAAACATGATGAGAGGGAGAGAGATCATAGGAGGAGAGGAAAGGTATAAAACAAAAAACTTTGTGGTGGAAAGTGAAGTCACCGAGGAGGCTATGGGGCATAGCATCTTCAAGAAATGTACCGAGAAGGGTGTCAAGCTCTTCTAGCGAATCGTCAACTGGTTTTGGTGATAAATGACAGCAATGTGAAAAGGGAGCAAGTCGGGGCACAGCGATAGCGTGAAATTCATATGAAGAAATAGACAAGTCTGAGAAAGACAGAAGAAATTGTGGATTCACAGCATAGTGTTATTCTTTCACCTGCATGGTAACACCAAACTGACCAGGTTTCTCTCCACAATAAAATATCTTCATTTTATTACATACACAAATTTGCCCTCAAATAACTATAGATCCTTTATTTCAGTTAACAAAAGGGAAAGTTTTATTAAATAATTATTGCATGATAATTATATCAAGCAATTATATCAAGCACTTTCAAGCATGACTGTACATTTGCCTTCAACTCTTGCGACTAGGGTTCAATTCCCAATTCATGCAACGTTTTCTGCTGTGTTTTTCTTATTTAGCCATGACCAAAATCATACCTTAACCAACATGTTTTAGTTGCCTAACCTTAAACAAAGTATTACTTCCATTACTTACACATAATCATTTCACGGCTTAGCGAGGGAAGGGAAGTCAAATTGAGATAAAGGATACCATGATATTGAAAAACGACCTGCTATGATGGTAGTCAACACAGATTTGGCTCATTTATCCGGTTTGCATTGGCTGGCCATGGCCCATGTGGCAATGCATTTTATTCTACAAGACAAGTACAAGACGATCTTGCTACCACATGCAGTCAACATTGTGTATTTGTATTGTTTAATATACAAAAGGGGATTCAATGGTCTGTAAATTTGTTAACCAGATGCAGCCTGATATATGTCAACACGTCAACACTATTGACAGATAAGGGTGATATAATTTAACATTATAATTGCAAACATTTATTCAACAAAAATCATCATAAAATACAATTTCCTTGTGCAGAAAAAATAAGTACAACCCAGCTTCAATAGCTAGCGTTGAAATAACTTCATGTAGGCTTTTCTTGTAACCTTCTATCAGTCTCTCACATCGACTGGGAGGATTTTTTGCCCACTCTCTCTTACAGAACTCCTTCAACTGTGTGATGTTTGAGGGCTTTCTTGCATGTACAGCCCACTTCAAGTCCCCCCGCAGCATTTCTATAGGATTAAGATCTGGGCTTTGACTTGGCCATTCCATAACCCCCCTTTTCTTTGTTTTGAGCCATGCTTTTGTGGATTTGCTTGAATGTTTTGGGTCATTGTCATGTTGCAAGGTTCACTTACGGTTCAGCTTCAGCTTTTTGACAGATGGCCTCATATTCTTCTCCAGTACTCTCTGGTACAATGTGGAATTCATGGTTGACTATGAAGCTGGCCAGGCCCTGAGTCGGCAAAGCAGCCCCAAACCATAATGCCCCCACTACCATGTTTTACGGCTGGTATAAGGTTCTTTTGTTTAAAGGCAGTTTGACATCTGGCATTGTGGCCAAACTCCATCACCTTTGACTCATCTTTGACTCACCAATAGGAAAGGGAAGCATCGCCTAGTCCAGGAGGAGGAGAGATCCAGCAGAGCAGAGAATGAGTCAACAGGGTGCCTGGATGAGATGGGACAATGTGCTTGAAAGGAAGGTGACTTGGGCTGAGCAGTGGAATGCTGAGCCCCACCGGATAAAGTTCCTTATTCAGGCGGTGCATGATGTGCTTCCAAGTCCATCAGGTAGAAACACCAGCATGTCCAGTGTACACTTAACGTGGAACCCTGGAGCACATTGTGAGCTGCTGCAACAAGGCACTTGGAGAGGGACGATACCGCTGGTGCCACAATCAGGTCCTAAAGGTCATCGCAGAAGCCATGTGCTCAGGAGTTCATTGCAGCAAGTGGCCCCACCCCTCAAAACAAGCCATCACCTTCATTAAAGCCAGGGAGCAGCCGGCTTTAATACGCTCTGTCAAACATCTGCAGGAATCCTGGCATCTGCAAGGGAGTGGCAGCTCTTAGTAGACATGGAGAGGCAACTGAAATTGCCTCAGCATATTGTGACCACCACCTTGAGACCAGGCATCGTCCTCTCATCCAATTCTACCAAGCAGGTTGTGCTGCTGGAACTAAAAGTGGCTGGAGATCAAGGTGCTTCCCAATAGAGGTTGGGTGCAGGGGATTTGCTGCCCGATCTCTGGCCAGAGCCTTCAGTATATTGGGCATCGAGGGAGAGAGGAGAAAGGAAGAGCCATCCGCAATACCACCGAAGCGGCAGAGAGAGCCTCGAGCCTCGCCCTGGCTGTGGCTCAAGAGAGAAGAGCCATGGGGGGCAAAGTAGTTTGTCAGCTATCTGGACACAAGCTGAGGCCTAATCAGCCACAGCTGGGTCGCCTGGAGGAGGGCGTATGATGTTGTGAGACCCAAAACACCCAATGATTCCAGGAACATCATTGAAGATGTGTCCAGAAGCATCAGTAGATGTACAGTACTGTTCAAGTCTTTAGGCACATGTAAAAAAAAACTTAATTCGATGCTTTAAAAAAATCTAGGGTGCCTAAGACTTTTGCACAGTACTGTATATGCACATATTAACTCTATATAACATGCTATATAAAGTGCTTCACAACCAAGAAAAACAGACAGAAAGAACAATTAGGTACAAAACAGTAAAGCCAAACAGATATAACAAAATAAATAAATATCAGATAAGGCAATAAGGATGAAAGCCAAATATCACAGAAAGGCCTAAGTTTTAAGAAGTGATTTAAAAGATGATACTGACTGCCAGCCTGAGTTCCACAGGCAAGGCGTTCCAATGTCTAAGAGAAAAGTCCTGGTCATCTTTAATCTTTAGTCTGGACACAGGAACAGTCAGAAGGGGCCTGCATGAGGATGTCAAGCTGTGTGCAGGCTCATACTGTGTGCAGGCTCATAAAAGATCAGAAAGATAACTGGCACCACACCATGCAAAACCTTGGAAACAATGAGTAGTTTAAGTAGTTCTTAAACAGACCAGCAACCAGTGAAGAGACGCCAAAATAGGGGAGATATGATCGCGTTTCTTAGTTTTAGTTAAAAGCCTTGCTTTGAACACATTGGAGGCATTCTATCTCTTTTTGGTTAAGGCAGGTAAACAGGGTATTGCAGTAATCAAGACGAGATTAAATAAAATAATGTGTAATGCTCTGTATCAGTGAAGTTCAAGACAGATCTAACTTTTGCAGTGTTTGAAAAAAGCATGACTGAACAAGCTTATTTGTATGCTGCTCAAAGTTAAGGCTCAGGTCAAAAAGGACTCGTAAATTCTTAAAGGCAGGCTTAATATAGTAATTTATTAGACCTCAAATTTGTCTGGATGCACTCTCAGGGAAAAGGACTTCAGTTTTGTATGAATTTAATTGCACAAAATGTGTGGACATGACATCAGTCCTTGACATCTGATACGCAAGTATGCAGAGGCCAACCTATTTAGTTTACTTAGCTTGACTGAGAGGTACAGCTGGGTATCATCAGCATAACAGTGAAAGGAGATGCTATGCTGCCTAATGAAATAGACCTAAAGGGAGCAGGCTGGATCACTGTTTCAAGATCAGTAAAGGAGAAGAAATATGTTAACATGGAAATATTTCATATGTGAAAATATGTTGTTTTGGATATTGCTATTATTGTTATGGATATATGCTTGCCATGCCAAAGGAGAGGTCACTGTACAGCTATTGAATTAGAGACAAGATTGATAAATTAATTCTTTACAGCTTTAGGACCTAAAGTGAGGCCCTAAAACTTCCAGTTCTATCCACATTGAACAGAATTTATTTTAGAGAGAGAATATGAGAGGACCTAGAAATGAAACCTGGGAGATGCCAAAATAGACTTTAGACTAGGATAACAAATTGGGATATTTTAGTCAAGTGCAAGCAAAACCATTTAAGCAGTGTTGTAGAGGATGTTTAATGAAGATGCCGGGAACAATAATAAAAGAATGCATTTAAGTCAAGGAGAAGGACTGCTACAGAGGCCTGGTCCGTAATATCAGGTTATTTATTATTTTGATTAGAGCTGTATCAGAGTTGTGCTGAGATCTGAAGCAAGTTAAATGAGGTCATATTGTATGAATTGAGAATGTGAGCTGCTGGACTTTTATTTTTAAGAGGAATGATGTCTTACATCACTTTTGTAATGTCTGTGGATTTATCACTGACTAGAAAGACTTTTATTTTGATATCCCAGCCCAGGAATTTGGTATACTAGTCACATCTATGTCACATTTACATGGATTTCTTACGATGTTTATATATTTGAATCAATATTCACGAATGTGCCACGGAGCTGCTATAAAGTTCCCATTTAGTCGATATGGATTTGATTTAAACCAGGTTTCTGTTACCCAATATTCTATCTGTTCTATCAAAGTCGTAAAGCAGAAGTTAATGGAGGCATTAAAGCTCATTTCTGTGGTGGAAATACTATCCTTCATGGTAATCAGGGGCACACTTTTGGATTGGCTCAATCGATACCACACAAATCTATCATGCTGACAGTCATGGGACTTGAGGTTAACACTGTGAAGGGGCTCATCCGAATGAATGATACCTGCAAAACAGGCTCAGGCATTGTGTTTGTGTGTATATTTGAATACTCCTCTTTATCTGCGCCTGCTCTCTCCAAGTTAAATGTCCATCTATTATTTGTTTGTGTCTGTGAATGTCAGCTGTTGTCTGGAGTTATGTCTGATCAGTCTGGCATCTTTAAAAGCTCAGGCTGACAAGTAAATAGCTGAAAATTGCTTTAGAAGGGATTTGTTTTTGCTTTTGTTTTGATTTCCGGAGGAGGAATTATATTCCTTTCAGGAAATGGCAGGAAGATTGCTGTTGGGGAGTTTGCATGCGTCTGAAGTGACCCTCATTTAAACCCTGGACATTTCAATACTGCACCTTCTCTTTGACGTAATGTCACCCATTTCCTTTCTCTCTGGATGCAGACATGGAGGTCCGATCACGATAACTCTTCCGATTCGGAATATTCTTCCCCACATATTAACCTCCGACAACTTCTTGCACCGGTTGTCCTTCGAACGGATGAAACTAGGGGTTGAGAGGCATTCAATCTGGAAAACATTTATTCTTACTCTCGGCATTCCTTTGCCATATTGTTAAATATGTTGTTATCCGCAGCCAGTGAGAGATATGTTCATGTGAATCTGCTCCATCGCAAAACGTCTTGTACGTTCTTGTGTTCTTACATATACAAGAACATGTGTAATGTTGCTTATCCACTGCAATTACACAAGTTCCTATATTACTCAGTACAGATTTTGTCATGTACTATGTCGCATGTACTATGATTCAGAATTAAGTGGTTCATGGAGTTTTTCAAATAAGCTTTGTTTGATTAATAGGGTATTTGGTTTCATGCATGCAGTGCAACACCAAAACCACCCTTCCTTCTCTGGGTCTCCAATGATCTCGGATGCTCGGATGCTTTGTACTCGTACTGCTTCATCCAAGTGCTGCGTTTGACACGATTAATCATTGCACCCTTATTGACAGACTGAGGCAAACTGTTTGCATTTCCGGAACTGCCCTGGACTGGTTTTTCTTCCTATCTAACGGAAGAAAACCTTTTGTTTTGCAGAATCGGTGTCACCTTCTTCAGAAAACTATCAAAAGGCATTTTTATAATCTTTTATTGTTTACTGTACTTGTATTTTATTCATTCATATAGTCAGATATCTATACATAATATATTTATTAATATATTTTTATTTTCTACATTTATTTCACCGAAGGCAGATTTTTATTAAATTGTACCTTTACGTCTTGTCTTTTAGCCTTTTATCTTTTTATTTTTGGTTGTTTTTTTGTTAAGCACTTTGTAACCTTTTGAAAGGTTATTATTAAGTTATTATTATTTCTTGAATGAATTTGAAAAATAAATTCTTACACAGTGGAAAGATATGAGCAGCTCCTCTGATTCAAAATATATATATTCAGCCCTCAGCTTCCAAAGTACGGTCCTATAAAAACCACAGACAAAATCACCTCCAAAGCAAATTCACTCGAATGTGTGAATTTCTGTGTGCACACACTTCTGTTTTGTCATGTTGAAAATCTCTGCAAGAGAAGGAAATTGGAAGCAGCACTCTCCTTTCATCTTTCTACCCACCTCCCCACCAACTCAAATTAGGAGCATACTGACACACACACGCACAGACACACACACATACACACACATACACACACATACACAGTTAGCCACGCAAGACTGGCCTTTTCCCCACATCAATGTAAAGTCTTTCCTCATGCAGAAGATGATCCCAGGTTGACCTTAGGGCACACAACACCGCTTGCACCTCACAACCACACACACACACACACACACATGCATGCAAACACACACTCGCACTTACACACAAACATTAGAATGATTTTTAAAGTCAATAACAATTATGAAAATCTTTAAATGTCTTTGTGTGTGATAGATAGGTATGTCGAATAGAGACACAAATAGAATTATGTGCATGTTAATAGGGGATGTGTATATGTGGAGATGTGTGTGTGTGTGTGTGTGTCTACGTTCAAAGCATTTTGTCAGTAGCCTGTTAAGGGAAGAGGCACGGGGATTTGGAGGTAGATGTGCCTTAGTTCATAAAAGCGTAACTCGAGGCGACACGCACCAAGCGGTGAAGAATGCCTCCCCCCTCCGCGAGCGTCAACCTCAGCAGAAATCAAAGAAACAGACAAAAAGAGAAAACAAAGCATCTCAAGATCCAAGTGAATTTTAATCGCAATGGAGTCAGCAGGTTTTGTAAGAGTTCGTTTCTTATTCAATGACGCTGTCGCCGAATACGCCACGAGAAGGGGCGAGGTGGGTCAGACCCGGTATATGTTAGGGTGGATGGAGCGTTTAGGGACCGTCGCCGAAAGGAGAAACGTGACACTTGTGTGTCTCTGCGCTGACAAGTTCAGAAAGTAATTACACATTTCTCTCACGGACAAAGTGTGCAACGCGTCGAATCCCGTTGTGGCTGCTAGTAAACTACGCAGATAGTGTGCTTAAACAATATCGCACGACTCAACCGGTTGTAGCCAGACATTATAATTAGTCACAGGTGTGGAAATTGTAGACAATGCACAAAGAGTTCACAACAAGTTCACACACTGCTGAAATGTTAAAAGTCCACACGGAGACACAGGCTTAAAAAAAACAAAAATAATTGAATTCATGCTGTTGAGCACTCCAGTAACAAAAAGGTGGCAAAAAAGTGGTTTACACCTTCAATCTGTCCAAATGGAACAAACCTGCACAAACCTGGGAAAACAGCAACTAATCAATAAGCCCTGGCCCCTGGTCTGTCATTTTTTCTGTTTGTGCACCACTCCATCCATGCAGCAATCGACAGTGTGAATTAAATTCTTTTACAATTTTTTTTGTACTATATGCACCTGCGTGGGGATTTAACCTTTTTTTCCAGCAGTGTGCACGTTGACTTTTAATGTATGTACGACGAGCGCTTGGATCTTCTGTTGCTCTCCAGTGTTTACCAAGAGAAGAAAGCGAAAAGGATTTTTACAACTTCATAGTGTAAATGTTTGGGGTCAGATGTTCAACACAATATAGTTACGCTATAATCGGAAAGAAATGGTTTCTAACACTCATTAATCCACAATTTCTTGAACTAAAGTAAGCAAAATGTTATCCTCTGTGGGATGAGTTACCGCTTTGTTCCTTGAATTACTTACTTACTAGCTGATCTTATTCTCGCTGATCTTGCATATTTAAAAGCATAATATAATTGTAAATATATTTTTGGAAAAAAAACAGAAGTAGGCAGAGTATACACATGCTACTGCTGTGGTCACATGATACCTAAGTAATGCTCCTATTGGCTGTAGCTCACAGGCAGGAGAGAGTCCATAATGGAGAGACTAGACTTTGGAGGGTGCATTAGTGATGCTGTTCCAATGAAAACATTTAGATCTAAAACTATAATAATGTTACAACATATAAGAACATTATAAACTAACTGTGACGCTTCTTGTAGGTCGAGTCGAGTCGAGGTTCATTTGTATCACAGTTACAGTCTCAAAGGGCTTCGCAACCCCCGCATTATGAAAACAATAAATGAACAACAATGAACAACAAAAAAGACATAGAAAACCTCCCACGAAAACTTTATTAGGAAAGAAGAAAATGGAAGAGCCTTGGGAGAGGCTACTCAGAGAGGGATCACCCTACCAGGAGGGTCAGGCGTGAAATGGGTGCCAAGATTGGGCAAACAAAGATAAAATGGAACATAAACAGAGTATACAGAGTAAACACAATATGGACACTTGGGTGAAGCATCAATCTTGTGTGGGGCGTCGACAGCAGCTCCAACACTGCCCAGCCACAGCCTGGAAACAGATAGGAAGCACACCCATACACATGACAAACAGCCTGGAAACACATAGGAGACACGCCCAAACATACGACAAACAGCCTGGAAACAGATAGGAGACACACCCAAACATACGACAAACAGCCTGGAAACAGATAGGAGACACACCCAAACATACGACAAACAGCCTGGAAACACATAGGAGACACGCCCAAACATACGACAAACAGCCTGGAAACACATAGGAGACACGCCCAAACATACGACAAACAGCCTGGAAACACATAGGAGACACGCCCAAACATACGACAAACAGCCTGGAAACACATAGGAGACACGCCCAAACATACGACAAACAGCCTGGAAACACATAGGAGACACGCCCAAACATACGACAAACAGCCTGGAAACACATAGGAGACACGCCCAAACATACGACAAACAGCCTGGAAACAGATAGGAGACACACCCAAACATACGACAAACAGCCTGGAAACAGAAATGAGACACACCCATACACATGACAAACAGCCTGGAAACACATAGGAGACACACCCAAACATACGACAAACAGCCTGGAAACAGAAATGAGACACACCCACACACCTGACAAACAGCCTGGAAACAAATATTAGACACGCCCATACACATGACAAACAGCCTGGAAACAGATATGAGACACGCCCATACACATGCAGACAGAGACATTCACGTGTTCTCACTCACACAGACACAATGCAAAGGTACGGGAAGGCGGGAAGCGATGATATCCAGGTCCAGGCAAGGGCTGCTGTCTCTGGTCTTGCAGGCCGTCTTGCAGGCCGACTGGGTGGTCAGACAGCTGATGAGGCCACAGTGTCCTCATCATCGGTCCATGGATGAAACAATGCAATGCATTAATGTTATACAGTTACAGTCATTATTGAAAGTGTGTGAAGCCCTTCAATTATAGAAATTTAGTTTGTTACCATCTAATCACCAAAATTGTGCATGTACTAAAATGAAAATAGTATAAAGGGAATTAGGTGCAGGTGCAAAATTAAGTGAACCTCCTCTTGCATTAGTTAAATCAAGTAAGTAAGTAGAATCAGGTGGTAAATAATTGGGTAAATCAAAGGTCAGACGTTTGGGGAGGAGTTTGTCAAGCATGGTGGTGGAGTGTCATGGCTGTTGTTCTTCCTCTGGACGACTCAACATCGTTAAGGAAACCATGAATTCTGAGAGAAACCAGAGAGTTCCTCAACAGACCGTCAGACCATCAGTCTGAGGGCTGCAGCTGGGTTGAAAGTGGCTGTTCAACAAGATGATAATCCTAAACATTCAAGCAAATCTACCAAATAACGACTCAGGAAGAAGTTCAGTGTTTTGGATCGGCCAAGTCGAATCCAACTGAGAGCAATGGTATATCTTAACACTACAACACTACAGTAAATACAGTGTTTGCCTATTACCACCTAAACACTGGCAAACTGTCGAAGAATAGCTTGTGAAGATACTTATCCCGCAAAATGTGATTTTTTTTACCACAGAATCCTGCAGTGCTTGTTTAGTAGGTGACAGTAAATCACTTAGCCTACCTAAATTGTCCATTTCGCCCGTCTCTGAGCTTATTGTTTTGTCACTATTTGTGGGCAAAAATGGCACGAAATGTTGTCAGTTTCTGTTTAGGAAGTTCAATTTTTATTTCATTATTGTCTCGTGTTCATCAAAAGATATTTTCTAGAGGGCCCCCAGAGACCAGGGGGCCTTAAGCAACTGCTTATATCGCTTAATTGGTAGGGCCGGCTCTGGTTAGAAATGACTGTATTTACCAATAATGTTTCTGTTCCTGAAAAAATATATTTTTTTGTTCCCCAAATCTGCTGTTTGCTATACAAAAAAATCCCCAAAACATCTTGGAGGGTGGTAGCCTGCTTTTAGTGGAATATATTTTGTGTACCATATACAGTGGATGAAGCAGTTTCCTAGCAACTGATTTAATAGGTGAAATTTCCATACCCTAGTTAGAACGAAATGCCTTTAAAGATGTTGTTATTTTCAAGTTACTCAGCACAAAAGAGCCACGATAAAAAAAACAAAAGGGAGTGTAGTCTGTCAATCCGACTGGAATCGCTTAGAAGGTCTGCCGGCCAACAAACATGTTTGCTTTCCCTGTGTGAAATCTTCAAACTCTTCATCTCTACAGGGGGAAGGGAGACTCCAACACAGTGTGTGGATGAATAGAAAGAGAAAGGGGAGCGGGAGGAGGAGGAGGAGGAGGAGGAGGAGGGAGGGGATGGAGGAAAGAAAGATGGCCCCAAAAAAAAAAAGATAAAAGATAAAAGCTCAAGAAGCAATTAGTACTCCTTAGAAAAGACTTTCCGTCAAATAGGTTGACAGAATAATGGATTTGTGGCAGTTATGTAGATCCCGACTTAATGGAACAGAAGTTAAAATCCAATCGAGCAGATGGGGAGTCGGAGCGAGGTGCAAATAGGGGCAGATGTTACATAACGCCAGCCAGTATCACCAACCATCCCTCTCCTCTTCTTATCCTCTCCTCTCCGTGGTGGGGGGGGGTGGGGGTTTAATGCTGCTTCAGAGAGGGTGTGTCAGGTATGCTGCAGTGAGATTATACCAAAAAAAAAATATATATATATATACACATAGAGACTTTTCTTCCAGTGCGGTTAAATGCTCCCCCGGCCCAACTTTTATACCGCCAAAATTCCCACTCGGTCCACATCGCAAAAAATAAAAAATAACAAAGTTATTAAACGCTGGGATTAAAAGCACATAAATCCCTGAAGAAACACACACAAGTACACAAGTACACAAGCGTAGGCACACACCCAAAAGTTCTGCTTTGCGGCAGAGGATCTACAGTGTTTGTTAGTCATGCCTCCGGTGCAGATGAAGCCATGCGATGGTCCGCTGTGATGCTGTTGTTGTAATATGCCTCCCCCCCTCCCTCGCCTCTAATACGTCCGCTAATTTCATTCCTTTGTTTTCCGTGCAGAAATGTGATTCGCCATCATCTGGCCTTGTTTGCATCCCCCCTTTTTCAAGTAATTGCCAACAGCATAACGTGCTTTTCTTCTCTTAATAAGGCTCTCATATCAAAATTGGATTTCAATGCTCTGTTGGCAAAGTTAATGAGTCAGTGATGTAGCTGTCTGTTCTGCGAGGCACAGTAATGTAATGACAGACTAATGGTGGAGCCCGTAGCCGTGGCTTTCTCAGGGGGATGCATCGGACCTGCGGAGATAGACTGGGTTGAATGCGTTTGATTTATGACCTCCTGTCGGTTCAGATGAGAGGGTTGAATTTTCTATTTTTGGATCATTGTACAGGTCCAAGGGGGACTGCTCTGTCCACCGGGCCTGGTTTGTATAGCATGTATGCTCAGGGTGTTTTCACATGTAGTTCACTGTACATGAACCAAACTCAGGACCAAAATGTGAACCAACTGAAAGAGAACTCCGTTGCATCCACACTGGCATGTTCACTTGAACCAGATTCAGTTCTTCTTCTGGTGCTCTGATGGGATCTCAGTACATTTTCCATTCACACTCTTTGGAACTCAGGCTTTAACTATTGGTTGCAACATCCATTTCCTTGTTGTAGTTACTTAAATGAAATTAATTGAAAAAACGGAAAAGAAAAACAAAAATGTTAACTATTCTACATTTTATAATGTTTCTATTTATATAATTTCAATGCAAAGGTTAAGAGAATAGGTTTCAATAATACAATTTAAAAATGTCAGCAGAATCAAGTGGCATGAAAATCAAAAGTGCAATGTTGACACAATTATGGCAGCACTGAGGAAACACTGAATTAGAAATCAAATTTCAAACAAAAAAACAGGCCTGCTGTACAGAATGAACCACGGTAAATGATCTGGTGTCCTCAGACAGATAGAGGGAGTAGCCGCTGTATGAGGAGCACGGAGGGACACAAATGTATTGGAAAAAGGCAAAGCGAACCGGGCCGGGGGATGTAAACCTGTGTAGAATTCCATCTCGAGTGGAAATCTTAAGAGGACGCCCCACCGCTCTGAGCCACAATCCCGAGTGACCTCTCTTGTCAGTCAAACGGCCTCACCGGCTCCTCCTGCATCCATGACCTCTGACGACGGCCGGTCAACGGGACGAACGAAGACTGTTAATGCCGACTGTGTTTACGTCTCAGAGGTGTGACTATTCCCCATGTAATTGCCTATTGCTATTGCAGGCCGTGTTATTGCGCGGCCGCTGAGTTTATTTCATTATTTACTTGTATTTGAAGGCAGCTCTCCACATCAAGCGGTGTAATCCCAGGGATTTTGCAGGGGTAAGAGACGTTATGGGCTGCATGGGAGAAAAACGGGAGGCCTCCCTCCTGGACTGTTTTTCGCCCTCCCGTTTCGGTTGGATTTGCGGAGGCGCTGATTTTAAGTGGAAATTAGTTCTGATAGGTCAGTCGTCCACGGAAGTAATCAAAAGTGAGATAGAGAAAACACGGTGAATTAAGAAGCATTGAAATGTGATTCTTGAAGCAACTGTTACAGCCATTCCCAGAATAAATGAGTTGAAATGAATGCCTTTTTTTTTTGCCTCCACTTCACCCTGCCTGCTTATCCCGTCTTTTTAAGAACCGTCATTTTCCACCCTTTGACACGCACTAATGCACATCTGCGTAGTGCATTTTCTCCGCGTGTTTGTGCTAATCTGTGTGTGTGTGTGTGTGTGTGTGTGTATGTGTGTGTGTGAAGGAGAGTCTCTGTGCATAAGCTATTTATACTGGAGTGTGTTTGATTAGATTCGATAGAGGAGCATAACGATTTGGTGCTCTAGTGTGGAAGTACCTGCCAAGCCTAGATAAGCACGAAAGAGACAGAAGAGAGAAGAGAGAGAGAGACGGGGAGAAATAATAAAGAGGAGTGTGTGTGTGTGTGTGTGTGGCAAGCGGCACTCTTGATTAACAGGTATTATTATTTAGTAGATCTATAAAGGTGACACACATGAAGCAGCGGGAACATGGATTGTGTCAATGAAGGATAATCCCTGTGGTCTGGAAGGACTCTTGGGGAGGGCAAATAGAAAGGAAAGGGACGGGATGGGATGGGGGGGGTACCTGTCACTCAAACACGTGCGCGACGAATCCGCTCAGCGCGCGCGATGTGGATTGTTTTGATGCATCCAGCGTCTGACTTGTCCACAGCGCGCGGAGTATGTCGTAAGAATCGCTAGCGTAATTGATTATCGAGGTGCGACGGCGCTCAGAGGCAGCCTTTCCGCTGTGGGTGTCGGCACGTGGAGCGGCAGCGCATCATACGGGATGTTCTCTCTCTCTCGCGCGCGCGCGCACACACACACACCGACAGAGAGAGAGTAATCCAGAATCCTCCTCCTCCTCCTGCAAACGTGCATCAATCTACAGGAGGCAGATAGACTTGAGAAATACCTCGCCCTCCTGTTCTATCCATCTTTCCCTCCTCTCTGTGATTTCCAGCCTTTCCTTCCGTGAGGGAAAGCTTGTTTATGTGTGTTCAGCCATTGCTCCGGCCCGAGTTTAGACATTATTGATTCTCCTGGGGGTGAACAAAAAAAAAAAAACGTTGAAAACCTTCATTTGTCCTTGTAGGCAGCATCATGAGTTTGCTGCAAAAGGCTGCATAGGCACACACCATCTCTCTCTCTCTCTCTCTCTCTCTCCCTAGTAAACACATACACTCCTCCTGGCTGCTGAATGTCAGCGGAGTGATGGTGGCGGGGCGACGTAGTGTGTGTGTGGTGCGTGTGTGTGTGTGTGGAGGCTTCACAGAGAGAGATGATTACTTGTGTTATCAGTGTTGAAACAGACAAATCAATCCCGCCCTGACAACCGCACAATTAGCCGCTTTATTAGCCTGCTTGTAGACCAGCTCATCTGGAGGGGAGGGAAGTCAAGTACCCACAAATAAATTTCCCAGCCCGGAGTGGGGAAAGGGTGTGTGTGTGTGTGTGTGTGTGCAATTGTACATTTGTGGGTGTGTTTAATATGGAGAGCATGGGCAGGGGTGAAGATTGATTAGCCTGATTAAATCTGCGTATCTCACTGGTTGGCCATAATGAGGGCTAGTCACTCATTGGAGCCTAAGGACACACACACTCTCACACACACACACACACACACACACACACACACACACACACACACACACAGGTCTGTGGGGAGATTCAACCCGTTTTACCACCATTACCGTTGCCAACATCACCGTTATCTTCACCTTCACCTAATTTGTGCCCATCGTCAAAGGAGGTACGGCCCCGTTAGTCAGCCTATGGAACTGCGATGCATCACAGCTGAGCTATGAATCTGAATCTAGAGCAGCCTACAGATGCCAGCACAGATACAAGCATTGACCACCCCAATCTGCTGAGCTATCACAAAGCCAAGCTTATTGGGATAATAGTGTAGATTGTGTGTGTGTGTGTGTGTGTGTGTGTGTGTGTGTGTGTGTGTGTGGGTGTGGGCAGGGGTAAGGATGGCCATTGATTTCCCCCTGTGCGATCGTATAGGTTAACTCAGAGAGGAAGGGATGAGGGGATGGATGAGGATTATTTGGGTTTTAACACACACTCACTCACACACACACACACACACACACACACACAAAAATCGATGGGGGAAGAGGGACATCACCCTGAAGACTGATTGTTTCCAGCCCAGATGCAGAAGGAGAGAAAATAGCTTTCTTATTGAATCAACACCAACCTGCTGCTCCCTTATCGCACACACTGTATGTACACCTCTGTGTGTTTCTGTGGGTGTGTGTGTGTGTGCGTGTGAGGCAAGAAAGAGAGGGGAAAACAGTCGGAAAGAACAAGGAAGGGAGAGGGAAAAAGAGCAGGGGAGAGAAAATTATCAATCACAACCACCAGACACTATCTAATGAACTTGAAGCAAAATGCAACCACCCCCCCCGGAGGATGCACAAGTTTGCTCTTCCAGCGCTGCCATTTCTCTTTGCCTTACCTTCTAACTGCCACAGAACGAAGACCCTGGCCCCCGTCCAGAAGCCGGATCATGCTCTAGATATCGGGGCGGCTAGCTTTACTCCAGGCCGGGTTTCCTCAGGCGTGTTTTTGCAATAACCTCTGCTCTATTGGAAGATAATGGCCATATTTTCTCGGTGCCAGGATGTTGGCGGAAAGCCCCGCTCAGTATGCCGGTGTTTTCTCTCTACTCTACCCAGTGTACCTTTATCCACATTTGTTGCTTACCTTTGTAAATACAAATGCAGCTTGTAAATTGTCGGTGCAAGAATTCTCCATAATAAATTACTATTACACTCCACCACTTTCACCAGAAGACATTTTTTATGTAATCTATGTAATCAATGCACTTCCCCCCCCCCCCATTTACTATTGCGTGATAATTTGGTTAAAAATGGTCTTTATTAAAAGCTTATGTGGTGAACGATGAGTTTCCTAAGAACCGAGGAAGTGCCAGTTAATGGTTTAGCCATGGCTAGCTGATCTGCAGTATGTGTTAAACAGCCATAGTTCCTGATTCGACAGTACTTGAATCAGGAACTCATAGCGAGTTATTGTCTAGATATATAAAATAGAAGCTATTGCTGTCAGTAATGTGTACACCGGTCAATGGGCGGATTATTTGAATTGATGAACAACTGGCTTTTGATTGGTGATGGTGATGATGATGATGATGATGATGATGATGATGATGATGATGTCTCTCAGTGGGACTAGATCTAGATTCAGTGGAATCTAGCTTTGAAACAAACCAAGCACTCCTCCATGGTCCAACCGAGCTGTAGCTCATTGCCGATCCCCCCGAGTTCTGAAATAGGCCAAGGGGGTTGGTACTCATTCTCATTCTCAGTGTGCGTCCCTGCAAGAAAAATGAGTGGGCTGCATTTATGTTCATGTCTACGATTATTTGTGATCATCGCCGATTGTTCTATGCAACTGCTCAATTATGTTCTGGTTGTAACACTCGAGCAGACATATCTGCACAACCGCAAAGGGTTGACGGGGAGAAAAGAAGGAAGAAAATATAAGTGAAGAATAAAAAGGAGACGTACCTGCAAAGGAAATCCATCTGTCTGTCTGCTTGGGTAGCTAGCCCTCTAACCGGCTGTAATGCTCCCACACACCAGCGCCTCTTAGCCCAGGCTTCAACAAGCACTGCTTTGAGCAAGTATGCATGGTAAGACGACGCTTGAAGTGGCAGATGTCGGCAGAAGCAAACAAACAAGCAAAACAAAGCACAAACAAGCACATTCAGGTTCAAGCGCTAAACTACAGTTTGCAGAGATTCGTTGGCATTTTAAGGAACCTACATTTTAATGAACGGAACCTTAACTACCCTCATATGAATGAGTAGGGTGAGATGGAGACGGTTCAACCCAAGAAGCAGGTCTGAGTCTATGCCTGCGTGAAAGAAGAACACCAGACTAACACCAGAGTAAAATGTTTGCATTAAGTTCTCCTTAAATTGACAATGTAACAATATAACATGGAGTTCAACTATCAGAATAAATGAAATCATATAAGAAACCTCGTATGAAAGCAAAAGGTTTATTGGATGACACTTTTGTCCAGAGTCTCTAAATCATGTAGTCCCACCAAGACCTCATCTCACAGATCAGATATTAAACCCTCTCTCTAGCACCCAGTTCAACGTTCTTATATACAGAGATGCAGGTAAATTAACTTCGAAAGACTTGACCATACTAGAGCATCCAGTTCATAGGTATACGTGTCCAGTTTGGAAACTGTTGATGCAAGTGAAAAACGCATTCCATGAGTTTCCACCTTCTGATAGTGGATTCACGACCATGTTTTCCTGGTGGTCCCGCCGGACACTCTTCTGCTACCAAAGATGTACCTCTTGACTCAGGTCAAGGCGCCACGCAGTTGCAGGACGTAGCATTCCTGAGATGCCTGTAGTGCTGGAGCATCAGGGTCCATATGGCATGTCTTCTTCCAGTTGCTATCATAGATTTTAAACAGCTTCCGACAGCTCGGTGTGTCATTCTCCCCATCTTTAACGGAACAGAGGGTGGTATAGTTGGTCCATAATGAACTCGCTCAACTTCAGCAGCAACTGAGTAAAGTACACCTGGCTGGAGCAAGACCTAAGTCTAGGGAGAAGGAGGTACAAAAGCAAATGAAGGCTACATGCAGTTCCATCTTAAATGCTTTCTTCTGACCATTGTGTTCCCTTGAGTCGGAGGGGGGGAATCCCCAAAAATGCCCAGATGAAAAATGGCTGCCTGAACAAAGTGGGATGGCGGCCACGTGGTGCTGCCTCAGTTGGAGCACCGGCTGCTTCTGTTTCGGCTGCACCATGTATACACGGCCTACTGCAACAGGAAAGATGAAGCAGTTGGATTGGATCCTAGACCTCACGGAGAAGGAGCAAGCAAAGAGATGAGGACAGATGGCAAATTAGAACCAAAAACTCCTGAACGCCATGGGGCAGCTGGTTGCCCAGCAGCATGAGCCCAAACGCCCAACCTAGACAGTGAGGCTGACTAAATGTTAAGTTTATCTGTGCCTTGTAAAATGATTATTGAGTTATACATTTTGCCATTTCATTTGATTTATCAGAAGTCTGTATGCCTTCAAGTTAGAGATGCAGCCATGCAGCAAGGCAATGGCATGCTCTGTGACGATCAATGTTTAATGTCAGTACTGAGAAAATGTAAAAAAAAAAAAAAACTCAATCAGTATCCAATATTTATTGCATCCTGGATGTACATCAGTGGGTTAATTTAGTATAGTACACTTGCGGTCCAAATGGAGGAGAGGTTGATATGATGGATTTGAAGAGCGCTTCCTCATTTGGTTGTAGGTGCTGTTCCCTTGCCCTTTCATCCCTCGCTGAGAAGTAGAAGGGTTTACCCGATGTACGTCAGACATTTTGGCACCTGAGGGGTCCAAGTGCAGCTGACACCTCGGGTTCAAGCCATACACAGGCCTCAAAAGCCATCCTTCCATCGCTCGGGAGTGATGCAGGGCCTTTGAGAGGGCCAACTACTGAAAATACTCAGCCTTACTTATTCAGACCTCCACTCCTTACCATCAACTACTTGAGGAGATCCCTTTAAGCAGTCTTTGATGCAGACATGCTCATTATATCTACTCTTCCTAGTGTGTCACTTTCAGCCCCCCTGGAGAGCTACTTGGGCAGCAGGGTATAATGCCCACATCTGAGCTCTTCTGCTCGGCTAGCAACGCTCTATCAGCCTATCACGCCTCCTCCTAAGCTGTCAGTATATGTCCTGAGGAGGAGCCTACCTTGGTGGGGGGGCTTTGCAGGGGCTACAGCATCTATACCTTACCGCTTTGATGAAACCAGGCAATATGTGGATCAGAAAACACATGCCGCGCAATGACTACTGCTGTCTCAACAGTTCAACATCAACCTCAGCCAGTGAGGTCAATGCAAGCACCTTTAATATTTGAGTTCTGATAGATGATATTCTCTCTCTGGCTACTTGCCTCAGACAATGCTAAAACCAAAATTTGTAATGTCGACTAATGTTCGCATCATGTATCCACAATTTTTTCCCCTTTATTTCCTTTCACACTATAACCCACCATTCAAGCCAAAGGCCACTGCAGTCTTACTCTACCAACGCTAGCCAAGCCTCGTCCACTTTCTCCTAAGGGACCCTTATTACTCCTGGTAGCGATTGCTGTGATGACAGCAGTATCCTGATGGTGGGAAATCCTTCCAGTTCGATTATGTCACTGCACCAATAGTTTGATTCAGATGGCATGTTTTGTTAAATTGTAACATTAATTAAATCATTTTGAAAATATGGGGAAAAAGTCACTTTTTCCACAGTGACTTTTTTTCTCCATATTTTCAAACCTGCACTTTCACATGTGAAAATATAATGTGTGTCAAAGTCACATGTGAATTTGACATTTCCACATGTGATTGTCGCTATTCACATGTGAATTCGACATTTTCACATTGTGAAAAACTAAAACACGTGTCCAAAAATCACATGTGGGAACATGTCATTTCTACGTGACTTTTTTGTAACTATGTAAAAACGTTACAATAATTGGCTAAAATGCTTTTATTTTGAAAAGAAAAAAGAAAAAAGAATCCATCCAAAAAGGGGCCATTTGATCACAGATAATTGTAGATAATTAAGGACATCCCTTAACATAACATAACATTCTTGAATTTAGTAGCATCCTTCCTCGCCTCTTTTAGCATCGTCACGTACCTCAACTGCACACACAAACGAAAGTACATATATGTGTGTGTGCGCGCAAGATCAAAACGCTGTTTGAAACGACTCCAGCGGGATGTGCAGAGATTAAGAGGATTAAAAGTCGTGAAGCCCCGACGGCAGTGAGCGAGGAGATGAAGAGAGAGGTAAACTTGCTTGCAGCTTCCCTTCACCTGACGGAGTTAATGTCTCTCTCTAAATCAACACTGTAAATTCCCTCTCAACTATTTTCCTTCCCATTTGTAACCTCTTCCATCACTTAACACTTTCCTCCTAGATGCTTCTGTCCGTGTCCGTGAACCAAGTCACCAGACAGAACCGCAGAAGTGGTGGTGTCCCCGTTTCACTCTGAGGGGGTGTGTGTGTGTGTGTGTGTGTGTGTGTGTGTGTGTGTGTGTGTACATGCATGCAAGACAGTACGCAACACTGTGCCAAAGATAAGTGAGCGTGGATGCATATTTGATCCGGGTCTAAAAGTACTCTGATACCATCAATAAATCAGGAGACGGATAAGACGGGTGAGCCCGACCTCCCCTGCAGCCGGGGCCACGGGGTCGTAGGGCCTCATTAGAGGCCTGCGCTTGCATCGACAGGGGCCCCTGAGCTGTCGCAGTCCTCTGCGTCTCTACCCATCTCTGGGAAATGCCCCCAAGTGTACTCTTAATCGGCCTGAATCACACTCCTGCGCCTGCTCAGTCCCTCGCTCTCTTGTTTGTCTGAAAAGGCACTTACGTAACCGCAAGCCTTCACTCATGGAGGACAATGTGAAGCCTACGCACCCTGTGTTTGTGCATTTGTGTGTGTGTGCTTTTCTTCTATTTTCTTATATTTCTATACTTATTATCACTCTACTTATTATATTGCACTACTTCTATTTCATCTACTATGCCTAACACAATCCTGCAAAGGGAGGATTTTTTGTTGCTCCTCACTCCTCACTTTTGGGGTTAGGACTTGGATTATGGGTTAAAGTTAGAATTGGGATTAGGTTATGGTAAGGCATGTAGTGGCGAGGATTAAAACAGGCATTAGGGAATGAATGCATTCAATGAAGATGCTCACAAATGTGTGTGTGTGTGTGTGTGTGTGTGTGTGTGCGCGCGCATCTGCAAGCCCGCTCGCCTGCACGCGTCTTTGCTTTTGTCTGCGTGTAACTATATGATTTGTTTGTGTTTGCATGGATGTAATGCAATACTGCCAGCCTAATCGGTTATGACAGAGGAGAATAATGCAGATGCTCTCGCAGCGTGCACACAGCAGCCAGAGTGAGAAAGACACACGGAGGGAGATATGAAGAGGGAGATGATGCTGCAGCAGCCTGATGTATTCCGAGGCCGAGCCGGTCCATTCCAGCTCAGACACCAGCCACATAACAAACACAGCCTGGCACCGCAGGGTCCATCCCGGGTGTCCTCTGGGCTGATAACGCACGCATGGGCGCGCACACATCCCAGACACATGCAAACGTGCAAAAAAAAAAAAAATGCATGCATGCAAAAATACACCAAAAGAATACAAAAATACACACAATCCCTGCTGACAGCTTCCACAGCCGTACACACATATGCGCACAAGCAGACTCAGAGCAGTGGAGAGACTTAGCGTTGAGAGTCTTTGGCTGAGAGACATGTCAGAACTCCTTTACCTCTTCTTTCCTCTAAGTGCCCACACACACACACACACACACACACACACACACACACGCGCGCACACTCCTCAACCCTGAAGCTATAATCAAGGAAATGTTCTAGGAAGCTCCTTGTGTAAGAGTAACCCCAAAGGAGTCTCGGTAATGATGTGCTACAGCGTGCGCACACACACACACACGCAGATCATCAAATTGGTGAACTCTTGGCAGCAGTTAAGGTTTTAAGTTAACAATTTATGTTAGAGTTATTGGTTCAACATCAATAAAACAATAGCTCGAGGTGACTTTTAGCTCACCGACTCCCCTGATGTGGGTTGATGTTCAGTCCTCCGCCTCTAACCAGCCAGCCACCCTCTGACTCTCTGATGGTTATAGTTTAAATTTTCATAGAAGGGGTTATAAAACTAGGTTGCATTGCTTTTTGCACAATTTCCTTTGAGTTAACACGAAATCAGGCTGAAATAAAGAGGAGAGGTGACATGTGGCTGCTTATATGAGTTGACGATGAGTGAGTTGACAGCTCCAGCTGACCCAGTGGTCCTGATGCTGCTAATTCTTGATGCGTGTTAGCATCGCAGTTATTTATTCCTATTGCTAGTGTATTTTTCCTGCTTAGCCCCACCCCTCCCTGTGTATCTTTTAGACTTTTAGATAGACAATACAGACAAAAACACACACACACACTGACAAACAAACACAGATATTGAATCGCAAACCTTTCTTGCCTTTCAGAGATCTGGGCCAAACAAACCAATACACACACACACGCAAACATCACACACACATATAACACACAGCCCTGGGATCTGATGAGAGGAGATTTCAGTTGCCTGGGTTCAACACCATATTACTTTTCTGTCCTCGGGCCCAATTCCAATTGGACCCAGCTGCTGATAAACTGGCTGTGATATCTAGAGATCCCCCCGCCCCCCCCCCCCATCTCATCCCCGAGCATACACACACACATACATGCACAAACACACACACATCAACTTGCGCTTTTCCACACAGCCGAGGCTTCGCTCGAGGCGAACATATACACACAGACGACTAGCCTTTTGCTTATACGACACACAATGAAATCGTTCCAGTAACCCAGCCGCAGGATTTAAAGATAGAGGAGATACAGTCACTCAGATGGGTCTAAGCAGAACGCATCCCTCTGTGGCGGAGGCTGTCGCCGCCGTTGTTGGCTCCGGCGGAGAGCAGGAGTGATGGAAGGCTGGAAGGGTGCTGGAAGGGATGAAGAAAAAGCTGGCGTGGAGAGATAGAAGGAGCTATGGGTGGAGCAGAGGATGATGGAGAGCTGGAGGGATGGAAGGCTGAAAATGGTATGGATGTGTAGAGGAGTGAGAGAAGGCTTGAAAGCACCGACTCTTCCCATGCATACTGTCTAGGGATCGGATGTGTAAGCTTCTTTTTTTTGCATTTTTTTGAACATCACAAGTTAAGGTTAGCTCTGTAGCCCGATGGAGAGAATGAGCGAGGCCTATTTAAGTTGCTGCAATACCTTTCCCACACACACACACACACACACATAATCCTACAAACACATTGGAGAGCGTAGAGGTCAGTGGGTGTTTCTGCTGAGTGCTCTCTCCCACTCTGGGGATGGCAATGATGGTGTTTAGATTGATCGGACTGCAGATGGGCCACCAAAGAGATGTACGTTTTCCATGATTACAGTTGAAAAATCAATGCCCCAGACGTGCAGCTATATGAAGTGACCTCGCTCGGAGTCCAACCTAAGAGTTTTTGGTTTTCTGTCTGCAGGTCTGTAGATCTATCTTAAACGGGAATTTGATCTCACACGCAGTGGAAGCAACAGGGAGCGCTGCCCTCAATCCCGAATCTCCCGACTGTAGAATCTAACATCCGGATTCCGCTGAGAAATATATTTGGCTGTTTGGCCTACAGGCGTTCCTGCCAGATGCCACGTGACACAAAGACAGGAGGTCAAAGAGGTTGCATTATGGAACTAAGTAAAAAAAAAAAAAGTAGATACAGATGTAGGACTAGTCAGAAGTTTATTTTGTAACAGTTTGTAAAAATTGGCCTACTGTAATATCAGAATGTTATTTATTTAATAACAATAAAACAATAAACAATAAATATGTAAACAGACGTACTTTCCTGAACATTATAAGAGTGACACAACTTTAGAAATAAAAGAAATAAATAATAAAAGACATTTGCCATGTGAAGAAGGGCTTTACATGTATGTGTATTGTAAATATGGGGTTAGCATGATAATGATGAGGTCATAGTTTTATGACCTCTATACAGGGGTGGGTTTAGTGATTTGGGGGCTCAAGGCAAAGACATGGGGGGGCCCTCCTCACTATTACTCAAAACAATCAGACCTATTTGTGACACATACCTTCTCACTGGTCCCTGGAGTGCTGAGTGGGCCAGCTGCTGAAAGATGTACCCAGGCTATATCTTGTATTTTGTATTTAGAAGAGAACGATACAAACAGTTAAACAGTGAAACACAATGAAATGATGGATACAGTACTACCATAAACTCTAAGAGCCATGCACTTACCTTGCTGTCCTCTCAGGCTCCCGATGGGACTGAAGAGAATCATGTAAACAGTTTAACAATGAAACACAATGAAATGATAAATGACAATTTACCATGAACTACAATGTTTACCTTTTCTCTCTCTCACTCTCTCTGTCTTCGTCTCTCTTGAATGCACTTTGCTTTCCTAATCTTGGTTGTGTTGGGCTCTCTTACTTTTTGCTTCACTTTCTCATCACCTTGGTTTAAGTGGAAGGAAAGGTTTGGCTGTATGGACTTTTCCGTGGACTCGAATGGAATGGAGGAAAACTGTCCCGTTGTAATATCTGCAGTACTCTATAGTGACCTTATTGTACGTTACAGTATTTTAACTCCTGTGGTATCCCTATAATATTCCTTCAGCAAAGTAACCTTCTAAAAATATTATAGGATTACTGTAGTAATTCTAAAAGTGTGTGCTTTCAGTGTGTCAGTCACACATGCTGTGCTGTTGCGCCTCGCACTTCAAATGGAATAGTCCATTTTAGCCCAGGCTGAGGGGGGATGGTACTAAATGGTACTAAAAATAATCGCTCTAAGAAAAACAGTAACGGTATCTTGGATATATTAATATATGTTTGAAGTAAATTTATTTATTTAGTTTATATATACTTAATTTGTATTTTGATTAGGCCCTTTGGGGCCCTTGGCATCAGGGGGCCCTAGGCAATTGCCTACCTTTGCCTAATGGTAAAGTCCGCCCCTGCCACTATACAAACTCAGTATTCGATTATTTTAAAATTGTTTGTTGCCATAACCTCTATAATTCAGTCTCAAACTGACAAGGCATCACCATAGACAGTTATGTACTGAGAACATACACACTTAATTAATTTAGAATAGATGGAATTAATACAAATGACAGGCTTAACAAATTAAGTTAAGAAAGATGTTGACATTAATTTGAAGTTGGCATATTTTGAAATTGGCCTAATAAAAAAATGAAAATTAATTCTGAATTATTAAGTGTACTATTTTTTAATTGTCTCCCACCACTTTGTCTGATAGAGTCTAACATTTTCAAATATGATTTCTAAACATTTCAAAATAACACAATTAACAATAAAAGCCCCCAACTGATACTTACATGGAGTGCATGGAGTGTGCACACTGCATGGAGATTCAAGGTTGAGTGATTTTTGTTTTGGGCTACCTGTTGTGGACCCGCGGTGAAGTGCATGGTAATGAGTTATTGAAGAGGTTTATTCTACTTCTCCAGCACCGATTCAAAGCACAAATGAACAAATATTGATTACTGCCAACCCGTACATTTCATTACATCAAGGGTAACCACAGCAGTGATCAGAATGAGACGCTGATCTAACCAGGAAGTTGGAAGTAACACCAATAGTGGCTACACCAACGCCACAGTGTGTTCGCTCCATGCCGTGCCAAAAAGAAAAGTCTGCACACCACACGGTAGCGAGATAATTACCTCACTCACCAACAAAGCAGCTCATGAGGCCGAGGTGTCCTCCAACTTTTTCCTGAAAACGTGACGTAAAAAGACTCCTGCCATGTCAGATTCTCGTCATCTTTTGGATGAGGCAGTCATAAACAATTCCAGTCACCAGCAAGATTAGAATTGTGCTGCATGTCTTCCCCTCTCTCCCATACCTTCCTGTCTCTCTCTCACTATCTCTGTCAATAAAGACATAATAAAGACCAAAAATATATCTTAAAAATTATGCAACTATGTTCCCATATTTAATTAGCAGATTACACACCTGAAATAGTTTAAGATTTCAACTTGAAATAGAAAATAAAACAATTTCTTCCTTGAGCAGAATCGGTGAGTCATAGCCGAGACTCCATTTTCCAATTTCAGCTTTTTTAAACTCTTTTTTTTCTGAACTCTCATGTTCCAAACTTGTTTATAGTAATATATAGTTGTTTGTAGTAGTATATATCAGAGGCACCCTTAGCCAAATCTATCAGTACATTTAGTATCTTTAATTGATCATTCTTTAAAATATTATTAATGCTTATGGGGAAAAAAATGCAAAAATCAGCCAATGAGATGAGACATTTTCTCTTGTTTCTCATGTGGTTGTTGTCAAGCAACATTGTGAAATAATTGTATCAAGTAAATGCATTAACAGTTAAATTAAAGATTCCCATACTTCACATGGGAATTTCTTCTGCAGCGTCTACTTCCCTCCGTGTCTTTGCCTGTGAGTCACTGCTTGCTCCAGTAATTCAGTGTTTTAGCTGTAATTACCTCGGCTGCATTGGCAAGTTGTTGCCTACTCTTCTGTTTAATAGGGGGAGCACAACGCGGGCCTCGCTAGAGAAATAGCTGGGCATCCTTGGAAGTGCATGTATGGGGGTGGGGGTGGTGGTGGGGGGTGCAGGCAGGTCCATGGAGAGAAAGAAAGCAGGAACCCTCAGGTGACTTCTCTACTTTATCTTGTCCTTGGTCAGGCCTAGTCTTATAATCAATAATCACAACTTGGCGCCCACACACACACACACACACACACACACACACACACACACACACACACACACACACACACACACACACACACACACACACACACACACACACAAAGGGACTATACTGCCAGTAGGAGGTTGAAGAGGCTACGGGACTAGCAACACCAACAACCAAAGCAGTCCTCTGAGTGTTTATTATGTGTGTATGTGCATAGGGTGCACAAGCTGGGAGCCAGACTATTAAGAGAACAACAACAACAACAACAACAACAACACCGCACTGTTACCGCCGACTGTTACCACACCCCCCAGAATGAAAACCATTGGCGTGCAATAAGAGATAGCAAACAAGTAGCACTGACTCTCACATTACTGGAAATAAAATCGATATGCCCATGTCACCCCCAACACCCACACACACACACACATTAACACATGCATATGAATGAACACATTCTTCGGCTCAGCACCTCCTTTGAATGTGTAACCCTGAAGGAAGGGAGGACAAATGAAAATGACAACAAATGCAAAAAAGGAGTTTGAAAAGAGAGAGAAATCACTTTCACATCGACTGATTTCAGACTAATCTCAGCCACGGTGAAATTAGAATGAATTGATTTGTCGAGCAAACAGCAGGATAAATGTCTGGGCTTAAGTGGATAACCCAAAATATTTTTTGCTTTTTCTTTTTTAATGCCTGTGTTGTATGTCTTGTATCTTCTGCTAAAATATGTCTGTGTGTGTGTAGATATTATTTTTCCAAAAAAATGCCAATCATTTCCATGATAGATTATGGATCTCATGTTGCTCTAGGCTGTTATCAGTAGTCAGATTGCTTAATTACGAGCGAGAGATTGAATTGATGGAATTGATCTCAATGTAAAAGGCAGGATAACAGCCGCCCATCTGCTTGGCCCCGTGCCAATCAGAAGAAAAGCAGAGAAGGTTAAAGTTCAACATTGACTCTGTGACGGCTAAACTTCCTATTAAAACTCCATTCAATAATATTGATCGACATATAAAACTATCAAAGTGATGAATATATATCAGATGAACAAGTGCACTAAATTAGTTGATTTTCCTTTATTTGAAGTTTAACTGAATTGGTATATAAGAATTTTAATCCTTTTCAAATAGTTGTTATGGCTTGCTAATATGACATAATAGTTAAAGTTCTTGCCCCTATATGAACTTAATTTATATCCTGAACTGACCATTGAGAATTAAGAATTACAACTCAACAATTGTATTCAACTAAATCCATTTTAGAACCTAAAGGCTGACTTGCCCGACTCCAAGCTAGTCATTCCTACAAACCAGTTCTCATGATTTTCAGTTTTTTTAAATTTTTTATTAAAGGTGACCTATTATGGAAAACGTCTTTTTTCTGTAGTTCTCCCTGCACAGTCTCCCAATACGCAAAAATGCCATGACAGATTGGATCATTGGCAACGTCCCAGCTACAGTTAGCAAATTTTTGTATTTGTGTGATAATCACTTCACGTACTTGAGCAACGAGGGCCTTTTCACAGCAGGAGACTCTGGCTCAAACATGTACAGTCTCAGTGTTGGCTCTGGAGCAGCCGCCATGGTTACGGCAAATTACGGCGTCAAACTTGTTTACCTTAAGCAGCATGGCAGCTCTGCTCTCCGCCTCCGCCAAACCTTCCAATGAGGCGGCCAATCAGAGCAGTGCTCATTTACAGACCCCTCCATGCCCTCAAAACAGCCTGTTCTTTACAATGGAGAAAATGAGAGACTGAAACACACACCGCAGAAGCTGGATTTAGGATTTTTTGTAATATAGACTTTACAAACGTCTTGTAGAGACCTCAGGGAACAGTTTTAAATAGCCAAAAAAGACTCAAATATGTCCCCTTTAAGTTGAATTATCTGCAGTGCATTAGTGAGGTAGAACCAAAAGACAGTTTGATTTGGAGGAGAGTGTAGATAAACAGCGGTGAGCCGTTGATGTCTCATCACAGTAAACTATGACAAACCAACTGTTAAGTATAAATCACGGCACAACACACCGGGGTCCCTTCAGGGGATGAAGTTGCTGAATCCGTATAGATCAGATGACCATAATTCCAAAATTGCTGTAAATGTTTATGGCACAATCTGCTGTCTATTCTCATGAGAGATTCACGGCCGGACCAAGTGTTCCCGATCAATACCGAATATACAAACTAATTCATCAACTTCGGTTTTCTTGTCATCAATACAGACAGACAGATGATGGGATTGCTTTACAGCAGCTGTATCATTTAACATGTACATTGATGAAATGTTTGTCACCTTCTATTAAACAGAGTAATAATAATAAATGAATGTGATTCATCCAGAACAACCTTGACAATGTAGAAAGTCAAAAAGTAATTTGATTGAATGACTTTGTAGAATAAAACCGCTTCCTGTGTTGACTCCAAATCTGATCATGTGCTGGTTCAAAATAACTATTTACGAGTTGCGTAACCCCCTTTTGAGAAAGAAATAAACACACTTCAAGCGGTTCATCTGCACGTCCAAACTCAAGACCGCCACATTTTTGAAAACGTTATATAGCAGGTCAAATCAGCGTGTTGATGTTCTCGTCACATTGGAGCACATCCTTCATTTTAACGCGCACCATACTAAAAAAAACGAGACCAACAGGGCCCTGCCTGAAGATTTTAGGCTGCGTTTCAGCAAACGCAGAGATAAAAAAGGTTTGCGATATAGCCAGGAGCCAGACCCGGCCGTGCCTCAAAAGTGATAAGTCAATTTTCAAAATAAAGCCTTAAAATAACTGGCGAGCGATGTGAAGAACACATAATGAGGGTGATGCATCGTTTCTTTTAGCAGTAAAGTGAATGTTTCGCCGCGTTCCAGTCTGAGGTTTTAATTATTGAGGTGTGGGGCTGAAGTGTCCTGTGAGTCATCAGTTAGGCTGATGGATCTAGGCTGCTTTGTCCTGGCTGGACCCACCCAATCACAGAAAGCTGAAGGCAGTCTGACTAAATCTGACTAAATATACTACTAACCTTCCACCTAAATTCAGGTGTATTGTGGAAGAGATGGAACAACCCCCCCCACCAGGAAAAAAACACACAGGCAGAATACAAATGTGTACCAAGCATTGAAAAGACTTGATTATTCTGAAAGCCCTTCATTTCTAAGCTAAGCTTTTGTTCACTCCGGCATTGACCGGCATCATCAAACAATGTCATCGAGAAGCTAAAACGTAAACTGGCGCAGAGCCATTCAGTTAATTTGTTGTATACACAGTCTACTTTTTTTTCCATTAAGTGATGCCAATGTCTCAGTGAGTCTTCTGTTGAAATCTGGATTGTCTTCTGCAAGCTTTTTTCCTCCACAGAGAGGAGGCCAGCATGCACGGAGCTGATCCTGGGTCATGCTTCTTTCCAAGGAAGTGATTTAAGTCCAGTCAGGCAAATCCCAGCTCTTTCGCTCTCTCAAACAATGTGAAATGTGAAAATGTGAAAGTCATTTTACATCATTTTCTTTCTTTCGTTAGCAACTGCCCTGTTACCTTCGCTTCTAATATTAGAAATGAGGTGCATGGACTCAGAAAGCACAATAATACTGAATGAAAATACTTAAAAAATAAAAAAAAATAAAAAAAATGTATTATTATTATTATTATTATTATTATTATTAATAATAATAATAATAATTTTAAAAGTTTTCAAAAACGTGTTTTAAAACACATGCAAGTCGAGGTGGGGTGGTTTCTAGCCAATTACAGAGCTCAGATGCGCTTATCAAGCGATTTCTCCAGTTTAGCACAGAACATACGTAGTTGTGCTATAGATTCCAGATTTGAATGGCTAGATTCTGTTTCAGCAATGATTTTAATGAAACATTGAGTATTTGCCCTGCTGCATAATACACTTCAAAGGCAGTGGTTTTTAAAGTGTAAGGCATGCCACATGTATATATATATATATATATATATATATATATATATGACATTGGTATGGAAAGATCCCGATGAAGAAGAAATTATTAAGAAATTAATTTACACTCTTTGACTTATTTCTTATTTCTTTAAAAACACAAAAAAATAATAGGTTGTGACCTGACATCAATTTCATAGTCAATGCTTCTGTGTTGCAGAAAATAACATGTGTGCGTGTAGGTAGGTGGAGGGCTTTCACGGTAAATAGGGGGCATGCCTAAAGAGGTTTGACAGCCTCTGTTCTGAGGTTAATACACCTCTCACTGGACCCTCTATTTTTAAGCCTGTTGTAGGCAACAGGGTGAAATGCTGATGATTTTGGTTGCAGGCTTACTGTATGTGTAGTGCAAGATTTTCATGCTATGTTGTATATTATCTCCTTGAATTAACAGGCCCTCTTATCTATATTTTCTCTAGATATTTTGGTTGTAATTGATTTTTTATAGATATTTTTGTTTTGCTGTTTTAGTAAGAAACTATAAAGCATGCACTTGTTACAGACAAACAAAATTCTCCCCACCTCAACACTGCACCTGAAAATATCTTCCCATAGCGTCTTCTCAAGGCACCCTGAGCCACACTGAGTAGTAATGGAGTCCTTGGTTTACACGCACATCCCATGCCACACATTGGACACATCGTCAGTGACGTAACCTGTTTCCTCCAGCTTGTGGGGTATGGGCCCATAGAGGCTGGTAAAAGTCAACTGTTAACGTCAAGTTTCTTTACAATCGCCCTTAATCACAGTTACAGCCTCAAAGGGCTTCACGACCCCACATTATGAAACAATAAACGGAAACATTAGGGTGGCATCTCTGCTGTTTGCGGATGATGTCATCTTTTTAGCGTCAGATCAGACGGAGATCTTCGATATGAGTGTGATGCAGTGGGGATGAGGGTCATCACCTTCACATCTGAGACCACAGGTCTCTCCTGGGAAAAAGAAGTTGGCCTGTCCCGTTTAGATGACAGCATTGCTGCCAATATGCAAAAATGTATTTTTACTGTTGAAAGTAAAGTAGGTAGTAAAAAAGGTAAGTACTTTCCTTTTTTGATGTTTTTTTTTTTACTATAAGAAATTTAAAGGCGATGCACCCCGTGCAGTCCCTGACTTCCCTGAGTCCCACATTTGCACACACACCCACACAATTCCAAGCATTGATTATTTAGATAATAACTTATTATGTCATCTAGGTGTTTGTTAAAGCAATGTAGTCAAAATAACAGATTTTATCCATTTGTATAAACATATTTAAAGCCACGGTAGGTAACTGAAGTGAACTGTACAAACGTAGTAAATTGAACAGCCAGACTTAGGCCCCTCTCTTCTCCCTCCCCTACCCACCGAACCAGTGGCGATCACACACATACACTATAGAGGGTTTCCTATGTGTGTAGGTACGTAGTAATTCACACCTCTGTTTTCCTTGGCATGGAGAGTAATGGCACACTGTCCAAAGTGTAATCGATACAATCAATGCAGATGGGAGTCTGTTTCTCTTGTCAGTAGATTGTGAAGTGGTATGACAACACACCAATCACACCAATCTCATCCTTACACACAGTTGAGCCCTCAGACAAAGAACAATGCCGATGACAAAAAGGAAGTTGCAGCTGACTTCCCACCTCACCGACACCACCAAAGCAAAACGCCACGGCGTTTCAGATGATGCACGCACAGATCCGTTTGCCCAAAGACTGAGACAAGGGGCCAACGCAAGGTCTGCAAAGTCCAAGTAACTAACCTGAAAGTATGATGTGCGACTCTGCATGCCCTCTGAAATGAACAGCTTCAACTTGTACCACAATGCTTAGAGCCAGCTGCAAGAGGAAACACACATACACACAAATTGTTATTTAATTGTGCTTTAAGAGGTACTTCTTGATTTTACATCATAGTTCCATTTCTGATGATACAGGATGTTCCACTGATTAAGTGTTTAATATCATATTTCCTTTTAGATTAACTAATGTGCAGAAGTTGAAAATTTTCAATGCCATTTAATGAAACGTATTTTATATAATATAAACGATTTTTACATTTTTAAAGTTGCCCAACATAGTAAAACTGAGGATTGTTAAGAATTGCCAAAATTGAAGTTTGCTTATAATTCATTCTTGTAGAGTGTATTAGTATAAAAACGCATCACTGCACCATGTAGTTCATCATATTTATGAAAAGTATACATTTCATAATACGTGTACATATGAAATCTTACAATTTTCAACTTCAAATATTTTTTTTAATTAAAATTGTATTTGGGGTCCCTCTAGCCTGTTATATACTCATATATGCTTCATTTTGCACTTAAGAAAACTGGGTCTGGGCTCTGGACTGGGGTTAACAGATGCAGCATCATAGTAAATAACCACATTTGTGAATGGGTGACAGTTATGTATTGAATTTGCACTATTACTACATTATTTTTCATTGCTGTTAATGTATTGCATTAGCAGGAGGTAACATCACATTAACGGTTCATTACAGTAACAGTGCCATTACCCTCTGGGTACATGCTACATGTTGATTTACACATTCTGCTAGAGAGAGAGAAACACACACAACCATCTGAAATCAACCACAACCTAACAAGCCTCAGAGCTGCAACTCCCTTGGAGAGAGGGGGGGTCAAGGGATCAACTCATAAATAATACATCCACTCCTGCAGGTTTTCCAGCACCCATGCCTGCACACAGACACGCCCACAGAGTTTCCTCATTGCCAGATATATGGTACCCCCTTCACGTCTACAGATGTCCACTGCACACCTCTTGCTGCAACAATGCAACAGATGTCGAAACACCTGTTGTCGGATGCACGAGTGTGAGCACGCACGCGTCGCCGCTCCCTGCGCTCGGACCTATTATCGCGCAGGAGGCGACGGAGGGAGGGTGAGCAGAAGTGAGGAGGAAAAGGAAAGAGAGGGGGAAGGAATGTGTAAGTTGATGGACGAGGAGAGGAGTTGAGGAGGACATTAGCGTTCGGGGACATGTTTGAAGCGGCTAATTTCCTCTTGTTTGCTTCCTCTCAATCTCTTCTCCGCACGTCTATTTTCTTCCCCCCCCCGGGGGCCGACAATCTCCTCTGCCTGATAGAGGGTAGAGGAGCCACCTGTGGTCCTCACGATCCGCTATACCTCTTCAAAACTCCACCTCTGCCCTTTTTTTCCCCTTTTCCTCCTTCTCCGTTCATTCTTTGCTTAATCTCATTCACCTCCATTTCCCTGCTCTATTTACTCTTCATCTTGCCTCACACTTAACCACCTATTTCATTTGGTATTAATAACCTTTTTCTCCCTCATTCCAGAAGCTCTACTAACCTCTCATTTGCTCTCTTCTTCCCTCGTTTCTTTTCATTCTTTCATTGTCTAGAAGTATAGGAGTACCGAATTCACATGTAGGAAACAACACTTTGTATTCCAAATCCAATATGGAGGATATTTTTGACTCTTCCCTCGCTCTGTTTCTTTCATGCTCTCTCTCTCTACCTTCTCTCTCTAGCCTTTGTGACACGAACACCGCGGCATCAGGATTCCCGCAGAGAGCTTCTATTGTTTTCTAAATTACCCTGCGTGTCTGCACACCGTGACAGACGTGTATCTTGGTTTTAATTTAGGAGAAAAATGGGTAACATTTGAGAGAAAAATAAACAAATTGGCTTTATGTTTAACATGAGTATCTTTCAACTCTGTCACAGATTGTGTGTGTGTGTGTGTGTGTGTGTGTGTGTGGTGGTGGCTGCTTTGTTCACAGTCATATGGAGACACACAGGACCCTGATGGTGAACACAGGGTGGTGAGCACATCCTGGTCCTGTACTGCCTCCTCCTGGAAGAGATTCGTCACTACTGGGTCATAACAATAAATACTGACACCCTTGAGACATTTGGCTCCTGGGGATGTGATTGAATGTTGAATGTTCATTGCACAAACCTCTTACTAGCTGCACATGAGTAGTATATGGTTTCAAAGACAACAGAAACGTGTACAATGGGTTGTTTTGGCCAAACGTCATGTTTTGTTAAAGACATCACCACCATGCTGAGAATTCCCATGAAAACATACCGTGTGAAAACCCTGGTGGGAGCCACTGAGTTAGTTTTTCTTCTTCTGTATTATTTTGAAGAACTGGTATTTTATTTCTGCAATACTATTCCCAAAACTTCTGCAGAGGATTGCACAAAGGCACTCTATTCCTACGTGTTACATCTCAAACCTTCTCATCTCAAGGACCCCCGAATAGATACGCATCAAACTACTGAACTCAATTGAATGCGATTTCTTTCCAAGGAATCCCATCCTTGGGAAAAAGTCCACCACACGATTGTTGTTGCAAGATATGACTTGGTGGAGCAATATTTTTACTGATGCTCAACATGGTCATCCTTATACATTCTCTCATTATGCTGCACTAACTTCTAGGCAGTGAAATAATGGTGAGATTAAACTATACCCCATTTTGCTAGGGACTCCTGGAAACCTATTAAGGGACCTCTGGTAATCCTTGGATCCCACTTTGAAACATGACAGCTAGTAGATCGTCTACTGAAGACTGAGCATCCAATTAGCCCCAGGTCTTCCTGTTGGCGGTTTCACTTCCAGTATAAAAGCCCTAGGGTTCACACAAACAAACCCCTTGGCAGCTCAGGCAGGAAGGTGGCTTCAGTGGTGGGGAGTCGAATTCTCTTAATGAACGCAGTTCTGTTGCGCTGCCCGACAGTAGTGAATCGCCTATGCAACCCCTTGAGTAAAAGCCCAGAAGTGGGTTAAACACTCGCTGACCAATATACAGAGCTGGTTCTTTAACAGCTAACTCGTCGAATGAAGGAACCATACATTTGTAAATGTAACACAACAGTTTGTTGATGTTCTCCTTCCTTGATGCTCTCTGTTCTTCAGCAAGAGCCAGCGAACAAGTTCACTTTGAGTTTGCAAGTGCGCAGGCTCAGGTAGAAGCGTATGAAGTCCAACCACAGACACTGATTGCAAGAGGGTGTAAGCCCTCTCAATGAATGCCGATATGAATGAGGCCTACATTTTTAATTGATAAACAACAATTTGTGTGAAGATTGTTTATTTTATTGTATAGTTGTTGCTTATTGGTGTTTAGTTGAACTTCACTGACCCATCAAAATGAAAAAGATGATTCCTTTATAAACAACCGTCATTATGTTTTATATGAAAACTTGAAAGTATTTAATGAAATACTTTCATTAAAAAACATATTTTTTAAAGGCAGTGGAATATTGCATAAAACCTCATTTTCTAACTGCAGATTTTTGACAGGTGACCCACAGATTATGATTTTTCTCTGCATGGAAAGCTGGAGTAACTAATATAAAGAAGGTCCTTCATAAAGAGCAAACATAACAAAATGAAACTCGTTTTAAAGGTCATTCATAATTCAAGGCTTGGAGAACAGAGTTGTGATCCCAGTCACGTCCGTGCACCATTTTGTTATGGATGAAAACCACATGCCACCTCAGTATAATGTGCAAGACCAGATTCGACTTTGTAAGATGAGATGAAACTTTTAATGATCCTGCAGGGAAATTGAGTTGTTACAGCAGCAAAATAACAGGAAACCACAAAGACAAAAATAAAGAAATGTGTGTGTATATATAAAGGAATAAAAGCAAATAGCAGACGGCGGTATTAATTATAATGTACCAACAATACCAACATTTCAAGAACATCAGGTGGAACTTAATGAATGGAAAAATGTGAGCCATACAGCATTATGGGAGTGTGCAAAATAACAGCGGTAGAACATAATGAAACAAAGAAAACTGAATTAAAATGTGTAAATTTACTTGAGAATTAAATCTACACATCATGAAATAAGAAATTCTAAATAGATCAAGATATAGGCCTATTCCATACAAATGATATACAAAAGAGATAGAATATAGGAATATTAAGAAAACAAATAGTTTAAATTTAGGCTTATATGCATGATGATGATGTTTGTCAATTTCACCTCCTGCCTCATGTATAGCTGTACGATAAGTTGACTTGAGCAGACTAAGCTCACTATTATACTTCCATCTGATCGAGGCTCCATTTCAAACTGTCTCTCCATTCAGTTTGTGTCAGCACACACACACACACACCACGATTCCATGGAGTGCAGATGTGCTGCGTCATAGGTGCAATGAATCAGGCACCGGGGTAAAAATGTTGGCATTCTCCAGGAAGACAGACCGCTGATGGCAGAGCTCTGAAATGAACTGGGATCCCGGTCAGAAAAGATGGCCGATGGAGCACCGAACCGGGCAACCCAGGTGCAGATGAACGCCCGAACAACGTTGGTGGACAGCAATGGGATGGCGTCTGGCCACTGGGTGGTCCTGTCGACCATCGCGAGAAGATGAGTGAACCCGCGGGAGGGAGTCAGGGGCCCCACCAGGTCCACGGTGACATGGTCAAAGCGCCTCTCAGGCACCACAAATGGCGGCAAAGGAGCTTTAGTGTGGCGATGCACCTTTGCGCGCTGGCACTCGACACAGGTCCTGACCCAGTCACAAATGTCTTTCTTGAGCCCATGCCAGACAAACTTAGACAAACCAGTCTCTGGGATGCCTTCCGGCCCGGGTGGGAGAGGCCACAGGGGTGTGCCATTGTCCCTGAATGGAATGTCAGCCAACCGAAGGCCCGTGGCTGCTGTCCTGCAGGCCCGGACATCAGGGTCGGAAGCCTGATCTGCCGCCATACAAGTGTAGTCAACATGTTAAATGTCTGTTGTGAACTCTGAGATGAAAGCGAGCTGGTGTTGCTGACGGGCTGACCACGGCTCTGAAACTTTAGCACGGCGTTCGTGGTCTACGAACGCTGTGAACAGGCGGGCTTCCAACAAGAAACGTGAACAAGAACCATGCCCAAAAACTCCTCCAGGGCCCTGACAGTGAGGGGTCGTGGGAAGGTACTCACAGCCTCCACTTTTGATGGCAGAGGGACCGCCCCATCCTTCGTGATGTGGTGACCCAGGAAGTTGATGGAGGATAACCCAAACCCAAACTGGCACTTGGCTGGGTTGATGATCAGGCCGTGTTGCTGAGGCGCATTAAGAGGGTCCGAAGGTGAGACACATGTTCCGTCCTAGAGGTGCTGCCGATGAGAATGTCATCCAGGTAGACGAACAGAAACGGCAGGTCCCGTAACACACTGTCCATGAGGCGCTGGAACACTTGGGTGGCATTCTTGAGACCAATGCAAAGGAACTCGAAAAGTCCAAAAGGTGTGGTCTTCCGGCTGGACAGGGACCTGGTGATAACCTCGGATGAGATCTACCTTGGAGAAGACCACTTTCCCAGCCATTTGGGCAGAGAAATCCTGGAAGTGTGGGATAGGGTAGTGGTCGGGGGTTGTGATGGCATTGAGGCAGTGAAAATCCCTGCATGGGCGCCAACTGCCCCCAGACTTTTGAACCATGTGGAGGGGTGAGGCACACTGGCTGCTGGACCATCGGACTATGCCAAGGCATTCCATCATGTTGAACTCAGCCTTGGCAACAGCAAGCTTCCCCAGGTCGAGGCGTCAAGCGCGGGCATGGACGGGTGGGCCAGTGGTCGGTATGTGATGCTCCACCCCGTGCTTGGCAACTGCGGCCGAAAAGGTGGGTTGTGTGAGGATTGGGAAATCAGCGAGGAGGTGTGTGAACTCCCCAGAGGTTGAGAGCGGGCTGGACAGCTTCATTGGTCCAGACGTACTGAGTGAACACAGAAGCGAACTGAAGGTCTCCACACTAATGAGGTGACGGTTCCTGACATCCACCAAAAGGCGGTTGGCGCAGAGGAAATCAGCACCCAGAAGTGGGGTGGACACCCTAGCTGTGACAAAGTCCCAGGAGAACCGCTGCCCCCAAAACACAGTGCCACCCTTCCTTTAACAAACGTCTGAAGGGCGCTGCCATTGGCGGCCTCCAGGATGGGGCCATGACTCACAACTTTCATGTCCAATGCTAACGCAGGCAGGATGCTCACCTGGGCGCCTGTGTCACAGAGGAAACGATGTCCGGAGTTGGAGTCCAAGATGTACAGCAACCTGCCCAAAAGGCCGACACGCATGGCAGCTAGTGTGCACCGGCCGCCCCGTTTCCCGACTTCTTGAAGCTGCTGGGTGAGTGGCACCACACAGCCTTAGAGACGAACCATGCGTGGTAGTAGCACAAGCCTGTCAACTTCTGACGCTGGCCTGTAGCAGCGGCAGTGACAGCGCTCGTCCGGGAAATCAGCTCAACAGGGGCAGGAGCTTCAGCAATCACACAGCACTATTGACTGGCGGAGAGAACCTGTCTGCCTCCCTGGCCAGGGCCCGTAAATCCTTAAGGGGGGAGTTTGCCAATGCAGAGTGCACCGACCCCGGTAGCTGCTGCAGGAAAAGCTCTCCTAAGATGAAACATGGGCTGTGGTCGCCCAGGAGGGATAACATGCGGTCCATCAACTCAGACGACTTGGAGTCACTCAGGCCAGACAGAGAGAGAAGATGGCGAGCACGTTCAGACTCACTCAGCCCGAAAGTCTCCAGGAGAAGTGTCTTTAATGTGTTATATTTGTTGACATCTGGGGGATCCTGGAGAACGGTCACCACTCTGGTCGCGGTGGCACTACCGAGTGCAGACACAACATACTAGTACTTTGTGTCATCTTCTGTGACTCTATGGAGAGCAAATTGAGCTTTGGCCTGAGCAAAACTCAGCAGCTGAGCAGCTTGTCGTTCCCAAAACTCCGGCAATTTAATCAAAAGTGCATTCGTTATCATGTTCGTCAATGTATCTGGAAACGTCGAGATGCGAAAGAGATGCGGGGTCACCAATGTGGGAGTTGCGGGAACAAGAGCTGCAGAGCTTTTGATTGCTCAACCACGAACGTGGTTATCCTTCTGACAAGACAAGCATGCTGAAACAAACAGGAAGTGTTTTTAAAGGCGCATTCATATGACATCATCACCCAGGGTCTCCAGTTTACTGTCAGTAGATCTAGATATGCCTCCATCATTCATCTCATTGTCCCACAAAAGCACTAAACCGGGACCAGTCGCTCCTGCAAGATCTACAAGCAGCCACTAGATGGCGCTGCAGTAGCTCTTGTATTATGGAATCCTGCTGTAGTCTATTGCTAGGGTGTTGGCATTTGACAAACTGATATAGATGCTTCGTCTTGATCATAATGATTGATTTATCCTAGTTCTAGTTCTCCTTAAATTAAACAACATTTAGTTTCTTGCTGCTAACAGCATACCTGCAGTGGAAGCGGTTTAGCACTTGCACAATGTGGCAATGTCTGATGCTTGTTGGCAAACTAAAATTACACAACACTAAAACTGTCAAAAAGAGGAATGAGTCAAAGTGTTTAAATGTCAAATAGATCAAAGCCAAATTAATAAAGGCAGTTAAAGTTCAGTTCACTTAAAAGGAAAGAGGGCCTTGAATTCCTTGATTGTTTTTGGATTACATTGAAAAACTCATTAAACAAGAGTATCTTCCAGTCACTACTTTGATATTTTATGAGTGTGTCTGCAGTGTTCTCCTTTTTCTTTAGAATGATCTCATTGAGAAGCTATATACTTACGGTGTAATTTGATCTCTTTTTCTATCAAATAAAAAATGGCAATCTTTTTTCCTGCATGTTAGATGCAGATGTGTTTACATTTGAGATATTCGATAATAGTAGACACGTTTCTAAAAGGCAGAAAGGGATTTATATCTTTTCGTTTTCATAATCTTTAATGCAGATTCACATGGAGAGGCAGGAATAAAATCAGAACATTACCAGGAAATAACACACTACTGGAATGCACTAATATATGCCCATCCAAACCACACATTTTTTGTTGCAAACCACGTGAACATCTGTTTAGCATTTTGTCAGCCTGTGTCCTTTTACAAAAAATGGTATGTCACACATTCTGTTCTTGGTCAGAAAAAAATAACAAAATAGGCACTATAATAAAAACAGCCTTTTCTGTGTTTTTGTGTTGTGTTTGAAATAGCTATTTTGTGATATGGGAATACATTTAATGTTTGAATAAGTTTATTAGCTGTTCATGTTGTACATTCATCATAGTTGCTTGTTCAGACTTGCATAGTGGGGAGGTAGGGAGGACGTAATCAGACCTATCCTTTCATTTAATTAATTGTATATACACAAATACTGTCATTATGTGAGATTTAGATAGCATAGTTAAAGTTATGTATTACTGTAAACAGAGTTTTGTTTTCATATTAAGCCACAACACAGCCTATTAGAGCTCAGAGGGTTGCAAAGTTACTAACCCTGACAAGTTACAAATCCATTTTCTGCCTGAAGTACTACAGCCAGTACAGCTGTCAAAGTTAGAAAATAATACACAGACGTTCTAATGACTCCATTCAGAAATGAGAGTTTGTTAGTGTGGTAATTGCCTCTGATTATGATGGGGCTGTCACTTGGGAGTAGCCCCTCCAATGTGAGCTGTTAGCGTAACACAGCTGTCAATTATCCAGGAATGAAGAGTATATTATTTGGGATAATGAAAATGTATTCATGAACTGAACTCAATCTGTAATATGAATAAATATCCAGTAAATATCCAGTAATGTAACAAGCATTTCACCAAAAATGTTAAATGTTTTGCTAATGAGTTAACAATTGGAATTAAAACAGGTTTTCTACATAATAGGCCACCAGAAAATATGTTTAAACCCCATATTATCTGTAGTGTTGATTTTTTATTTTGACGTTTTACCTCCTCACCTCCCGTGGAATTCAGAGTTTTCCTCTCGTAATTATAGACTTCTCACATTTGTATTGAAGACATATGTTCATTTTTTTCCGCGGGCACCTGAAGGCACCAGCACACACGGATGATCTGCACACTTGAAAGGACACTTCTAGTCTATCATAATGGCAGTTACTATAACAAATTTATTGTTTTTTAAAAATTCACAATCTAATGACAACCGACACAGAAACACATGTAAAAGAAGACATGATCAGCATCACGAAAATCACAAAACAGAGCTGTACATTTGGTGTGCCGTTGTTTGGATGGGAATCTAAGAGAGTTTACCCCGCTGGCGTTATTTCCTGGTTACTAGCTTTGTTTTTTTCGCTTCTTCCGGAATATGGAATACCACGTGACTTCGCTGTTCAAGGTGGGGAAATTATGATGTCGCCCTCTAGTTGTTGCGTCCAGTGAGAAACGCGTAACTTATCAATGTGGCAAATTGATATGAAATTGTATTGCAGGGTACACTGAATCAAACATTAACTAGAATAAATTTACATTAAAATAATCTTCCATTATTGATTGTACGTATTTGCGGGCTGTCAATGACGAAGGCACGTTTTGACTGGGTTTTATTGAAGTGTCCGTTGTAGAAAGTCATAGTTTATAGCCTTATTTATTGAAAAGCCACTGCTCTGGTAACGTCCGTGTGGTTAAATGTACATGAAAAAAATATTTTGCATTTGTCAGTGGGAAAATGAATGGGGATTTTGTCAGTGACGAAAGCAGCCATAAGGGGCGCTGTTGTCGCTTCCCAGTCCCATAAGCGGGGGAGTGAGAGGTGCATGAAATGGAGAAAAATGGCGGATCATGTGCAGGTAAGCAGAGGTTTATGTTTTTGTAATCAACAAATTATTGATATGCATAAAAATTAGTCCGAGCACGGATCTGGATGCTGTATTCATCGGACAGAGCTGGTATGTGCCCAGTACATGCAGGAGGCAGCCGTGCTTTGGCTGTCGGCAGTAATAAAAGGATGTGGCTGCTTGTGTTGACTTGTGGCCTGTCATCGTGCAGGCAGCTTATTGCATTAACGTAGCTAGCTGGCGTTAGCTGCAGGGGTAACACTGGACGTAAAAACGAAAACAAAACCTTGTTTGCCCGTGCGTTGCCCTGTGTTTTATTCCCGATCTTCGTCTCAATCGATCGTAGGGCATCGCCGGGATAATGGTGTATTTTACCAGATTATTTTAAAGAAGTAAACAATAAAGGCATCCACAGATTCAAACGGGTTGGCCGCGGACGTCGTTCAGTATGAGGGGGAAAGAGCTGTCAGGCTAGCACGAGCAACTGGCTAGAAACATTTTGGCGCTGGTGTTTCTTTTGTCATGTGGGGATCGGCTATGTGAAAATCAAGAAATGCTGAGTTTTCACCAGTGCTTTCTGTGCAAGATTTGAAGTTTGTTTACCGACCAGTTGCGCTAAAACAAGACAGCTCCCCTCAGCAAGCTAGCTAGGCTAACGTTAGCATCGGCACAGACGTCAACTTCTCCCGCCCGACCCCGTTTGAAATCGTGTGTCGTTTTGTTTAACTGTTTGCCTCTAATACAGACATCACGGCTGTCGTTACGAATATCACATCGACAATTCAAACGTGTGTGTGTGTATCTGGGATGTTGTACCTGTGTTATCTGTGTACGTAGCCGGTGCTGTTTTCTTTAGCTATCCTGCCTAAACGTTAGCCGGACTGGACACATGCTTTGGAGAATAGCCCCGAGGTAGAGAGGGCTGCATGGGTGAAGTTACCTGCCAGGATCATACTCTCTCGGGCTCGCATTTCGCCCAAATGGCCCGGGGGCCACACAGCCCACGTCCGAAGATGGACCCACGAATTTATTTTCTAATATTGGAGCTAACGCTAACCTTGTTCAAGCGTGTTATTGTTGTGCTGGCATTGGCTCACTGCAATGTGTGGATGTGTGGTGGCTTAGACTGTGGTAGGAAAATGGAAATTCATTACTTAGTTTTACCCCCACAAAATTACAAACCAAGCAGACCAGATGCTTATTAGATTTAGAGTGTAATACCACATTTATAGCTTAAAGCAGTCAAGTTAATATTTGAACAGGATTAGCCCCAGGCTAGACACAGAACAGAGGTGCTGATCATCACTGATACAGAATGTCTCCTACTACTTATTGGAAACATACAATATTTGTCTGAACTTTAAATGCAGACAAACTTTATTTGTCTATAGGATATCAGTTTGAAACAAGGGAATGTGCTCTGATGCTCAGAAAATCATCTTGAATAAGGTCACAGTCTTCCATCTTATGCATTTCATGTAACTGTGCTTCAGTGTGTCATCACACATTGAAAGATGAGAAGAAAGACAAAGAAATTTTGATCAAATTTAACGTCCAGTAATCTCTTTTAAATAAAACGATTCCCAGCACTTTTATTTGACTTTGATGTGATGACACCTGCTTCTGTTTTATGGATGCAAAGTTTACAAGACTTTCACTAGCATATCCATTTGTATATGTATACAGGCTGCTGCCTGGTTCAGCTGTTCACTCTGCTTCACTGTCTGATGAGTTAATACTCGTCTTGCCCATTGTCCAACTGTGCCCAGCAATGGGCCGTGGGCTGAATGTGTTAGTATGGGCAATGGGCTTTGCAAAGCAATGAGGGATTAGGTAAATAAATATTAGGAAAAGAAATGGCTGTAGTAAGTGTGCAAAGTGGGTTTAGTTTGTGCCAGTGTATCTAAAGAGTAAAGCTATGACAGTCTGTGTCATTGAGCTGCCATTACTTACCTCATGCTGTGAAAGATTAACAGGATTTATAGGTGTCCAGTTACATCTCCAAACATTGACACCATGTACAGGGCAGGCATAGCTTATACACCCCGGTCTTAACTATATAAACCACCCAAATATAGGCATTCACAGGGTACACATTGTTGTGCCAATTTGGAAGAGGGGTAATGATTGGCAGATGTTTTGGTACCAACGTTGATATTGAAGCTATGGTTTTGTATGTTTATTGGCACTGTGGGTAATAATGTTCATTCATTCCTGAAAGGAAAAATACAGAATAATTACTGATGAAAAATGAACTTTTTGACCACAAAGTTGACTGACGCAGCTTTAATTGATATGTAATGTAAAAATTTCAAATGCCCCACTGACAAGTCAAGCCTTTTCTCTCTGAGCTTTTAATGGAGACACCAGAGGACAGAATGACTTTCATTCCTTGTTGCAACGAGAGCAATATTTCATCCAGTTATTTGTAGCCTACTGCTTGCGCAGGTACCCTTCATTGAGGGCACAACACAAGAGTAAACTTACCCAGCTGTAAAACCAACTCTTGTGAAACAACTGCCAATTTGTTTTTATTCATTTACATTTATTACACTCATACATGTATAGAACGTTCTGGAGATTGAGTTGAAGGCTAGCGTTGCCAGCAAGCTAAGCTACTAGCTAGCATCAAGCTGGCTACGTTTGTTTACGGAGGACAGAATTGGCCATAATTACAAATAAATTAATTAATAAATCTGTTAAATAATATAAAATGAAAACATCTATATGTTGTTAGTTGTTCAAATTTGATTAGAGCTTGGGTTGTGACGTTAATACAGCACACTTCTATAATTACAAATCTGTTACAGCCTTAGTGTATAATGTAAGCTGTGGCACCACAGTTGCAATGAATTATGGCCTTTGTAGTTCACAAACACGCTTTCAGTGCATGGCAGCATTAGTTTGTTGTTTTTTGTTTTCATTGAGCAATTTCTTTTTATAAGATACATCTACCAGAAACACCTGATTAGTGCATTACCACACACAAGTACATCTAAAACAAAAAGCTGTTAATTTACTTGGGCATCCCACTGTAGTATAATCGATATAGGGGGAAACTTAGCTTGTTTGTTTTACCCCCAGTTGAACCAATATTATGGTTATTATATGTATTTATTTTACAAATGACTGTGCTTTGAGCAGTGTCAGATTTAGCAAATCCGAACCAATTCCCAATCATTTTTTAAAATAAATTATTTCTCCATCATCATCATCATCATCATCATCATCATCATCATCATCCATCATCTCATTGGCCACGCTAAATCAGGTCTTTGTTTAAAAATAGCATGCTGAACTAACCACTAACTCCCATTTGTGTGATGTGAGACTTCCAACAGTGGACTGAAAAAGACGAACAACAATCATAGTAAACAAATATCTGATCTAGTTTACATTTTGTAAATGACTACCACCCATGACACCGTTGGTTCAGTGTGTTTGTGAGGGATGAGATAACAATCTTCCCGTGAAGGCAAATCATGACGACATTATGACGATTTTAACCAGTCACTATGCAGGATTGTGACACACTTTCCCCCCTTTTTTTACATAAACCTTTCCCCTCCTGCTATTTGTGTACTGTGTACTGCCAAGCTGAATGGGCGTTGGTGTCGTAACTCTGCTTCGTCGTTGTGGATTGTAAAGTTAGTGTTCTAAAGTTAGGCTTCGTCCGGTGGAGCACGCGGCACATGTGTAGTGGCAGGGTTTGGTAGCAACACTATCTGTGCCTAACAGAGTTGTACTCCTGTCAGACATGTTATCTGCTGTCTGCTCCACACCTCGTCCCTCATCCCCGGGACGTCCTGCCTTGCCCGGGACGGCTCTCTTTCTCACCTCAGTCGTACCCTGCACCGTTCACACACGTGCACCCGCCACTATCAAAAGAAGCCACATGTCTGCACCCTTGACCCAGCGCCTCAACACCCCCTAATCCCAAACATGACGGCCCCACCCTTTTGGATCGGCACTTTATCAGTACCTAGCATCTCACGGTGGCTATGCATGACTCGGCACTTTTCCTGCCCGCAACATGGGTCACACTGAAAATCAGTGGATGTATTGAAGGTAAAGCTTTATTTGTCGAGCATGCCTGTATATATCCAAGGCAGAACTGCATACAGGTGAGATGCTTTGAGTTGGAGAGCGCAGGTTCCAATGGTTCGGCGTGTGATTGCAGTGGCGGTGAGTTGGCTACCCAAACTACTGACCCTTCCTATTCTTTCACTTCACATAGCAGGCTTGAATTTCAGGCAATGTCACAGCGGTTCAAAATAGATTCATACAAAGCTAAACGAGAAGACTAGTTCTCAGGAAAGCACTCTAGTAATCTGTCATCACTAATTTGCAACTAAAAGAAAAATCATATTGGAGAAAAGAAACTACACTACTAGGCCACAAACAGTTGAGTACCACTCTGATCACTGTGGCTGAAGAGATCAGTGAGGCCCTACCGGCAGTAGGAACTGGCCATCACAGGCTGGTCATAACATTTGGGGAACAATAGGGAAAGCTTTAATGTTCAATAACATTGTGACTGTGGTAGCCATAATCGGAGTGACAGAATTGTGTGCACAGTAGACAGTTAATACACTCCCTGACATTCAAGATGATCACCTCCAGGATCTATCAATGATAAGCCAGGACTTTAAACAGAGGCGCTATAGGGGGTTACCCCTCTTAAAAAGACTTACAAAAGGAAGACACCCTTTTGGCTCTTTCATATGCTCAGAATATTTAGACTGCAACCTCTTGGGTTGACATCCTCTCTCTTAATGGAGCTCCTGTGTTTGGTAATACAAAATATCATATGTATATTTCAAAATAAAACTGTCCGAGTTTGTGTTGCTTTCTACTGTGTTTAAGAATAATATTCTTAATATTCCTTGTTTTAGGTGTAGCCTATATGTTGTCCAGAATATTATATCGGAGGGTCTCTGTTGATGCATATGTTGGTTCTGCTTTCACCCTCTAGCTTTCATTCAGCCTCTTAGTCATTCCCTTTAATATCGTCCATCCATCTTCCATCTTACTCAGCATAATATTTGTATTTGTCTTGTCACCTTCAGATCTCTGACAAATGATTTTAACCAGAGTTGACTTCCTGGAAGGTTCAATATGAATTGTTATTCCAGTTGTATGGCTAATTGTTATTCCGGTTGCATTATCATCAGGTGATTTGAAATTGAAATCATTATTGTTATTACTACTGCACTGGGCGCCATGCTGTGTCAAACAGTACCTTGTTGTTATCGTGACCCCACGCTAGCATGTAGGGAAGAAGGGATTCCTCTGTGCATTAGAGAAAATATGAAAATAACCTTTTTGAGGAAAAAAAGAGGGGGTTGCCTGATTTAACAGAACGCTATTTACGGGGCTCTGAGCTATCAAGTCGTTGTTGATGTCCGTTGTTGATGTAGTGTCCAAAGCCTCAATGTCACAGATACACAATATGGTTGTTTTGTTCTCCCGTGCTTCTATCACAACATTCTCCTGAGACTCCTTGACAAATTGCAGCATCAGCGAGTCGGTAACTTACCTCCATTAATCCTGGAGAGAAGTGGAGCAGTCGATAGGCTAGAGGACGGCAGCGGGTTTCTTGATGCTGTTGTGTTGAGTATTTGTAATATTCTTTGCTGCAGTGGGATATCCTGCTTTTAGCCTCCAGCCTTATTATTGTTATTAATAATGGATTGATAATTGTTGAAACATTTTCGGCTTGGCGTAAAGGGAAAAATAATAATTTTGCTAATCCACAATTCGTCACATTAACAAAGGAAAAAAAAAATTCTAATAACTAGATTATAAAATGTCACTTCTTTTACTCATTTGGGATAAATTGCCTCACTGGCAAAACTTTTGTTCAATATTTCATTATATATAAAGATTTTAAGACCTTAAGACCCAAGTTACAATAAACTATTCTTCAGTGGGGATTTTAGGTTGTGCGACGTTTTCTTCCTCAGCATGATGGCACCCAGTGTCACTACGGATTGCATTTGATTCTCTTTCCTGGGCTTTTAAAGGAACATATTAATTGTCAGTGTATGTGAAAATGGAGAGCAAAGAACTTGGTGTTCCCTTTCCTCTTAGAGGTTTAATACCTTTTATAGCCCTGCTGCTGTGTTAGTCAGGCCCAGATCAAACTGGATATAATGCGGAATATAATAAGGAGTTTCAGGACAGCTGCAGAAACAACTCCTATTCAAATCAAGTAAATACAAAACATTTTTTATTTTACTTTTTGTTTTCGCTTCCTGGTTTTACTAATAATGCAAAGTTGTTCCTTTTTGTGACTGTCAGTATCGGCCAGTCCGGCCTGTCGGTTACTGATAACCACTTTTTCCTTTGTGTGTATCTAGGGCCTTGCCCAGCTGGAGATCCTGTGTAAGCAGCTGTACGAGACTACCGACACAGCCGTCCGACACCAAGCGGAGAAAGCTCTGGTGGAGTTCACCAACAGCCCTGACTGTCTCAGCAAATGTCAGCTACTGCTAGAGAGAGGCAGTGTGAGTACTCTTAATTGGGATGCATGGAATTATGGGTACTTTAAAAAGTAATCAGTGGATTGCAATTGAACCTACATGAACCTGCAGTTATTTGAAACTCAAAAGGTTCCCCAGTGTGCCAACCCCCTGCCTCATCCCCTGCATCTGACTGGGAGGTTTTACTAAAAACAAGCCCAGGCCAGTGAAATACTGTACTGACCTGAAGAATATTTGGCACTAGTGATGTTTTTTTTCATTTTGGGGCATTTATTTATTTGTTTGTTCATTTTCATCTTTTTTCATTATTAGTTAAAGCTACACTAGGCAAGGATTGATGTAAAAATACCCCCGTTTTATCAGCCAAAATCACAGTGGGGCTGCAGCAGAGAAGAGCATCCCATCCCATTGAGACGCCATAGTTGGCCCTACTTGCCCAAGCTGAACTCACCACCGTTAGATCTTTTGTCTTTCTCGTCCCTTTGGTATGAAGTGATCACAGACTGGCGTCACTTACTAACCTGTTCTGAAGTGTTAAACTGAATAAGCGCTCGAACATACTAAACTGACTCTCTCTCCCTCTCCTCCACAGTCTTCATACTCTCAGCTGCTTGCTGCCACCTGTCTGTCTAAACTGGTGTCTCGAACCAGCAACCCTCTACCGCTTGAGCAACGCATCGATATCCGTAAGCCCCTCGTCCCTTATGCACACACACTATTGTTGCTTTGTTGCGGACAGAGCATCATCTGATACACACGGGTCTATTTGGTCAGTATAGACTAGACTGGACCTGATGTGGCTGTTCATTCATGTGGGAATAATTCTTAGTATGACCTTTTGTCTGTTGGGTAATTGTGTTTTCTTTTAAGCAGGAATCTGTTATATTTCAAATGCCAAGTTGATCACCCTTGTAAAAAGCATAGCCATTTTCAGTAATTTTTTTTCTTTCTTTTTTTTAATTTAAGTTAGACCCATTTTTAAACTTAAATGTCTGTCTAAAAAAGTTGTTTCTGAACAGTTAACTGATTACATCAGCAGAAAGCATTTTTGTTGAAAAAAACCCCCCAAACAATCTGGTTTCTGTTCTAGACAGAACAAGTACAGTATAGAGGCCACTTTTAGCATCGAGGCTGTTCAAGTTTTAATTAACCTTGACATTGTTCATCACAGCATCTTAATCAATCGTTTGAGATTGAGAGACACTGTTCTAAATTAGTAGATATTATATCTCTGTGATAGGCAGATCTATGGCATTACTATATCCTCAGAAGTACCGCAAGGTGCAGTCCTGGGTCCTATTTATTTCCCCACCTGGTCAAATAATTTGTACACATAAAGTTTTTTCCATCGCGGTGCTGATGATACACAGCTATATTTGCCTCTAGAACTCAGTGATGGGAATTAAAATGAGCAAATTTGTTAATGTTAAGACACAAGAATACTCATTTTTATAAACATGCACTTATAAATGTACTTGCATTTCAGGATGTTTTCAAATTTTTGTTTTACTTAATAGGCTTTAATGAGTTATGATTGTTAATGATTCAGCACTTACCCTTTGCTGTAATTGTACAAATATAATTATTACATGTTGAAAGTGTGTTTTTACAGTGTAACAAAATGTGTGTGATTGTGTGTTGTTGCTGAGCAGGGAACTATGTGCTGAATTACCTGGCAACGCGGCCGAAGTTAGCAGCGTTCGTGACCCAGGCCTTGATTCAGCTGTACGCCCGGATCACCAAGCTGGGCTGGTTTGACTGTCAGAAGGATGACTACGTCTTTAGAAACGTCATCGCTGACGTTACACGCTTTCTACAGGTGTGTGTGTGTGTGTGTGTCTGTTTGTGTGTGTGTGTGTGTCTGTGTGTGTGTGTGTGTGTGTAAACTTTCGGTGCAGAGGTTGCCAGTTGAAAAGAGAGTTTGTGGAACAGTGTTTAAGCTAATTCATCTGATGGACATGTTTGTGGCTTTATTGGTATGTCTACAGGATAGCGTCGAACACTGCATCATAGGAGTCACCATTCTCTCCCAGCTGACCAATGAGATCAATCAGGTAGGCCCCGCCCCTCCTCTCTCCTCCCTCGTTCGTGTCCTCTCTCTATAACGTGTTTGAAAACGTTAATGCCATCTGTCTGATCCCCAGGCTGATACAACACATCCTCTGACCAAGCATAGGAAGATAGCATCGTCATTCAGAGATTCCTCCCTCTTCGACATTTTCACGCTCTCCTGCAACCTGCTCAAACAGGTATGTCTGTGGGGTGGGGTGGGGTGGGGGCAGAAGGAAATGAAATTGTACTTATCTGTGGTTTTGAGCGTGGGATAATCCTCCAGAACTGGTTTTGCCCGCAGGACTCGGTCTTTAGTTGTACCGAGAATCTCTCTTTCAGTAGGGTGACCCTGCACTCCAACCAGAGGGCAAAAAGAGAATTTTCCCATTGCAAGATAAATGGAGTATATCATATCAGTCAAAAAAAAAGCCAGTAGATCAGATCTTTTTCATTTGTTTATCGTATTTATTACCAATTGATGTATCATATTATTAGTTTCTACATTACAGAATATGAAGAAATAAACACAATAAAAACAATAACAATAAGTAAACCAGCAGTTAACATTGGAGACAGAAAAAATCACTCAAAAGTCACTTTCCTCCGTTTAGTTACGTTCTTGTGTGGTTTCTTTATATAAATGACCCACACTTTGCAAAACACTGCGTGGATTGATTTGTCATTTAGCAATTTCCCCAAACTGTTGGTTCCAGCATGACAGAAATTGTCTTTTGCTTTTTCGCCTCGTAGCTTGAAGTTGCTGCCGCCACATCCACTCCATAGTAGTCCCTCGCGCTGAGGTGGTGTCACTTCTGATTGGTCAGAATTGGTACACCAGAAAAGAATGTGGGTTTAGTGACAGAGCAGAGAGGCAAAGATCGTGCTTATCACTGGGTGAAAAATAGTAGGACTTAGAAACACATTTTTTGGGCCACAATGAATTTGCAGGCTTTAGTTGCTGATGTTGTAAATTGGTTTGTTTAACGCTCCAGGCTTCGGGGAAGAACCTGAACCTGAATGACGAGTCTCAGCATGGTCTTCTGATGCAGCTGCTGAAGCTCAGCTACAACTGCCTCAACTATGACTTCATAGGAACTTCCACAGACGAGTCCTCAGACGACCTCTGCACCGTACAGATCCCCACCTCCTGGAGATCAGGTAGCCGCAGCTGAAGGTTTCAGGCAACGGGGGAACGAGCTGACTCAGGCTGTCTGTACCTGACGAATTCTTAAAATGTCTTTTATATGATCCAAACACAAGGACCTAAATGGTTAAATACAGCAGTGGGAACTCAGTTTTTCAAGTCTTAAAAGTTATAAAAGTGTTTTTTTTCTTAGTGCGCTTTATTCTGGTCAGAAATCCGGCCATGCAGACCTTTTATGCTGAATGGTGTACAGCTGTTTATCTTCACTTATTTCTGTTGCAATATTAGTTTTATATGTCATTCTAACAGGCATTAAAAAGTCTTAAATTTAACTTGGAGAAACTTGCAGACACCCTGCGATTGTCAAGTAGATTTCTCCCTAATGTGTTGCCGTAATGTTTTAACAACTTATTTCCTCTTGATCTTGCAGCGTTCCTCGATTCCTCCACCCTACAGCTCTTTTTCAATTTATATCATTCCATCCCACCATCCCTTTCCCCGTTGGTAAGTAAAAGGAGATGCATCGTGTTAAGAAATGCAGAATAAACCTGTGAAGCTGAATTTTGTGAAGACTGAAAGTCGTGTGTGTGTGTGTGTGTGTGTGTGTGTGTGTCTGTGTGTGCGTAGGTGTTGTCATGTCTAGTTCAGATAGCCTCTGTTAGGAGGTCTCTCTTCAACAATGCAGAACGAGCAAAGTTCCTCTCACACCTGGTGGACGGAGTTAAGCGAATATTGGCCAACCCGCAGGTAAGTAGCCGACTCGATTGCTCATCACACCGATGCCGTTCGCTGGCTGATTGTTTGACCTGGAACACGTTTCGTCCCCTCAGTGTTTGCCGGATCCCAATAACTACCACGAGTTTTGTCGTCTGCTGGCGAGGCTGAAGAGTAACTACCAGCTGGGGGAGCTGGTCAAGGTGGAAAACTACCCTGAAGTCATACGCCTCATCGCCAACTTCACTGTCACCAGTCTGCAGGTGGGTGCATGCGGCTTGGTGGCTATGACCGCAAAAAGTCCGATACAAACAAGCTAAAATGCAGTTGGTCAGGCTGCAGAACGGCTGCTGGGAGACCTTTTATGCTTTAGTCCTCCAGTAAAACATTTTCAGTGTCATCGCATTTATAAAGACTGCTTGAAATATTGCACTGCAGTAGTACAGTCATGAGAATTTGGCATGACATTCTGGAAAAGTTCTGGAAATTGTGAAATAAGTATGTATACTTTAGTATGGTATAAGTGTGGAAACCAGAAGTGCTGGAGAGTCATGGAAGTTTGCATCAGGGGCCAGTGGTGGGAACCCTGTAACCTGTATAAGCATATCGTTAACCCGTACTTGTGTATCTCATGTCTGTGTGTGTGTTTTTCAGCACTGGGAGTTTGCCCCCAACAGCGTTCACTACCTGCTGAGTCTATGGCAGCGTCTGGCGGCGTCTGTCCCCTACGTTAAAGCCACCGAGCCTCACCTGCTGGAGACGTACACTCCCGAGGTCACCAAGGCCTACATCACGTCGCGGCTGGAATCGGTCCACGTGATCCTCAGGTAACGTCGAACGAAACCGTTTCAAGCGCAGCCCTGTAGGAGGGACTCGCGCCGGGGGGGACGACTCTACTTTTTCCCTGAGCTTGTTTGTCCCAACGATGTGTTTGTTCTGCAGAGATGGTTTAGAAGACCCTCTAGATGACGCCGGCCTGGTCCAGCAGCAGTTGGACCAGTTGTCCACCATAGGGAGGTGTGAGTATGAGAAGACCTGTGCTCTGCTGGTGCAGCTCTTTGACCAGGCGGCTCAGAGCTACCAGGAGCTGCTACAGTCCACCAACTCCAGTACTGCTGACATCACAGTGCAGGAGGGTACGTGTACCACACACTTTAACATAGTATGATCAAAGGATTGGCCTAAGTACTCGTTTAATTTTCAAGTTAAAGCTCAAACTTCGTACGTTTTTAAATTGATCTAATTTTACGATGATATTTAGCATTTTAGAATTAAGGATCATCACTTGCAGACAATAAAGTTGGGTAGTTTTTTTGGGGGGGGAAATAACATGTGGGTACTTGAAAAGTAAAGTAATTGATCTTGTGCACCATCGCTATAATCTGCATCTGCTCTCCAGTAGTTTTGACGTCAGGATTACTAAAGACAAATTGATTGATGCTCCTCCCCGCGCAGGTCGGTTGACATGGTTGGTTTACATAATCGGAGCAGTGATCGGCGGACGGGTGTCGTTTGCCAGCACGGACGAACAGGACGCCATGGACGGAGAGCTAGTATGTCGGTAAGAATTCAAAAATAAATGTCGAAATACAAAAAAAGTCACTATATGTGGTCTGTTGTTGTTGTTTTCAGGCCTGTTTTTTTTGTTGGTTTTTTTTAATTTTTATAAATAAATAAAATCTGGTTGTGTCTTCCAGGGTGCTGCAGCTGATGAATCTGACCGACTCTCGGCTAGCCCAGGCTGGGAACGAGAGGCTGGAGCTGGCCTATGCTCAGCTTTTTCGAACAGTTCAGAAAGATATACATCGGTGACCAGGTGCAAAAATCATCAAAGGTAAATACTGGCGGCGTACGTTTTTTTTTGTTTTTTAAATTATTTTTTATTTTGAACCTCTGAAAATGGCGCTGTTGCATGTGTTCCTGCTGGAGGGAGCGGAGCGTAGTCGTCCGTAGTGTCAGGAGCCCTCTGCTAATTTAACCCTGGCCTGGCTGCCCTCCCCCCACCCCTCACTAAACCTGTACTAACAACTGGAGACCAAGTTGATGGGAACGAGTGGGTCTTTTGTCCCCCAGCACCCGTTGTGTCAGCGTTTTCTTATAGAGCCACAGAGTCTCCGTCCGCTGCTAGCGACGCGTGGATGTTGTTTTACCGTTGTTTAGCTTGACGCGGTGTAGCTCACCAAGGCATGCTTACTGACTGAGTGTGTTCTCTTTGTTCTGGGCAGAAACTGCAAATGTGAACAGCCCAGATAAGTGGTGGCATGTAGAAACAGCAGCTTCCCCCTCCCCCTCCCTCCCCCCCCCAACACGTGTCTGTCTGGTTTGGCTTCATGCCGCGTTCACGCGATGTGGGGGGAAAAAGCGGAAAGAACCAAATCTCATCTCGTTACTACAACTTGGAAACGTTCACGTGTGTAACTGGTTGAAATCGCCGGGAAACGGCCACGTCCGAGATGCCGGTCAATGGGCAATGTGATGTGATGTTGCTTTTCATCATTGTAAGATTTACTAGTATCAACCAGCGTTGTTTTCTAATCCTTAAAGACCTCGAAGAGCAAAGGAAACGAAGACTAAACGGTAGCTAAACGTTGAGACATTAAGCTAATAGAAAACACGTATGTCAGGCTTCTAGAGTGACTGTACTGTAGTGTTATCAACCCTCAAGCGGCCGACTGGGGTCACAAATTTGAACCCAAGCATACTTTTATCTATCTAAAATTCACCTACTTGTAATTACCACTAGGGAACCAGTCGTGAACGTTTTTTCCCAGTGGGAAGGTGGAAATAACGACATCATTACGACATCGCGTGACCGCGGCTTTAGCTCCCCCTACCCCTCAAAAGCTAAAGCTGCTTAGTGTTAGCTTAGCAAACAAACTAATAGATAAAGCTGGTCGGTGGTAGTTAAGTTTATTATTACTGTGAAGTAGCAATAACCAGCTTATAGTAATCAGCTGCCGTAGTCTTAATACCGTGATTTAAATGACATGATCAGTTAACACGAAATGTGTCACTGCTATGGTATTGCACAAGCTAGCTAGAAGAAATCCATGCTAGCAGCTAGTAATGAATAGAAAAATGAAAACTGTTTTATGAGTGTGCTAGTCTGCGCTAACGCAGCAGCAGCAGGTGTTCACTTAAGTTGTTTTTTTTTTGTTTTTTTTTTAATAATTCTATATATAATATTTCTGCATATCGATGGACAGGAAGTTTAAAGACTGGCCGGACCAACTGATCCGTAGAGCCTGTTTTCCTCTAAAAATAAGACTTGTGAAAATTGTAGTTGATGTGAACAATGTTTTTAGATGAGGTGTTTGAGTGCAGCTGTTTGAAATCATAGAGCTGTTGTGTAATGTGTGTGTGTGTGTCTTCCAGCTTTACCGGCGGCTATCAGAGGTTCTGGGGCTGAATGACGAGACGATGGTACTCAGCGTCTTTATTGGGAAAATGTGAGTGGCACACATTGAAACTATTTTAGTGCACCTGTATACCACTGCTTGTATTAGCAACCACAGATATTTGTGTATGTATGTATATGTGCAACAGTATATCCAACATGAACCTTCTCACTGGAATTGTCACCTGAAACATTTTCAAAAACATTTTCATCACTTTTCATGCTGAGGTAGATGTAATTTAAAAATTATACATCTAGGGAAATTGTTTTACTAATAGTTTTAGACAATAAGGGCATTTAGATAAACCGAAGTACAACTATGACCTTATATTTCATCATAAATTATCTTTTTTGCAGCATCACCAATCTGAAGTACTGGGGCCAGTGTGAGCCAATCACCTCCAAGACGCTTCAGCTACTCAACGACCTCTCTTTAGGATATCCTTTATGTGTGTGTGTGCGCATGTGCATGTTTCTTTAGAGTAAATGTATTGTCGTGCTGGTGACCAAGGACCATTACACAACGCCATACAATGTTCCAAAGGCCTTATTTAGAGACGATAAGATAATACTTTATTGAAATGTCTCTTGCGTCACATGCTCCCCTATCAATTCTAAAAACACACATATGTCATAAAAGAGTTCAGATACGTCGTCCTTCTTCTGCAAAGGGTGTGTAGCCAGGTCTTATCCCGTTTTGAAGGCATGAATATTGTCATTAGTAATAAAAGAAAATGTGCTCAATTGAAAAAGTGAGGATGGCAGCAGACTGATGCAAGTCATTTCTGAAGGGCACACATCAAGGACCAGAAAATTGTCACCATAATGATTTCTCAATACTGTTCTGGGGTCTGCCAGCAGCACCAAAGGAGCCACTGTGAATCGTGACTGCAAGTTCAATAGTTCCCCAATTCTTAGAGCTTCATTCATTATGGTGAAACATCGGTCAAACCGCTGCTTTTTATCCTTTTTTTTTTTTTAATAGCAACATTATGAAGCAATGAGACATAAATTGAAAGGGGAACATATTGGAGCATTTTGACTTAAAACAACATCAAAAGGTCATGAGGCAACAGGCCAGGAATGCATCAGTCAGATTCTTCACCTTTTGCTGATGCATCATATTGATGTGTAGGATATAATAATAGGCTGCATAACACTTTCCAATGTGGCCCATGCGTTAAGGCTAAAGATATCTGCTGCAGACAGATGACATCACAAATTATGATTTTTGGTGTATAACTGGACTTTGCATGCTGTGCTTATTATCTTAGCATCTCCCAACGTCATTGACTTCAATCTGCTTGTATGCATGGTGCGGCATTTGGGTCGAGGTTAGCACGTCCTCATATCAAGTTTGTCTTTACGCGCAGTCCGAAATTGGGCTTACAAAGTGACGTTTCTGCACGGTTTTTGCGCATCTGCAACTGAAATAATGACGCCCCAGATCTATCGGTCTTCTTCCTTGACGGCACTTTGGTTGCACGTACAGCAGCGTGAGGAAGCTGGTGAAGCTCAGCGCTGTCCAGTTTATGTTGAATAACCACACAGTAAGTATATCGGTTACACGGTAAATGATACATGACCCGTACTCTTCATCACTTTCATCGCAAAATAGTTTCATTATCTTTTTATAATTGTGGATTTTTACGAGAAATGTCGTGACTCGTGCTTTCCCCCGCCACGTTAGAGCGAGCACTTCTCCTTCCTGGGAGTGAACAACCAGTCCAATCTCAGCGACATGCGTTGTCGGACCACCTTCTACACCGCACTGGGACGCCTGCTGATGGTCGATCTAGGTAAACGCACACGTCGGCCATCATCCGGAAAATCAAAAAGAAGTTGTACAGTAGCAGTGGTTTGATGACGGGTTGGGTTTTGTCTGTCGTGCAGGCGAGGATGAGGACCAGTTTGAACAGTTCATGCTGCCCCTGACGGCTGCATTTGAAACTGTGGCTCAGATGCTCAGTACCAACACTTTCAACGAACAGGAAGCAAAGGTGACGCGCACAGTTTCACAGCGTCACCTAACAGCCTCGATGCATTTCTTATACCGTGTACATTTCTGCACTTGTACTTGTACACGAACTCTCTTTTTAACGGTATCCTTCCTGTGTTGTGTTTGGTTTCCCGTAGAGGACTTTGGTGGGTTTGGTCCGAGACCTGCGGGGCATCGCCTTCGCCTTCAACGCCAAGACCAGCTTCATGATGCTCTTCGACTGGATGTATCCTTAACCGCCCTACCTGTGACCCCCCTCAGCCCTGACTCTGCCTGACATCTGGGCTGCTGACGGGCTCGTAGTGTTGAGCGACACCTGGGGCTTTTTACAAGCTAGTGCACTCCAGGTGGACTTTCACTGAGTCTGCTGGAGTAAAAATATCACTTGAGTAACGCAGGTTGTGCAGAAGACCGGCTGCTATTCCGGTCCCGTTGAGCGCTTTCCTTCACCGAACACCGTAGATATCCAGCTTACATGCCCATTTTGCAGAGAGCCATAGAGCTCTGGTACCACGACCCAGCGTGCACCACACCCGTCCTCAAGCTCATGGCTGAACTCGTGCACAACAGGTAAAGACGCCCGTTAATACAGCCGTGCTTGTAGAAGGTAATCGACGCTGCAGGGAAATCTCATCAGTTTTTACTCGGCAAGTGTGAGTGGTAATGTAAGTTCAGTTGACGTTTTAAAACCAGCTTGATATCGATGACGTGTATTTTTTTGCTCCTAGGTCTCAGAGGCTACAGTTTGATGTATCGTCGCCCAATGGGATCCTGCTGTTCAGGGAAACCAGCAAGATGATCACTACCTACGGTACCTTCTCCAGCCTATAATCCCTGACCCCACACCCCCCACCCTTAATCCTCCCACCACCTCTAACTTTCACCCTGACCCTCTCATCCAGGACTAGGTGAGCGCTTGTAACTGTACTGTAAATGGTCATGCTCAGGTGTGCGTTTGGTGTGTGTGTCTGTGTGTGTGTGTGCATCAGCATGTCACTGTTGTGTGAACTTGGTAACTCACAGCGTGGTTATTTCCACGCTTTACCTTCAATTGAAAGATTACATGGTCTACTAGGGGGAATGCTATGATAGTCTAAAAACAAGGTTGTGTTACTTAGTTCCTGAGAAGTCGACATTTTGGAGATACAAGGTTTCACCCAACAGTGGTCCATATGCAAACCACACTCCATCTCACTGTTTGACACTTGTTGTCTCCTTCCGCCCAGGGAATCGTATCCTGACGCTGGGGGAGGTCCCTAAGGACCAGGTGTATGGGGTGAAGCTGAAGGGAGTCAGCGTGTGCTTCGCCATGCTGAAGGCCGTCCTCAGCGGCAACTACGTCAACTTCGGGGTCTTCCGCCTGTATGGCGATGACGCTCTGGACAATGCCTTGCAGACGTTCATCAAACTACTGCTATCCATCCCTCACAGTGACTTACTAGTATGTTGATATTTGCATTTGTTCAGTGCAGCATCTCATTTATCAACACTGTCGAGTTGGAGCATTGACACGCTCAAAGGAATTCACTACGTTATTGGGAGATTGGCCTTGTTGGTCAACTTACCCATTAGGTGATGAGAACATGAACACCAAAATCATCCACGTGTCCCTGGTAGATCATTAGCCCCATGCTAACACTTTAGCATTCACTATGTTGAGTGATAATATGTGAATAGCATTATCCAAAGTCAGAAGATTGACCTTTTAGTAATAAAAGGTTGTTAGTGTTTTTATGTAGTCTGTAGATTCATTTAAAAATGAAATATGATTACCTCAGTATAGCTGATGCTGCCAGGTTTATTGTTGGAACTATTTCAGGTGCTGCAGATTGATTTTCAGTTGTACAGTCTCCCATCACCTTCATGTCAAGGAAACAGACTGTTTTGACCAAGCGGGACTATTTTCCCTGACTGACTGAACTGCATGTCGTTTTAGATTACTCCCCATTCAGCTTCGCAGCAATGACAAGTTCTCATTTTTTCTAGATGCTAGTCCCCTTCTATCAATCAACATGGTATATGCTAAAGCCTCCTATCACTGAACATAGTGGATGCTACAGTGTTAGCATGGAGCTTACTATCATTCAACATAGTGGATGCTACAGTGTTAGCATGGAGCTTACTATCATTCAACATAGTAGATGCTACAGTGTTAGCATGGAGCTTACTATCATTCAACATAGTGGATGCTACAGTGTTAGCATGGAGCTTACTATCATTCAACATAGTGGATGCTACAGTGTTAGCATGGAGCTTACTATCATTCAACATAGTAGATGCTACAGTGTTAGCATGGAGTACCTGAGCCAATGATCTACTGGGGGGACACAGATGATTTTTGTTTCCATGTTCTCATCACTTAACGGCCGAGTTGACCAACGGGAAATCTACCAGAACCTCGGTGTTTTCCTCGAAGCGGATCATCATTTTGGGGTTTTGGATTGCGTGTGTTAACAATACTGTGCAACTTGTATGAATACCAGTTGATAAATCATCATTTATCAATTTATATATATATTTTTTAAAGAATATTGCTTCATAAATCATAGCCTATTGTAAGATGCAAATCTTCCGTTCCTGTGTGTGCAGGACTATCCGAAGCTTAGCCAGTCATTCTACTCTCTGCTGGAAGTGCTGACGCAGGACCACATGAATTTCATCGCTAGTTTGGAGCCACACGTGGTCATGTACATCCTGTCCTCAATATCAGAAGGACTCACCGCGCTGGGTAACGCACACCGACACATTAGGCCTGTTGCGCACGTGCGTTTTGACGAAAGGATCGTGCTCAACCGTGGCAGTGGAGGTTGACCATCAATTAAATCCGGTGTGTGTGTTTGCGTTTCAGATACGATGGTGTGCACAGGATGCTGCTCCAGTTTGGACCACATAGTAACCTACCTGTTCAAGCAGCTCTCGCGCTCCACCAAGAAACGCCCCGCTCCCATGGCGTCGGACGATCGCTTCCTACACATCATGCAGCAACACCCAGAGATGATCCAACAGGTGTGACGACCTGCATTTGTATCTAATAGGATTGTTCTGCGCGGTAAATTGCCACTCGAGACGTTGCGAAAGACCAATCCTGTCGTCGTTCTTGCAGATGCTGTCCACGGTTTTGAACATCATCATCTTCGAGGACTGTCGGAACCAGTGGTCCATGTCGCGGCCTCTTTTAGGTCTGATCCTCCTCAACGAGAAGGTAAAAAACGCTCGATCCTCGATACGAATTATCTCGGCGTGTTTTCCATCAGTGTATCTACAATGTACGTGTGTGTGTGTGTGTGTGTGGGTGGGTGTCCTGCAGTATTTCGCTGACCTGAGGAACAGCATTGTGAACAGCCAGCCCCCAGAGAAGCAACAAGCCATGCACTTATGCTTTGAGAACCTGATGGAGGGAATAGAGCGCAACCTACTAACCAAGAATCGGGACAGGTCAGTCGTCCGTCTACTGGTGCACATTTACCGCAGCCACATGTACCATTTTACACATTTACACCCATAGCCGTAAAGCCGTAGCGTGGTGTGTGTGTTGACGCCTCTTAAATGTGGACTTTCTCTGCGTGCAGGTTTACCCAGAACCTGTCGGTGTTCAGGAGGGAGGTGAACGACAGCATGAAGAACTCGACGTACGGGGTCAACAGCAACGACATGATGAGCTGACATTCCACGCAGCAGAGTCTTATCCGAACGCACCCAGAGTCCCTCCCCTCCTCCTCCTCCTCGCTCCTCCGCAACCTCTTTCCTCCCCCCCACCCCCCCTCCCCTCTGCATCAGCCTTTCCCTCCCCCTGGGCCAGGATGCCTAGGGATCATTCCCTCCCCCCCGAGACGACGAGCTGCTGCATGTGCAGTAGCTTACGGGGGTACGGATAAATAAAACGAATAAACCACCTTGCATCACTGCTATGTTGCACCTGCCCCCCCCCCCTTCCCTCCCCCTCCCTCCTTTTTTGATATAAGCATATATAAATATATACAGATCTATTTTAAAGCCCAGTCCGTAGTGGTCTCAAGGGGCCACTTGCCTGGCTGTCCTAAGAGTGGAGGGGTCGGTGGTGTTGGAGGTCTGGGAGGGGGGAGGGTGGGGGGGAGGGGCACCTGTACGCACTCACGGAAAGAGGAAGGAGAGAGTGCACTCCGGATGACAACGGGGGGGGGGGGGGGAGGGGAGGGAGGGAGGGAGGGAGGGAGGAACGCCGGTAAACGTAGTAATCTGCTTCTGCCTGCCTTGTATAGAAAAACACACGAAACAAAGTGTACATTTTTTTTTTCGTAACATTTTGAACAATGTTTATAAACGATTGAAATTTCAAACACAAAGTTGAGTTTAAAAAAAAAAACAACACAAAAAACCCTTAAAAAAAAAAAACCGAGGAAAAAAAACAAACAAAAAAAAAGTGTGATTGAGCTTTTTACAGTGTAGTGAGTTTAGCGCAAAAGAAACTGTCCCGTCTGCGTGGGGAGCGAGCTTTTCCACGGGAGAGGAGGAGACCAGGGGAGGAGGAGGAGGAGGAGGAGGAGGAGGAGGAAGAAGAAGAGAAAAAAAAAAAAAGGGAGTTCGACCTGAGTGGGCCCGGCGAAGAACAGCGCACTTGAAAGACTGCAGAGTCGGGTGGGGTGGGGGTGGGGGGTTGGGAGGAAGAAGTACATACACTAATAGAAATGGAGAGTCAGAGCATCCACGTTGTACATTTTTCTCAGTCTCTGGTTGGAGTGTTGTAAATAGCCACTTCCCTCACAGCAGGAGGCCCGGCAGGGGTTTAGCTCCCTGACCCGTCCCCCCCCCCACCCTCCCCCTTCTCGCCCCCCCACCACCACCTCAAGCGGTCACACCAGACCTTGGTCTTCTGTGCACACTCTTGCTTGTTGCCCCGTCCCGCCCCCTGCCCACCCGCCCCTTTTACAGTTTGCAATGATTGACGTGTAAGCAATATGGTAATAGCTACATTTTACCCTCTGGTAGGCTGGGTGCAGTTTCCACCATTTTGTTTACACTCCGGATCCCTCGGACCAGGTTTCGGGACCGCCCCATTCTTAGGACTAGGTCCTGCAGTGGAGTCCTCTGTGTGTGGGTGTGAGTGTGTGTGTGTGTGCACGCGCAAGTTTGCGTTATTGTCTGTATGTGTGTGTGTGTGTGTGTGTGTGGTGAAATGGCTCTCTGTTGCCTGGTGTGTGTGTGTGTGTGTGGTGTCCCATGGTGCTGCGACTGCTAGAACCTCTGATGGAGCCGTGGGCTCAAACAGCCGGGGTCTGGGCCACCGAAAACAAAACAAAAAAAAAAGAGAAAAAGTAGTTCCCGGTTCTGGGCGCATCGGCATCGAAACATGAGCTCCTCGTCACCAGGGCTCCCTGAAGGAAATCCAGTTTCTTTTTTCTTTTTTTTTTAAAATAACCTGAAGAATACCGCATCGCCCTTTTGGTAGAAGTCAGAAACAGTGTATAAAAGAGATACAGGAACGGAGTATATTAGCAACTTGTGTTACTCTCTACGATGTTGCTGCTAACTGTTTGTGACAACTAGCTCATCTCTAACCATGTCAGCACTCATGGATGTTCATTTGAGTTCCTACTTTTTTGGTTTGTGTCCCTGATGTGAATGTGTTGGGTCCATAGAGTGAATAGCTGTTTGAGTTGTTTGGATGTCTGCTACATATAGTGTAAGCATTGTGACTGCAAATAAACCTCATTGGTTTGTATGTGCTTGCCTTTTTGTCTCGTTTTTGTACAGGTTGCCAAAAAAAAAAACAATCACTTGTACACATTGGTTTTGATCAATGTATTAGTTTAGGGTTATAAAGATATTACAAAACATAAGTCATGATTGGCACGATAATGTACAGTAAATACAAAATGCAACGTCGGGACAGAATACAAACGGTGCTTTAATCCGGAGAATTTACCTTTCAGCGTTGCACCTGCAGCTCGTTATTGTGATGTGACAAAAGAAAGCATTAAAAGGAGATTTCCACATAACTCAAGTTATTAGTTTTTAAATTGAAATGGAAAAAGGTGAACCTTTGAAGGGGGGAGGACAAGAGTTAGGCAATTATTATTGTGTTTTTAGCTGAGTGATGGTTGGGTTGGTCGGTGGCTAGCTCTTTGAACATTTGGCCGTGTACACCGGGGTGTTCAGACCCTCTCTGTTGCGGGCGATCTCGATGGCAAAGAACTGGATCCTGGTGGCTGAAAGAGAGGATGGAAAGATTAATTGCAGTCTCACTTTTTTATTTTTCCCCAAGTTATGCGTTTTCTTTGATGGCAGCATACCAAATATAGTATTCTCCTCCGTGTAGTCTTTTTCACAGTCCAGCCGGAGCAAGGTGCCGTAGTTGAAATCCTCGATGACCCCTTCAAACTGGTTACAGAACGGACGCCATATCTGCAGGAAAAAAAAAAAAAACGTCTCAAAACTCATGGTTTTGTATGAATCTTGGTTTTTGGTACAGTGGGGAATGGAAATCCAATTGGCTGGCACCATGTCATTAGGTAAAAACAAGCTTGTTTACCATCTGGTTTTATTACTATCACTTAGGGGGCTTTTTTGAATATTTTTCAGTTGAATTTTATGGACACTGAGATGCATTTCTGAATTAGGGATTTACCCCAAGATTTGATAAACCCAGAAATAATAATTGTCAAATGCCAAAGCACAGATGAAAACTTTGTTGGGTTTTATGTTAATGTATTATCATAAAAGTATTTCGTTATTGGGTTGTGTGATGTAATTCTGGTAATTAGCAGCTCATAATGGTCTATAATAAAAATAAAAGCACCCCGTATGAACAGCCTCCATAACCTCTTAACAGCTCCGTTACGGAGACAGGCAGCTCAAATCACGAGCTGCAAGTGACACCATCTAAATTCCCCCTTTCCACCCCTCTGACAAACAGACCTCCTTGGCCTTGTCGGTCTTGAGATCATCCGGATCCAGCAGCTTGATGTTGAGGTCCTTGAAGGTTTCCCTGAAGGCGGAGTAGATACTGTCATCCACCTTAGTCAGCTTCAGGAACTTGGGGTCGACTGACGAAATGAGCTGAAGGGAGAAGAGTGCGTTAAGGTTTTCATGGCTTTGTAAGTCTTTACATTTCGTTCATTCATGATACTGTGATAAAATAATAATAAATAAATAATTACACCACTGAAGGAACAGTTGAGTGAGAACCTTACATTGAAGTAGACTTCTGCATGGTTGTAGGCCTTCATCGCCCACATCACCTCGATCTGGGGCTGGAAGACAAGAGGTCAAAGGTTAGTACACTCACCTCAATAGACCACTTACTGTTGGCCAGTAAGTGGCCACAATACACATACAGATCGAACACAAAATCAATGTTTATAACTGCAACAATCAGCCCTCTGTAGAAGTCACAGATCTCTTCTTTTGAGCGATGTGTCTCTCATTTACACCTTCCTTTAGTTTCTCCCCATGAAAAGAGATGAAGGGAGGAAAGACGGACACAAAACTGGTGCAGGTTTGCTGGTACAGGTTACATGTTTTACAGTTGACCTATGTTTAAAAAAATAAATAAATAAATAAAGTCTAAGACAAAAAATATATATACACCACTGAGTTGTAAACTTACATTATTTTCATATGAATCAGCTGGAAGAGACAGTGCATGGGCAGCTGCCGAGGCTCCCTCGACGCCCTGGGAACACCAAAACACAACCGACACACATCATCAACACATCAGTTCAACTAGCTTGATCTACCTAGCTCTACCTATCTGACCGACGGGTAGCATTGTTTAGTGGAGGGTTAGCTGCACCCCTTACTGTGAGGGGTTTCCTACACGTGTTTTTCTAGGTGGCATAGCACAGTTAGCTAACAAGCTAATGAGTTGGGTAACACGTTTTACATTCTTGTATTCCGAGATGCATTATGAACTGTTTAGTGCGAAGGTGTAGAGTCCGTCAATATAGAGATGGTTGTGTTGTGTTTATTTGAATGCTTACCAGGGAGGCCAGTGCATTATCCGACGCCATTGCTATCGACCAAAGGTAGTTTGTATTTTGGATCAACACCCGGTCACCAGTGAAATCTGGACAACTTCCGGGATCGGCGTTACCCGTACGCATGCGCTCTCGTCCTCCAATTTTGCGTCACAGAGTATCTCCGCACTCAAAATCTTTAGCGCCCGGAAGTGCATTAATGCAACGCAGTGCGGTGAATTTCGCATGACGCATACATTAAACTTTATCCAAGATACAATGCGTGGACTGGACAGGAAGTAGCAAAATATAGGGGAAAATATATTTTTGATTGATTGATTGATTGATTGATTGAAACGTGTTTGAGGAGACAGCAATAATTAGCCTTTCCTCCATTTTTTCAGTCCTTCATCAATCAGTGTGACCTTCACTTATTATTAACTTTAAGTTAATAATAAGTTAACTTAACTTATCCCCGAAAGTGGACCGTTGCAGCAGCATACAGTAGTAGAATTAAAGAAAAAATGGGAATACACCAAAATATATGAAATATGGGCAGTATAAAATAAGCAAAGTTATTTTCAATTGTGAGAGGAAAATAAGAATATGCAGACTGAAAATAGCACATTAATTTCTAGCAGAACTAAAGGTGAATGTGTAAAAATGTGCTTGTATTCACATTATCAGGTCAACAGAGGATCATGCATATGTAAGTGTGTAAATGTGCATCATAAAAAACTATGCACCTTTATCATTAGACATTACTCTTAAACATTTCTCAAAAACAACTCAAATAAAATTTTAACTCTGGTTATTAACAGTGTTAATTATTGTGTTAAAACAACCAAACCAAACCGGCCCGTTGGGTCCGTTGGGTCTACCCGGAAATATAGCGAGACCTCTCGATCTTTTCTACTCTTTGCTCTCACCTTTAACATTTGACGTCATTCATTTTAAATGGCTACCGGTCGAATTAAAACAAGCTCATATACATATATAAATATATATATAATTTTGTACTTTCATACTGAGTACAAGCAATATTACCTAGAATTTACATATATCTATCAGTTATACACCCATTTAATTATCAATAGAATTAAAGAGCATGGAGGGGAATCACTGTGTTGAACAATCTCTGGTTTATGCTGCCACCTTGTGACGACAAAGATGTATTGTCTCGCCTACCATCCCTTCCCTTTCTCCCTCGGTCATATATTTCTATTTCTTAAATTCTGTTTTGCATGTGCATCAATATAACATTAAAAAATACAGACTTATGTGGTGTCCCACCTGTTGAACTGGTTTCATAATGCTCTCACTATCTATCCGCATTTGGTTTTGTCCCAGACACTTCATTAGGCTGCAGGATACTTCTTAGAGCCAGGCATTATGCAATGTCATAACATTGTGCTGATTGTTCCCCTTCCCCAGATTAGAATGGACTGATCCGCTGGAGCAACAGGAAAACAACTTCCTCCTCCTCCTGCTGCTGCTGCTGCTGCTGCTGCTATCGGGGACACCGGCCTCCAGCACGGGCTTTTAGCGAAGGGTTACAGCCATGTGATATTGGCTTTTACACCAGACGCCCCTTCACCTCCTCCTCCGCCCTCCTCCTCATCCTACCTCGGTGTCTACAGGCGAGGAGCGTCATCGACGGTCTCCTGGATGCATTTAAACTGAGCCGAACCAAACACTTTGATTTATTCTGCGTTGTTTGGAGGTAGGAAGATTTTTCTTAATAATAAAATTGATCCCAGGTCATATTAGTGTTATTTGTACGCCAGGGTTTGTAGGCTATGTTTATATTGTTTTGCTGCAGATGCACTTGTCTCCTTCCCCTTCATCCGCGCAATCAAGCCACAGATAGGCCACATGATCCAATATCATGGCCTGCGATGCTGTTTTAACACATAGACTGCGGGCCAACGATGTTAGCAACCCGATGTGGTATGATCTGGTTGGGGAAAACACCCAATAATAACATTGCCTAAAATTGCATTTCATTCCATTTCACGTCTCCTGTATTTCCTATATGCGCTCCAGAATAGTTAGAGATCCTCAGTTGTGCTTGTATGATCATTATTGTAAACACTGTTGTTGTTTTTTTTATATTAATGTAGATCTACAGACTAAAATGATGCGCTTCTTCTGCCGAGGCCTAGTCCCAGTCCGAGAATATATCCCAATCCTAGAATATAGCGCCATATGCGGTGCCAAGACTGCTCTACTTCTTTTGAAATCATTATCATTTCACAACGTGTAATTACATATTTTCTGTCAGACTGTCTGACTGACGTGGCTCTTGATACAAGGAATAGCAGATTATTATGTCTTTTCTTTTCCTTAAATGAAACTAGTTTACCCAGCCTTTTTATTTAGCTGGAAAAAAAAGTTTTAAAAAATTAAATAAATTGTGAAATTGACTGTGGTTTGAGTTACACTGGGATCTAAAACTAATCGAAGCGTAACTAAAGTGATTCATTTTTATAAATAGGTATTAATCTTCAAAAATGTGTGGTTACATCCATAATCAAGAAATACGCCTAACATAGTGTGTTGATTATTAATGCAAAAACACCTCCAAGATGAAGTCATGTTTACCTAATTGATTACAAAGTATCTTCAAATGGTGTGTGTGTGTGTGTGTGTGTGTGTTTGTGGTAGGACTGATGGGGTCACACACATCACAGGGTGGCCTCGGCCTCATTAATGGCTCCCTGGCAGTTGAAAGCTCTTAGCGATAAGACTTTCTCCCAGCTAGACTACTACTCCTCCCCCACTGGCTGCTGGACACATGCTGCACTCAAGACTACTAGTGCAGCAGGTCCAGACTCAAATGGATGGATCACTGTCAGCATCAGTCCACGGCTAAACCAGCCCCGTGACAGGGCAGGAGGAGAGATCCACAAGAGCACTGGGGTATATAGATTGCAACCCCGCTCTATAGATTCTTTGTTAAACGGTGAAAACCTGCTTTTCAGGGTTTCACGGATGTATTTGAACTGTGCAGTATCATTTCCCAGCATGCCTTACTTCCCAGAGATCTAATTTCCTCGCGTATGCTGTTCTAATATTAATTCTTGTGCTGCTTGACGTTATTAAACGACGGTAGGTAATGTCAGAAGTGGATGAGAGGTTAGGGAAGGATTTGGGAAGGTAGCGCTCCCCGTGGTTTGGCTCTCTGGAGGGAGGAGTGTAACCACAGCGATGACTGTTTAGGGCTGACTGGGCGTCGGCCTGGCTGGGCGAGCTGATAAACAGTTAGAGAGGGAGGGAGGGAGGGAGGGAGAGGAAGACCAAGGGTGGGATGGAGGAACAGGGAGGGTGATGCAGATGAAAGAGGGGGTGTTTTTGAGGGGGGAGACGTGGGGTGGGGTGGGGGGGGGGGGTAGTTCAGAGGAAGCTGGGATCATTCAACGGAGGATATCCTCTCAAGCAACAGCGTTTGTGCAGCCTCTCAGTCTGCGCGGGCACAAGGTGCCTTTCCTCCGAGGAGTTCGGTTACCCACAGAGCCACTCCTCCTCTCTGATATGACCCCCTGCAAAGGCCTGAAGCTGATTCGCTGCGTTGCTGTTGCACAGGCTCTCCTCGTCCGTGCAACAGCCCGAGGGATGTGACGATGTGTGCGTTTGCAAGAATTATTTCAGTGTTTTTCTGAACGCAACTCAAAAATATAGCGATGCCATGTTGAATAATGTTGATGAAAAGGGAATAACTTTTCTGGAGCAACTTCCCTTACATTTGTGTGTTTGTGTGTGTGTGTGTGTGTGTGTGTGTGTGTGTGTGTGTGTGTGTGTGTGTGTGTGTGTGTGTGTGTGTCTTGTCGTCAGGCATCTGTTTGGGGGGGGTTTACTAGAGCAAATCAACAGGCGCAACTCAGGAAACTCATTTGGTGGTTGCCACTTGTTTGTGTGTTGGAGGTTGAGGTTGACAGATGAAGCCCCAACCCTGCAATGATGTTTTTATGTCGCTCCTTTTGTTTGGCGTAACAACTTCACATCCAGTTTGGCTGGATCCTCAACCAATCAACCAATAGAAAGAACATTCAACGAACATTATATATAAACATATATATTATATTTCAAGTCAAACAAAGTGCAGCCACAATGCATTTTCATTACTTTGCTTTTCTCTAAGTAGCAAGAACAACAAAATAACTGAATTATGTTACTAGATTGTTTCCTAAAAATGAATTTAAAGTACATAAAAAATAAAAATGAATGAATAAATAAAAAATACATAAACATAAATATAAAAATAAATAAAAAATAAAACAAATAAATTAAATTAAATTAAGTCTGTGATTAGATATGAAGCTAAAAGTGTTTGCTGATTCTTCCTAACAAATTTTTATTTTTTACTCTCTCTCTAAGAATCGTCTGGTTCAAAGGAGAGGAAAGTTTCCCTCCAGTCATGCAAAAGGTAATCATCTGCAACACACACTCAGAAATAGACCCGAACACAGACAGACGCACGTACGCACGACCCGAAAAACACAAGCCTCGTTTCTGACCGTTCGTTACACAGGTGGAGGGAAGGGTAACCCCGGTTAACCTGCCTTCTTCCCGGGGCCCGAGCACCCCTGGGTCACCCGCCACCGGCATCACAGTAAATATGCACTCATACACAAAGACACACACACACACACACACACACACACACACACGCACACACAATAACCTGCCGTTTTGCGTGGATGTCCCCAGGCCCGTGTGAATGACCAAGTGGTGGGCTACAGAGACCTGGCAGCTCTGCCCAGAGATAAAGCCATCCTCCAGGTAGAGAGGCCCGACCTGATGACCTACCAGCCTCACCTCACCTTCTCCTCCCTCGACCCGCCACGCAGAGAGGTACACACACACACACACACACACACACACACACACACACACACACACGTGCAACAACTCGATCCTCTGCACTTGAAAAGGTATGCACATTTTTTGTACACGGTTTTGTGACATCAAGGCCTAACAAACTGTGTTTTTGTGATCTCCAGCGATCCCTATCTCCTCCCTCCTCATCTCCTCCCATGTCTCCTGAGGTAAGAGTCCGCCTTACATTCACCACTGTAGCCTGTCTGTCCAGAGATCACCTGTCAATCAAACAGCATGTCCAGTACCGTGACTGTCTTTCTCCTTGGAGTTTCTGTAGGTGGCGCTCTTTTCATCGTCTGTTCTGCCACGGTGGCTATTGCTGCTCATGCTAACTACCCGATTCTTCTTCTGTTCATTCCAAATGAACCGGAAACATAAATCGCATCACTTCCTGTCTCCAGAGGATTTTTTTTAGAAGAGTAAATATAAAAGCTTTCATGAACTGGCTAGAGCTTGGATCACTATTGGGTTATATCAAGGGGTGATAGAGAGTAGTATAACATTTATATGAAAATGTTGTACAAATCAGATGGAAGTGGGACATTTTGTAGAATAAGTGTTATTAAAACACAACCACATTCTTTTAATAGACACATTATTGACAACTGACATTAAAGGACTGCAGCATTATGGGTGTTTTGCACTTTTTTCAGTGGCTTTACATCTTCCATTCCACTTGAAATTGACATTTTAGCACCTACTGACTGCAAAGTACCTCCAAGAGTGTTTCAGTTGTCTGTCATTGTTACAATATTATTGTTACTCTTGGATTGTGACAAATACTTTCTTGAAATTGTTCCAGGAAATAGAATTTGGGCCCCTTGAAGCCCTTCCTGTGATGACTTTTATTTTGTTGTTTTTTTCTGCCGAGGCTGTGCATGCATGTCTTTAAACCAAACAATCTGTCTACGCCTCTACGTAGTCGTGCTTGAAAGTTTGTATTTATGGAAGTGACACACAAAGATCTGTCCTTTTGATTGGCTAACTTTACCCACCTGATTCTACTGACCTGATTTAACTGATGCCAGAGGAGGGTCACTTACTTTTGCACCTGCACAAATTCCCTTTTAAAATATTTCCATGTTACTACATGCACAATTTCCCCTATAGAGGGAGATATGAAATTGGTAAATCTAGATCCTTTATTTCAGTTCATTTTTATTGACTGATAATTGCATGGTAAGAATTCTAAGTTTCTATAATGCACCAAAACTCTTTCAATGGTTGTCAGATGAAGGAACGCAGGGCAGAAAGTGACAGCGGTTCTCCTGGAGGCTCCACGCTGCAGCTCCAGGCCGGGCGCAAGATTAGCGGCAGCATGCAGCATTTCCACAGACCAGGTACACACACACACACACACACACTTATATTTCCCTCACTCTTACTAGAAGAAAGTTGCATATTTTTCCATCCAGCAGAAAATGACCATTGGAATAGATAGTTCAGCTTCAGCTTCTACCATTTCTTTCAGATAATGGCGCCAACATATACAGGAAACCTCCAATCTTCAAACAAGGTAAGCACACTACGCTCTCACTCGCCTTCTGTCACACATTTCTGCCTATTGCAGATGAAATAGGGCGTGGCTTCTTCTCTCTCTCTCTCTCTCTCTCTCTCTCTCTCTCTCTCTCTCTCTCTCTCTCTCTCTCTCTCTCTCTCTCTCTCTCTCTCTCTCTCTCTCTCTCTCTCTCTCTCTCTCTCTCTCTCTCTCTCTCTCTCTCTCTCTCTCTCTCTCTCTCTCTCTCTCTCTCTCTCTCTCTCTCTCTCTCTCTCTCTCTCTCTCTCTCTCTCTCTCTCTCTCTCTCTCCAGATGGTGCTAAACATGTGGAAGGGAGTATCATTCAGTCATCCAAGTTCCCAGCAGCACAGCGACCAGATCCCAACCTGCCATCCAAGATCGAGACAGACTACTGGCCCTGCCCTCCCTCACTGGCTGCTATGGGTAACACACACACACACATACACACACACACACAGAGTAAGTAAGTAAATCAGCAGCTAACTTCGGCACCTTCCTGTTCCCGTAGAGATCGAGTGGAGCAAGAAGAAGCTTCAAGAGGAAGACGAGTTTGAAGACCTGACAGAAGACGCCAAGACGCTGCAGGAGCAGGAGCTGGAAAAGGTTTGTTTTCAAGGTGTTGACAGTCCGAACCGATAAAATTGCTAATAACGAGAATTGATTAATTGATCATTTTCCGTCCCGGTGTTTGTGTCCAGATCAAGTCTAACCTGGGCCGTCTCATCCTGAAGGAGGAGAAGGAGGAGAAGGAGAAGGCGGTCAATTTCCGCCGGAAGACACAGTCTCTGCCTGACAGAACGCACATGCACACTAGTGAGGCAGACTGGGGGATTATTATGGTTCTTTTAATGTACATGCACACTAGTGAGGCAGACTGGGGGATTATTATGGTTCTTTTAATGTTTAGGTTCGCCACCGCTTTGTTCTCAAGTGGCTTTTATTTTGGCAGGTTTGTCCACAAGCGCATCCAAGTCCCCTTCGCGCTCAGGCTTGACCAGGGTAAGTGTGTGTGTGTGTGTGTGTGTGTGTGTGTGTGTGTGTGTGTGTGTGTGTGTGTGTGTGTGTGTGTGTGTGTGTGTGTGTGTGTGCGCTTCCTAAACACGACTGGCCATTAACAGATTAACATTTAACAGGATTACAACTATGCCATTACAAATATACTTCAATTTATGAAAAAAATATTGAAAAAAGTGAACGCTTATTGGAGGAAAATGTGATTTTGAATCATATCACAACTTCGACAAAAGCCAGTAGTTGCAAATTGAAATAAACAGTCATATCCCATTGATTTGAAAGTCAACAAAATAAAAGTACCTTTAAAATAATCTGACTAGACAGGGTGTGTTGGTGGCATGCCGCACTCCCGCCTCTCTCCACCGGGGGCAAATAAAAGCAAAAACAAACCCGACTGCATTACTAAATCGGGAGTAATCCAAAGAATTATGTCAGTGGTTATAATTGGCGGATAACCAACGCTCTGAAAGTGGATTACAGTTTGGCTTTGTTGTGTGTTTGCAGATGCAGTCTGCGGAGTTTTCTACAGATGGAGATAAGGGACAGCCAGGTGGGTTTTTTTCTCTCAGGGTTTTTCCCATACAGATACACAGGTGACTGCCAAAATAATGGAAACGCCAACAAAAAGTGTGTTTGGATGCAGCTTCGGTGCATCTTGGCATTGCCTGTACAAGTGTGTGGATCTCTGCACCTTACCTTGCACTATTCAATTTGGTAAACCTACAGCTCTGACAACTGTTGCATTGTGGGGGGTTCCTTGCCTTTGCATCATCATTTAATGTACACCTCTTTGAATATCGTCCTCTCTGCCTTGTTCTACTGAAGGCCTTGTTTTAGTTAGGAAATGCATCATATTATAGCCAGTACTTTCAGCAGGGTCGATATTTCAGTAGATACGATGCACTTTACAACCAATCGATGGGGAGAGCATCACATGAAAGAAAAATGAAACCTAACACAAAAATATGAGACCAAGTCCAAGTTTCAAAATGCATTACATCAAATAATAGTAATGAGATTTATCGTGCCGTGCTCTAGATCTCATTGTGTCTTCTTGTCGTTTCTGCAGCTGCTCAGGTAAGCATGGTGTCTGTTCGTGTGGCATGTGCACGGCCCATGGCGTCAGCAGTAGTGTCTTTGCTAACCTCTCGCCTTTACTTGGATTTAACCGCCGCATGCTCGCAATAATTTCTCCTGCATTCAGTTTAATTTTTGCACAACCATCTCAAAGCTCCTGTCTGCATCTCCCTTCAGTGTGTGTGTGTGTGTGTGTGTGTGTAGTCACTGCACTGTATGTGTTTGATTTTGCATCTTCACCGTTTCTGATGCTGCTCACTTCTGTTCTCAGCAGTCATGTGTATTTATGGGCATGTGCACTAGGTTGTACATAAATATCTTTATATACTGTGTGTGTGTGTGTAGAATGGAGAAGCACGGAGAGAGCGGATGGACAGAGGAAACTCACTGCCTAGTATCCTGGAGCAGAAGGTGAGCACTGCTCACGGCATCAGTGCCATTCATCAAAATGCATGTACATGCATGCAGGCGCCCAACCTACCCTTCAACAAGCTTAACAAAAATTAATCCATCACTCACAATACAGCTACTACTCTCTCATTAAACCTTACCTGAACTCGTAAGGTAACGTTCCCCATGTCTACCTTGGATAAGAAGAAACCTCAATGGGGGGAAACTGGGTTGTTGCAGCAGCAAATAGTACTAGGATACAGTGTAGATTCAAAATATAGCATATGAAGGGTATAAAACTATTTTTCAATTTTCATTTCAAGTCTTAGGCACCCTAGATTTCTTTATTTCAGTATGGCCTTAGATTTTTCTGTTTTTGTTTTCTGCATTATTGCCCTTTATAGTAAATGTTTGGATATTTCAAAACTTTTCATTTAATTATTTTTGAAAGCATCTTTTTTTTTTTTTACGTGACTTTTGCACTGTATGAAAATATGTACGATATGAAAATATACCAAAAATTTTAATATCTTCAGTATCAAATAAGAGAAAAAATATATGCAAGTAATACAAAGGAGAAAGAATACACCTGTATGAAGAGCAAATGTGATTAATGATGCAAAACCAGAACAGATTTGCTCACCGTTTGCTTCTCATTGGTCCTCTTTACTTCACCTCAGTTAAGCTTGATTGTGTAATGAATAGTATTGATTGTCAGAATGAAAAAGTAGATGAATGAAAACCAATCAATTGACCCAGTATCATGCTGTCCTGTCTGTCTGTCTCCTCCTCAGATCCATCCTTATGAAGCGCTCATTGTCACCCACAGAGGGCGCTGTAAGTTGCCACCAGGAGTTGACCGCACTCGACTGGAGGTGTGTATCAGAAGCAGCATTAGAGTGTGTGTGTGTGTGTGTTAGACTAATGCTTTTCAATTATGGTGCATGTAGAGTCAAGAGTCTGCAGGTTTTCTTTCAAACTAAACTGCAGCTCATTTCACTGGTTTGCTCCCCTTCTCTGGTAGTGAAAGAGAGAGAAACGTATCAGTGAAATGCATGAAAGCCTGCAGAGACTTGGGTGTGACTTTAATAAAAAACACTGTTAAAGAGAGTTTTTTTGAGGGGTGTTTAAATAGCGGTCGTCTTCTCTCCTCCCCAGAGGCACCTGGCTCCAGAGGCATTTGAGCAGCTGTTCGGGATGCCCATCGGCGAGTTCGACCGCCTCTCGCTATGGAAACGCAACGAACTAAAGAAGAAAGTCTCACTTTTCTAACAGGAAGTGACCTCACCCCGTTAAATACCCGATGAATCCAGGGGAGGAGGAATGGTCCAGAACAACAAATCCAGTCAAAACGAGGAATTTATCAACAGTGTAGAATCTAACGCTCTCAGCTAGTCCAGATCCACATATCTTCAATCAGACTAACTTATCACTTCCCTCTGGAAAAGACCCCCCCCCCCCCCCCCGACTAACCCGCCACCCTGACTCGTACTAACCTGATGCACTGAGAACACACTGACCACCGTGGAACACACACACACACACTCGTGCATATTACCTGTGCTGCACTTATAATAACCATTGCTTGCGAAACATATCATTCTCTCTGTCTACTCATCACATCATCATGCTCATACTTTTTTTTTTGTTGGTATTTCAGTGATTTTGGACGTCCACACCATGTATTACTGTTCTTAACTTGAATGACAGCTAATGTAATCTAGGGAACTGTCGTGTATTAACATGTTGTATGGCAGAATGTAATAAACTATTTATGACGCGGAGGACGAGGCGCCACCTGACCGACGGGAGATATTTATTTGATTGTAATCGTTGCTCTTAACTGCAGAAGTACCACGTTTGCTACTGTGACATATTAGTTGCTTATTCCAAAAAAACAAAAAAACAATGTTGGTTTTGCTGTACAGATGTTATATGGGTTACCTTATTCCTCGCTTTAAAGCTGTTACCGTCACCATACACACTTCAATGATGTAGAAACAGCATCGATTTTGGATCTTGAGGTAGAGTAGCATCCCCCTCCTGCCATGTTATAAAGAACTTCAAATCTACCGGATCTCAAGACTTTCACAGCCCCTGCACACCGTTTAGTGTCCGTTTATCACGTGCTTGCTTTCTGGTAATCCTTTCATACCACCCAAGTTTTCTGTTGTACAATATAAGGGAGTCAAATAAATCAGGAAAAACAATATATATGTTGAATGACTTGTGTGATTTTTTTTTTTTAGTACATCAACAAGAACAGGTAGTGACACATTATCACTGCATCAGTAAATTTACTACACCTTTATATTCAAATCAGTCAACAAAGAAAAAAAAAAAAAAAGACCAGCCACTGATATTTTGTCTTTCAAGCTGTGCAAGTGCATGTAAGGGTTTTCACACATCCTGCACATATGCTGAAAAGTCACATATTTGTTTTTAATATTCTTATATCTTTATTTTTCACTAATTTGGTACAGCATATATTCCATACTTGGGTATATTTTCATTTTAGATTTTTTTATTTATTATTTATCTTACCTAATGCAGGGTTCATTAAGGTTTCATCCCCCACTCATTTTGATAAGAGGCTCGTGAAACACTACATTGGAAGTCCTGCCATGAACTGCAGGTATTATAATGCGGCTGGTTTTTGTTGCTAAGAAACATATGGGCTACATATAAAAGAGGAGAGCTTGGCAATTTTTCAATGTCACACTCTCCCACTGGATAGAGCAGCACAAAGCAATACCTCCCACGCCGGCCCTTGATTGGCAGACACACGGCAGAAGAGAAAAGCCCTCCGTCCTTGAGCGTCCGCGCGCTGGAGCCGAATTCAATAGAGACAGAAGCACGGTTACTTTTCTGTTTTTTATTGAATGGAGTGAAACATCTACATAAATGAGAGGCCTCGCAAATACAAGTACTTGACAAAAAAAAAAAAACTTTTTTTAAATTTAGCTATAAAGAAAAACAAAACAAAAAAAAATCTCGATTAAACCGTTTCTGTACATTCTGAGATATGTTCTGAGAGCGAAACAGAAGTCAGAAACGAGGCCTCGCTCGCCACCCTCCCGCGAAAAAAAAAAACAAAACAAAAATTAGACAACAAAAAAAATTAAACCACACCCTCAAACCCACCCTGATCCCCATCGGTGTCATCGTACACACACACACCTGAAACAAACGCAGCTCACCTCCGCAACAACACAAAACCTGCTCGTCGCCACCACCACCGCTGCAGCCGAAGATAAGTAAAACCGCCTCCCTCTCTCGTTCGCCCTGTTCCTTCAATCGTGCCCCGTCCACTCCCACTCAACCATTACTCAACGTCTCCCTCTCTCTACACCTGCTCCTCTTTCCTCCCCCTCGCTTTCATTCCGCTCCCATTTCTCACGCCACTTTCCCCCCCCCCCCTCTACCGACTCTCCCCTCCCCTCATCCCCCTTATGCCTAAATCTATGTATTGTAAAAATAAAAAAACAAAAAACAAAAATTTCAACATCACATTAAAAAGAGGGAACAATTAAAATGTACATATAGAATATAAATGTCAATACTTGCTCCTCAGAGCTCAGTTACACTATCATTGGCATAAGAAAGGATGGATTTTTATGCAGTGGACGTTCCGATCAATTTTCGTCTCGTTTCTACTCGAGTGCTTTTCGCTCGCTCTTTCGTGTGGGCACAAACACAGCGTAGGTGCGTTGGATGAGTATACAGCGTCAGTTCTTCCTTTGCCAAGCACACAAAAAAAAACTAGAACTCAAGAGTCGATACAAAGGTGGTTCTCGACATTGTCCCCCGGATACCAACTCGCAATTATAAAATGGATTTGCCATTTGATTCAATTGGGCAGTGATTGCCGTTAGCAAGTCCGCGTCGAATGTACAACTGAGATTTTTGTTGTTGTCGTTTTTTTTTGTTTTTTTTGTTTTTTTTAAATCCTGTATCGCTTTGTTCAGGTTCAGTCTTAAACTATGATATTAGATCTTTATAAATGATGAAATAAATAAGCGTGGTGAGTGTCGGCCTGGCTGAGAGTCACATCGAGCACCCCCGCCGCCCTCTCCCGCTCGCGCCCGAAAGAGGAGGAGAAGGAAGCAAGGGAAGAAGGAAGGCAGTTAAGGGAGGACAAAAAGAGGGTACATAGCGGTACATAGGGGAGGGGGCGGCAGAGTGGTAAGCAGGGCCTGGGGAGGAGAGATGAAGGGAGAGAGGGGAGAAGAGGAGGGGTACAGAAGGGGTATCTAGGCCTGGGCGTTGGTGCCGTTCTTGTCTGGCGGGCCGGCGCTGGCTGGCAGGTTGTTGAGGGAGAGGCCGGCCTCCTGCTGCTTGCTGTCCCGGCGGGGGGGCATCCTCTCGTTGATGCGGTCCAGGCCCCGGGCCTCCTCGAAGCTCTGGATCTTGTGCTGAGGGTTGAAACCTTGGATGGCTGTAGAGGCAGAGACGGCTTTTTAGAGCGAGGCCGCGGCAGAGCGACACGTTACCCCGAACTAACGGGGGAGAGGCACCTCGCCGCAACACCAGGGTGAGAAATTAACTGGACGGGCATTTTTTTTTAACCCCTTGATCAGCATTAAAATAAAAAATGGGTACCTCTAAAATGTGTTTTATTTTCAAATCATAATACACCACACATCCCACCACTGCAGGATGTTTGCACGGTGGCATTCCTCCCCTCTACGCCCCCTCCTCTACACCCACAACCAGTCCATCTTCCAGCCCTCTGCTGTTATGTGGTTTTATTTTTTTTGTTGACTCAGTGGCTTGTGCGGAGGTCGGCATTTTGTTCTACTGCTGGCTGCGTGGTGCCAACATTTGCTACCGCTTCAGGCTGCATGCTCTGTTCTTTTTTAGATTAAAAGAAAAAAAAACTGCTCCATTTTCCTTCACCCAGGACTGGAGAGAACCGGCCCGGTCACGACCCACCTGTGGTTGACCACAGGGGACGCGACCAAAAATGTCAACAGGGTAAAATGCAAAAAAAGGGCTCTAATTATTGGGGGCATCTTTTGACCCCTCTTCTTTTTTTTGTTGTTAATTACACCGGCAGTTTCTGAAGTTTCATTTTTGCCCCGAGCCGCCCGTTAATTTCTGACCCTGCTGCAAACAGCAATTGAAGGTACATTTACTCAAGTACAAAGTAAGAAATAATCTAGAAGCTGAACTGACGGGACCAGAAGAGAGAGAACTTACTTCACAAGAGGACAAAGACAGCATGGAGACAAAGAGAGAGATGCATTACTTAACACTGGCCTTGGATGGACAGTCATCGTGTTGAAATTGATTAAGATTGAAAACACACTTTCAATTTATAAAGGAGCATTTGCTTCTGAACAAAAGGGCATAGTATCAAAAGCATCCAAAAAAAAAAAAAAATCACTCAGCTACTCAACTACATGACATATGAAGTTTTTTTTTGGGGACGGGGGGGAAGAAGGAGAGAGAAAAACAAAAGAGAGATCGTAGATGACTTGCATACCTCGTGCCTCTTCTGCCTCTACGGTGGCTGTGTAAGCGTGAGTAGAAGTGCCATGCCCAAAACCAATGGAGAGAGAGTGGTAACGTTATCAATGCATTCAGTCAGTCACGTAAATCACTGCAATCAAGTCAGTCCTCTTATTTAGTCAAAGATCATACACCCCCCCCCCCCCACCCCCCTGTTCGAATAGGGTAGTAATGATTAAGTCAGAGGTTAGAGCAGGGGTGCAAGAACTACAGGACTAGATTTCACAGATAACACAGTAACAAGGTTTCATTAAAGGGATACCCTATATGGAAAATTGTTATAGAATATATTCTTTTAAAAAGGACAAATCCACCCTAAAACACCAACACTGTTAAACCATTAATACCTGGGTACATTGTACCTTTAATACCTGGGTACATTTTGTTGTTTGTTTGGTGTATTTTTCTTATTTCTGTGGGTAATTGGCCAATCATACAGGGAGAAATCCATGGTAATCCACCAATGTCTCCACCAAGTGCAGCCTCAATAGACCAGAATGCAATGCAGACACAAGGCATGTTGTGTTTTGAGTAAGGGGTGTGACTTGTTTTTTTTCCCCCTCAACTGGAAAAACTCGTTCTGCTATCACTTCAGACCTCTTAAATCTGACGTCATTCAGGGCGTCAGTCTTGCCCAAATATGGACTAACAGCTCTAAAGCGATCTCTCTATGGGGAAAATGAATGGGGTTCTCACATACTCGTCCCTGTCCTACTCTCTCTGAGACGGTGCGTTGCTTAGCAACCCTCACCGGCTTTACACCACCATTTCTGGCTGAATCAACTGCATATCTTGCCGTTATTCGATTTTCTATTCTACATTATTTAAAATATTGTTGCACGTAGCACAGTTTGGCCTAGAACACACATCGCTTCGGGGTGAGGGTTGCTAAGCAACGCCTCGGCGAGAGTAGGAGTCCCGACAGCAGGTGATGCAAATTACATGTTAGCTTGTTGTTAGCAACATAATCTTTTCGCCTTGAAAGTGGTGGAGCCAGTGCCATTAAGAGAGACACATTTACATAGGTGGAAATGTCAAAAGTTTTAAAAGCCTGTCTTAAACACCGACTGTGAAAACCTCCCCGGAGGGAAATCGCTTTAGATCAGGAAGTCTGTATTTGGGCAATCACTTATCAGGTCTACGGGTGTTGCTGCCTACGCCTACACGCATCACTCGCGGTTGAATGCAGCAAGTTCAGGCTCGTTCTCTGGGAGTTGTCAAAAGCCAGACCAGGACGACACTAACTGAAGTAGAAGTAGACGAGGCAGGTTGAGGGGAAAGAGGGTATAACAAGACACAAAATAACTCCTGAACTGCATTGATCATCAGATTGATGATATGTACCAGTGTGAGAGTATCTGAGGGTGGATTTTGTCCCCCTTAATTGTTCTCTTGAGGAGACGTGGAGTACAGAGGATTCAATTCAAGGAAGGGTTAAAGACCATTTCATCTGTTTACTGTGTATTGTATGGGCTTGTGTGTGTGTGTGTGTGTGTGTGTGTGTGTGTGTGTGTGTGTGTGTGTGTGTGTGTGTGTGTGTGTGTGTGTGTGTTTATGGGGTGGTTTTGGGGGCCTGTAGACAGTTTATGAATGGTTAGTCTTGGAGCGTGAGTGCAGGCACAGGAGGTTAGTGTTAGTTAGGGTTTGGTGTTAGCATGTGTTTGTGTGTGTTCTTGTGTGTGTTCTTGTGTGTGTGTGTGTGTGTGTGTGTGTGTGTGTGTTCTTGTGTGTGTGTGTGTGTGTCGGGATGGTGGGCCGACGTTTGCTCACCGCTTTGCAGAGTTTGCCGGCCTCCGGACAAAACTCCCATAGGCAAAGTTCCGGTGGGTGTCAGCCCCTTCAGCTGTAACACGCTCTCGTTTTCCTCTCTGTCAAGACACACAAAACATCATCATCATCATCATCATCATCATCATCATCATCAGCTGCTGCAGATGGACAAAAAAACAAGTCAATCTTTTAAAAAGGTCAATTTCCTACAAAAACAGACTGTTCACGCATTTGTCAAGAGCTATGAGGAAGGAAGATTCATTTCATTGTGGCATGTGATCATCAATTCGATAAGCCCAAAATAGTTATACAATCTTATCTTCACTGAGAACATTAGACAACATGCCTATTACGTGTTATATTACTTTTCTAGGCCTCAAAATCCCCCCTCGCTTTTTCAAGCATTTATAATTCAAGTGCAAATTATTTTGACACACTTGACTAAAAGGAGGACAAATGTGAATCAGGGAAAAAAGTCATTAGCCTTATAATAAACTAGAGCAAGAGTGTAAAAAGGGTTATAAATAAGGTGTAACTCACTAGTAATCCAAAATACAACAGATTAGTTATTGTCCAATCACACAGAAGACTAAATTCCCGACAGCAGACCATCAGGATGAGAGACCAACCTAATGCTTACTACTCCTTATTGAGTCTGCCTTCACAATCAGCTTAAACTCAGATTATTTAAAAATCAATCAAGCAATTAATAGAACTTGAGCTACATGCCGATTGGCCGAAAGTAGCGAAAACCCCTTAAAAGGAAGATGTGCACGTGTCACACACACACCTGAGCACAGAGAAGACACGTGCCATCTTTCCTATAGCCCGGATCTTATTTCTGATCACCTCCTTCCTGACAGCAGGAGTTCCACCTGGGAGGAAAGAAAGACAGAAAGAAAGAAAATACACGGTGTAAAGAACAAGGAAGAAATTGACAACAAAAAGGGGAAAAACTGGCCTGACAAATGTTCTTTAGTTGACGGGTGTCAGCTGATCTGGCTGTTAGCAATAACTGAGGCTTTGCTGTTGTGCAACACTGGCACCAGTATTGGTGACTTGCCTTTGCTCTGGTTTTAAACTGCAGCCTGTGAATCTAAAATAGGTTAGTCTGATCCCATAATAGTATCCAGCAGATGTGCTTTTAACTAACTCCACAATCTAGACCGTGGAGCATCCATCTCCCAGATAGCTACCAGCCTTATCTTCTGATATAACTAAGCATCCCCAGGCCTAACATCAACGGACTGCCACCCCCCCCCGAAATCATTATCAGTCTGGAGTCATGCTGCTGCTGACATAGCTCAGCTTAGAAGCGGCATAACCACACCGAGGAAGCGCAATTAAATTTCGCCCAATCTAATACAGAAAGGAATCATATGACTATCAAAGGGAATCACTCTACTGCAAGGGAGAGATCTGACTATTTTGTACACACACACACACACACACACACACACACACACACACACACACACACACACACACACACACACACACACACACACACACACACACACACACACACACACACACACACACACACACACACACACACACACACACACACACACACACACACACGGGTATATGCTCTGGGGACAAAATACTATTACCTAGCAACAGATTGTAGCGGCACAGCGTTGGCACTCGGCCACACTCTGTGGGTCAACACTGCATTGCATTGGCATCAACTCACACCAGCTAGGGGAGCGTATTATTGGCCGAAGCCTTTACCATCCCTTTGACACGGATCTATTTTCAGCAAATGAAACATCTTAACACTGCGCTTGTTGGCGCTTTGGCATGAAAAAATACTAAACTTACAGTAAACTAAACTTCCCTAAAAAGTCTGACTTCTTCCTCTTTAGCTGTGTGTGTGTGTGTGATAACGTTGATGTCTGGTGAGATTTGACAATTTTTAACTTTCATGAAAATGAGTAGAGCGGGCGCTGCAGGTCTTACCCTCGCATGTGTCGTCCCCTTCTGACATGAGCTCGTCGTCGGAGCAGATGTTCAACACATTCACCAGCATCTCTGTCACTGCGTGAACACACAACAAAACACACCGACATCAAATACAGATACGGTTTTGTTACAATAGAGCCTTATTAACAGATTACTGGCACGAGTTGAGTTATGGTTGATTCTTTAAAATCCTAATTCTGACATGTAGCCGTACATCTTTTTGCATTGTGCAGCCAGTGTTGGACCAGCCTTTAAAACCACTCGGGCATCGATATCTTTGGCTAATCTAAATCGATGCTGAACACACAGGCTATCGACGCAGCCACGTTTTATCCGCCCAAACGGAAACAGACACCGGCGCACACCAGCTGGGCCGAAAGCACAACCCGTATTCTGACGACTCGCCAAGCTAGCGTAGCGTCAAACGTTTTGATTAGAGGCATCAGAAGATCTGTCACCTGTGCGGCTGAAAACGGAGACGGACCGGTTACATTTGGCCGCTAATTCTGGTGCGCAGCTGATGTAGACTAAACGCAATCGGCATACCATACTGGCCTCAGATGGGTGCCAACCGCCTGCCAATGTGTGGCTTCAACTAGGAGGACGTGTGTGAAAGCACTGAGGCAGGAGCGGACTTAGCAAGCACCATGTAGCATACATAAGAAACATATTTGAGTAAAGGTTCAAGGTTATTATTGAAAAATAAGCATGATTAAGTTTGATAAATCAACACGTGGCACCCACAATGAAACACAGCAGCAACTGGAGGGAGCCTTGCACTGTGATTAGCATTTTCCACCCACATTAACTGGGAACACACCAATACACAGGATCTCATTTTGCTAGCCCTTGTGCTAACATGTAGCTGGGATGTTTTAGGAAAGGTCAGGTATGTCATTGGGGTTATCAAGAGGGTCCCCCCCCCCCCCATGTTTGGTTGGATTAGGTCCATAACATCTCAATGGTGACTCCTCCCCTCCCGTGGACTCAGTACGAGTATTCAGAACTACACTACCCGGCATCTAAAACCTTGACTGAGCAGTCCTGACACCGAATTACATCAGGAAGCAGCAAGCTGAACTATGTGACACGCTGATATAGGAGCTGTGAACTGTTAAAAGGCTTCCCACGTCTGCATACCATAGCTATGCCATGTGACGCATAGCTCCCGTCCTCGTCATGGGATAGATTTAGATAGAAGTTGGACTCCGTTGGTGTCCTGCTGTTGTGCGCTACTTCAGAAGCAGCTTGCTGTAATAACTGTCCACCAAGGGGAGGTTTACCTTACTGCATATTCACTAGAGTGAGAATCCTCCTCCTAACCTTTTTCCCCAACGAAGGGCAGAGACCAGGTGAAGACGTCCATGAAGTTGGGCAGCCAGTAGGGGTGAGGGGAGCAGTTGAACTGGCGGATGTTCATCACATTATTCTCGTACTTCAGCACCGCGGCTGAGGAGAAATCACCACACACACACACACACACACACACACACACAGAGAGAGAGAGAGAGAGAAACCCTCATGATTCATATAATGTAACTCGCATCAACCCTGTGTTGATACAGTTCCCGTCTCTTGTTGCCAAGGTTCCCACAACGGTTGCCATGGTTTCCGTCCTACACAGTGCACTTCTCTTACCTTTGTTATTGTACACATCCAGGTAGTTCGGAGCAGAGAAGATTGTAATTAAAGAAGGAAAGCCTGTTGTTTGACTTTTCCTGTACATTCGATACCTGAGAGAGAGAGAAAGACATACCATTGTACGTTGTGTACACGAAAAAGCAAAATCAAGGTTTTGGCTAACCAATATCCCCGGCTGCTACAGCAGGACAGGATAAAAAAAAAAGAAAAGAAAAGAAAAGAAAACACATGAACCATCACTACCAGTATTCCTACTCACCCAGCATCTTGGGCTTCATGTGCTCGTATTACAGACAACAGATTATTGTTCATCAGGAAGTCACATACTGCTGGGTAACTGACAAATAGAAAAATAACCAGTTATTAATGATGAGGCCGTGCCACGAGGCGGTCAAAAAATACATTCCGTTGAGTCAGAGTAACAAAGCAGTTAGTGTAACAAAAACTGAACGAATCGAAGGACTTCATGACAGCCACTTGGTGTTGAGAGACGACGAAGACGAAAAGTAGTGATTGCGGACACTAAAACATCAAATTCAAAAGACCTTTCCATGACTTTTATGGGTTTTTGCCAGTTAAATCCAAGGACTCAAACCTACACGTGCTAATGTTAGCCTTTTAGCATTTTGTTACTCATTGTCTTCTTAACGTAACAACTTTAAATCAACTACTCCATCAAGAAATTAGAAATGTTCTCTAGGACTGTGGTTGGTCCTAGGGTGGTGATGTTCTCCTCATCTGGAAAACCTGGAAGAGACATTTCCTCAAATATAGAGGCTTCAATCTCGGCACGTTATAGTTGCAATTCATGACATCCTATAAATATAAGCATTTTCAACACGTTCCATGCCTATTCAAAGACTTAAGTAGAGGTGCACTATTATGGGTTTTTGAAAGCTGATGATATTTAGGATAGGAAAAAAAAGCCCATTGACTGGCTGGCCTTGTATTTCCATTCTGGTGAATAGATGCTCCAGCAGCATTGTTGTCTGTCCCCAGTCACCTTGGTTATGACGACAAAAGGCTGCTTAAACTCAAGCACCACCGGAGATGCACAAAATCCGGAAATCAATTATGGTTGAGGCTTTTTTTTGTTGTTGAATTATCATTGCAGCATGAACCATTCCCTTTAATTATTGCCCTACACTGACAACACAACTCGCTTCCCCCTCCGTTTTATGTTCTTTTTTTATACTTGACCTCTGAACAATTACAGACTTAGTTCAAAAACGTGCAGCCGAAGTTTTGACCTTCCGAGGAGCTACAAGTTAACCTAACAAGCTGCAGTGTGAGGAGAGCAGAGAATAACATACAGTACACCAGAGAGAACAGCAAGAATTTGTGCTAACTTACAGCTCAAATATTCCCAAAATAAGACTAATTCTAACCGAAAAGGCTGGAATTACTAATAGATTTACTAGAATTATGATAGAGGAATTGCCAGTTGGTGCCGTTTCTTAACAAATCATCTGAAATGTCACGTCACTGAAACAAAACGCAGGATGAATTCAAGGTGGTAGGCAGCCTCGACCTCTCCAGGACTTCCATGCGGTGCAGACAATGCAAAATCAATGCCATTATTTATTTTCAATATCTAATAGCGTATTCAACCGTAACCGATGGTCACATTCACTGATCATAAAAGCTATAATCAGCCCAAAATAATTGGCCGAGCTGGTAAACTAATTACCCCTTTTATTGAATTCATGTGTTGTACCTGTAGAAATAGGAGCAGCCTCTGACACTGTTGTGACAGAAGTGTTCTTGGGTCTTTTCCGAGCCGTAGTCCTCTCCCGGGTCTGACCACAGCAAGTCGCACATGGGCCCAAACGCCGGCGGCTCCTTAAACCTGTCCAGCTACACACAGCAGAACCACTATTAGACTTTAACCCGGCTCAACGGGCCTTAAAAGACTACAATTAAATGAAAAGGGTGGAATATCTCCGTTAAAAGTAGCTGAGATTAAATCCAGAGTAGGTTGACTGATTCCTAAATGGGCGCCGGGGTTAAGAGTGAGTTACCTTTCGTATGTCATCCAGGCAGGTGATTTCAGGGCTCAGGCCTCCATGCACACAGAGGAACTGCTGGTTGAGGAGCGCAGCCAGCGGCAAACAGTCAAATGATTCCATACAAGCATCGTATACACGCTCAGAGTACTTTATTTTACCTGGAGGACACACACACACACAAGTCTGATTATTAAGTCTGTTACAATAAAACATTTTGAATACACTCTGCTGCAAATAAAGCCGCCTGATATAGTGAGATAAGACGTTGGCCTATAGCAAAAAAAAAAAGGGGAACTTAAAGGTTTCGACTAGAGTAACTTACACTCCTGTTTGAAGGTGAAGTACTCTGTGAGATGCCGGCACTCGTGGTTGCCTCTGAGGAGGAAGAGAGTGGTGGGGTGGTTGATCTTCAGAGTCCACAGGTACAGTACGCACTGTGGGGGGGGGGGGGGGAAGAGAAGACGCAAAAGGGAGTCAAGACACAAAAGAGGTGACCTTCAGAGTCCTACAGTGACTCCTCACAGAAAAACCGTAGGGGTGTGGGTATGTGGCGCCGGGTAACACAGTTAAGTAGTCTCACTTGGATAACGTGGCTCTCGGAGGAGGAGGAATTAGCTCTAAATTAACGGAAGTCAATGGAGGATTCTGGTATTCTCACATGTAGCTGCAGGTCTTCCAAAGTGAACAGCATGGTTCTCTTTGGTCAAGGCCTTGCTGTAAATTGAGCACGCCGGGATATCCACTAACTCCAACAAGCAAACATGACAGCAGCCAATAAAAATGTCATGCCAACCATAGCCAGACTATGTTAGACTCACTTCCAGAAAACACTCTGGCAGATTCAGTGCCTCCCTCAGATTGTTTTGGAAATGGGACACAGGCAAACCCTAGAGGCAACATCCTTGTGTGTGTGTGTGTGTGTGTGTGTGTGTGTGTGTGTGTGTGTGTGTGTGTGTGTGTGTGTGTGTGTGTGTGTGTGTGTGTGTGTGTGTGTGTGTGTGTCAGCAGTGTAGCGAGTCAGGAGGAGCGAGAGGCAGACGGGAGATTTGTATGTTAGTGTGCTTTTCATATCCCACTACCATCTATTTAAAGACGTTCTCCAGAGAGGCCCCCGACGACTCCAAATGTCAGATGAAACGGCAGACGCGGCAACACAAAACGCGTGCCTGGAAACCACACACACACACACACACACACACACACGTACGTACCTCGATGCTGAAGTACCCCCGGTCCACGTAGTCTCCCAGGAACAAGTAGCGGGTGCTGCTGGGGGATCCGCCCACCTCGAACAGCTTCATCAGGTCAAAGAACTGGCCGTGGACGTCGCCGCACACTGGACATGCGCACAAAAAAAGATGGGCGGGTTATTTTCCTCGACGTCGGATTCCTCAGACGTTTATTGTTTAGCGAGAGAGAACAAGAGTTGGACAAGTTGGAAGGGATTTTTAAAAAAAGGCCAGAGAATCAGGTTACCGAGGAGGAAAATAGACTGATGAAAAGTAGGGAAACAATAAGGCAGACAGACAGTGTAGAAAGAGACAGAAATAGGCAGTGGGGATGAGGGCGGAGGGTTGGCTACTTCAGCTAAGCCACATATCAGGGAGGGCAGCTATGGAAATAGATTTCTGCATCTGAGACAGGGGAGATCAGGGAAATTGGCTGGGTTTCAAGAGAGCACCTCGGTGCTGATTGTCTGTGAAGATTATCTCCACGCTGAAGGCGGTTCGAGGGAAAACCCGTCCCGGATACGATCGGGCCGTTTCGGGCGTCGGGGGGTGGGGGGGGGCTCACCTGTGATGGGGGCTTCCACTTCCAGCATGCATTTCTCCTGGCGGAGGATGCTGGCTCCTTCGTTGATGATTCGTAAAGCAGCCTCTTCCTCCAGCCGGCCCTCCTTCACCAGATGGGCCTTGAGCAGCTCCACGCTGGGCCTCCCATCCACGTACAGGTCTCTGACCGTGAGGCGTGTACCGGGAGGATATGGCACCGCTACACACACACACACAGAGTTTGGGTTAAACACACATCTCCACACTCCACTAAAAAAACTGATGGTCCAATTTTCACTACATTATTAGAACAGGAGCATCAAAACTGGGCGATGGTAAGAGCTTATGAATGGTGTGGTGGTACAGAATATCTCTTACCATGCTAACACTATGACACTACTGTGAGGTTTGCAGGATTACAGCTGAGGAGGGTGTTAAAAAGCCAATCTGGTTGCCTTAGCAATTACACCCAAAGTCTGCACCCCGTTGCAACTGCTCGCAATTAATTCAACCTAAACCATTTTTTCCGAGCAGTCTCACACACCCCGTTCATCTGTGCTGTTTGTTGGGTAATTACGTTGAAGAGTGAAGTTGGTGAGGATCGCCCCGAGCGTTATTTCAAAAAGTAAATGAATACATTTGTATCACCCCCCCCCCCCTCCCCAAAGAGGGAGCCATAGACTATAGCGGAGCGCGGGGAACAATCATGTCTTTGGCAGGGGGGAATCCAAGCGCTGGGGAAAGTTAAACTAACAACACACTGGCTCTACGTGGTGGATTTCACTGGAAAAGATATGACTCACCTTGGTAACATTTTCATGCCGTGTTCAAACAACACCAGCACCAGTCATATGATGCATCATAGCAGGGATGTGTTACGACGACGGCACCGACATGCAACTTAAAACATCATGTGTGCAAGTGGAAGACCTTTTCGTTTCATTTGGACACATTTTGCAATATGGTCAGTTTGATATACTTCATTTATCGAAACGCTCAGGTGTATACATCACACACACACACACACACACACACACACACACACACACACACACACACACACACACACACACACACACACACACACACACACACACACACACACACACACACACACACACACACACACACACACACACACACACACACACACACACACACACACACACACACTTCCTCTATGCAAAATATTTTATAAGGCTGGTTGTGTCATGGCTGAAGCAATTTTTTATTCATAAGAGACAGCAGGTAAGTGCCACACCCGCTAAAATCTATGTTTATAATTTAGTAGCCTGAGGTCATGTTTGACAGTACACTAAGCCAAAGCAAGAATGGCTGCAACATTTCTGCATGTGTTCCTAAAAGGTTGTTTCATAGGCTTGAGGGGACATTTTGACAATGTCTTTTACACCTAGTGTAGTAGATCATAGGTTATGTTAACAACCTGGGTTTCTCCTTATAGCCTAAAAAGTTATGTTTTCATTAATCAAAAGTGTGTAATAAATACTAACAATTATTTTATGAACCTTCTAGTAATCAGTCTTCAGCTTAATTGTCTAGCTTGTCCCCAATAAAATGTAGGCTAGTTTCATTTCACTGTTAAAGTAATTTGAACATTAACCTTGTGGACATTTCTTTCACTGATTTTCTATATTAATAGCTTTAAATTACTCTCCATCTTTTTTACCAAGCACTCATTACTGTGCTTCCCAGAGATCACCTGTCAATCAAACAGGGTGTCCAGTACTGTGACGTCTTTTCCCCTGGATTTTCTGTTAACGTTTGAGTTTCTGTAGGCGGCGCTCTTTTCTTTGTCTGTTCAGCCACGAAGGCTATCACTGCTGACTACCCAGTTCTTCTTCTGTTCATTTCAAACAAAATCAGAAACGTAAAACGCATCACTTCCTGTGCACCAGAGGATTTCCCCCCGCAAAAGACCTACTAGACACCGGGTGTTTAGAACAGCAATTGTAAAAACTTTCATAACCTGGCTAGAGGTTGAATAACTATTGTTACATCAATTGCAGAGAGAGAGAGAAGCAAAATAGACATTGATTTATATAAGAATGTTGCGGGTTACTTCATTATCCACTGTTATTTTCCCCTCTTGCTGTAAAGATGTTTAAACAAATCTGAGCCAAATCACATTCTCAAAATCTATTTTTCAGATGTGGTTCCTGGGGCAAAATCTCTGACTAAATGCCTATTCATTTTTTGTGTCTGTGGCACACAAAAAAGACAACACTGAACTACTAAAACATCAGATAAACATGTACTCTCAAAGCCGGTCAATTACAACAGACTCAAGCACCTTTATATTTTAGTAACCAACAAAAGCCCATGTTTTTTTCAACAGTTCTTTTACACAGGTAGATGTGATACTCCTGAGCTCTACTGAAGCTGACTTCATGTCTTTTTATAATCATGCAGTCGGTTCAGTAAAAGAAATTCCCAACAAAAGACATGACGGCATGTCACGGCTAGAAATCTAGACAAAGGGCAATAGTTTGGCAGTACAAACCAGTTCCTGGATGAAACGCTACATAGCTTAACTCCCCAAAGACGCCGTCGTTTCACACGGAGAGTTGGTAGATCTATCTGAAGAAAGCGGTAGTGCTGTGTGTTCTGTACTTCGTGATCACCTGCTAATCTATTGCTTGTAGAAATAATGAAAACTAAATCAAAAGGAATGGTTAACAGGCTATGATTGACTGTAGCTAATATTAGTGTTGCACTGCAGTAATATGGCTCAGGAGAGGTAGAAAGACAGAGACAGAGAGAGAGAGAGATGAGAGGAAAGACAAATGGGGTAATTTGCGTAGCGGCTGGTGAAGAAAAGTGTTTATACTGACAAATGAATCAGGTGTCAGTGCTGTAGCTCCCTTTTATCACAACCTGAACTGGTGCTGCACGATTCTCACAATCCTACCCACTATCATACAAGTACACACACACACACATCCATAATTCCCTCTGCTCTCTACCTCCATCCTCTCAGAAAGTATTTCAGAAGACACATGCGAGCGTCCATGCACACCCTCCTGGCCCAGTGATCTAGTTAGTGTACGACTCTGAAACCAAACCAGGTCGCACAGATTCAGCCAATCATGTCAGCGCCTCTGAACTGGTTCATCCACAGCTCCATTTGTCACCAATTGGGCTCCTGTACAAGACGAAACCAACTATCACGACAGCCACGATTGTAATGAGACAGGATGGGACAAGGTTCGAGAGCCAGTGCCTTATTACTGAAGAAAGCAAACCAAGAAACGGTCATTCATTAAAATAAGCTGGCACGGACTCTGATCTGAACTGCTTTGCCCAGAGTATTAAATCATCAATGAAACCGATGCGATGTTCCCGTCAGTGGCTGGCTGGACTGAGGAAAATATGCCCCAAAACTCTTCGCTTTTCCCTAAACTAGGGCTGCAACAAATTAGCACTTTGATAATTGATTTTTCTGATGATTTTTCCAGCAACTAATCAACTGATTGGCTCCAGAAGAAACCTAAATATTGCCATTTCGTTATAATCATCACACCAGCTGATAGAAACTGCATTGAACATTATTACTAGCACTGCACTTTGGTCAACGTGAGTTTGAGGTGACTGCTGACTGTTGTGTTTAAACATTAAAGATATTTTCTTAACATGTCATAATAAATTAAAAAAACATTGTTTCTAAAGTTATCTCTTATGTTATGCTACGAGCACCATTGCTAATGCTATGCTAGAGTAACACATTTGCACTTACTGTGAAGATGGTCTGTCATCTTTAACACCGGGATGTTTTATTGGAGCAGCAGTATGAAGCCAGCCAGAGATTGTCAAAATAGCACCAAAAGAAAGGCCATTTTGCCTTCAAAATAAAAGCATTTTATATTTTTGTACCGGAGCTCTGATTCTACGGCCTTTAACGACAAGTGTGCAATAATGGATTAAAACCTAGCCTTTTTTGAAAAAAACAAACAAAAAAACCCTTTCATTTAGTACAGCTCCTTAAATATGATTTCATTTTGATATTTTTTTGGTATTGGTTTTATTTTGAAATTTCTGTCTGGGAGTGCTACTTTTTATTATTCTGGTTGGCTAGATTGAGAAAATCTGTTGTACTCTTAGGTTACAGCCACATGAATATGTTTTCATTTTAAAACTAAAACGATCTCCGTCCACACAAGCGTAAGCAAGTTCGATCATCTACATTCACACAGTTTGCTTGAGGGTTTTGGCCATTTTCAATATAAAAATAGAAAATGAGAGAGGAAGTAGGTATCTGGTGACAAATTGGCAACAGGTAATACTATTGAATTTTTTTACTATTTTTTTTCAACATTGTTGAATTATCGTTGCAGCATAAACCATTCCCTTTAATTATTCCCCTACACTGACAATGGAACTCGCTTTCCCCTCTGTTTTATGTTCTTGGTAGAGTAATCACGTCAGTCAAACTATGTTTGTGGCATGGAAACAGGTGGTCGGTCCTATTCAGGCCGGGAGAGATTAGCTGCCCCAAGTGGAGGGGTTCAGCTATCTTGGGGTTTTATTCACAAGTGGGGGTAAAGTGATCATGTGTACGACCACCAGTTAGCACTGTTGATAGCGGTTGCAGTAATGGGGGCGTTATATCGGACCAAAGCACTGAGCCAAACATATTTACTAGAAAATGTTCTTTCTGGCCCTCACCTATGTTCATGAGCTTTTGGTAGTGACTGAAAGAATGAGACACATGCAGCAGAAATAAGGTTTCTCCAGAAGGTGGCTGGTGACAAGGTAAGGAGCCATTTGAGGTGTTCCTGGCAGGACGGCCTGGGAGGAGACCCTGAGGGCAAGCTGAAGGGACTACACCGGTCAACATGCCTGGGAGGTTTTGCACCCAGTCAGTTTAATGACTCTCTCTAACCACTGGGCCATCCTCCTTTAAAAGCCTTGGCAGTAGGCTCTAGTATAACAGCAGCGCTTTATAGGCAAGGTGGGCCACGCCTTAGCAAGAATTGTCAGCCACCTCGGTAAAGAAATTCCAAAATTTGCAAAGTCAACATTATCAATATTTCATTGTATTGTTTCACCTCATTGCGCCCAAACTGTCAACTGAGTCCCAGAGTGAAGACAGCTGTTATCAGCGACACCTGCAGGACAAAAAACGTCACTGCAACTAGGGGAGCGCAGCAGGACAGGACATTGTTTCATTGTTGTCATTTTAACGTCAGTATATCTGACTACGTGAGCAATAATGTTACACAAGTCTTTTGTTAAGATTTAAAATAAATATTGTACTAATTAAACTGCATGTACTTTCACTGCATCACTTTGTCCGCATTTATGTTAGCCAACCTTTCCCTAGTAACTTGGATACAGGTTTGCATGTGTGGAATTATCAGATGGTCGGCTTGGTGATCGGTGAAAGCAAGTTTGGCTTTACAGCACCATGGCCGGACATGAAGTGAGTTTTTGCATATTGCTAGATTCTTTATGCTATTTATTCAAATGTCACTTAGTTATAGGGATTCCAGGTCGGCCATGCTGCCTCTCAGCGATCGCACTCCTCCATCCTCCCCCTAAACACACACAGGCACAGATCTCTTTTGCAAGTGCACTTGGTCACTTGGTAAACACAAGAAGAGACAAAACTCGCGGTTTCATGATATCGCAATCAGCAATACGTGTGCGTGCACTTCACAATTAAATTAAGCTGAATGCAAAAAAACTTCTCAACTTAATATTTGACGATTTCTTGTGACTATGTCTATCATGTTACAGAATTCTGATTTTTTTCTGTAACTAATATTAATTTACAGGTGTGGATTTTTGTCCTGTGGAAACAAAATCCAGACACGAGTACAGATGGAATCTTTCAGACCGTTGAGAGTAAAGCCCCTATTTTACCTTCATAGAGGTAGAGGCTATTTATAAAATTCACTTAGCAAGAAAGAATAAAGTAATCATATAAAAACTAAATTGACCACTGAATTGACATATTATTTCCTGCCCGGCACCATCTCGCATTGCTAGTCCTGTTTTTTGGGGTTTTTTTTATAAACTTTGTGTATTCCCACTGTGCATTTAATCACACTGGTTTTGTCATAGTTGCATTTATAGGACCACATCTGCCCTTTCAATGGGGGAGGTGTTCAAGCTGCCTGTGTTGTCTTTTCCTTTTATTTAAATGCACATCCCTATTCAAAGCCAAAATATGACCAAAACACAACTGATAATAAAATTATGGCAGAAGGCGATAACCATGCTACGACTCATCACACACCGGCTGTAAACTGTGGCTAAACAATTTGTGCTTTTATTTTTTCTGTGATTTTATTTGCAATAGGCAACAGTTGCACTTCTGACTGCATTTTCTGTAGGCATCACAAGTACGTTTGCTGAAACAAAGACTTAAGTTGAAAACCATGAAACGCTTTCCTCCATCTGGGCTCAGCCTATCCACAGCTCCACGTGTCTCCGGGACTAATGGAGGCAAGTTACGAACTCGTTAATGGGGTAATTTATAAAGTAGTCTCAGCAGAGTGCGGCAGACAGAAAGACGGGAGAACAAAACAACATCTATGATTAATTATTATTTAAAAATGACATGGTACGGTTCAGCTCACGGTTTACCCGAAAAAGGCGAAAAAGAGTAAAACAAAAGAAACCAGCTGTTACGGCGGTAATGGCAGTAACATTCCCAGGCCTGCAGAGAGCCTTCAAATGCCACGGTGGGTCAGCAATGCACTTATTGTTACAGTCCTGGTTACCAAGTGATTAGTGTAACAGCTTTACCAATAGCCATCTCTTAGTGCCTACTTTCTTTGTTATTACTGCTATCAGCTCTAGCCAGACAAATACGAGCCTGCGGCAGTCTTATTATCACAGGACAGGGCCCTGAGCAGAGCTGCATCTTCGGGCCCATGACAGCACACTAAACCTGGTGCCACAGTAGAGCTCCATCAATCATGAATGAGGACACAATCATTACACAAGCCAGGCAATGCAAATGGCTGGACTGATTCGATTACCATCGGTAACTAAGCCAGAAGGGCGAAGCGTCAAGACCAGATCTGAGATCCATCAGCCTCTGAGGACCAGAGGACTGACATGCAGAAACACAGACCACTCTCCACAGTGGCGGGAGCTGAATAGTTTGGGGGCTGCTGTGAGTATCGTTCAACAGGATGCTCCTGGCTGGTGCAGTGCCAGTCAGCTGTAGGCAGCGTCGAGGAACTTGAGGATTCATGGGGATTGTGTTTAAACCTTGGATCTGTCTTCTCTCCTCCCCATTTTGATCATATATGGCCTCAGGGAAAACACAAGGTTGATCACAGTCACCAATTAATTTCACTTGTTCACTTGCATAACATCTGATTGCTATTACGCTATGTATTGTGTGTGCATGCATACACACACACCCACACACAGACAGACAGACGATGGGCTCAAATGTGTCAGTGAATAAGTGAAAGTAGGTTGTGAGCTGCATAATAGCAATCTGTAGGCTCAGATTCACAGGCAGATTCAGACAGGTCGGAGCAGATCATAGGATATAACCGGGCTCACTGGAAAGGTAATAAAACACGTAAAACCAAACCATAGTGAATACTGAGTGGGTGGTGCGTGGGTGAGATGGGCTCCATGGCTGGTAGGCAGCAGTACCAGGGCAGGTTTAAGGATCTCCTTCAGCTCCACACTCCTAAGCCTCCGAAACCCACTGAGCCCATCATACATACCCTATCAAACCTATTCCCCAACCCACAGACACACTCTTACCTAACCTGCTAGCTAGCTAACTACTGAAATCCTCCCACCACACACACACTACCACCATTGCTTGCGCCCAAGAAAGCGACGGAGACGCACATCTCCTGCATTCAATCAAGTTCACAAACACTGCAGCATTGCATTTATATCCACACCATGAACCGCCATAAAACATCTCACTACATAACGTTACCATATGAAAACACATGCGTATATGAAACAATACAGTCTTTGTTCAAAAATAACGCCCAGGTGTCCCGGGCGTCGTAGCAACTTGTTTAGTGAACCTGAACTGAATGTGGATGTCAAATACATCGCTGACATCTGGCAGTGTCGATAGCTAAAGCTACGCGGCTAGCTTATTAGCCGCTGGGTTGATTAATTTAGATAAACTGGCTACCCCTTTCATTTGATGGAGAGAGGGAGTAGTAAGCATCCTGAGCCGTCGGGCTTGGTGAAAACCTGCGTAAATTAACTGCTAATAGAGCTGGCTTTTCATCCAGCGGCGAGTTAAGCTACCCAGCTCACATTAGCTCGAACACCAGCTACCGTTAACTTCCTGCAACCAGAAGAAACCCGTTAGCTTTGAGGAAATAAAAGCAGAAAAATAAATACCTTTAATGGGTCGTTCAACGGTAGAGAGTTTGTTTTGGTCTTTTGCCGACATCCTCCTCCCTCTGGGTTGTGCGTCGGAAAATGTGCTAAATTCCTAACTTAACTTGATAAATTCCTTCCTAGCTAGCTAGCTAGCTGAAGTGAGCTAGCCGTGCTAGCTAGTTGTGTTTTAGCACCTCGGAGCAGCAGCGCTTCACCCCTGCGACAGGGCAACCAGGCTGGAGCAGTGGAGCCTATCTAGACTGGAGTTAAACCTGACGGGGAAGGGAAGGGGGGAGATCTCTTTAACCAACAAATTAAAGCTTTTCCTGCTTTCTCTGCCCTACAGTGCCGCGGTGCCAAACTGCTGTCAATTTCTGTCAGATGATGAATCGACTAGTCCAGGAAACGATCCCCAGGCACCGTCAATGACTCCCGTCAGATGTTCCGAAGAGTGCGTCAGATCATATCTTGATTTTATCCCTTTATACTTGGACGAGGTGCATCTGTTACAGGCCGCTGGGCTTTGGTTTTTGTCGTGATCCGATGTGTCGTCCAGACCTTCTGTCGGATTACAATAATCCACCACAAACGGATTTCCTACAACATGGCTGTATATGTCCAACGCGTGGAGCTGTGGGTAGTGTAGTATTAATGTAATATTAATGCGACGCGTTCACAGGCACCGAGCCGGTCATTCACTTCTTTGTAGACACTCGAGAAGGTGTGTGTGTGAGGGAGGGGGTGTCAGAGAGAGAGATTGAATTTGTACGTGCGAAGTAAAAAATATTTAATTGACATAATATTTTAGTAATTGTCATGAAAGTTTAAGAGTGGATTAAAAACTTGTCTTCAACCTTGTATGAAAAGACCCAGAGCATCCTGAGACTCACACGCCAAACTCCAAATCAAAATCTGACAATTTTAAATTGCCTTGCTTATTCGTACATGATGTAAGACCTTTCTGATTGGCTAGGGTCCACCCTTAAATTCGGCATACATTTGTGTGGCAGAACCGATACGTACTATTCGCTAACTAGGAGGTGAAGCCAAACAAACTAATATGAGCTATTTTTCAATTCGGCTGTACAAATTATCCTTCCACCGGTAGTACGAACCAATTCTAAAAGTTGAAATTTTAGTGACATAAAGCGCTCCTTAGTGGATCGATTGTACGCCGAATTGAAAAGTAGACCCTAATGGTTCGTGTAACGTCTGAAGTGATGTTCTACCAATTATGTACCTTTGCCCATATTCAAAGCCATGAAATTGGCAGATTTTTTAATCGAGCTTGGCGTCACCTCCTCTTGATGTTCGTATCGGGTCTAACTTTCACTGCGTCAATCACAAAAGAAGGACTTGTAGAGCATTTAGGGTGGGATGAAACACAAAAGCACACTACTATAAGTTACCAAGGCGCTATATAAAATCACTCATTTAACACAATGTCTGATCTGATCTATAAGAGACAAAATGTAGGGCCAAATACAAAGACTGTAGCACCACCACGTGGCCACTGATCTAACTGCATGTGATTCACGTCCTCACTGTACACTTACTTGACAAAACATGAAAACCACTTCGCGAAAATGTATGACATTATAATATATTTTTTCATGCATAAGACCCAAAACACAGTGACAAATTGTTTTAAAAGGGAGTAAATTAAAAAAAACAAAATCAACAGCCCAGGTGACAATGAACTGCTCGACCAGTCTGGAATATGGTGAAATGATAACTTCTCTTGATTTTTTTTTAATCAAAACTTCTACATTTATCAAAAGAAATCACACTTAATGTTTTATTTTATTACTCTTAACTCCCTTTTCTTTACTCCTAATCATAACTTCAAAGCCATTTTACACTTTTTAGAGTGTAATTTCTGTCAAGTTCCACAGAATTGTGTTAATTGTATGGGTATGTTTAACATAATAATGGAAAGAGAGACACCAAAACTGAATTACAATCGGGTAGATTCAAGAAGTGTATGTAAAATGATTCCTCTTTGGTGCAATTACTTGGGCTATAAATAGTGACTGTAACACCAGTGACAGTAGTGATGCAACAGGACACCAATGTGTATGGGCAAAAATGATTTCAAACATACAGGTGTCATAACTGACCTGATTTTCATGGAAAACATTCTCGTTTTATTTCCAGAAAACATGGATCTCAGATGTTTACAGTGGGATTACCTTATCAAATAAAGGTAAAGAAAAAAATAATTCAACATTACCATGAAAGCAATTTTCTGATAGTACCACCTATGGTTTACTGGCTAATGCTATAATAACATAGGCCACAGCATCTGAAGGCACATCTACCACCAGTTTGACATCAATGTTTTTTTCATTAACATTTTCTGCACTGGTACTAACCTTTGTGACTTGTTAAGAAATCACACCTCTAATCTAGCATCTATATGTAATATAAAATGCAAAAAAACACATTTTTATGTGCCATCTTAACAAAATATTATAAAACTATTTCAGTTCAGAGGGTTCAAGTGTGTTTTATCAGTAAGTAAATACAAAATTTCAAGCACTTTTGTGACTGTAAAGATAAAAGCAGTAAATGTGTCATGCATATATCCAGTCAGTAGATTCTTCACAATACTGTGGATGGCCACATTTTTATTTCATAACTGAGCTTAATGGATGCATTTAAAAACAGGACAAAAGTGGAATGTAATATGAATTTCCTGAATAAGCCACTAAAAATACTAGCAGTAGGCTTCAGAATAGCTCTTACCCCCCACTGTGAAATAAATAGCAACAGGTTTTGATCATCAGCAGCAGTTGTTGGGCCTCTTGAGAACCCAGGGTTTTTGCCCAACGTCTTGCCCATGTATGGAGAACTTTTGCGAGGCCGGGGGGTCCCCGAGAAGATCAGGGCTCGTCCCCCCAGACCCCCGCTACATTCAAACCATCATCACATGGCCCCTCTCCATCCCAAACAGCTGTTGTATTTAAGCTCTCTCCTCTCAAACCATTAGGACACCATTCACCGACGCAGCAGCATCTCACGGGGAAGCGCGAGAAAAGATGGTACGTGTTCACACTTCCTTTTTATTTGAAGGGTTTCTGCTGTTCTGTTTTTACTGACTTGTGTATCTCATCATAGAAATGGCACAGTAAGAATTATCACTCCATTTAGGCTAGCAGAAAGACAAAGAAGAAGGAAGGAGGTGCCAAAAGAGCGCAGAGAGCCTCTTCCAATGTTTTCTCCATGTTTGAACAAACCCAGATCCAGGAGTTCAAAGAGGTAAAGTCGTGTTTCGAATGTGACGTTCGATGGCGTTCAACAGCTTTTGAGTTGTAGTGACACGCCCGATCCCTCTTGTCAGGCTTTCACACTTATCGACCAAAACCGGGACGGCTTCATAGATAAGGAGGATCTCAAGGACACCTACGCATCCTTGGGTTCGTAGATATGATTTGCAGTACTATTATCAATATCAATGCATTTTATAACAAATGAGGCGTTATATGGATGTGATCCATTTTCTCAGGGAAGCTTAACGTGAAGGACAATGAGCTCGAAGACATGCTCAAAGAAGCCACCGGCCCCATCAACTTCACCATGTTCCTCACCCTGTTTGGAGAAAAGCTACACGGTGAGGCCCGATGAACTACTCCCACTTTTGAAATAACTGCGTATGACCTATAACGATATCTTCGGTTTCATGTGTACAGGCACGGATCCCGAAGACACCATCTTAAACGCGTTCAAAATGTTTGATCCCGACGCCAAAGGCTACATACACAAAGACGAGTAAGTTGCCAGCCAGGTTTTCGCTCTGATTTAGCTTCTGGTTCTGAAAAAACAAACACAAAAAAAAAACCTTGAAAACTATTTTCACAGATTACAGAAATTACTGATGACACAAGCAGACAGGTTTACATCTGAGGAGGTAAAGAATTTAATATTATTGCTCAGTGTTTTCTGTGCTTCATACTGAAATATAAGCTTTGTTCCTTCATTTTTCTGATATGATATTAATCTGGTCAATTTCAGGTCAAGCAGATGTTCCAGTCGTCGAACATCGATGCCACAGGCAACCTGGATTACAAATCTCTGTGTTACATCATCACACATGGAGAGGAACAGGAAGAATAAAAATATCCAGCGATCAACGCCGCTAAACTGGTTTCTTTGAAAACGGAGCTACTGCTGTTGCACAGCGGGTGTCAATAACACCTTCCTTTGTGGTTGTGAAAGATTAAACTTGGATGCCCCCTTTACTCAAAATAAAGAAAAAAAAAAAAAAGACAAATAAATCTTGCCTGGGCATTCTTTTCTTTTTTTTCTGTAAAGATGTTATATTTCCCATGCATGGTGGGTTTAATGTAGATTTCAGTCTTTTGTAGAAAAACCGAGCAGCAAATAGATCTGCATTCTGAGGCAAAGTCATTTATAGTCCAGTGATGAGCAGACCCCCCCCACCCCCCCCCCCCACCCCAAGTGCAATATTCACGGGTACAGTAGTTTCCTTAAATGCGTTGCGCTGCCCCCCGAGGTCACCGGCAGGCCGAGGCCCCGGCCCCGGGGAGGACGTAGAAAGCCAAAGAGTACCCGGGGAGCTCTGGATGTTGTCCCGGCGGCAGGCGGGCCCCTCTGAGCTCAGGGAGGGTTTTGTCGTCCACCATTTTCAGCACCGCTCCGTTGAGCCTCACGGACCTGCGTACAGCAACACAAGGTCGCCTGTATTGACTTGGCTTGGTCAAAAGTACATGACTGATAAGAACTTAATTTTGTACATGAAATAGATGAACGGCTATACTGAACCATAGGGTGACCAGTACCTGGAGTAGAGCCCCTCCTCCCCTGGCTGGTCTGACTGAAGGACAAAAGCCTCCACTGTGCCGGCGGAGAGCTGGGCAGGCAGACGGATTCTGGCCGGACTCTTACTCAGGTTCATGGCGATCAGTGTGACTGCTCCGCTTCTGTAACTTGTGCTGGAAAACACAGCGAGGAGATGGATTACTGGGGTGTACAAAGCTTGCGTTACAAATGAGAATCTTAAGTGTGGGAATACCTTTTCTTGTTAGCGCAGTGCAGATACACCCGCACCCTTTTTCTCCGGCCGTAATTGGAAAACGCTTCGATTCTCAAAACCTCTGGTCCGACCAGTCGCTTGTACAGAACAGACAACCAAAAGTCCTGTGGAAGAGATGCAATACGTAATGAGGCTCATCGTATGTACAAAAAAATGAAATGAACAACGGCGCAAAGTTTGCTTCTAATCTGATGCTTACAGGAAGAGGATCCAGGTTGTCGTCGACCAGGTGGTAACTCCCAGAACCGATGAAAACCTGCCGGACCACCACGTCCAAGCCCAGTCTGGCACCGAGTCCTAATTTATCCAGCCACCTGTATTCATCGGGTATTCTGGACATGTTAGCCTAACTGGCTAAAGTCAACGTTATTTCCTTGCTACACGTGATCCTTATTGTAAGTAATCAGTAGCTTTACTTTTTGTCATGAGACCAGATCATCAGTTAATTCAATCAGCCACATATCCTCTAAAAGCTGAGGCCCTCCCTCATGTGAGCAAGCTTAAAACATCATCATCTATAAACTACTACTGCAATGTCGTGGCTATGAGACAAGGCTACTGTTAATCGGGAACAATAAAAACAGAAATATGATATTCAATAAAAATCAACCCGCTTAATATGAAGTTAATTCATTAAATACTTGCAGAAACTCACATGAATCCTGCTACAAACGCGTCAGACAGTCCTAAAGCCCCGCCTCCGTAGGCGGAGCTCGTCTCGCCCAGCCACACTTTCTTCCCAGGAGAGGCCAGCTGAACGGTCTAAAAACAAGGGGGCACAAACACACACACACACACTTTCATACTCTGATATCACATAGAGCACTGAGATGTTGTTCTATCCACACTGCCTCTTCAAGTTGTTGTTACCTCCAGGACTTCGTTGGTCTTTAAGGCCAGAGTGTCCAGAACCTCAGGGTCTAGAAAATCCTCTAAGGACGTGTCTCTTCCATTCACATAATAACTAAAAAAAAAAAAGAAAAGGGGGGGGGGGGGCAGTAATAAAGTCAGGTACACACCATGTTGAAACAAATATCTAAAAACAAAAAGCACCACAACTGCAGCATCAATATTTCTCTTGAGGTCATTTCCCCCCCGTTTGAAAACCTGACTTCAACACTCCTAAACTAATCCCACGTTTGTTTCAAATGCTGTCAGTCAGCAGCAGCCAGTCATTGTACCACTCCAGCCCGAGGTCAAAGTATAGGTCAACTTACTGGTGCCAGGTACACGCATCAATTGCCTCCCCTCCGCTCTTCAAAAACCTACAGGAAGGAAAATGTGGCTGTTTAGGATAATTAGCAGTTGGTCTACGTTGTCTGCTAGGTTGTCATCCTGTCTTAAGAAAGAAACAGATTCAATTTGATGACATTAACAGTTAAGCAGTAGAGTTATGTCAGCCTGAACCTGGATTGTTACAGCAGCAAAACGACACCCACCCGTAAAGCAAGCAACTATGCTGATCAAATTAACTCAGCCATGCAGGTCACATGTCATAATTCAATTAAATAATCATCACTTAATTCAACTCAAATGCAGCTCTTTCAAGTGTCCTCAGCAGATGTATTGGTGCAAATACTGCGACGGCATTTGCAAACCTGCACATGTAAAAAAAAAAATACAAATAAAAGCTGTAGAAATAAAAATGAGGCTCAAGTTCCCATATCAAAGTAGTGAGAGGAACATATCGCACCCCTCCAGGAGGTCCCGTCTGTGGTCGCGTGGCTGGCTGACGTCGGGCCCGTACAGCCCAGCGTCGTGGTAAAACTTGGATTCTCTCATCATCTCTCGGAGGAGGACAAAATCCTGGCCTAGCTGGTACCCGTCCACTCGGACGCCCGCCTTCTTCTCGTAGCTGTTTGGCTCTGATGAGAAACAGACAGTATATTGTTCACCTCGCATTCATCATAGGGACGTTTGGCTTGTCTCATACCTGTTCTGCAACAGTAAAAAAGGCTCCCCATTGTTCGCAATACAAACAGTTGCCCGAGCAGATAGATTACTCCCTGTTCTCTACCCGCCAAGTGACACGATGAATGTCTGGACACTATTTGAAAGCAAGAACCTGAAAAGCCTCAGACGAGTGGCCAAGTTACAAATTGAACTCGAGTGAACTATCAGCTGACACTTTTGAAGTGTACCGTTGCCCAGCTCCCAGGACATCCTGTACTGTCTGGATTCACAGTACTGCATCATGGCCCTGGCGTTGCTGCTGTTCCAGGTGTTGTCCGCCGTCCTGAGCAGAGCGTTCAGACCGAAGATCAGATCCATCCCTGAGCAGTTGGCAAAGGAGTGCAGCAGATCCACGGTATCTTCTGCCAAAACGGAAAAGATTACACGATCACGATACTACGGCTGCTGTCAAAACGGGTAGCTGATACAGTACAGCGGCGCAGTCATACCTGTGAACTTTACCCTTTTGTACTTCCTCTGCAGTCGCTCCTTTAGCAGCAGTGCTTCCTGCTGAGGCCATTCCTTCTTTAGCTTCTCCTCCAGGAACGAGGGCAACTCCAGTTGTTCACAGGCATCTTTAAATAATAAAAGGACATCGAGCGTCAACGTAATTAACTTTCCTAATAGGCCTCCGCGGGAGTCAAGTGTGCTTTAATGAGGTGAAGTAATTTAGGTGCAAATCAACCTTCAATGCAAGGAGGTAAAATTACCAGGATCATTATATTGGAGTTATAATATGTGACCACTCACCTGAGTTCTGCTGATGAGACTCACGTGACTGTCTGAATGACTGTCTGAATGGCTTCTGAGGGGTGAAGACCATGAAATCTTGTCTGGTTCCCCCAAATCTCAAAAACGCCGGTGTTAATGCTTTTGCCAACGTCCTCAGCTTCGGAGACCTAGGGGGGAAAAAAGAAAGAAAAAGAGAGACATTCTTGTAATCTTCAGTAGTTCAGTTTCATAGGAGACTACGTGCAGGGGGCTTACCACCAAAAGTAAAATCAGGAAGCAAAGCGACCCAAGTGATGCAGTTAAACAAAAAAAAAGAGGAACATAAAAGCTTTGTCGGCAACTTTTTTTCATCAAAGAATCAACTAATGTTTGTTGCTAACAATATTAGCACTGCCACCAGGCTCAACGAGCTCTAGCCATACATGTATGCTCAGCCCCAGCTTTAAGGTAACTTACAGAAAGGATGGATTGAAAAGAGTGAATGTCAGGATTCATGGGGTCCCCTGAATGCTTGCCTTTACCTAGGGCCCCAAAATCACTAACTGCACCCCTGACTGTGGGGACACTGTGACCAATCACATCTGGGGTGACTTAATGAGGATAAGGGCAGAACTCATCATGACATGGAGCTCATGTGTACAGCCATGCATTACAATGTCCTTTCAAACATCATCTCTAAATCAAGGTCCATACAGTCCATACAACCGCTGCTCTGTGGTTCATGTTTGCGCACAGAGACTCAAATATTTAACATCACAGGAATAGCACGTGAGTCCTTTGGAATGTTGGTTTTTCTTTAAAGTCCACAAAATATATCTTTATTGGCAAAATTGTAGTCACACTTTGTACGTAGTGAGTCCAAATGTGATATTGGAGAGCAAAGATCTTTTTAAATGTATTTGAGCGGCATATATTTAAAAAAGCAATAATAATAATAACGTCAGAGGACCAACGTTCCCCTGGGCTCTGTATAATAATTTAGCATTTTGCCTTGATAATAACTTTATTATTATTAAAAGCAGGTTTGGGCGTTTGGATGACAAATGCTATTAGATGGAGGCACTTCTGACTTCTGTGGTCAAGAACAGCTACCGGATATTGGTCAATGCAAACAGTTTGTTCATTTTTTCCGTGTAAAACTCAAAACAGGGAATTAGTCCCGTGCCAGCCAACCAACCTACCCCAGGAGGTACACGAACTTCTCCTCTGCCACCAGGCTGGCGTCTACGGCCACGGACAAATACCGCGGGTCCACTCTCCCGAGCGCTCCGGTTAAATCCACTTTCAAACCCACATCCGTGACCACGTCGGTGTCGTTTGCCCTCGAGCCGCCGTTTGCCCCGACGGACCGAAACAAACCCAGAACCCAGATTATCGCGACCGGTTTCATTGCCGCAGAGGATTCATCCGCCGAGCCCGCAGGTGTTTTAAATCGTGTCTGTGGGTTTTGCCACCACCAGTGCAGCGGGCGGTGAACACACAAAGGGTTGTGTACTTCCTGAACGTCTGTAAACACGTATTTACAGCAGGGCGCGTGCTTGCGAATATCAGTTAGGCTATATTGACAATTAGTTCCGCGGAGGGAACTACTGTTACTGAAAAATAACCATGTAATGGTGGAAATTATGTTTGGCCCACTCTGGACTAAAGACGATTCATTTAAACTAATATAGAACTATATTTATTTATTTTTTGTTTATCAAGCAATTCCAATGAGCAACATATTTAGTTGCCAGCTTGTTTCTATAGCCAATATAATACTAATGCCTTAGTCTTACTGTCATGTTACACTCATTTCCTGCTTATTATGCAGGCCTATAGTACAGTATCTTCATAGTCCATTCATTTTTTGGAAATGTGAACTCAGGAAACACCGTCCAAGCTACCACCAACCTTTTGAATACAGGCAAATTCACCCTTCCTGTTGAGATGTACCAGGATGGTTGGCATGAAATGGTCTCAACATAAAGTGAAAGTGAGTGAGAATAATAGCACACAATAACTGTTTATTTTAAAATGTTGGTAGATAACTACACAACATGGCTAAAAGAAGTGAGAACATTTTGAAGATTTAGTCAATAGATGTACATATTTCTACATACCTACTGATTCGTCTGCATCTGACAGCATTGATATAATAGTTACACATTTATTATAAAAAGGTGAGACACTCATTTCAGCCATACCAAACATATTTCCTCCACCATCCACAATTTGCCCCAAAAAGTCAATGTTTTACCAGCCAGAAACAACAGGTCCTCAAAATGATGGTTGGTTATCTACAAAAATGTCTTGTAGAACCAAGATGTGACCATTTTGTGACTATCAGCATTTCCACCATGAATTAAATTAAATAGAATAGTGTAAGATGGTTAAATATCCACACAAAGTGCTTTAGGGATACAGCCTTTGAGAGCTGTGAATTATTTAATAGGTGGGTGAAACAAACAACAGCAAACTGTTGAGAGAATAAAAGAGAATAAAACTTCTCTGGAATAAACAAACTCAAATGAGTGATTATATTTTTCATAGCTGGGGGAGATCCACAGGCATCATCAGCAAGTCGTCCACTTCTTCCTGAAGAGCGGCAGCCTTCTCATTCAGAAGCATCTGGAACAGAGAGACACATCATCTGATAGACACAAGCAGGGAAAAAGTTGTAAAATTTAAAATGGAACTAGTAACGGTAAAAGTAAAGACACTCATGTTCAAAGTGCTCGAGGGAGTTTGAACCATCAGAGAGAACACAGGAAGATATGTTTACCTTTGCAGACGCCACTATTTGGTTGGCTTGTTTCTTGTAGAGGTTCTCTACAGTCTTGGCCAGGACACTGGGATCGGCATTGGCAAGGTGAGCCAGCGTCTTGTAACCAGCATTGTACAGCTGCTTTGCTCTGAACTGGAGAAAAACAAATACAAGGGATGTTGCGATAAAATCCTTCATCTTCAGAATATCAATCTGAGGAAACGTGTTATTGCTGGGTGTTACTCTCAAAATGAAGGATTATTTAATTTCACGATTAATTCACTACCTTGGGGGTCCTTGATATGAAAACGCGTGGGAACCCCTGCTCTAGACCATGCATACTGACCTCCATGACCCCAGCCACCTCCATTAGAGGGATGAATTCAGCCTTTACACAGTAGCTCAGCCTTCGGGTCAGCTCTGCCAGGAGAGCTTTAAACGGCCAAAACTCCTCAAGTTCCTGATCACAGAGAGGTCAATCGCTGATTTCCATTCAGTTAAATATGTCCAGCAGTGATAATCTGTGTGAAACCATGCTGGGTTTTTGGGCCGATACCTCTGTGAAGTGCAGCACGCAGGAGCAGAAGGCCGAGGACGAGCTGAGCAGAGTCTGGATGAAACCCCGGCTGAGCTGAAACTTTTCCGCCACGCTCCACAAGTTAGTTTCCCTCAGCAAGGAGAAGAGCACCAGGGCTAAGTACAAACGCCTCACCACCACCATATTCATGTTCTGAAACAGAGGGAAGACTGTGTGGTTAACTAGGATATGTGGCTGCTTTCATATCCAAAAATAAAGCTGATGACGTTTGGGGTTGACACGTGGCTTAGTGAGCTAAAGAACAAACATGGGGTGGCACCACTCAAAATGGGAAAAAATACATTTATTTTACAAGCATACAAAAAAACAAAACCATCAAAGGACTCATTTAGATTATTTCAACACTACTTAAAATAGCCGTAATACTTACCAAACACTAAAGGTATGAAGGTTTAGGACCAGTTATAACCCCTTATTACCCCTACAAATTAGAGACTAGACTTAATTATATTTCAATTACAGACTAGTAGGCTAGTCAGCTGTTAAATAGAGGAGAAAGAAAGCTTTGAGGAAATGTAGGATAATGCAACATGATCTTTCGTACCTTTTTCACCGTCTGGCCAGCAGCCTTTCTGGCAACAAGACACTCAGGCACTCCAACGGCCGCAGACATCTTCTGCTCCGCAGCGGACAGCAGGGTGAACTGAAACAGGGCCAGCGAAACAAAACTCATTGCACAATATTTCAACGAATGCAATCTCGGGAAACCGCTAAACAATAAGGCTATACCTGTCTGAAGTAGATCATCCAGTCAGGCTTGCACTGGGAAACCAAGTCGTAGGGCGTGACCAGGTAGACCAGGTGGAGGTAGCTGTTGAGCATCAGACTTTCCAGACCTTTCGAAAGGTCTTTGTACAGCACGTCGCTGTAGGCCAGGTCCACTGAGCCTGGGGAGGGGCCAGACGGATGAAACGAGTCAAAAACACATCTCCAATGGGCATCTCCGTAATGCTTTGAGTGTGACGAGCACAGGAGAGAGTGGCTCACCTTTGAACGTTGCTCTTCCTAGCTTGGTGACTTGCAGAGTTTGACCCGGTGCGTCGGCAGACACGGTGACGAGGCCCTGCTCTTGCAGCAGTCCGACGCACTCTCGCACAACCTCCCAGAGACTCCTTTCCAGAGACAGCTGCTTCTCTTGGACATACAAGAGGGTGCCAGACAGGAAGTCCCGCACCTGCTCTAACGAGTTGGTGATCTACTCGGGGACAAAGCAGCGCTGCGTGAAGCTTGTCCTCACAGTAATAAAGACTGCAACATTTGCTATGAGAGGATATATATATATATATAACTGTGTTTTCTGCAGAGGCGTGGGTGCTAAGCAAGTAACATCAGAGGTATTTACATTTAATCCAATGAGGGACAGGATGAGACTCAGAACGCCCTTTCCGTTGTCGTGCATCAGGTTGCTGTAACAGTTCTCCATTGGGGCAGACACAAGCTGTTTAGCCTACAGACCACAAAATATATCAATGAACGTAACATGAAAAATATCACGCATGAAATCCTATTTACTTGCATGTTGTGATTGTACTCGCCATAGTCTTGTCCTTGTCCTGCAGGATGAGGATGCTCTCTCCCATAGTGTCGATCCCCGCCCGTCCAGCCCTTCCCACCATCTGCTTGTACTGGCTTCTCTTCAGGAACTCTGTGCCCACGTACGGGGAACGCAGAATCACTCTGGTTTGTGAGCATATATAGGTAGTTATCTTGTGAGACGGCAAGTGAGACACATTATGACTCTACATGTTGAGAGAGAAGGGCTGGACTAGTTCAGCAGCAGCCGGAAAAGTTGAGCTTGATTAGAGCGATATAAACAATCTGTAATTTGGGTCTATGATTGCGGATTATAGCCAATCTCCTAATACTAATCGACTCCTAGTGAACACCGAGCCCGTCAGGATGTCGGTCACTAACCTGCGGGCGGGTAGGTTGATCCCTGCAGCCAGGGTGGAGGTGCAGGCAAGCAGACAGAGAACCCCGTCAGAGTAGGCCTCCTCCACCAGCTTCCTCTCTTCACTGGTCAGCCCGCTGTGGTGATAGGCCAAACCGTAAGGCACGATCTTCTTGAGCACGGGACACACCGAGCCATTCCCGCTGTTCCTCAACTCTTTCAGCAGAGCGGCCTTCTCCGCCTCCTTGTGCAGGAGAAACTCCCTGTGAAACGTGAAAAAACGCACGAGGCTGCATCACTCCCGTCAACGCCCCCAAAAGGAAGGGACGTCGACTCCCGCTCGGCCGGTCCACTTACTTTTTCAGGTATTTGCAAATCATCCCCGCGACGTTTTCGCAGTTCTTCTTGGTGGGACAGAAGACCAGGCAGGAACGGGTCGGTATGACCTCCGTCACCAGGGCAATAATGTGATCCGGGTCTATCTTTTGCATCGCGCTGGAGTACTACAAGATATTAGCAAGATCATACGTGTATGATAATTAAGACGATTTATAGGTGCAGCCAGCCAAAAAAAAAAAAAACACACCGTTTTTCATCATTTCAAAATAAAAGTCATATTATATTAGATACATCTGATAGGCAGAACTCTATAGAAAGGAAAGGAAATTATTGTACAAACCCCTTACATAGAAACTAGTGAGTAACATATGATATGAACAATGTTTTGCCAGTGTAGCAGCTAAGTCAAAATTTAAAAAGGAGCATTTTTACTAGATTATTACTCGACTAGTTTGCATAGGTCTCAGACAAAACAGTCAGTAGAGATGGAGAGTTCTTTTTTGAGTGACTATATTCCACTTGTAGACATGACGACTACTATTTTTTTTAGGGATTAATTCTAATTACCTTGAAGTTGAGAGGACGGGAGAACCTAAAACACTCCTCCTCCTTGGGGTCCACCTCATAGATACTGTCATTCAGTTTAACATACTCCCTCAGCTGGACCTGGGCGGGGCAGAACAATTGCACAGTGGTAGGTAAATACTAAAACTGACCAGCCACTTTCTGCACTAATCTACCGGATTTTTGGAATACAAAAGGTACCTCTGAATGACGGGAGTAGATAAAGTTACAACGGCAAAAAATTACCAGAATTTACCGATTAATGCAGTTTGAAATCACATACAGGCCTGAAGTTGTTGGTGTAGTTTTCCGCTCTCAAAAACGTCTGAAGGTCTTTGATGTTTCCCAGAGTGGCGCTCATTCCAATGATCTGCGTCGCCTCTGAAAAAGAATAAGCACGGATCATTAGTTTGACTGAAAAGACATCAATATAAATATCAATATCATCAATATAAAACTGTGATAAAAGTGGGAAGGAAATAAAAAAAAGGGACACTTACTACTCATGTACAAGACTTTGGCCAGTGTCATCTCAATAACAGCCCCTCTGCTACCGTCGCCCAGCATGTGAAGCTGGAAGATACAGAAGATAGCGTGTCAGTAAACCTCCTGCTTCTGATGTGCATCGTCTATAAACTGAATGTCTGCGTACCTCGTCGACGACCACCAGTCCCAGGTTATCCAGCCTGTCGGTCTCGATCAGAGAGTTGACCAGGCTGTGGGCCTTCTCTATCGTAGCGATGTACAAGGATCTCTTGTTTCTCCTCTTCATCGGGGGGAACCTGCCCTTGCTGCCAGCGTATTCCTCCACCATGAAGTCCAGTTCCAGCCCGAAGCTCGCTAACCCACGCACCTGAAAAACACACGCAGACGGCTTTAAATTTACAAACTAAATCACAAGTTTAAGTTTATTTCCCGTGGCTTGGACATCCTTCGTTCCCCCCGTACCTTCTCTTGCACCAACGATACATATGGCAAGATGAAAAGACAATCTTTCTTCCTGCACAACAGCTCTCTGAGGATGAGGATCTCAGCAACAAGAGTCTTCCCTCCGCTAGTGGGAAGGGAGTAGATCAGATTCCTCCTCTCCTGAACACAGTCCAGGTTCAGACACGTCACCTGCCAATCTGAAAAACGGAACAATTTTGAAAATGACCATCAGATACACCTCAGGTCTAGGCCAGTCAAATTGCTCTCCATCAGTGTGTTGTGAGTTAACAGAGAGAAATAGCGGAGCACTAAATCACCATATAAGTTTTCGATTCCTCTAAGTTTGCAGATCAGGTCCTTCACTTTGGTGGGAAGCCCAAAGAAAGGCCCGAGGTCCGGTGTCTCTGCAGATACAGTTTCCATGGCCTGCATGGCGACACTGATCTCCTCAGTGACCACAGCCTCTTTCAGCACCACGGTCCGTGAAACACTGGAGGGAGCTGCGGCATTACGCACCATAGTTCTCTTCAGCTGATCGGCCACGCTCCTCCTCGCCTTAGGAAAGCGGCCCGTATGTCTCTCAGTGTCACCTTCAGTGGTCCTCTTAGTATTTCTAACCGGCGTAGAGGTTATATCCCCTTCTAGCCATTTGCTCCTCATTGCATTTTCAAGAACCTCTTCTTGAAATTCATGCTGTGTGGCTGGCAAGTCCTTGAAGGATTCATCTCCAAAGCCGTCTAGGATGGAGTCAGGAGGATTGCCATTACACGCCTGTTTCAAAAGGACGTCTCTCCGCAACGCCGTGAAGTCTGTGTCCGGCTGGTCCACAGGGTCGGTGCTGGCTGCACAGTGGAGGTCGTGCTGCCTTTCATTTTGCTCTGCGTTATCCAGCTTTGCGAGGAGAGAGCTGTCACCCAGGATGCTGTCGTAGTCTCCGAACAAATCTTCATTATCACTGCAATACTGCCAAGAAAAAAACATGGGATAGTTAACTGGCTTATGCAATTAAGGCAAAGGTCCTCACATCAATACTTGCAAAATAACATACCTCAGTGGCTTTTACATCAGCCATGGCACTGGTGAGCACCCCGTTGTCCGTGCTGTCAGGGCATTGCCCTGAGGATGTACTCCCTCTTTTTTTGGCAGGTGTCAAGTGACTTCTATGACTGTCCCTCGACCTCTTCCTCGAGGACACTCTTTTGACTTTAATTGTTTCCCTTTCAGCATTCATTATAGTCCAAACTAAGACACCGCATCTCAACTAACTGAAGCTACATTTAGCTAGCAGTTAAATAAATACGACAACAAACTGTAACTTACCAAGCTAACTCTGCTAATGGCAATAACAGACAACAGACATGCAGCGGAGCTGAAGAAGGACTGTAATTGCCCACCATGTTATAAGTATCTATGTTAAATAATAAGCATTTCTCGGATGCACCAGAAACGTTAAACTAGTTTAGTTAGCAGTTGGGTAATTTAGGTCTGTCCACACTTCAGCTAACAAGCTGAAAACAGCCACAGCAAACAGTAAAAATCAACCATAACCGCCCGTAAAGTGAGTGAATACAAATTTGAGCTCTCAGCCAAACAAATATAACTAATGGCTATAATATAACATAATATAGCTTGCGACTAAGCATAAATCACACTTGAACATCTACTAATTTAACATGTAAGCTTGAGTTGGTTATTAGAGAACCGAGAGGACAATCCTGCTGTCACTTCCGTATTCTGTTTACGGTTAAGTAGACAAGGCTGTATCTGTTTTGGCTGAGTCAGTTAGCAGCGTCAAAATGTCCATTAATAGTATTATAGGCTTGTCGTTTAGTTTGTAGTGGGATATTGGTAGAATAAAACCAAAACAGTTGGCTGAAAACACTTTGATTAGCAGTTGTTACCATATTGTACTCGGGGAGTGTGATATTGTGTTTACTAGCTAAAACGAGGCCAAATTTAAAACAGACTTTGCGATGAGTAGCCATATACTTGTCAATTGTCAAATGTAAATTAGGATCCATTGTTGTATCAATAAAAATGTCCATCTAATTGTTTTTATTGTGCGCATGTGCAAGATTTTCCGTTGTAGCTGGCACCCGTTTTTCATGGGCTGGAGTTGATCGATCTTTTTGAATTACATCTTTGTGTATGCAACGTCTTATTGAGTCCGATAGACAACTGAATATTACAACTACATTTTCATCGTCATTTTAAAAATATCGTACGTTGAATATTCGTGTTCTATAAAACGTGTTATGATTTCTACTCATAATTGCCTTTAAATCAACATACAACATACAAAGTAGCAGGAACTATAGTTACACAATCCAGTGAAACACCGGAAATTAGGTCGGACAACATCCGGTATTGTGTCAGGTCAAAATGTTTTCCCTGAGGGGGGTGCAAACACTAAAACGTGTTTTTTCACAGCATGGAAATACAAGTAAGATTACAATTATGCTTTAACATTACTTTAAAGATGTCGTAGAATTTACAGGATATTAGTTAATCACGACTAGAGTTCTACTAGTGACTTTCTCTGTCATTCACATACACTGTGCATCATGCTAACGCTAGCTAGCAAGCACATTAATTGAGTTAGATTTAATTCATACTGGTCCACATTTCAGGCTTAAGGAGTCTATCAGCCTCCTCAAATGTAACCCAGCAAAACGATGACATGGTAGGCATTTCACACTCAAAAAGCAATCACATTACTCTTGAAATTACTTGGTGCACAAATCCTCCTAACAGCCTAATACTTCCTTCTGCACCCTACAAGCCTGTAAAGATTGAAAATCCATTCAAGGAACCACAGAAAGGATGCATTCTCTGCAATATCACAGTGGATTACAAGAATACTCAGGTTAGTATGACACTTTAGGTGACTTTAAACCATATGTCCTGACCAGATGATGAATAATCAGTATATGTGCTCGAATCTGTTTTCTTTGCAGTTGCTGTCCCAGTTCATATCCCCTCACACAGGTAGAATTTATGGCCGGCACATAACAGGTGAGGAACGGTGCAGCAGACATTGTGGATAAGCGCAAACATGTTTAAAAAACAGTGTTGGGTTGCCAGGTTGATGCAGATTGTTCCTTTTTGTTTTTGTGTTACAGGCTTATGCGGTAGAAGACAGAGGGAAGTCTCAAAAGCTATTAAGAAAGCTCAGTCAATGGGTAAGTCTTCATAATGTTATCTTTCCAGTAGGTGTCATAACGAGTAGCATCCCTTTTTTTTGTACACTTCTGGATTGTGTTAATTAAAAGCAACCATATTACACCAGTGATTGCTACTTCATTTTGATGTACAATGTTTGTTTGTTTGTTTTCTAGAGAATATATTTCATATAGTCAGATCACCTGTTCTGCCAAGGGAGGTGCACTCCTGTTCAAATGTCATGTCACTTAATACTTGCAGTAAAAAGGGCAGTTCAATCTAGCCAAAAGTAAATATTTTGATGTACAGTGACATTTCTGACCACTAATTAAAGCAAAAGAGAAAAGACAAAACATTTAAAGTAGAAAATGTTTTTCTAGCATGAGCACAAAGTCAAAGGGTTAGGGTGGGTTAAGACACAGAATGACGACTCAGTGGGAATTTAGAATAGGGTGAACTTTTGACTCTGCAGTCATAATTAGGACCTATGACTGTACATGCATTTACAGCCATTCTGAGGTTATTTTTTACTTAACCGTTGATATTTTCCTACCCAGGTTTCATGTCAGTGACCCACAAGCACCCACAGTTTATGAAGGATCCCAACATCTGCATTATCAGACAGTTGGATTAATGCATCAATGTTATATGTACTCTGTCTTTAGTGTGAAATCTGTAATAATAATAATAATAAAGTGTTCATTAAAGTCTCAACTTTGAACTCTTTTTATGTGATGTTAAAATTTTAAAGTGCATTTCCTTGACCTTGGGAGTAACTGGATGAGATAAATATAAAGCAAATATTTTTTTCTGTAAAGGGGCCTCTACAGGTGTTGGAGCAATGACTGGACACTAGAGGGCACCACTGCATTGCCCCACCTACTTTTGTACTAAAATGTTTTTGTTTCGTATATGTACTGGGAGTTTTACATCTTAATTTATTGAACTTGCATGTATAGGTGATAAAACACTGAAATTATATAAGGGCCTATGGGGCTTGTAGACAGACATCTCAACACAAAAGACACAAAATTAGATCAATAGCAAAATCAAAGTGTCAATCAAATAAGTGAATGAAAGAAGCTACTGCTGGTAGTGTGTGCACGTTTAATGAGTTTCATTCAATGACATTTCAGCACTCATCTGACTTTGCTCTTTGGTACAATCAGTGTTTGGAAACAGGTGGGAGGGCAGATACGCTGAAGAGTTTTCCATTTAAAACGTCATGCCAAGTCACTATAGACCTCATTAACAAAACTTGTAAGCCTAAATAGGCTGCTGATATCCAAATCTATATGAACAAACTCATTGTCATACATGCAATGCATTTGGAAACACATTTAGGTGATTGATCAGAAAATAACAGTGCACAAGTGCTACTGGAGAGCCCGTCTTTAGGGACTGTGCAGATATCTGAGCTAAGTATGGAGCCACAACTGAGCCAGGACAACAAAAAAGTTCCCAGTCTGTCCCTCCACATTCCCAGGTGCTGTCTGCTCTCAGCTTCCTGGCCACCGGGACGTCCCAGAGGGAGAAGAGTGACCATAGCGATCCGACCATATCGAGCCATCCGTCAGCCGCAGACTCCCAAATGTGGTGGACGGTGTCATTAAGCCAAATTCTGCATTAGAGCAGGCTCAAATAGAAAAAAATCCAAATTGGGTAGCTTAACAGTGCCCTGCCCTCCACCTGAGGGTAATAAACTGGTACCTCTAGTTATAGGCTGGTTTAGATTTAAGTCAAACGAGATTTTCAATTACATCCAATATGTGTCTCTTATGTTACACCATCAGGAATTTCTTTCCATGCCCCCCCCGGGTCCCTGGTTACACTTCTTTCACTTACTGTGAAACGTGTTGTATTCACCCCTCTCACCATTCATACTACAAAAAAAACCACCATAAACCATTTAATGCGAGGAGGAGATACTTTGCTAGCTTATCAAGCTAGTGAAATTTGAATGTGTTCATACAAAATAAAAGTCTTTGAAACCAGTCTTATCCTCTTCCAGTAACCACAACTGTATTTCTCGGTGTGCTTTTACTTGTTATTAAAAAAGGTGGGAAAAAAAAGCAATCAGGTTCATTCCGGCGTTTACTCGACAACTACACATAAAAACCAAAGATCACAGAAAGGTCTTAGGATAAAATTGGAGTTTTAAGAAGTTTTAAGAAGCCACCCTGGGTTCTTCAGGTCGTTCCAAAGCCCAGGAGCTATCAGACACCAAACTGGTTACAGAAAAACAAGGTGCATAGCCAACAGCCGTTTTTAGACAGTGTGAAAGTGTTTAAAGTGTGTTTAGGGTGGAAGTGCTGGCCGATAAACTCACACGCCTAGATTCAAATGATCACAATTTGCGTTTTTTGCATTGTAAATCCCCCGTCGGCTGGTTTATTTTCAACCTTTTACGAGAGAGGGTCCTAGTTCGTGGCACCTGAGATGGAGATCCCTCTAGCATCAATAAATCTTCCGGTTCGGGCAACGTTGTGCTCAGGATTAGTGGCAGTGTTGCGGCTACGTCTTTGCCGTGGTCGGCGCTGCAGGAGATCTCCGGCACGGGGATGGCCTGAAGGGTTAAAGTCTGTGTCTGGAACAGGGGCGAGCGAGCAAACAGGGCTCTGAGGGCCTCGTGGAGCAGCACGTTCTTCTTCGGCTCGGGTGGGAGGGCATCTGGGTCTGCTGAGGAGGAGGAGGAGGACAACATGCTTAGGGGAAAGATCACAATTCAGCCTCACCCCCCCCGCCTGAAATTGGTTGTGGAACGCCATACCCTGTCCCGGTCTGTGTCGTCTCTTCTCACTGACTCTCTTCCTGAGAGCCGAAACATCTGCCAACAGCGTCTCGACCAGCCGTTCACTCTCCTCTACATCCCCGCATGCTTTCTGCGGACGGACAAATGGAGGATTTTAATGCACGGGGCAGCAGTCAAGTTTGCAAATGTGAAAAAGCAAGCTTGCGAGATTTGTGCCGCATTTCCTCTATTCCTCACCTGCAGTTCAGACTGCAGAGAATCATTCATTTTGCTCACTTCATTTACTTCTTTCAGTGACCCGCAGGAGGTGAAGAATTTCAACCTTGAACGGCACAAGAATAAGAAACCGTGATATGAGAAAACACACAAATATAAAGACGCTTCCTCCAATGGCCATCAGCACCATACCTGTGTTTTTTCATGGTGAGGTTGTAACCTGCTGCTGAACACGGTGCAGAGACCTTCAAGTACGCCAGCTGTTCCAACAAACCCAAGTTGTTGACCAGGACAGGAACATTATTGAACCGTCTACTCAGGAAAACCATATAAGAAAAAAAAACGTTTTATTACTACTGTATAAAAGGTCAGTCTTCTTATTTTGGATGATGCTAATGGTCTACTATCAACATAGTGTATGCTAAAGTGTTAGCATGGTTCCTCCTAACAACATGTATTCCTTTAACCATAATCTCTTGCTGTGAAAAATGAGAAGAGTATCCTGACCTGCTGTGCGATATGAAGGCAGCATATTCTGTCCTATGAGTGGAGCCTGGTACTGTTAACTTGCTGGGCGTTAGCAGCAGGAAGATCATATGAGGATTGGACAGCGCCCTCTTCAGGTTCTCATGGACGATCTTTTCTCTGAATGTCATTTGTTGATCTGTGTTCCTGCGTTGTCTGTACCAACCAATCACATTTCCCTCCGATGTTGAACATAAAACAGCTCAATAAATATAAAGGTTTTGAGTTGCAGACATGGTTTTAGAAATAGAAAATTTGAACTTTTTTAAATTTGTTAGTTTGGTATTATTTAGAGTAGGTTACACTGACATACCTGCTTATTGTCTGCCATGATTTTCTTTATTATATCCTGGTTCACCTCTCCCACTCCATTATAAAAGCTACATGGAGATCATGGAATACAAATCAAATTAACAATGGAGTTATTGCTGCTGTAATTTAACTGGTGTCAGCAGTTAGAAAAGCATTAAGACTGATTTAAACATGATATTGTGATTTGAACATGTGTGATACCTAAAATGCTGTCCTGAGTTACACTATGTATACTTAAGATGTTATCCTCCATCCAGTACTTACTTATTCGGTTTGTGGCAGGTTGTGTGTTTTTGGATATCTGGAACAGAAATAAAGTTGTATTATGTGCTAATGAGGATGCAACAGTGTGCGTGGACAAGAATAATAAAAAAAAAAAACTTACTATATATTTCCTCAATTTGAATGTGATCAGTTTGAGAGTCATTGATGGTAATCTGCTCTTCCAACTTGCTCTCTCCAAGAAGGAGACCTTCCTGCAAAGTTAGAAGATGGAAATGAAAATCAGCACTGCAATTCATTATTGCCTCCTTAGGTTCTGGTGTTGTTCCTAAATGTGCGATGTCGTCTTCTGCCACACTATTTCTGATTAGTTTTTTACATTTTCTTTGCACATATATACACACAAGTTCTTGCTAAGGCGGCTGGCCTTGCCTATAAAACACTGCAGGAATCCCTGCCATGATACATACCATTACCGTCCAAAATGAAAAGTATACCATGATATACGGCCATACTGCCCTGCCCTACTCCTTGGCCAAACAACAAAACCTATTTCTAAAAGCTTTCCTTTGAAAGTGTACAGTTAGCTTAAATCAAATGCTAATACAAATTAGAAAAATCAAAATGCAATTTTCAAGCTCAAGCTCATCATTATTAAGTGTATTTCAAGTGTACAGTCACATGTGCAAGTCAGTTACTCCTATTGCACTTGGACCAGGGTGCTCTGAATCCATGGCCTAAGGGGAGAATGTCCAACTGTCAGTGAAGGGGGTCAATACAGTCCAACCTGGTCTCATGGGGAACATGCTGGTCAGATCCATTAGGGTCTGGGGGACCTAGAGGCTTATTTTTGTTCGTTCAACAAACAATCATGGAAAAAGTAAGAACAGATCCAACTACTTGTAAACCGGTGACAGGTCCTATTTCATTAAAACCGCTTAACTTCCTAAAACAGTACATGCTTCCATGCTTCCCGCCAACAGACCTACCCAGTAGAACATGACAGGAGACTTTCACTAACTCGTCGCGAGCCAGTGTTCAAATGTTGTGGTTTGCCCCTTATTCTCCCTCCACCAAAACACACCGTGGTGAGCGCCAACAGCGTAAACAAACTCTTACAATGGAGATTTGATTGAAATAAATACCGCCAGCTGGATTTACGTGTACGCCGAATTTACCAGTAAACCTTAATGATTCTCAAAACGTGTTAAGTGGTGTTTTTACGAGGTAACACTACGCATGTTTGTTGATGAACACATTAAACGGAAAGGTGTTAAATGGAGTTCGGGGTGTCCTCGTCTCCGCACAGCAGAAACAGGAGTATCGTGGCTACTGTTCGCAGACATTTGAAAATGTTGAGCTGAAATTAACGCAGAGACCTTTTTTTTTTTTGGCTTAAACACAAAACACTGTTTCGCCAAAGAGGTTGAAATTCCAAGTGAGCACAACTTTGCTCAAAAGTAAAAGTTAATAAACACTATGCGGGGAAAGCATTCACTGATGCTGGCTAGCTTTCCTCAACCGGAAACAAGTTATCCCGTTTGAGCTCAAGGACAATGGCTCACATCTAGCTGCATCAGCTGTGACATGTAAACCCGACTCACCACGTCTGAATCACTGTTGAAATGCTGAAACATTAATGAAGCCAGAACAATCCCAGGCATGCGAACAGTTGGCTCCGCCATACTTGTTATTTTCCTTCTCTACTTCTTCTTCTTCTTCTTCTTCTTCTTCTTCTTCTTCTTCGACGTTTTATGGCATCCCCAATTTTTTTTTGCTTTACCGCCATCTACGGTTTTAAAATGTTATTAATCCAATTTTCCGTTTAACTAGGTTACAGTCTTTCTAATCCCGTTTAAAAAATAAAATAAAATAATTTCTGCACTGCCACTTTCCAAATCATTCTTGACTTTACATTGTCACTCTCCAAAAGCTTTTTCCTTTCCTTGGTTTCATGATTGGAATCACAATTGCCTTATTGTAACTACAGGCAGACTTCCTTCCTCAAAAATGTTGTTCTACAAACTTCTAATTTTATTCAGCCTCATCGTTCAAGCGTTTAACCCTCCTGTTGTATTTGGGTCAGCCATAAACATTATATTTCAGCATGAAACTAGATAACATCCTCAACAGTGGGGGTATGAACGTGTACTGAAGATGAACAATTTTATGTTTTTATAAAACCTGTACACCATTTGGGTGCAATGATACTATTTGGGTCCAATTTGAAAATACAGCAGAGTGCAGGATCAGAGGGCATCATAATCCCATAACACACAATCAAGCACACACACAGGAAAGCATAATCCAGACCTGTCAGGGGAGGAGCAGCACTGGTATAAAGGTGCTACACAGAACACTACGCACATTTCTCTTTGCACATTTCAATCTGTTGACACCATATTGACTAATAGTTTTACAGTCCAAGATGTTATTGACCAGATATTTGATAACAATGTCAAATATCTGTCAATGTCAATGCCAGCTAATGTTGATAGTGAGAAAATATCTGAAATGGTGGACAATGTTGAATGCAATCCACCTCATGATATCATCATATTGATTCCAGGTGACTCTGGACTGGCAGTGGCCAGTGTCCAAGACGTGGGGCTGTTGATTCTAGCTGGAGTCTACAGATCCAGACACAAATCCACCGCCAGCTTGGGATGCAGAGTCTGGCAAAGCTTTATTTTGCGTCACCATGTCACTGGAAACATCCCATATTTTCTCCAGGGTGACAAAGACAACCTGGCTGCTATTAATGGAGGTGTGGGTAGTGGGTAGAGCGGTTGTCCCTTCAGACTGTACAACCCAAGGACGCCAGGGAAATATGGAGTCAAAATAAGGGTGGCATGTGACGGAAGATCAGGTTATGTCTGGAACATGCAGGGAAGCCAGCTGGTGGAGCCTGAGAGAAAACATGGGGCATGAGTGGTGTTGGACATGACCCAAGGTCTCAGGGGGCAAAATATCACCTGTTCAAACAAAAACTGACCATGTTGGGCACAGTGAGGAAGAACAGGATGGAAGGGAAGAGATGTTTTCTCATCAAAGTTTGCCTTCAATGACACCACCAGAACGTGGTGCTTATGAGTACTGCAGCAGTCAGCAGCAGAGAGCACAGGAAGCCATCTGTCATCCTTGATGATAACAACAACAAGGAATGAGTGGATAACCTTGATAAGTTTACAGGAACATACAACTGTAAGAGGATGATGGCCCGCTGGCCTTTGCTCAGCTTTTACAACATCATTGATGTGTCTGCATACAATGCATGCGTGATCTGGGCTGAAATTGACTAGAGCAGTGGAGACCTTCACAGGAGGAGGATATTCCTCCAGAAAAGCTCTTGTGACCCCATCACATACAGAGGGACCGTCCCAGAACCCCAACGTCTGCATCTGTCATGAGTGCCATTCAAGTGGAGGAATCTGGCCCTGCTCCACCAGACACACACCACACACACATATGTGCAGTATAAATAGATCACTTGGAAACATCAGTCCCTCCAGACATATATGCATAGTAGTGCTGTTCAATGATAGAATAAATCAGATGTGACATGTGGCAGCGTATGTGGATTTTGACCCAAAACTGTGATAAAAAATGTGATTTTGTTCTTTTATGTCAAGTCAAGACAACCAAAATATCTGGGAAGGGTGCATCTGCTAGAAGGAGATAAAGACATAAAACACCCTAGATCTATTATCAAAAATAATCAATAAGATGCAGGAAAATGTGTGCCTGTGATGAAAACGAGCAGTTCTCCTCCTCCCTCTCTCATTTTCTGCTACTATTTACCCGAGCAGACGCGTTTGCCGTTACATTGATCACATAGGAGGCATTACGGAAGCGCAGTAAGAGCGCATTCAGGCTCTGCGCTTTTTCTGCGCAGTCTGGCGTTAGGAAGCTGCCAATGGGGGCGTGTTGTAAACCCGCTGGCCTCTTTTTTTTTAGACAATATACTCTGTTTCTTCATCGGGCTTCTTGCGGAGTCGGGGGCGGAGGAGTATGCTCTGACAATCTAATTCAGGTATTTATTTGAATGCATTACGTTTGTTTTGCTGTTTACGATGCTGTCCATTTGCTTACATGTTTCCAAATAAGACTAAACCAATCATGTGTTAAAGTCGCTTCATTAACACGCATATGTGGTGTTAATGCGGTTAAAGCGGTTATGTGACGGCGTACTGTTGTTCTAGATGCTGACATGATCCCAGGGGTGCAGAGTACTGGGTGACACAGCTGTTTGTGATGGAGGACCTGTGGGGTGTAGCAGTGGTGGTGTTCCAGGTGTGGATCTCTGTGGTGCTGGGCCTCATCATGCTACCTGCAATGTTTGGCCTCTCCCTGGGAGTCACCGGGGTCTACATTCAGATCTTGGTTAAAATTTTGGAGGTAATTTGCTCCTGTTTGAATTTTGTTTGATTTAACCTGAGCCTGATAAGGAAGAACACTCTGTATCTGCTCATTCCGGCACCACATGTCCTCACAATAACTTGCTGTTGCCCCATCCACTCCTCAGTTGATAGGCGTGCGCCAGTTAGGCAATGTGCAACATTGTGTCAGAGGTCATGTGAAAAATAACTTTGTTTTCTCGGTAGTGGGCCACACTACGGATCCAGAGAGGACTCAAGGAGCAGCCCAGTGTGCCCGTCCCACTCCCCAATGGTAAGCACCTTTATGTTCACTACCAGGGAGTACATGCTTTGTTATATGAGGATCCCATTGGTACACAATCAGTTTCTTGTATTCAGTCCTTTTTTATTACAGTGTTATTATGTTTTATGTACATTTGTTTTCATCAACTTTCAACACTTTGTTTTTGAATAGTTTAAATATCTCTTTAAGTCATTGGACATTAGGGGAACTGTTGATGCAGAAGGAACTATGCGTACTAGCGTCTTGGTTTCCCCTCCCAGTACATTGTGTCCTGTTGCATTCAGCTCTAGACGGGGCTGGCCCCCTGCTCATGTGACTGTGTGCGAGTGTGGGGGCTGTGGATTGGTCAGTTCCTCCATCTGACTTTGGGGGGCTCGATGCAGTATGGAAACACACTGCCGTCTCGGGCTGATGATGCAACTGCAGATTGCATAACTTCAGAGCCAAATAACCAACTTGTGCTCAACCCACATCCAGTACACTGTGAACCACTGTCTGTGTGTGCTCAGCCCCACCGCCAGCTGCTGCTCTGGATGAAATGCACTATAGATTTAAACAGAGAGGTCAGTGCCCTCGTGATCGCTGCGGCTATGTAACATGACTTATTTCTACTTAAGGAGGATCCCCTTTGCCCTCTCGCAACAAGGCCCAATTCTTCTTCTCTTTAAAACACACCACGGTTTGTTATTAGTAAATGAGTCACATGTAGCATGTTGCGCAACAAGGACTGCAGAATGTGCTGCTGTTGCTTCCCTTGCCCAGAACTCTCTTGGAGGTGTGGATAAATACTGTAAAAAGTGTCTCAGAGGTAATAGACAGGGATGTAATTATCTACCATTTTATTTGTGGAATAGAATTTACCGCCTTTTAGACTGGCATAAACCTTTATGATATGAAGATATGGTCACTACATCGCCGGTAGTGGAGCAGGATGATCTACCTTCGTTGTCCCTTACTGTCTTTTTTTTTAATGCTTGCACAGGGATCATTGCGAGAGAGGGGGGCTCCATGGAGGAGGAGGTGGGGGAGCTGCGGTGCTCCCGGCCCCAGTCACCGGCGGGGGTGGGGTTCGCCCTGAGCGACGCGTTGTATTTCTACAAGGAGGGCATGGAGAGCATCGTGGATGACCAGGTGACCCAGCGCTTCTCCTCCGAGGAGCTGGCCTCCTGGAACCTCCTCACGCGCACCAACCTCAACTTCCGCTACATCAGCCTCCGCCTCACCGTCATCTGGGGCTTGGGTGTCTTCGTGCGCTACTGTGTCCTCTTCCCTCTCAGGTCCGTCGGAGACCAACTCAGCCTTTTGCTTCCCCTACCTCGGGGGAAATGTGGCAAGAGTCGCTGTCCAATATCTTTTGCAAGTTTTGCAAGAGGCATAGAGTACTTGCCAGCTAGTTGTATCGTGCGTTCTTTTAATAGAAGACTTTTCAACCCTGATCTCCTCTGTCTTGTAGAATTACCCTGGCACTGATTGGCCTGACTTGGCTTGTGATTGGCACTACTCTGGTTGGGTTTTTGCCTGACAGCAGGTACAGTAACAAGTCAAGAAAGCATCTAAGAAGGTTTTGGATCTTCTGTGTGATTTTCTGTGCTGCCGTACTGATGTTCTCATATTGTGTCTGCAGCGCAAAGAACTGGCTGAGTGAGCTGGTCCATCTGATGTGCTACAGGATCTGTGCCAGAGGACTCTCGGCCACCATCCAATACCACAACAAGTCAGTTCCAGGCAGATGCGTCAAGTGCAGCGACTGTGCTTTCGCTTTACTTTTCACTCTTCTCACGCCATTAGTCATCAGCGTTATTTCATTTCACATGCCAGGATTTGCAGCGTCAGTTAAACGCAGGTTCCTCTTATTTTTCCAGAGAGAAACCGACCACGAAAAGGAGGAATCTGTGTCGCGAACCACACCACGCCTATCGACGTCGTCATTTTGGCCAACGACGGATGCTACGCGATGGTGGGTATCATCAACACATCACCGGTATTTGATGTTTCATCCAGCGGCTATTGTTGCGCAGAGGCCGGGGTATGTGATGCTCTTTTCTCCATGCCGCCCTCAGGTGGGTCAAGTTCACGGAGGCCTGATGGGGATCATCCAGAGGTCCATGTCGAGGTCTTGCCCCCACGTGTGGTTCGAAAGGTCCGAGATGAAAGACCGCCACGCCGTTACCAGTAGGTGAGACAGTCGGCTAGCGAATGGGAAAAGACGGCAACAACAACGCAGGTTTGGACGCATTTGCGCCTTAGCAGGTGTCAGTGAGAGCAGGAACAGTGGGAACAATTGGCGAGAAATTCTTGCCCCTGTACAATTTTAAGCATAACATTTTTGACCTGGACTCTGTTTTCCCATCTTTTTCCATCATACCGATCGATTCTGACCATAATCTCCTCAACTGCTTCACTATAGAGCTACGTATGTCTTGCTTGCCTGGTGTGGCTTGAGCACTTCCTATTTCACAGCCTACTGTCTGTCTACATGCGTCATTGTGTAAAGCAGTGCAAAGTAAATGCAGACAGTTGTCAGGTTATGGATAAACTGAAAATGAAATATATGTACATGTCTCATTGAGCAATCCATATATTGAAAAAGACATGCTTTGGGCGCTTTTGGGATTGATTTTTGGAGTGGCCATTGGCCTGTTAGGACTGTATTGGACTGTATTGTGTTCCTGGTATGCAGTGGTTAGTACCTACCAAAAGTAGTCCAAGGAAGGACAACCGGTGAACTGGCGACAGGGTCAGGGGCACCCAAGGCTCATTGATGCGCATGGGAAGCGAAGGCTAGCCCATCTGGTCCGATCCCACAGAAGAGCTACTGTAGCACAAATTGCTGAGTTGCTAAGTTAATGCTGGCTATGATAGAAAGGTGTCAGAACACACAGTGCAAACTTGCAGCGTATGAGGCTGCGTAGCCGCAGACCGGTCAGAGTGTCCATGAACCCTGAACCTTGTCCACCACCGAAAGTGCCTACAATGGGCACGTGAGCGTCAGAACTGCACCATGGAGCAATGGAAGAAGGTGGCCTGGTCTGATGAATCACGTTTTCTTTTACATCATGTGGACGGCCGGGTGCATGTGAGTCGTTTACCTAGGGAAGAGATGGCACCAGGATGCACTATGGGAAGAAGGCAAGCCGGCGGAGGCAGTGTGATGCTCTGGGCAATGTTCTGCTGGGAAACCTTGGGTCCTGGAATTCATGTGGATGTTACTTTGACACGTACCACCTACCTCAACATTGTTGCAGACCAAGTACTTCATGGCAACGGTATTCCCTGATGGCAGTGGCCTCTTTCAGTAGGATAATGTGCCCTGCCACACTGCAAACATTGTTCAGGAATGGTTTGAGGAACATGACAAAGAGTTCAAGGTGTTGACTCGGCCTCCAAATTCCCCAGATCTCAATCCGATCGAGCATCTGTGGGATGTGCTGGAAAAACAAGTCAGATCCATGGAGGTCCCACCTCGCAACTTACAGGACTTACAGGATCTGCTGCTAATGCCAGATATCACAGGACACCTTCAGAGGTCTTGTGGAGTCCATGCCTCGACGGGTCAGAGCTGTTTTGGAGGCACGAGGGGGACCTACACAATATTAGGCAGGTGGTTTTAATGTTGTGGCTGATTGGTGTATACCATGGGATGGTATGATATGTCAACTAAAAAAGCATGATAATTATTATGATCATATAGTGTGCAAAACATGTAGGTTGCTGAATACTTTATGGGGAGCTGCATAGGTAATGACATGATTTTAAATTGATGTTTGCCTGATGATTATATTGTAGGAAAAGTGTATCAATGCTTCTAATGGTCTTATAATCTGCTTGCAATGCAACACAATGTCACCTGAAAATATTGGTATTAGCATCGCCATTGCAAGTGGCCATCGATTAGTTTGAAAGACAGCACAATGGAGGCACACTTAATAAAAAAGAAAGGTTGTGCATTGAACAGGTCGTACAGTATTCGGCCATGTTCCATCGTTCACCCTGGACTGCCGCGATGAATATTAAGCGTGTGCCGGCCTGAACTTGACCTATAAGAGCGTCGGTGGGTTGAGCTCATACTTAACGATGCGGAAGAAGCGGCATCTAGTTTCATTGGGGGATCCTCCAAGGGGCTAAGAGGATTGTAAGTCTATATAACAGACAGATATTTTGTGAATCTTTTAGCACCAAATTCGTACATGCTGTTCTGGCATTAGGTCGATTATATTGTCTTTAGGGATAATATACACGTATACTACATAGCCTGTATGGATTTCAGATTAATGCAGGTGCACCTTCTGGCCTACAAAATGACTTCGACATGCACTACCGGTGAAGTTCTCATCCTTACTGGATTACTAATGAAAACCCATTCCCTTCTCCTCCACAGGCTGAGCAATCATGTGGCAGCAAAGAACAAACTGCCCATCCTGATCTTTCCTGAAGGTGAGTTAGCTTACTTCTATATGGTGAGGTAAAGACCTCCTGGAGCTGGAGATTTGGCGATGATGCTGGTCTGTCTCTTTTAACAGGAACCTGCATCAACAATACCTCAGTCATGATGTTTAAGAAGGGAAGCTTTGAAATCGAAGGGGCAATATACCCAGTCGCCATTAAGGTACTGTCTAAAGAATTGAATATTTAAAAAATACAGATTACTAAAATCTTCTAAAAAGTTATTGTTTTTTAAGTAAAGGTCTTACAATAGCACATTACTTCAATGACATACCATAAGTTTGACTGTCAAGCTCGTAATAATGTAAGAGCAGGTGTCAAATACTTCAAATAGTGGATCTCGCATTGGGAATGATAGCTTTTAAATGTGATGAGATAAATCGCGGAATCTTTCCTTTCTTCGTCTCTGAACTATTTTTCTAGAGTCAAATTGCTCGTAGTGACTCCAGTTTCCTCTTCCTCTTCTTCCCCCGATCCCAGTATGACCCACGTTTCGGAGATGCTTTCTGGAACAGCGCCAAATACAACATGGTCAGCTACCTGCTCCGGATGATGACCAGCTGGGCCGTGGTGGTCAACGTGTGGTACCTCCCCCCCATGGCCAGACAGGTTTGTCCCTCTCGCTCTCTATTTCTCTGCAAAATTGATTTATCGCGCATTTCCTTTTTCCATTGTACAAACAAAACAAAACAATGGCCACCAGACAAGATATTTCATAAAAGCACTAACAATAAAAGGACCCAGTCCCACCTTTTTATCTGCAGAATTGAGTTCACCACCTATCAAACTGATTTAAGTTACAATAGGATATGATCTATAAGGGGAAAAAAACATAAATTACTACTTTTCTGAAGGTATAATTGTTTTGTCTTTATGTGGTGGTGGTGTATGGTGGATGTTTGGTCTTAAGACTTCGGTCTTAGTCTCTTTGAGGTGGATATTACCATGCATGATCTCTGATACACTTACTGTCTTATTATTTCTGGGCAGGACGGGGAGGACGCAGTCCATTTTGCCAACCGAGTGAAATCCGCCATCGCTAACCAGGGAGGGCTACTGGACCTGGCGTGGTAAGGAAACATACAAACAAACAAAACAAACATACAGTACCAGTCAAAAGTTTGGACACACTTACTCATAGAAAGGGTTTTTCTTTATTTTTACAATTTTCCACTATTTTAGAATAATAGTAAAGTCATCAAAACCTGTGAAATAACACAAAAGGAATTATGCAGTGACCAAAAAAAAACAAAACTATCTTATATTTTAGATTCTTCAAAGTAGAAACCCTTTGGCATTAACAAGCAAATAAATTCCACAAATGAACTTTTAAAGGCCATAATCACTATGTGAGTGTTTAAAATGATGATTTAATCATTGTGGTTCAACATTCTCCACCTCTAAAGTCTAAATGAAAAATACTTGTTGGGGGTGCATTTCAATTTAATTAATCAATTTAGTTTTGAAAATAAATTCATACACAGGCATCAACTTCTCTATTTGTCTAAGAACATTTTGAGCATTTAAGAATCAAGCCTTTATATCAAAATGTCATGAGAAGATCATGAGAAACAAAAACAAGTGTGTCCAAACTTTTGACTGGTACTGTATGTACTTTTAAAAAAGAAAAATTCACTGTTATCAAAAGTGATCATCAGGTATGCTGCAGCACAACCTCAGCGTTTGAAAATTGTATGCTTCTTGGCAGGGATGGGGGACTGAAGAGGGGGAAGGTCAAGGATTCGTTGAAGGAGGAGCAGCAGAAGATGTACAGCAGTATGATCGTGGGACGAGAACCTTCTCCACAGCCTCACGCTCAAGGCACAGAGGAAGAGTGACGTCGGACAATCCCTCCGAACGAACTCTCGTCTGTGAATCTCTTACCCGCCGCATCACACGTGAAGCGGGTGAATTCCAGGTTGTTGGAAAGGTCACGCGATGCTGATTCGCCTCCAGAAAGCCTCAGCATCACAGCTTTAAGCGTCAGTCGTTCTTTTTGAGAGGATTTGCAATGAAAGGGGGTTAAGGAGACCAACCAACAGCTAATACATATCGCCAGGTAACATGTATCGATCGTGCATTTTTTTTTCTACTTGCCTTTTTAAACTTAGTTGTTGTCTTAAAGGTTTTTTACTTTGACCAAGAAATTTCACTTTGTTTTCACCCAATCTTCTTCTACAGTCTTAAAGCTTTTGGTTAAAGCTGCACCCCTGTCGTCCCTGTGTTGGTGTAGGAGTATATTTCCACCACTAAGAGGCAGCATATGCTAACATAATAACCATATTACCCCATTTCTCCACCCATTCCAAGGCATCAACATATCAGTTGTCATGGGAACACAGTGATTAAAATCATCTGCATATGAAATAGCTTAAACCAGAATGGACACGTGCTTCCCTGACAATAGTGATGTATCTACTATAGGATGTATTTCCTTAATTATTATCATTCCAAATTAGCCGTATTATCACACTACGGATTTAAAATGTTTTAATGTTTTGTTTTTGTTTTTTTAAACCAAATGTCACATTTTGTATTAAGCTGCTCGTTTACCCACGTGATTCTGTTATTACAGGAAAAATATTGTTAGAGCTGATTTCATAATCCCATGCCATCTGCACACAGTTGTAACCACTTGACCGTATTCCAGTGTTATTCAAAACAAACACTAGAAAAAGCATGTTTTTTGTTTTTTTTCTACTGTACTATGTTGAAAATAGTACAGCAATATCACTCAGGTGGAGAGCGACTTGTCACATCTTAATACGGGGGTTTATTTATTGGATATGCCACTTGTAGCCTAATGTAACTTAAGACAGATACTTCCTGTCACATTCCCACATGGGCTTGAATGAGCGCCATTTAATTAATAACACCGCCGGGAGAAACGGTGTGAAATATTCAGTTGATTACTGGGGCAGTTTTAAGGGCGCTCGTTTATTCTTGCTCTGTGGTGGAAGGGCAAGGGGGGGGGGCGGGAAAGGGAGATGGAGAGAGAAACTGAAAGCAGCTTGCAGAGATGAGTACGGGCGAGACATGTTTACTGTGACGGTGCTTTAATAAAGAAAGCAGAGACTGTGAAATAGCATTGAGTTATTCTTCCACACACGGCGAGCCGGAGCTCGGGTTTACATTTTCACAGGCTCCCCTCCCCTCCTGCCTCTCCCAACCCGAGGCCATCTCGCAGCCTGGCTCAAGCACCCCCCGGCTATAATAACAATCCCGCGACTTAAATTGCTTGAACAGAAATGTTTGTTCTCTCCTAACAAGATTGTGAATTATTAATAGGATCTAAAGCCGATTTTATAACCCGATTGTTGAGGTGGGATTCTTGGCGAGCGATGCTCCACCGCACCATTTACTGTGATGTATGTGTCTGCACATCTTTATATCCAATTTAATGTGATTCAGATAGATTTCAAAGGGACATCATAAAAGGCATTGGAGTGACCCCTGCTAGGTCTGGATGACTGCAGACTCCATACAACCACCCTGTATGTCTCAATATGTTGATTCGATTTGCTCAATTTTGAGTTTTACTCTGAAGTGATCTATACAAATGCAATGCAGGTACACTAAGTAAATATGAATACATTTCCAAATTGAATCATTCTTTTCCAGGGAATGCAGTCCATCGAACGGGGGACATCATTTTAAATCACGCTTTGCTGGGAACTGGGCAGTCTTGACCAGTCACGAGGGCAAATGACTCCAGGCTCTTTTTAAGCCTCCGCCATTAGTTAGAGCGTAATGTCTTTAAATGCATTGTTCTGCCATCTACCCCCTGCGCTTGAAAACAGGGACTCTCGCCCGTAATGTATGTGACGCTGAGATTACAATACAGCTCCGGGAGAATAATCAATACGGGCACGGGGGGGAGGGATGAGAGTAAAAGGCCCCCGTCGTCCATATATTCAGCGGGGTTCCAGAAAGCACACATTGGGCCACCGTGAAAGTATTTCTTTGGCCGAGAGTTTAGCGGGCGAGCGTCCCGGGATGTGTGAGATACAGCTCACCCCTCCCGCCCTGTCTGACATCCATCTGTATAAGTCTGACGCTGATGTTCAAAGGCAGTAAAAACAAGACTACTCATATGTTATCCGCTTCTTTTATCAGTATTTGTGCATGGAACACTGAAAGCTAGGTGTGTGTTAAACACCTTTTATAGGACCGGTCGTGTCTACACTGCAGCTTAAGTGTGTTAAATGTTCTAAATTTCCTATTCTGTGATCATTTAGTAATTTTCTGTATTTGTTCTCGCAAGTATTTAATTTCAGTATATCCAAACAAAATGTGTGCATAATGAACAGAGGGGATAAAATTATCAAATACATTTTAAATAAATACATTTAGACGAGCACTTTCCCTTCGGTTCTGTCACCAGCGTTTCCGCTTGCTGCCGGCGCGGCTGTGCTGTGTGACTGTGGCAGCAATCACGGGCTGTGCCTGGATGCTGTGACCGGTCACATTACAGCCATGACAAAACCAAGTTGACCACAGGCTTACAACCTAGCTTGTCACACACACACACACACACACACACACACACACACACACACACACACACACACACACACACACACACGCACACACATTACAGCATGAAGGGTTTGTACAAGCAATACAAAACCTTTAAGAGATGGGCAAAGTTGCTCAAAGTTTTCTTTCCAGTATTTATCAGTTTGGAAATTGCCTCTACTCTGTCCATGGTGTGTGTGTGTGTGTGTGTGTGTGTGTGTGTCTGGCCAGGAGGGGGAAATATAAGACCAAGCTTTTCAAAGCATTGCACTGATTTGCATACACTAATGAAACAGGCTATAATTGGTCGGAATTGATTTTTTTTTCCTTCCTGCTTTGATTGAGCTACAATTGAGTCTGAAGTTCTTCAAGTGGAGAGCTGATTGATTTGCGGTTAAATTCCAGTTTATTTAGTTTAGGAAAGAATTATGTACTCATGTAGTGATCAGACAGGGAGAGGAGAAGGGCTGACCCCCATTTATTTTGTCATTTTTAAGCATCGTCTACACTGGCCATCTGAGTCCACATATTTCTTCTTTGTAGATCCCCAAACCACTCATTGCGTTTTACTGAGTAAAAAGTGGAGTTACATGAAAAATGTCCTCCGGTGAGGTACATGAAGGTGTGAAATTGCAGACTACTCTTTGGCCCCCCGTGCCTCAAAAGGTATTTCTTCTTTTATTGACAGAGAAGAAGAATTTCACCTTGATGGTGGCTCTTGGTGGTGGCCCACCGTTCCCCCCCGGCGTCTTCCCTTCCCCTTGATTGCTTTTGTTTCCAGGTCACCTCCTATCTATCGCCTCAACTTTTCCAATTTCTCAGGGCTTGTTGTATGAAGACAGAAGGCCTGCTCTCTCCGGAAAGCCCGCAAGAGCAACAACACTGGAGAAACGCATTCAAACCTTCTCACTTTCATGCTTAGTGGGCAACAGAGATCTTGTCATCTTCCGAATGGAGAAACGCCCAACGTGCAAGTTCATCAAATGAATAATCAAACAAATGTCCCGGTTCATTAATATGAAATTATCTTAGCGTGAAGATTAATTGCATTTAACTTATGAAAGTGTGTTTTTTTGTACGAATCAAAGCCGGGGAAATGATGGATGATGAGGAAAGGGCGTGATGAATGAAGAAAGCAGCGGAACTAAATTGAAAGTGTACTCATCCGTTCTCCCCTCACAACTAATGATAAATTGAGCATGTCACGTTTGAACAATACGTTCAGGTTTAAACATCATCTCCTCTGCGGAGCAGTAATGCGGGCCACCAGGTACAGACCAGTTCTGATGGGACCCCTCAGACGGGGTCGCAGCTGCAGGCAGGAGGGGACGGTCCCGCATGCGCATTGAAATGGACGCACACCCCCACTGATGCAGAAACCCAATATTAATCATTAGCTGCATTCATCTCATATCTGTCTGTGTGCCAGCTTGTCTGTCTCTCTATGTCTGATTTTAGTCTTACTCTGTCAGTCCATTTTGCACCTGGGGGGATTCTATATCTCACATGGTTTTATTATCTTTATAATAAAAAAAACATCTCCTGATGTTTTCATCTGCTTCATTTTTTCCCCCCCCCAAATGTAAAAATATCTAAAAGGATTGATTGCGAGAATATTGTTTATTGTGCTTTTGTTTAAAAAACAAACAAAATAACAGCCAAAGTTACAGATGATCAAATTCCTATTAAGATTGCATCTGGTCTGGCTCCAGCTGACAGCCTATATTGTAAATGATATTGCCATCTGTGAGACTGCGACAGTTGGGGGAATGAAGAAGAGGATCTCTATCAATCTCCAGTTAGGCCTTTCATATTACAATGCTAGTTATGTCATTGCTGCAATGCAGAATGAACATTTCTGGTTGTGATTGCTAAATATTCACAAATTTTTTTTTTGCTTTATTGTTGTTTAGAGAAGCTATAACTGCTCTAACAGGGATATTTTGCAAACTACATTATCATGGATCAATATTACATAGAAGTATTAGTATAAGTGTTTGCCCTGCACTAAAATATGGGATGATATCCTATTATAGCAATGATATTGCTTGATTTTATTCCAAGTTCATATTTGGCAAGTCCATGTTAAATGTCATCCATCATGACACTTTCTGATCATAGTCTCAGGGGGTGGGGTGCGGTGGGGGGGGGGAGTTCATCTCTCCTCTTCCACCAACCAAAGCAAGGCGACGCTGCAACCGGCAACTACCGCTCCTCCAATTTCATTCTCAGCAGCTATGCAGAAAAAAATCAGTTCAGTGGAGCAGCACACTTTACAACTTCTAGGCAAAATGAATACTTTTTAATTTCTCTGCCTGGGATGGGCCCCGGGCCCCAGGACAATGTTGATGGATGATGTTTTAATGCTGCTGAATGTTATTTTTACTGAACAGGGAAAACTATAAATTTTTACTTCATTGGCAATGATCGCGCCCTATGCATAAAAGTGCGGCGGGTGCGCGTTGCCCATGAATAATCGCCTCCCGCAGCAGATGTTACTTTGCAGAAACCAATTCCTCGGATAAGATTTGCAGAAGATTAATTGTCTACAGCTGTTTCATGGCCCGGTGCAATCTTAATACATTTATGATAAGTTTAAAAGCTCACTAGAGGCAACAGAGCCTCCCCGCGCGGGGCGGAGGAAGAGAAAGGGATGCTTTATTCCTACATCTGGATTCATATCCTCTGTCAGATTCATCATTAGCCTTTATGCAAGACGACTAAGAGGCTGGGCCGCCCGCTATTGTGCGGGGTGCAACAGTGTCTTCCCCCTCTCCCTTTATCCTCTCCCTCCTCACTCATCATCCCCCCATATTTTCATTTCTCCCGTTTTTTGAGTGACCGAATTATTCAGATTTGTGCAAATGAGTTGTTTTCATTTTTCACCTCCGAGAGTGGAAATTGAAAGTGACCCGGCGTGACCCCCATCTATTACTCAAGCTAAATTGCAGTGAATGTGCAGTCTGGATCGCTCTGATGGTAACAGGACCAACGCCGCGGCTTCGTTAACCCGGGGAGATGTGACCCCCCGCCCGCGCGCAGCATCCGCACTACTTTGGAAGAATCAGCGTGTTATGACCCCCGTACTCCAGGTTTTATAAAGCTCTATTTAGATATTCTTGACAGAACAAAGGCAATCATGTTCGCCATTTCAGTCGCGGGTCACAGAGGGTCGCGCTCAACAGCCCGGCTGTTTAAGGTGAGTTTGGAGGAACCGGTGTCGTGTTTAAAAGTTCCTGACACTGATGGAGAGGACGTAAATTGTCCGGGCTTTCATTTGCTAAGCATTTAACCCGGCTGCAGCTCTTCTTCTGCAGCCATTGTGTGCTTGTGCCATTCCCCGTAGCTCATTTAATAGCACTTTCTCTCAGAAATGATACAGCTGTCTATAGATCCTGTCTGCATCCATTATTTATACGTGAATCCTCTCACTGATTGAATGAATCGCATGGAAAACCCTGTGACCTGTCAGTTACATCACTCTCTATAATACTCTATCCCCGCCCTCATGTGTATTTATGGCATTTCTACTCGATTACTTCAAAATAAAGTGCATTCAAAAACAGCTGCACATTGTAATATATTGACAATCCAAGTTAACCATCCTAATTGTTACTCTTTTGATATTGTGGACCTATTTTAACCTGCAACCTATAAGCCCAAATCATGCTTCTCCATATAAAGTGGACCTTTGATAGTGATTGTGGCGTCAACCTGATCAATACCCTCCATATCTTCTTCTCACGCACAGCGGTGCGCTATGACAGAGCTTGGCTGAGATGACAGGTATTGGCCATAAATAACCCGGGCTGACCACCATCACCACGGCCTTTATACCTCATTCCAACGACACCTCAGACACCGAACATGACATAATACGCTGCAATAAAACAAAAGCTTTCAGTTCATGAATTTGCATGATTTATATGGAGGGGATGGATTTGGCGGGATAAATATGCAACAACATGGAAAGCATTTTAGCTTTCATTTATCCTCACATGAGGGTAGGACATAATCACTAATTGGTTCCTCCTTCTTTCCCAGCACTCTGCTCATTAAAGAAAAGTAAGTTAATGAACTGCGCCTCTACCTTTAATTGTGTTTTTAATTGCTTACAAATACAACATGGCCGATCCTCCGAGGCCCCCCGGTGGAAATGAACGTAATCGATGCGCAAATGATACACTTTGCATTTTTCCTTGCAATTATAGAGCTTGATTTTACTCGTCAACTCTCCAGCAATGCTTCCCTGTGCTCCAGTGTGAACCCTCACTTTGCTCGGTTGTCTCCCAGGCTTGCAGCAGCAGGATATATACCACGGCCGTTCGGCAGTGTATCCAACCGCGCCCCAGCCTGCTCACATCATCATTCCACTCTGCCTCCTCTCTTTCTCCTTGCACACCTCCCCGGCTTTGTACAAACAGATACCTGTCACGTATGAAGAATAGGATCGCTCCTTAACAAATGCCTCATTCTTGGCGGATTATTTACTTTTAATGGGCGGAGGGGGGTGGACGAGAAAAGCACTTAATATGTGCTCACACGAGGCGTGATGTATGGGGTCATCGTAACGCTGGTGGCATCGCACCCGGGTTGCTCGTTTGAAATAAATCTATCAGGGGGGCTATAGGGGTTTTTTTTCTCTCTCGAGGTTTACTACAGTATATGGCAGTGGAGAAAATCTGCTTTCCCCTGGGGAAAAAGATAGTCGACATCCCAGAGGAATAAAAAAATGACTGTTTTTGCTTTCAGCATCACCTCACGTGATAAGTTTGGTTGATGAAATATGTGGCACATCCCTGACAAGATGTATATGGTGGAGGCCATAAGGATTTAAATGGCGCCATTTATTTGCCATTTGGTGTTATTAATATTCATGATCAATCATCAGCAATGAGGCACCATAGTACCTAGTAGCTTTTATGATAGGTATTAATGACAACCTACCCCCCCCCCCCCCCCTATAATGACATGCCTTACTTCTTCCACTCCTACATCTCTGAACTCTTAATGATCAAAAGTATTAATTCCCACAGTATTCCATTATTAATATCCTGGACGGAGATAAAAAGTAATATTAATGTAAGGCAACATAAAGACAGAGTCATTATTTAAGCCCTGTCATCATTTGTCTTATTTAAATACAAAAGTGATAACACTTTATTTCAATTTAAATAAAGACATTAATTTTCTTTCTTTTTTTTTTTACGCCAGCTAATCAAAGCAACATTTTTTCGTGCTGGAATTGAACACCTGCTAAATCTGTCATGAATCTTTTTTTGGAGTTGCTGGATTTATGGGTCAGTATATCATCTCGCTTCACATGTGTTTTTAATTGGATCAATAAAAATGCAAGTTGCATTGCTTAAAATGAATGAGGAATTGGCATGCAACCTGATGTGTCCACTCAGGCACCTGATGCATTGATTTGTGATGGTGAATAATGTGTCATCACGTGACATCTGCATGACGTCAGATTTTAAAATTGTGTCTATCAGCTACTGAAGCTGTTGAGCATAGAGAATATCTAAACTCAGTCAATAGTGAAACATCCCTCTGTGTCTCATCCCTCTGTGTGAGTAAAACTACCATTTCATCAGGAAACACTCATCAGAGATGAAAAAAACAACAACCAACCAACTGCTGACTTTGGTGTATATCATCATTTGTTGTATGTTTTTTACTGTTTTATACAGATTTGTTGTTCTGTGCAGCAACTGGTGAAAAAAGGTGATAAGTTTGACAGCATTATTATTATTTCACCCTTGCAGCAGTATTACATCTAGCATACTATGAGGGTTCTCAGAAATTAACTAATGATGCAATTTCTTTCCTATATCCTCAAATTATGATTTCTCTAGAGAGTATTTGCGATAATATTCTTTGTTGGACAGGAAATGAGATACGGTTATAAAGAAGAGAAAGGGAGATGGTACCTGTGGCTTGCTGGCTGACTTGTGAGCTTGCAATAAACAGAGTTTCATCAGCAAAGAGACTGGGCCTGCAGCACTTGTTGACGGGGAGGGTGGGGATGAATCACTAGATCAGGCTCCGGGGGCCATGCACTTGGAAAATGAGACGAGAGCCCCACGCCCCCCCCTCCCCCTCCCCGGCCAACACACACACACACACACACACACCCAGCCCACCTTCCGATCATCCTTTTAATAACCTGTAATATTGTGGCAGGAGGTTTCTGGCAGGCCGCGGCTGATTGATGGGCTCCGCGATGAGACGTTACAAGCAGCAAGGCAGATTGACCAAACAACTAAACATACAAATTATTAAAAAAGGAGGGGTTTGCCCTCTGGACCCCCAGGGGAGGAAAGTGACTAACCTTTAGTTAAGATGATACCATTTTCCAAGAGCAATTTATAGTCTATTGACTGGAGAAACTGTCTTTTCAGATGTGCGGAAATTGTCTTACATTGCAGATGAGATCTTTTGCTTTGACACCGGATTCGCGGGGCCAGGGCGAGAGCAAATATCACATTAGCTGTCCCGGAGCTTTAGAGAGATGATATCTGGGGGACCGTGTTGCTGCTGCTGCTGTTGCTGCTGCTCTGGACAAACATAACCACATATCACCCCATCTCCCACAACACACACACACACACACACACAACAACCACTTCAACTCAGTCAGACAACCCCACTGATTAGAAGGAGGAATCACGCCTTTTCGTGACGCCGCTGAGAGTTAACGCTCAAGTGGCGTTTCTCATTACCTCTTAGGCTGGGGGGTGTGGGGGGGTGGGTGGGGGTGAGGGTGGGGGGTGGTTGGGGTGTTTTGACAGAGGGATCCTTCACTTGCCACTCAAGTCTATCAATGTCAGTAAAGGGCTCAGTCACAGACCCATATATTTGGATTAAATAGTCAGAGTCATTATAGTGAATGTTATTGACCTTTAAAGATAGAACTTTAATAGCTTTTCTCTCCCTCCTCCCCCGTCTGTCTGCGTGCAGAACGTGAAAAGGGGGCTGACGCGCTTATGAAGTCTCCCCCCCCCTCACCCCCCATCCTCCCCCCCCCTCCTTAGGGTTTCGCCTGGAATTGGAATCAAATACTTTAGATCCCCTCTTCCTTGTAGGTAATGCCGCGGGCTTTGTAGCAGAGAAAGGAGAAATTAAACGAAAAGCACACAATGAGAGTGAGGAGCAGGCGATCGGGATTACGCGGGAACGGGCGCTCATTTTCCGGTCGCCAGCCAAGCTAGACAAAGCCGGAGTGTGGGGACTGAGACCACACCGGTTGTGATCTCAAGCTGTGGCGTGAATTATTTTTTTTGTGTGTGTGTGTGTGTGTGTGTGTCTCTTACTAACAGACAAAGGCAAACACATAATGTAGTAATTCATCCATGTTGAATTGATTGCAAGTTTCAGATGATTTACTCTCTTTGTCTGGGTTCGAGTGTGTGTGTGTGTGTTGCAGGGGTGTGTGAGGTTAATATCCTGCCCTGTCCGAACTTCTATTTATCATCCCAGGTGCATTTTATGTGGTGCAATATGTGATGGAGGATGAACGACGATGGCCATTACGGCTTATTTAGACATCTGGCTCGCGCAATCTCTCCCTCTGTGTAAGAGGAGGATAATGGGATATGACTTTTCTAAACTTTTAACCTTTTATCGCCGGTTATCCTCGCGCTCTCTCACCTGTCCAAATCAGGCTTATTGTTTTCTGGAGCTGCCCTGCCAAAAAGCCTGTCCTGTTATTCACTGTCTTCAGCCATCAGCTTTTTTTCCAATCTCGCCATCAGGAGAAGTCACAGCTCTTTGTACAAGTGCCTCCAGTAATTGAATTTGCTGCAGAAATAGCGGCCTGGAAAATTTCATTTTCGTTCCCAGCGGGTGTGTGCGTGAGCGTGAGCGTGAGTGTGTGTGTGTGTGTGATGCACCAGTAGACGGGGCACATCCCCTCCTTCCTAACTTATCTATTCTCTCTTCCATTTCCTAGTCTCAATCCTTCCCCCACATACACCCATCCCACTCCATTTTTACTCGCCACCGACAGACTCTGTCCCTCTTCATCCCACCCCACTCCTCTCGCTTTCAACCCCTCTGTCCTCCCAACTGTCCCCTGGACCTAATACTCTATCCTCCCCTCATCCCTATTTACCCCTCTCCTCCTATACACACACACACACACACACACACACACACACACACACACACACACACACACACACACACACACACACACACCTTCCCGTCGTCCTCTTGTTGCCTCCTCTCAAAAGCCCCTGCACCGCCGGTAATCTTTGTCAGCATAACTCGGCAGGGAGGGAAACTCGAGGCCATCCCCCCCCCCCTCCTAAATACCTTCCACAAATAATGGTTTTCAGAATGAGCATTAACAGGGTTGATTACACGAAATGGCCCTTTTAATTTACAGCGGGATTCTATTGATCACAGGAGTGCAGATTAAAGCGTTCAATGAAGCCAGTGATGAGGTATTAACCAGCTCAAGCCCCCCGGGGGGCCCGGGGGATCGGGAGGCTGGCCAGGGCTCTGCCTGTGTACAGTTATTCCCCCTTGTAATGAAGTGCCTCTATGCAGCGGCATGGAGCCGGGGCAGGAAAAATAGATTGAAGATGATGAGCTCTTCAAAGTCATTTCTTGCTCTCTCATTCCACCTCATGCCCGGGCATCTCCTGCCTTGCCTCCCCCCCGCCTCCCTTTTCCCCCTAAAATGCCTCGGATTTACTTAGCTGGCTGGACCGATGCAATTTTTATGACCTTATTGCTTTTTTACCATGGTAATAGTTTTGAATCAATTTATCAATCTGCAGGAACCATCAGGCATGTTGCCCTCAAAGATCAAGTCCAGGTCATTCCATCATTGCACCCAGGTGCACTGAGATGGAAAGGCAGAGAGAGAGAGAGAGAGAGAGAGAGGGAGAGAAAAAAAGAAAGCCCCTCCCCCCTCCTCACCTACCCCATCACTGCCATTGCCCATATGAGAATGGCCCTCAAACAGCTTAGCAAACATGCTCTTGCCAGTTTAACCCCGCATCCAAACCCCCCCGCCGTCGCGCTGTCTTTAAAATCAGCCCGGAGGTGAGAGAGCGGAGGGATTTCTTATTATCTATCACCTAGCAATGGAGACAGAGAGAGAGAGAGAGAGAGAGAGAGACAGAGAGAGAGAGAGAGAGAGAGAGAGAGAGAGAGAGGCGTAGCCAGAAGAAGAGGCTGTCCAATATGTGTGTGTGTGCCAAAGAGCAGTCCTCTCAATTCTGTCCCGGCATGACGAGGGCCGCCCCCCTAATCGTACCAAAAAAAAAAAAACGCTATTGGTTTAAATAAAGTCACATAAATCTGCAGAAACGGGTCGTCCGAGTTTGTTTTACATTTTCCGGATTGATTTCACGTTTAACTCATTTTCAAATCAATAACATATCGAAAAGGACAATTTATTCCCGGGATTAATGTATTTAACTGAGCGTTACTGCTCCGCTGTCCTTTGTTTGGCTTCAGCAAATGTCAATTAATGTTCCATATCCTCAGTGAGATCAGGCCTGAGCGCTTTCATTCAATTAGGCTGAATTATCCCGAGGCACTGTCTACTGTACACCACATCATGGTAACTCAGTAATGTGATAATGCAGCTTTGTCTTACATTGCTTTACAAATGTGAAATATTTAAGATTATTTCTCAAATTCTACTCGTTTCCCATCTATATTCCCATTTTAAACTGGATTAGCATGAGCTCGCATTAGCGCATCTGTATTTAGAATAGATCAAAGATGTGTGTGTCTTGTCTTTGTAGGTGTGTGTCTACGCCTCATTGTCTGTGTGTGTTCATTTCTTCAACCTCACCGGCTGAGCCGAGGCTCCACAGAGCTGCTCTATATTTAGTGGCCTGTGAAAGCCATCTGCCCTCGCGCTGTCTCCCTGGCTTCTCCACAAAGGGGGGCCATGCGTCTCCGGAAGCCCCCCCCCCCCCCCCCCCCGGCACATCTCGGCCTAATGAGCCTCTTTAAGGCTCTTTGAATTTCTAATGAATAACACTATGCGGGAAAATAAACACATTGCTATTGATCATGACATAAAGGTTTAAAGTAATTTAATAAGTGCCCCTCCCCCACCACCACCACCACCCCCTCGGGGGCCCTCCGCCACAGGGTGCTGCTGGTGTCTGTGTCCTCTGCGTTGTTATACCGTGGCATCGCTGTGACCGCGGCTGAAAAGCACACCGAACCCGGGGCTCTGGGTGGGAATAGGTGGAAATACTCCAGACAAAATAAACCCGCAGGAATGGGACGTCCTGTCGGAAAAAAAAAAGGCTCTGTTCAGGATGAGCTACACCCCACAAATCAAAGGGGGTTACTGTCTATATATCATCAGTTAAATCTTCAGACTCTCTAGTGAAACTATAGAAACAGCTGATCTTCATAGTTTGCTGCCTTGTGCTGACCTTGCCCCCCCCCCTCATCCAGCCCTCCTTGTTTGATATGGACCCCAAGGAGGTTCCGGTATCAAAGGTTGCCAGATATGCTCCTCATTAGCTCGGGCCGCTGAATTCATCTGCTTCCTGTAAAAGCCAAAGGAGGCGAACCGCCGCGTGTTCCCTATTCACCCCCCCCCCTCCCTAATGTATTGAAATACTATGCAACGCCCTTAAGTTATAGATGAGCGCAATCACGGCCCGAGGCATATATGATTGATTATTTGATGACACTTTCTGGTAAGTTTTTAACTCATCCTTTTTTGAGGCAGGTCTGTATGCCCCCCCCGTCTCCCTCGTGGGTATTCAAGACAGAGCACAGTAATGGGTTCACGGGGGCATGTGTGATGAATATTTAAAATGTAACTTACATGTAACTGTGTCAAGGGCATCTGACTACAAATCATAAGTTTAGCACCAGACCCCTGTTAAAATATACCTGCAGCTAAGTCTATCAACTTTTTTTTTTCCATTTTATTTTTTAAATTTTGTAGTTTGGTTGTACATTACTCACACGTGTGTACTGCATTATCTGCTCTGGTGTTTACATGATGTACAACACGTGAACTCTTACCGTCAACCCGGGGATTTAATTGAATGTCACACCAGTAAATAGTGAACAGTGGCAGGGTGGGTCCAGCCTCCAGCCTCCAGCGTCCAGAGTCCTCCTGACGCCCTGACCTACAGCCTTCCCAGAAAGAGGCTCTGTATTCTGGCCAATGTTGGGACTAATCCCCCCCTCTATCTCTCTCTTCTTGGAGGTCAGCCTTAAAAAAGCATTAAGCAAACAGCTAATGGAATTAAGGCTATAATAATATAGGGATATAGTGAGACAATTCTATTAACAAGATATAAATCATGTTGAGTGTGAGGTAAGTGTTTTTTAATTGATTGATGGAAACGGCGATCCATAGGTTTTCTGAAGACTAACAGCCATTTACCGTCTCCTGCAGAGCAAAAGAGGCAAAAAAAAAAAGGGGGGGAGAGATAAGAAAATTACGTTGGGCCGGGAATAAATTATTCAGAAAAGATAATCATTTTGTGCTGACATTACTAATGTGAAGAAGCATTTAATCTCCCTCCTGTGGGACGGGGGGACCTGGGTGAAGGTTTTTATAAAGATTAAAACTGCACCCAGAACGCCGCGCCGGTATTATCCACATTGCTGTCCTCTAATCAAGGGGAAGGAGGAGGCTGTACAGTACAGGCGGAGGGAGGGGCATAAACACGCACATACGCTCACAGTGCACGCGCACACGTGCATGCAAACTTTTTTTTCAGATGAATGATTTATTTGGACGCGCTTGACGTGACGTGGCCCGTCAACGCGTGCAAGTAAAGCGGCAGAAAACCACCTGTGTGCCTCCAGCCACCTGCAGAATCCCACTTCCTTAGAACACGTTGCAACCGCGGATAGATAAAATGCCGAAATAACCGTTGCTCTATTGCCTCTATACTGTATAATACACATTATTATGATATCTATTTATAAGTAGTTTTTTTTAGTATTCAGTTTTTTATGCTGCTGCAACCCCAGAATTTCCTACCGGGGATGGTGGAAAAGACAGAGATAGAAAGATAGAGGGAAAAGAGCAGCCCTAAGCATCCAATGTGACAAATTATGAGAGTTACAAACTTAAGATGACAAACGGGCAGTTGAGCAGGAAGTTAACAAGACTGTGATCAGCAGGGGGTGGGGGCCCACCCGCGGGCGGCGGCGGGCAGGGTGGCGATATCACCCCCCTCTCCTCATGTTTATTACAGCCGGCCTCTTGCTGTCGTGCTGACATTGATGGACAGCTCCTATTAAGACCCTCTCCCTGGCAGCTGGCAGGAGCAGATACACGAAATAAAACAGTTATTACTTTTCATTGGCCCTGCCCGTAAAATATGGCCGCTAAATAGTCGCTGCCATCAGATGCAGTTTGATACAAGATTTTAATTTGAGAGACTGCTCCGTAACACCGCCGCCAATTGACACCGGGCTTTGTTTGGGGACAATAATGATGGTGTACATCCTTGGGTATTGATGGCCTGTCTCCTCCGAGGGGCTTTGTTTGGGTGTTATATATGTCTCCTGCTTGTCAGGGGGGCCTCTGCTGGGGATATTATCATGCCCGCCTCCCCCTTTCTTCCTCCTCCTCCCCTCTTGTCTCCTCGCACTTCACAGAGCGTGTCCTCTTATCACGAGATGCCTCGGCGTGACCACCATAAGCTCTCGTAAGGCTACAAGATAAGACGTTCCCCGCGAGCGGTGCGGCTACACCGTCGCGCAACAATAGCGAGGCTCGTTCGAGGGCCCACAATTACGAGTAGGGTCCAGCTGCAGCTCCGGAGACAAGCCCCTGGCGCGACAAGCCTGTGGCATGACGGAAGTAGGAAGTACGAACAACGGAAGTATGAACAACGGGACTAGTCATACATCTATCTACATTTTTTTTGGTTTGATATAAAATTGCAGAATGATGAGGACACCTTTCTGCAGATAATGTTTCCTTTTAAAACGTAACCTTTCTGTCCCTACTAAATTGGTGGATTTTCATGAACACCTTTTGGCTCAGTTACTTGTCTATAACCAAGTTTTCACCCCACCGTTATAACAAATAACAATAACAAAGATATCCTTTGCAAAAATATAAAATATTTTTTATCAGTCTTGGTTTGGAATAGTAACAGTCAGTTACGTATTGAGCAAGGTTAATTATTATACATTTTGAAGTTCCTAAAAAGGAAGTTCCTATTAAGGAACTCTGGCGATCTGAAGTAAACCTTGAAAACTGTAGCAACACTGTTTTGTTGGGGACATCAATGTACTTTCAGAAGAAATGTGAATAAGTTTAGTTATGTTCCATTGTCAACAGTGTTCTGGTCTCTGAGGGTATTTAGTGGAAGAGAGCTTTAATAATTACTACTACTACTACTACTACTACTACTAATAATAATAATAAAGAAAGTATAATTTAAAATCCTACAAAGGAATTACCTTGTAAAGTATGTATTAGAAAGATTACATGTAAATATGCTGTAGAAAATTCAATTAAAATTTTGCAGATTAGCAAAATAAACCATCATCCATCTCTCTCATCATATACAGTGAATCCTTTTGGACAGATGTAGGCCTATCTAATTTTCTGACTAAAAAATTTGCAAAAATGAAACTATTTCATGAAACAGGTTTAAATCCCTTAGCTAATAAGCTATTTAATCATCTCAACCAATGAAAGCTCATCAATGTAAGTTTGCTTTAATGCATTTGATGTTATAATTAATTGTATCTGTAACGTTTTGGTTTACACGTGCAGCACTGCCCCTAGTGACCCGGAGCACTTCCGTTCTGAATCACTTGAAATGCTACGTTTTGGCAAATGTTTCATTTCTGTTAATGCTGTTGTGTTGTGGGTTAAAGTTGTTGTGTTGTGGATTAATGCTGTTGTGTTGTCATGTAATGTCGCAGTGTTGTACATGTTTGATTGTTTTTTCAAATGCAGCGTTTTCAGAAATGTTTGTAATGCTGTTGTGTTGTGGGTTAACCTTATTATGCTGTCAGCTTTTGTTTGCTTCGCTAATGTCGTTGTGTTGTGCACCTTAGGGCCACCATACTCTACTGGTTTTACACATAACATTAGGTGAAATCATAATTTCATTTCAAATGTACCAATACATTTTAGATTATTTACAAGTAACAGGGTTAACAACAGTAACTTGGTTGATGGGTCAAAATAAGTGCAATAACTTTGTTTTTTATTGTACAGTTGGATATAATATTGGTTTCTTTCAATTCAATATGACTAATGATTCAAATCTATAAATTTTGCCTTTTTGGGAAGTTTTAAACATACAACAGGACCTTGGGTAAAACAGCACAAGAAAAAAAAGAAAATAAGAGCTTTTATTTCAAATATGCTCAAACAGATAACCCGATCTCTGTTTATCTGTGTTATTTGAGCTTATATTGTGTGCTACAAATTGTAGCTATACACTATCTTTGTGAATTTAAAGAAGTTATAAAAAGTTTGTAAATTAACTTAATTGAAAAACAAAAACACCCTGGAGAAGCATGCCAGAGGCGGTTGGCACGTTGAACCAATAAGACCCCGGAGAAGTGTCACGTGACACGGAAGTGTTACGCTACTTCCGTCACGCCAGGGGCTCATCACGCCAGGGGCTCGTCACGCCAGGGGCTCGTCACGCCAGGGGCTCGTCACGCCAGGGGCTTGTCTCCGGCTGCAGCTGGATACTATTGAAAATTACAGCTGTCCTTCTTTGCCAGGCGGATATCTATCCATCCCGCCTTTGAATTACAACTGCGAAATGGGCCCTAAACACTCATCTAATAATGATGTATTGGAAACGGGATTGTCCAATAACACCCACCCGGACACACACACACATCAAAAATCCAGGCCGCTATCTCCGTGGTGACGGCAGGACATCTGCATGCTGGCTGGCGGCGAGGGCTGGTGTCACGTCCCCGGCTTTGTGTGCTGCATATTAAAAGCTTTATGGAAGCAATTAAATGTGTGCTTAATGGCCAGGAGTTGGCAGAATGATTGTACAATTGAATTAGCAGTTATGATGGCCCACATTACAAGATGAAGTAAATGCAATTACCTCAGGCGTTTCCTTTCTCCTCCCGTCAGGTTTAGCCGCATGATGTGACTTAATTAGCCCTTGTCACATACACTTTCCCCGCTGATCTAATTCCCCGACAGCTGAAAGTGTGTGGCTAAAGCAGGGCAGTCCCCTCTGTCTGCCTGCCCATTGATATTCCCCGGGACCCTATTGCACTGTGATGCATTGAAGCTGACTCATCCCAATAATAATAGCCGCACAAAGAGGTCTGGGCAGCAAGATCCCCGGACCTATCGCTTCAAATTAGCCGAAATGAAATCACGCGGATGCTGAGTTACAGCTTTTTTGGGGGGATGCTGGGGATAAGATGTGCTGGCTAGTAATGAAGGGTTTCTTTTATAAATGGATGAAAAGATATTTAGGAGAATGTGCAACTATTCCAACAGGAAGTGACTCATCTTTTCCCCCTTTTGATGAACAGCCGTCTGACCTTTCCGCTACAATATCCCTAATTGACAAAGTGAAATATATATATAACGAGGTAAAGTTTGGATAAGTACATATAGTCAGCAACATGTTGTAATTTTCTCTCGCGGGAGGTCAGGGAGGTCTTCCCTCGGAGCACCGAGCCAATGCATCACAGCAATTTTCCCTCTGTCAAGCCGTCGACAGTGATAAGTGGCCTTTGTATCAATACAAAATCTAAACCCATATGAAGCTGCCTTGTGAGGAGGACTCAAACAGAGGTTAAATGAATCATACTTGATGCTCTCTCTCCCAAGTCTCTTTGGAGCCCCGGCTGCACTCCCTCCTCTCCCACAGAAACAATTGATTAGCGCTGAGCTCTTAGGCATGGTCATTTGCCAGTGATAGAGGCTCAGTCAGTGTGAATGTGGTGTCCTTGCAGATTTAGTGGTCACTTCTCTCAACTTTGCCCATTAACCTGAGTGCAGCAGGCAGTTTGCCCCCCCTTCCTCTGAGCACCGGAGGCACATTTATTACCCAGGGACACTCTAATGGATCCCAGTTAAGGTGTGTTAACAATTTTTCTATTGATTAATTGGAAGAGAATCATAGCCAGACTAACTTAGCCTAGAAGATTTAGTGGCTTTTAAGGTAGTAGCGATGAATATAATGCTTTAGAAAGAGCTTCTGTACATTATATATATGACACCTGCTACATTAAGCTACATTAAGGTTTAATACGTCTTCATTACTGGCACTTTGCCCAACCCCTTCAAGGTTGAAATAGAGATCCACCTTTCATTATACCACCCATCATCGCTCTATGGAGAGATATCAAATAATAATGGAATTGTTGAAACAGTTCTGCCTGAGTTGTTAATGTTAATCGATGTATTAAATATTAAAGATTTCCATAACAGGACTTTGAACCCGCTGCCACGCTTCTCCCATCAGGGCGATTCGAAATGCCGCGGCCGGGGCTAAACTCGCCTCTCTCCCCTGTAATTAGGCAAAGTAGAGGATGATGACGACCCTCCCCGACCCCCCCCCCACCCCGACCCCCCCCTCCCCACCCCGACCCACTGCTGCAGTTGCCCTGAAACAAGGGGAGCTCAAAGACACATTTTCAACAGGTCCATTTTGGAGCTTCCCTGTTGCCGTATGGCGAGCAACATTGCCGCAATTAGCCGTCGCGTGCCGATGTGAACCTGAGGTGTGTGTATGAGCTAAATCAATAGACATTGGTCCCCAAAATGCTCCATTCGGATGCCGTGTGCATCTAAGTACCTCATTTCACAAACGTTATTTGCGCGAGCCCGTCGACATACGCCGCTCGCTTTTTGCAACCTAGCGCCCAAATGTATTTTTAAATGCATTGCTGGCCCGCAAAAACCTGCTCTTTTTTTTTTTTCCCCCTGTTAAACAGAAAAACCCTCCATCTCCAAAAACGCCAGCACAGAATGGAGAATATGTTGGATGAAAGAGAGATTCTGGCCGCCGCACACGACGCAGCAAAAATAAACGCCTCACAGTGAGCTAACGTCAGACTGGCGAGAGCGGGGGGGCGTGCGACGGTGCCATGTGTGTAGAGAGAAAACAGCCTCCTCCGCGGGACGCTCCAGACTGCCCCAGCCGCCCAGATATTCGACCCCTAGACCTCTATTTCTTTTTCCCTTTCCGAGCGTCCAAAGGCTTACTCGTGTTTGGTTTGCAACTCGTTTGATGGGAGTAGGTGTCTCTCGCGCTCCAAAGTCAGCATATGATCATTTCATCACGTCTTATCGTCAGAGTCGCAGGGAAAGTGCAACAGTGTGCACGCTACTTCCTATGCATGCGTTATACCACGACCGTTGATCATATCATATAATTCATGCACTTATACACACTCATAAGCATTTAATGGTTACCCCTGCATAGCGTGTGTGCACGTGGTTTAGAGACGTGCGAGGAAAAACAGCCAACAACAACGACAGCCAAAATGAAAGCGCGCAGCTGCCGACTGCGGCGGCTTGAAGAAATTATTGAAGGAAGAAGCGTTTCGTCCATTTATTGTTTAATGCCACATTAGCAATCTGCAATGTTTTGGAGCCGTTGCCAGCGGCGGCGGCTCCGGGCAGATGGGCCGGCCGTAAGATAGATCCATTGCCACATAAATTCCCCCGTCGCCATCAAAAGCGAAAGGAGAAAACAGCGCTGGCCGTGTGTTATGGTGGGCGGGCGCCTCTGCCAAAAGCAACAGTTCATGCTTTTTCCCTATTCAGACATTTGAGGGAAAGATTCAGATGTTATCGGCTCATTAGTATTACTGAACAGGAGAAACAAACAGAAAGCACTCACTGCCACCGGTCACCAGCATGCACGATTCAGAGCAATGTATTGGTGTTGGATTGTAAATGCCTCCCGTTTTTTTTCTCTCTCTCCATAAACAATCAAAATAAATAAATTGCATCAGCCTGCGATAATAACACCTAAAAACAGCCTGTGCCGTCTAACGTTTATCTCGCGGTTTCATATGGTCGAGCCTGCAGCACCTGCTTGAGCCGATATAGGAGCTTGTTGACGCCCCCGGGGGCACCTCGCTGCAACCCGCCCTGCCGGTTGCGCTGCGTTTAGTAGGCCCGGCATCTCACACATGTTGGAGACCTTGGAGGACACTTTAAAAGTATGTGATTATTTGATTGCTATTGCTATGAAAATGTCTCAGAAGCTCGATAGTCAGAAGTCAATAAGGAAAAATTGTACCCGCTGCACCTTTTGAGGCATCCTTTCTTTTTCAGTCATTTTGTAACGTCTAATCATCGGTGAAAGTCCCACTTTGATCTGCATTCAATTCCAACCTCAAAGTCTTTTCATGAGTCGGAGGGTGCAGAAATAGCATGGATTATATTATATCCTTTATTTCAACTAAAACCTTTAACAATTGCATTTTTCCTCTGAAGTGACCATAAAATGACACACGGACAAAAGAAAAGCGCCAACGAGTCATCGAGTCAATCGTTAGTTTGTCCTTCACCCACTTGTAGCGGACCATTATCTGGCCCGCCCACCACCGCGGCCGGCGCTGAGAACAAGTGTATCTGCGGCCAGCAGGCGTTTGTCGAGGCCGCCGCTTCATTCTGTCCTCTCCATCCCCACAATTGACTTGTCATGTATTTTCCAGCTAATTAGCTCCTTTAAACCAGGGGTTATGTAAGGCCCGCATTGATAAGAACAGTGTGGTAAATTGACCGTATAATGCTGCCATTCATTCAGGGACAATGACACCTCCCCCCCACCCCTCCTGTAGCGATAATCGGGATTAATTAAAGACTGTTGAGGAAGAGTGATGGTGGGGGCAGCGTGCATGTTGGGAAGATAGCGGTGTGCTCTTTAACAACACCATTTCTTCTGAATCTGTCTGGGTTAAACAGCGGGGTCGGGTGGGGGGGGGGGCGACGGAGCAATGAGAAGATGCATTTAAGGTAATTAGAAAGGTGTAGGAAGTAAAGGCCATAGACTGCTGTAGGGATGACTTGTTTTTGTAGGTCAACCCGGAAGTTAGCATCGCCCTGGTTCCCTCAAAAAAGGCCAATGGGATTTTTCCATTGGATTTTGGATTATTGCAGAAAATAAACTCTGTGGCAAACAAAAGTTTATGATACTTCACGTTTTGTTCAGCAAGATAATCTTCACAAACGAACACCACTTTTATGATTTTTGAAGCGTAAATGCAATCACCAGAAGTAAAAAGCTAACGTTAGGCTATAAACGAACTACACCACGGTCGCATGACCACTAAAAATATTATAAATTGATGAATCTAATCTAGTTTGAGTTAGAATAGTTCGTAAAAGCGCGAGTATAAACACAACTAGAGGCTGTAAAGGCGGACTAGTGAGTAGATGAGTTACCGTATTCGGCGTGATGACGTTTAATGTCCCCGACAACCTCTGTAGTCTCATTTAGCCACTTGTTAGCAACCGCCTTTTTTTAAAGACACGTAAAAGCTTCAAAATTCACGAGTGGGGTATTTACTGACGTATTTTATGTCAGTAAATACAAAACGTGAAAACCTCTTAAGCTTGTGTTAACCACAGACCTTATTTCAGCCATCTAACCAAAAACACATTCAAAAAACCCATTGACTTCGAGACGAGGGAACCGGAAGTGCTAAAACGCTAACTCATTTCCTCGTTTTAGGACTCGTTCCTGCAGCACTCTATTAAGGGCAAATAGAAGCTGGTGCTAATGTCCCCCCCCCCCCCCCCCCCCCCCCAATCTCAAACTTGACACCTTGACCCATTATAATGACTATCATTAATATTATTATTGCCAAATTATTAGAATAGAATAAAGTTTATTGCCATTTGCACAGGTACAGTACAGTACAAGTACATAGGAATTATTTCCGCGCATCTCACAAGTTTGCTTCATTCTAGATTAAAAACAAAAACAACACTAAGTACTACGCATGTAATGCATACAGTACACAGATTAAAAACCACTAAGTACATAAAAAATGTAAATTATTAAATATTGTTTCTCATTTATGTGTAATTATTACCATTTCACCATTATTTATTTACGGCGTATTGCAGCTGCTCTCTTCACTTCACCCACTGGGTTGAATCTCCCGCTGAGTTGCACAGAGAATACCTGGGGCTCAGCGAGATGACCCTCTCTGTCACTCTCTGTCCATTATCCCACGCCTTTTGAACGGTCCCTGACCAGGGGTGCGCGATTACTTGCTTGCTTCCCCTCTTTCTTTCTTTTTTCTTTTTTTTTTACGATTACAATCCACTCTCCCTAACCAAGTAGAGCTCCCTCTGCAACTGGTGACAACTATAAGACAGGATGCAAGGGGGGGGGGTGTCAGGGGGTCGTCTCCGGGGAGCGGGGAGCTCCGGTGCTGCACCCCTCTCCCGCAGCACAGAAAGGACTTGTCTCTGTTAATTGCGGGGCCAGTCGGTGTGACAGGTAAACCTGGAGGGAGGCATGGGGCTGATGAAACAGGGGGGGCCTGCTCTGCTGCGGGCTCCACTCTCCTCCACACTGTCTATACAGGCTGGCGGCTTAATTCACTGACCATTAGCCGGGAGATTTGTTATTGCTCACTTTTTAAAGGCACTGACAGAACGCATTTCAGCCACCAGACGGGCCCTCCGCGGGGACTTGCGACGAAAGGATTTGGCTTCCACACTGGTGCCTTGCTTCTGTTTCTGAACCTGCTGTCTGGGAATCCACTGCATCCAATTCACCTCATAATTTAAAGCATCATCTTCTATTCTCTCCTAATAGGTGGGTGTTGTTTGCCCCCCCGCATGCACAGGGAATCGGGGGAAGGGTGCAAATTGGCTGAGGGGATTCCCAGTCATGGAGCGACGGCTCCCCGAATCCGTCGGTCGCTTTTTCAATTAGCAAATGAGCCGCGCCAGGCAAGGTAACTCCTGGTCAAAATGACTTCAATCAAGCCCCCGTAAGAGCTGAGGTAGGACAGAGGAGCGCTGAGCCAGCAGCTCTTAAGGATTAGAATTACCCACTTCTTCACACAGAGCAATGAAATTAACTGAATATAATATAATTACCATTATGCAATTGATCAAATGGGTCGGATCCTTAAAGCAGGGCCACCCAAAGGGCCCGTAACTTACATTAACCTGACAAAGGGGAGGAAAATAAAAGATAAAACGCTGTAGTAGTAATAAAACACCACTGAGAGGGTCCCAGATCAGTTCTAATAACCCTATAATATAACAGTGTAATACACGTGGTAAAAAAAACTCTGTAATTTCATAGATAATACAATAAATACACTGCTAATGCATCATCATGTGAGTATAAGCTTGTGTGTTAATACTGTTTCTATCTATGATTAATCTTTGCTAGTATGAAGTTAGCATTCTGAGCCTTTAGCTAAAAATAAAATGGGTTTGATCGAACCCAAACCTGACTTTCCTCCATCACGCAGGTGGAAGTCTGCTCTCCTTCTCCAGGTAAAGAATGGCAAGTGATCTGTTTTGTTTTTTTCCCCCTTCCTCCTCTGTCAGCAGGTTTGACCTTCTCTCTCTCTCTCCCCCCCCCACCCCCACACCTCCACACCGGTGTGACAGGGGCTGCCGAAGGACGTCCCGATCGGCTGACACGGCACTTCCGCCCGCCCATCGCCTGCCCCGGCTGATCGTTGCGAGGGGCCGCGGTCGCCGTATAGGCAGTTGATGAAGAAAAGGGGATCGATGGAGTGAGGAATGATGAAGAAATGAGGGGCGGAGACGGACAGGCGGCAAAAATGAACGGGTCAGTTTTTTGCTGCGGGCGCGCGACTCGCACCTGAGAAATGCAAAGAGAGGAGGAAACGAAACAAAGATAATCAATAACGGAGATGAAGCGGCCCCGGGCGTCCGTAGCCACCCCGCGCATGCATCAAAACACAGGTTGCTTCATCGTTTCGCGATTTAAAAGTGAATGAATCAGTTTAATCAGCGGTCTTAATGAAAACGTGTTTAATGAAGTTGTTATAGAGTAAACCTCTTTAAGTTACGGACGGGAATTCTCCCTTCTAGTGGTTCACCTGAATCGCGCCGGTACCGCAGGCCACATGAAAAACTGATCTTCTTCTCCTTCTCCTTCTCAAAGAGTCATAACAATAATAACCAGGCAGGGAAATGATTGATGAATATATGGAACCCTAAACTGCTCCTTGGTCGCTCGCCAGAGGAGCGGGGGGTTTATTTGTCTTCGTATTGTGCGAGTCTCTTGTTTATGTTCGGTCTCTGGAGGAACCGCATGTCCTGAGAAATGACCCAACCCGCCAGACGCAGAACAGACACGAAATATTGAAGGTCTGGAGTGCCGCTCGTTTAAAAAAAAATTAAAAAAAAATGCTTTTGCTACCGTTGTTACACGGTGTTATTATGAATTTATGAATGTGTGCATTAATCTTAGAGTAAATCTATCCCTCCCTGTATTGGTTGCAGGATGGTTATTCCCTGCATGCGAGCCTGGTTCTGCGTTTCGTTTCATGCATGGCGCCCGAAAATATTATCAGCAACTGTACACATACAGCAAAAGATCATCTGACACTGTCATGATCTATACAGCACTACAGGATTGCATGAGACACTGGACGAATATCAGACCGTGATAGAGGAACAGCGTAGGGAACGGTGGGGGGGGCATCTACTGCAGTCTGCAGCTTTTCCACTATTTCCAGGCAAATTGATTTATTTCACATTATTAATGAACTTTGCCGCAGTTCCACTTGTCAGGCTTGGCCCGCGAGGGTCAATAACGAGAGGAAACTTGATGTTAGTGGATCCGGCTTAAGTGATTCTGTCGCGCTAACGATTCAATATATCAGGACAAATGTCAGCCGCTTTTAATATGTTGATTCTCCCGCGCTCCGATCTGCATAAGCACTGCGTTTGCAGTGGCCTCCGCTGTGCGACGACGAGCTGAAAAGTCCTTCGGGGCCTTTCAGTAAATATTTGATGCAAAGGTAAAGCCATGGTGGTGAAGAATTAAAAAAAAAAACGCTGCCATAGAATAAACCCCCAGTCTGGAGGAAATCATGAAAAAGATGATTTCAAAGCAGTATTTTTTTTGAATCTGTCTCTTTAGATGTCATATGATTGATAGAAATGGTCTATATAGGAGGCATCGCATGGTAGGTGCTGATGTGCGAGCAGCAGGCAGCGTATAGGGGAGGCATGTAAACACTTAAGGTGACTAAACTGCTGGCTCGAGTTTTCTGGCCCATTGCAGAAATCAGTGCGATGGATCGGACGGGAGAGATTTAGTCGCAGGTGGCAGAGGTCAGTGGATTGTGTATTCTGTGCAGTCAATAATAAAGTTAGGACTTATGCCCGCGGAAAGTTAATGAGCAATCACAAGGACCTTGGAAAGTCATTTGCATCTGGGCATAGGCTTTTCACTTTGGCCGGGAGAGAAGTGGGGGCCCAGGGGACCGAGGGGAAACGGTGATACTGCAAAGTAGGAGAGCTGCTCATCGTCGCTCCGGTCTGGACGAAGGATGTACTCAACACATACCAAATAACATGAAGTCAAATGTGTAATATTTTAAGAAGAAAAGTGACATATTGTTGACCCCTTTTGAAAATACCGTCACTCGGTGGTTTTTCCGAATCTGTTGTTGTCTTTGCGCCGAGGCAAAACCGCATTCAGGAAACAGCGGAGCGAGAGAGTAGTCAATGAGAATATTCGGCGCGCCTTTGAAGTCGATGACCCGCAGCCGCGCACGCACGGAGGATTTACTTTATCGCAAGGTCGCGCTCGGCCACACCACACCGGCCATGCAATCATCACCTCCTCTGCTTTCACATCCACCGCCATGAGGCTGTAATCTGTCCGGCACACTATAAGGGCGGATGCTGTCCCCTTCTTCTCCCCCCCCGCCTCCCCCCCGGGTCCCTCTTGGCCTTTTTCAGCTTCCTGACACGCCACGGCACCCGGACGGGGGAGGGCACCCCTAACGGAGCGCAGGGTGGGGGAATATAAAGAGGGGCCAAGCAGGCGTACTGATCTGTTTGCCCGGACCAGGAGCCGGATGACCCACGTGGAAAAAGGCTGCATGAGCAACTCGGTGATATTCGCACATATACGGAAATTCTACGTTATAATTATAATGTACCACGGGTGAATCACAGTGTAAGGCATAGAAAACACATTTTTACGTGGGGTCAACCACTCAGCACACAAGCAATATTGACAAAGCTCCAGCTCTATTATATATCTATTGCTCCATATCATTTTATTTACTGCTCTCCACAAATCTCACTCTTTATTGGAAAAATCACATTTATTATAACATTAAAGTAAATGAATTGCTAACAATGGTGCAAAAAAAACAAAAAATACTCACTGGTTATATACATACCAAAAACATCTCTTTCCAGAGTGTGAGCGGCTTCCTCCCTTGAAAGCCCTCCGAGGTGCAAAATTGAAGCATATAGTTAAAGTAGCCGGAAAGGGGGGGAGAAAAAAAAAATACATTTCATTACTTTGCTTTGTGGCATTTTTTTCCACGTCGTTACAAAAGCAGTAATGGGACGATCACAGGGAGAGAAACAGATTGCTCTGCTACTCGCATCCAACAGGCCTCATTTTAATGTGCCACCATTACGCGACTCACTGCTTTGTTACAGTCAAGTATGAGGGCCTTTTTTTCCCCTCCTATTTTTGTATGTATCTGTATAGAGAGAGTAGATGCTACACTGTTCTGACAAGAGACAAATGTTTCATTCAAATGTTGCTTTCGCATATTGTGGGAGAAGTAATGAATTCCTCCGGCGCGGCGGGGCCCGGTTCACCGTGTCAAGCCTGAGCAAGGTTGAACCGCAGCGCCACAACAGCAAAATTAAATTTAATGTTCCATTCGCCGCGGGGGAAAGGTGCATAAATCAAGGGTTTTGATTTGCATGGACTGTGGTGAGCCACCTCATCCCATGCAAAAATAAACCAGGACAGAATATGATGTCACGGAAAGAACAATGTAATCTCAGACTGCCTAATAAAAGTAAGCAAGAGGCGGGGCCATTTAATTCAGGCTGGTGTTTTGTGGCTCGGATGTCAAGTATATTATTAAAAACTTGGCTCCCCACCCTCCTCTTTCATTTACGAAAAAGAAAGAACCGTTCTAAAAGTTCTTCCTGCGGTGTTTTAATATTGCCATACTAACAAGAAAAATGAAAAAGCATGCATGCTTTGAACATTGTGAACCTTTACAATCAACCACAACAAGCAACAACTACCTGTGTGGCACCAGCAAGGATTTTTCTAAATATTTTTCAGAATAAAAGCTCTAGATTTTCTTAAAATGGCAAAAGTCCCTCCCAGTTCATTAGGTTTACACTTCTTTAGATACATCCTATAATGCCGTCCACGTGAGCACATGCAGTTTAATGAAGACTGCATGTTTCAGAGATGCTTTGACTTCACTTAGCAGTGTTCATCGAGGCTAAGGTGCCTGTTGGCCTGCCCCTAACCTGAATTGTCCCCCAAAACAAGGAATAGCAGGGAAACCCCACAGCCTTACATTTAGCTTCAAGGTCTTGTTCTTGCACTGGCTCCCTCTCAATCCAAAAGCAACTGCGCCATGCTATTTCCTCTCCATAGGTCTCTATAGATGCTCTTCCTAGTACAAGAGAGAAGCCTTGCAATGGATGCAATGGACGTGTAATTATGATCTGGTTCTTTGGTCAGAGGCATTGGTCATTTAGCAATTTAGACATACTAGAAGAAAATATGTGAACTTTTTTTTTTTTAACTGCGGGATTGTCTTAATTTGTTTGTATATGAATTGTTAAAACATGAACTGATCAAAATGCGGGAGCAAGTATTCCATGGGCAACAAATAGCATCTCTTGCATTAGATCCAGTCGTTCCCAACGTCCAACTCTTGAGTGATTTACTGTCTTTTGAAGCAAGAGACTAAGATGATGGTTTAGTGTTTCTGCAAAATCGGCGGAGGCGCACCCTTAATGGAGGAGCACATCAGGCACTGCCAATTAGGCTTCAGGGAGACAAATGCTACCGTGGCCCCAGGGCAAGCATGGTCTATGCTAAGAAAATCATGAAACAGTCATTTTGTCTGATTAAAAGACATCTCTACCCCATGACTGACATAAATTCAATGTGTCCACATCAGTACACCGGGCATGTGCTTTGTCAATGATATGTCCGTAAGGCCTACATGGACCATTTCTGTTGTTGACCTCTGTCTTGGGGCTGGCTGGCGCTTAATGCATCCCGTTAATGCTCTTTCATTCTCCCCCTACCCCATTTTTTATTTTCATCAAATGCAAAAGCTGAAATTTAGATTTAAATGAGGGAAAATATAGCTTCCGAATTTGACCTAGCTAAATGTATTGGTGGCTAGGTATCTAGCTAGGTAAAATTCGGAGGCGCTATAGCCACCAATAAATTTAGCTAGTAGCTAGATTTTACCTAGCTAGATTTATTGGTGGCTATAACATTACATTACATTACAGTCATTTAGCAGACGCTTTTATCCAAAGCGACTTACAATAAGTGCATTCAACATCAGTAGGTAAGAAAACTACTAGTCACCAGAAATCGTAAGTGCATTTCCTTCCTAAACAAGCAACTAAGAGCATAAGAGTTTTATTTTGCACTACAATAATAATGCTTATTTATACATTTTTATATTGCATTCTATATTGCCATTTTGATATGTCTAGGTTGTTCTCTTTTTTTAAATTTTTTATTCATTGTGTTGTTGTTATTGTCTCTGTGTGTAATGCTGCTGCTGCACTGCAATTTCCCAGCTTGGGATTAATAAAGTACATCTATCTATCTATCTATCTATCTATCTAACTAGTGGTAAGGTAAGAGTGCAATAAGTTAGCAACCTACTTATCTTAAACAAATGAGACAAATAAGAGAATCGAATAAACAAGAGCTAAGACAAATAAGTGTATCCAATACACAAGAGCCAATGAAACAAGAGCTCAGACACATAAATGACGACGAATAACACTTCTGAATTTGACCTGGCTAGATTTATCAGTGGCTATGGCGCTTCCGAATTTGACCTAGCTACATTTATCGGTGGCTATAGCGCGCTTGGATCGCAAAGCTAAGACAATTGCATTGGAGATCAAGCAACCAAAAGATTTGCATACAATAAAATAGTATTTAAATCCAACAAAAATAGAGTTGAGATGCTTGCGTTTCTTTATTGTTTAGCGATTGCGATGCTAACAGAACTGAACTTTAGCCTGGGGAACCTCTCTGACCCAAAATGAGAGGGAAAGTCAACATGTCCCCTTTTGGTGAGGCTTTACTTCTACGTAGGGCACTGACATGAAATTATTTTAGCATGTGTTGAATCAAACGTGATTCGGGGTTCACACCATTTCCATTTAAAACAATCTTAATTTATGACAAGACAAAAAGAGTTTTTATGATGTTTTGTGGCAATGTACTTACAGATTACTTTTTATAACCTTATTGATTCAGAAAAACAACTGCACTGTTTGTTATTTCTGATAAGTAATTTCATCAATGGGGAAAACTAATATTTTTCTCTGGAATAAATACGACCTATGATTTCTTCAGAAAAGTGTAATGCAATACAAAACACCGCCTCCATAGTCTGTTTACTTGATATAGTAGCTGTACATCAGATAAGAGTTAATTGAATTGATTCTTTATTACTGATCACTCTAAATGTGAAATTAGTGCATATATGTATATATATTGAGTAAAAGTGGACAATTGTGCTAATAGCTTCAAATAGCTTTTACTTCATTTTTGTTATGGGGTTGAGGGGGGCAGTAGATGCAGGGGAAGAGGAGCAGCACAATAAAGTGCACAATAAAATGCTATTACTGTCAGTTATGTTAAATGGTTGGTGCTTAAAAGTGAACTTTTAAGATCAACTTAAACTTCAATAAGTGTAATTTAGGCTTTCAAATCCCACTGTGGAAAATCACATTCTGTTCGGTTTGAATATTCCTACTTAAATGATTATCTCATTATCAGATTATTACTGTTTGTGTGACGTCCGTGGGAATTTCTCATTAGTGCGATACAAATGTATTGAATACATGATGAGAATTGAATGTCATTTGTTTCATCTACAAGAGCAGAGACACAAGTACACACACACACACACACTCTCAAACAAACACACAGGCAATAAAATGATTGCGTAAAGTACGGCGATTATCAGGCTCATCTGTGACGTTCCTATTCCTGTAAGCTAATGCAAAATAGTGTTGCATTCCCTCAAGAAATTACCGACTCACACACACACACACACACACACACACACACACACACACACACACATACACACTCACTCACAGGTCCAAAGTCCCATTAGGAATCAGCCTTGATCAATACCCAGTGAATTAGAGTGCTACTGATCTGATTAACTCCCCATTATTTTCTACCAGCCCTTATTTAGGATGCATGATGAGAAAATATCCCACTTTCTTTTTCTGTGCCGGCTTTAAATGAAACGCACACATGCTGGATTGCATTGACTTTGCATTAGATTCACCTTCCCTGACTGCAAGGCAATCTCTTTGCGCTGGCTAAAGATGGGATTTTCTTCCCTGTAGGTTACAGCCATAGAGTTATAAGGCATTGCGACGGTACGTTTTCTCTGACGGTATGAGTATTCGGTATGTATATCTACGTCTGGAATCAAAACGATGAGTCTGGGTTGCCCTTTCAGGACCAGCAGCCCTCCCTCCGAACCCCTGAACCCCTGAACCCCTGAGAGGATGCAGGGGGGGGGGGGGGGGGGGGGGGGGGGGGAAATGCAGGTTATTGAAATGAAATGGATCCACTCTAAATCTGTTTTTCCTTCCCCTCTGTTCTAATAGTACTGGGGAGGCAAGAGGAGAGCGGAAGAGAAGGGGAGAAGCCAAGTCCTCCCGAGGCATGATGGGATTAGTGCCTCGGGGCTATAGAGCGATTGCGGCAGCCCCGGATAGAGAGGTTCAGGTGTAGCGGCTCACCCCTGTAGTTAAAGAGATTATCAACAATGAAGATAATCTAAAGAAAAGTTACTCCACTTTCCGCGGCCATGATGAAAAGTCTGCGGGGGTTTTTTTTTTGGAACAAATTCCCAGAAAAGGCTTTTTATTGTATAAGCGCCGCTGCAGCCAAGCAGGCTATACAGGTGGCCATGTGCTCACCCTGTGATCCCCAGAAGCTCCACTCGCCTCCATAAACTTAATAAAACAGAGAGAAGGGATGATAGGCTTTTATATTAAAAGCCATATATTCTGATTAATTCTTTCTTTTTTTACATTGACATTCCACGGTCTCCGGGAGAAAGAAAAACAAGAGGGCGAGAGCAACGGATTCCGTGGCGATGCGGGGAAACCTGGCTGGATGAAAGTGATTGGCGGATCAAGTGTAATTCTACTAGATGAATATTCACTGCTTAGCCACAACTGTTTAGCCCAGCGTGTCTTTTATTCGAGCTCTAATGAAAAATCAGTGCAACACGCTGACGCTTTGTGCCCGAATAAAGTCTCCAGCTGCTTCTGCGATGCCAGCGCCACGCAGTTAACGGCGCAACTCTTTAATTTTGGGATGAACATGTCGTCAAATCGACTCATTTAGACGGTGGCGTTTATGGATCAGGGGAGGACTGTGTTGTTGTTGTTGTTGTTTTTTGGGCGGGGGGGGGGGGTCTTTTTATGAGGGATGTTGTGAAGGCGGAAACTTCAAGCATTGTGAAATGGGGGAACCATCTGTGACATTCCCGGTGCTGAAACAAATCACTGTTAATGGCCATATGTCTCCACAGCACCAGGCCTGCTACTCCGGCAGCTTTTATGTAGAAGGATATTTTAACATCGCAATGCATGTAAACTTATGATTCGATTTAAGCAAAAAGAGTAAGCCCAGGTATTCGTAACTTTTGGTTTGGGAGGTGCACGTTTGTGTGTCTGTGTGTGTGTGTGTGTGTGTGTGTGTGTCTGAGTCTGTTTGAGGTGTGGGGGGAGGGAGGGAGGGAGGCGGCGGGGGCAAATTCAGCACAAGAGGGCTGTGAGAAAAACACACAACCTTATACACCAGCGCACTCAAATCAATTTTAAAGCAGAGCCGGAAGAAATTCCTGTACCAGTGAGCCCCGAGGTCCTCGTTCGAGCCGAAGAAGAACAAGTACACAGAAGTGTAGGAGAGCGAGAAGAAATAAGAAGCCGCCGGAGAAGAAAAAAAAAAAAAAAAAAGAAGAAGAAGAAGAAAAAAAACTTCCCCAGATTCCAACTTGCAAATAAAAAAGCAAAGCAATCAATCATGTCGGAGAGAGCCCTCATTCCTGGCTAGCCGTTCCGGGGAGCCGCAGAATGAAATCGGACAAGACTAGAATATGCAAACTTATTCGCTCTTTCTGGACGGATGGGGGGGAGGGCGGGGGGGGGGGCTTGAGCGGGAGGGGTCGTCGGGGGGGAGAGGGGGGGGTGATCCGAAAAGATAAATGGGCATTCCAGGGGACGACATGGGCGCCTGTTAAAAGTTTACTGTCACAAACACTAATTAATCACCGCACCGGCGGCTATTAATCATATATTAATGAGATGGTCTCTTTACTTTGGCCTGTCCGGGCCCTCCCCCCCCCCCTCTCTCGGCCCCGTGGCCCCTGGAAGCCACATTGGGCAGAAAGCATCCAGGACTCAATTAATCTTCTAGCACCTCCGCCCGCTCACAGACAGACACCTTCATTGAAAAGAGGCAAATAGCGAGGACATTTAAACTGTCCATATTTCAGCGCGTATTTTCCGGGACAGTTAATCACCCCGGCGGGGGGGGGGGGGGGGGGGGTTACTGTGTGGAGCTTCGGCTGTCTCTTTTTAGACGCCGGTATAAAAGGCCGCCAGACAGAGGGATATATTGTGTCTTCATTCAACATTTAATCTTTTCTAGTTGCAGAAAGGTGAGAGTGACGGCCGCGAAATGGACTCGGGCATATTATTTCGAGCGATGCCTTTTTGATTGTTGAAATTGCGCCTCTAAAACACATTCAGCCACGTCAAATGAAACCTCATGTTGTGGTCAACCCCTGCTGTCCCTATTGCTCCCGGGGTATTGATTGGCCTGTTCCCTTAACTGTGTCCTCTGGACATAGAGTGCCGCTGAGGTGTAGTTATTTCATTGTACTCGGCGACAGGCTCGCAGAGACAGTCTGAACGCGCTTGAATAAGATCTCTGCGCCAAAGTGAAATGTCAAGCGGCCATTGCAATCTAATGATAATTGGATGCCGGGCGAGACGGTGCTGCTTAGAGTCTATTGTGTTCGAGCGCCACAAAAGGAAGATTGATCAAATCTCACCCACATTCTTTTGATAAGAGTATACAATCAGCATGGAGGTGTGGTTCCCTTCCACCAGCGACCATGGTTTTATGCCCCAGTTTATATTTCCCACGGAGATGAATAACTTGAGAGGTTGATTTAGATGTTCTGGAAAATTACATTACTTTACCCCCCCACACACACCGGCCCCGCAATCCTTCCTGTTCTCTGGAATTGTCCCTCATAATATTAGATGGTTCAGAGTAAAATATGGTCCTCTTCTGACAGGCCCAATCTGGTGCTGTCGGTGCAAGTAGGAAAGAGAGGTAGTAGGTGGGTAAAAAGTAAAACTATCACGTTGCTGTTTTGAGTTATAAGGGACATCCTTTATTAAGGTGCCGCTATTAGTTGAGGCTGTGGTGGAAATGCACACTACGCCACGAACCACAGTCCCAGCATGCTTCACTTTGAGGTGATTCCAATGGAAAAGCTTTTAGATGTTCAGCTCCATTAAATAAACTCTGTTCATCCACTCCTGGTTATTGTCAATCGACCACAAAAAAAAGGTCCGCTTCGCAGAGGAGGAAAATATTTGCGCAGCTCACAAACAAGTGTCTCAATGTGCAGTTTAATATTGTTTACATGTTTATTATTACCAGATAACCTTGTCATTATAGACAGATATTTGATCTCTGCAGTTCAATGTATATTTGATTCAGCGTGTATTCACCAAAAAAGGCCAAAAAAATGAATTGTCTGCACAAATTTGACAACAACTGGGCAGACAGACTTCCACTCCAGTGATCCAGGTTTGATTCCCAACTCATACAAAGAACCTTGAGGGAAGAGAAGAAAAGAAAAGAAAAGAGAAAGGGGAGCGAAACCCTTAACTGTTTCAGTTGCATTACCTCAGCCAACGTTCTAGTTGATCTGAACCTAACCCCGACCTTAACTGAAGTTGTTTCACATGCCTGAACTTCACAGTTATGCCTCCACCTTTTATGTGACAAACACGTGAAAACGGTCTGTCCATTAGTCACATCGTCCTTTCTCGGTGGAAGAATGTAATGTTCACATAAATTGTGTTCACAAACACGTAATCTGAGTTCATAATCATTTCACACATTTCAGTCTTGTCCTAAGATGCTGGGCACAGCAAGCTATTTGGTATTTTAAATGTATGGAACCAAGAGAAATGTCATGAAATATCATGTTTTTATAAAAGTAATAACCCACTGTAGGCCATTACATGTGGAAATCAATGACATTACAGCTAATAAACAGTGCATAAGTAAAGTAAAGTCATAAGTCATCACTCTGTCATGTGATTTCCATATACAGGTACCAACATATGTTACAGGTTATGGCTAAACTGTGACACCACAAGATCATTATTTTTTTTCAGGCTATTTCATTTGTTTTTATTATTGTGCGAAATATAAATGATTTCACAATATAAGACATGCATTATTATGATACTATTTTACGTCATCACACCGTTGTAACCCCCCCCCCCCCTGCTCGTGAGCTGCAAGGTCGCGGCCCCGTGGGGTTGCTAGTCGGTAGGCTTTGTGTCCTCCGTGGTGAGAGACATGCAGCACTGTGTTTCCCTGACCTGTGTGCTTCCTCTGCAGAAATGTTTATCACACGTTGGGCATTTATAAACTGGAGGAGTGCATTAAACAGTAGAGGTGTCAGTGCATGCTGATGGAGAGAGCTGCAGTATTGTCCCTGCCTTATGTAGATCAGCCTAGGGGTCAGCCAGCCTACACACTCGGCCCGACTCCAGCCACATACTAATGCAGACCTAGTCCAGACCAACAACTACAGCGCGCAACAGCGAAAAGTACACAAACTAATACACGTGAGCCTCACCTAAGGTTATGGGTTGATCACACCGACGGTTCGTGATGGTGTTTGAATGTCGACGGTCACGGTGTCTAAGCTCTATGAAGCTCAGCAGTGAAAGCTGTCGCCATCTCTTTGGGGCACCGGCGCTTTTTCTCCAGAAATGCAGCTTGCGCCTCATTAATAGAACGGCGCTAAATGAACCGTGCCTCCACTTGACACCTGCAGGATCCCCGGCGCGGGCACAATAAAGCAAATGGCGTGTAAAAGTTACAGAACAGGGGGTCCGGAGAAGTTTAAGACGCAGGTTGACAGACTGTCGCGGACTGGAATACTGAACTAACGGGCCCCCGGAGGAGCTCAATGATTTTACATCCGACATAAACAAAAGAAAAGCCATTTCATACTCCTTGGACGAGCAGAAATTTCCCCCTCATCGCCTGACGCTCTTAACTCGGGCATCTATAACCTTGCAAGCAAGTTTGGACACGAGGTATCGAGGACCGGCCCTTTTCAGCTTTGTTTTCTCCAGAGAAATGAAGAATGCTCCGCTCCCAGCCTCCGCAGTTCATAATCCTTTTGATTTTGAGCTGCAAAGAGTTAATGTACACAAGGTTGCTAATGGGCTGAAACCCATGGCTCCCCTGATGGTGGAGGCCTGCTGTTTAATTACTTTTTAAACGTATGCTACAGCGGCACACACAGGCAGGCTGTTCTGGGTGGGATCAGGGCCCATCCTGCTGGAAGACTGGGGTTTGTCTTTCAAACAGACCTCTGGCTGGCCCACACCTTGAGGGAGCACACAGATATGTAAAGATATACAGTATATAACCTCCGGCCCACATGTGTCATACCCCTGATCTAGTGTGAGCCGCAAATTTGACAGCACAAGCAAAACCGCGCTCTAACCTTTCTACTTCCCTCCCTGTCTTTGAATGATCTTTACGGGACATTTGTTAATACCCTTTTAAACGGATGCGTTATGGACTCGAATCAAACCGGAATCTGAGACAAATGATCATAATTAACCACTCAGGCGGCCATTGGAATAATCGGGGCATGTAAAACCGTGGGCCAAAACAGAATCCCATTTCCATCAATGACCTCCAGACTGTGACACTTATCTGTAATAATGGCCCCCAAGTGGAGAGATGACATAATAAACATGCGACCCCATGGCCAGGTTTGTCAGAGAAATGTCCTTTAACTGCAGATACACTCTCTAATTGGTTTGCCTCTCTCATGGTGAGAGGAGCCCTCTCTGTAATTGCCCGCCAAAAGGAGCTGCAGTGTGCAGGCGCGAGGCGCAGCCCCCCGTGTAGGTCCGAGCTGATGGGTGCACTCATGTCCTTCAGTACATTACCCAGGAATCACCTGAGGAGGGTGACACAGATAGATCTCCCTCATGTGCCCCATGGGGGAACCTGATGGCTTAAAAGCAAGGTAGCCACGGGAGACCCATTGACCTGAGGACAAGAGATGGTGGGCATGTGTGATGGAGTGGGGGTGGGGGTGGGGGTGGGTTGGGAATAGAGGACGAGGAGAGGGAAGGGGAGAGGACAGTCATCCGTGCACTCCTGTCACTTGGTCCCTGTGCAGTCAGTCACTGTTGCTTTCATCAAGGACAGTGCTGGATCCTATACATGAACACACTGGCTCAGGCTCGCTTTGTAAACGTGCAACGTGCGCACTTTGGATAGCCGACCATGCATATCGCTCTAAATGTGTGTATTCAACATTCATTATTCTATAACTATGTATGCCTGAGCAGCATGGTGTACAATTTGGTTGCTGAGGTAGTTGGAACTGTCTTGAGTGACCCTTAATTCATTGGAAATGGGGAAATTATACTGAATAGAAGGAGATGCATGAAACAAGTCATGGGCATTGGAAGAATTACATTACTGGGGCTAAGAAATATTAATGTCTAAGGTTTAGTCCACAGGGTTGTGCAGACATTCTACTGGTGCAAAAACAATTTAGGTGATAATAAAAAGCATGGCAATAGATATACAGAGGGAGGTTTTACAGCCAGTTCTATAGTAGTCCACAAATTGAGGGTGATTGTAGGGGATGAGGCTGAATAGGGCTGGTTAGTAGTGAAGAAGCTGTTTAGGTGCTAGTCTTGGTCTTAATGGACCGGTTTCATCTCCATCTCCTACAACATAGTTTTAGGAGCAAGAAGGGTTGGTGGCAATCCTCCCTGTCCTTTTCTTCTTGCTTCGGAGCAATTCTTTGATGGAGGGCAGATGACAGCCAATGAACCGCTCAGCAGAGTGGACAACGGGCCACAAGGACACGGTCACGGTATAGGAGGATGTGAGGATGCTTTTGATTATTCATCTGTAAAAATAGACCTGGGTTGTAGCAGACACAACATTTTTTACACTGTTATGCAGATGACAGCTGTATTTCTACTATTAATCCAAGCAACATGAAGCAATTAGACACGCTCCAAGAATGGATGTCTCAAAAACCTTTTACAATTAAATGAAGAAAAGGTCTGAAGCTAGTATTGGTCCAGACACATCAAATGCACATATCACTCAACATCTTGACCTTTTGTCCACTAATGTCTCCTCTTGTTGCAGAAATTTGGGTGTCATCTTTAATTTTAAAAAAAAGGTGAATTTAGACAACTATGTCACAGTAGTTGTGCAAAGCTGTTTCCCAAATTCCCAAATTTCAGATCAGAAAAGATCAGATAATTTCTTTCGAACAAGAACCTGCTTTAATCCTCGACTACTGTAATTCACTGCAATTAGTCCAGAACGCCCCAGCTAGACTCCTGATCAGGTCCAAAAAGAGAGAACATATACTCCTATTTAGCTGCCCTTCACTGGCTTCCTGTTCATTTTAGGATCAATTTTAAGATTTGATGCGCCTGTTAATTAAATACCTACCTACCTGCCTACTAACTAACCAACTGGGGTAAGTGCCCCTGACCTGAATGTAACTTCTACTTGGACAAGAATGGATGACTTGAAGGAGGTATGGACTTTGGAAGGAGATAAGGCACTGATGGACACTAAGGCCAACAGGCTGGCACGATGTCTTAAGGCTTCCAGGTGAGAATCCATTGGACCCTGTGGCTTCCTTGTGTTTTCATATCAAGGAGGAAGACGGGCAACAGGGCAGGCGAATGAAGAGTAGAGAAGAGCTGTTCTGTTGAAGGAGGGAATTTGGGGCAGTCCTGACATTCAAAATATTTAAGAGGGGTGTGTGGAGGAGGGCGTTGTCACTGTTGGCAAACTGACTCTCCGGTCTGGTCCTGCAACGAAACTTGGCAACCTATATGGTCTTGTTAAGATGCGTTACAGCCAGGTGGTATTCATCTGTGTTTCCCTTCCTGTAAGGCCGCACCGTGATGTTCCTCAGGGCCCTAAGCTCCTGTTGTGTTTCACAATAGTCTTCTTGGGATAGCAGGTTTCCTTACAAGAAAGCTAGGAGCAGATAGTGTCTTTGTAGATGTCGGAAATCAATCTTTGGACTGTGGCGGTGTTTGTCTGCCCTCAGTTTTGGCTGTATTTTGGGGCCATTTGGACCATTGCATGGCCGGAACGATCACAGGAGAATGAGTGTAATGCATCTTTAATGAGAGAGTTAAAGTGGTCCAATGCTTTTTTTCATTCACAGGTTGGGAAGTTTAGCCGTTTAGCTTGTATTTGGGGAGTTCTTTGCTCAGATAATTCAAGCCTGTCAGTGTGTTTATAAGACGATCGGCTTGGGAATCGAGTCCTCCGAATATAACCGGCCTCCCGTGCCTGCAGCAGGACGGAATGCCTTGGTCAGCTCAGCGCCGGCATGTTTGTGGACAGCTCAGAAGAAAACTTGTGTCTGTGTGGTAATGTTAACATTAATGTTATGATTGGTTGGGTAGAGGGCCTTTGATGACACGCTTAATGAGAGGTCTTAGGGAGCAGCCCAGCGGGGCAGGGGGGAGACCTCCCACATCAAACACTAGCCCCCTTCTCCCCTTCTGCCCCTGGAAAAGTCAGTCACTCTCTCGCTCAGCCCTTTCCCCGAAGACGCTCGCTTTCTTTTCCGCTGTGCAAAGCGTGGCTAGGAATGTCATCTTGCACGTTAACAGGACATGTATGTATATGTGTGTGTGTGTGTGTGTGTGTGTGTGTGTGTGTGTGTGTGTGTGTGTGTGTGTGAGTGTGTGTGAAGCATCTACACATAGATTCAGCCACACAAGAAGGCAGCACCAGGGAGGAAAGATGAAGGGTAAAGTGGCTGCTGTTCAAAAACTAAGCTTGATAGCAACCTGTGTCCATAGTTAGATCCTGTAAGACATGGAGTCTTGTTGCTTTATGGTCTCCGTACAACCTTTCATATTCAGCCTGCTGGTCTAAAAAACAATTGTAAATAAATGTAAATAAAAGAAATGTAAATGTGCTCTGTCCACAAAGACTGAAAAAAACAACACCATGAAAGGATTACATGGAGGAGACACGGCTAGGAACAGAAATTGAAACACATTGAAATAGTGTGGTGGAAAGTAAAGCTGTGGAGGTTGAGGTCGCACTTGGGCATATACATTTACCTTCAATTTTCTTTATTTAACCATGACAAAACCCTTACTCTGGCTTGGTCACATGACCGTAACCTTCTAGTTGCATAAACTTTTTATTTATTTTTTAATTTTTTTAATTCACCAATTAGTGCATACAGGGACAGACAATATGGACATACTAACAGATACTAAAGTGACAACAAATAATAATGACTTACTTAGACAAAACAAAAAAAAGGGCAAAGACAAGTAACAGGGTAGTTTGTAAGATAGAGAGAGAAAAGGGAGGGAAAATAATAAGAATAACAAGAACATTATCGTTATTATTATTATTATTATTATTATTTTTATTATTATTATTGTTATAGTCTTCATAGTATTTTTTTTTTTTTTTTAAGTTTTACAAAATGGGTTTGGTTAAACAAGTGTTCTTATTCTTGTGTGGTTAGTTGCCTAAACTTAACCATTATCTAACAAAAATGGCGTAGTCAATTCTATTGTCACATTATCCTTTATTCACATTATTCTTTGTTCACATTAGTCATGTAACACGTCATCTGCGTTTCAGAGTTCATGCTCGTTTGACAAAACTGTGTGACATTCCACTACAACCTACACTTGAATGTAATCTAAATAAGTGGCGTGTCATGTGCCACACATACATGATGGATGCACATACCAGTCAAATAAACTCTCAGCACACCATGTTACCGAACAAGACCAAACACAGCTATTCACATCTCCGCAGATATCGGGGGCGGGGGGGGGGGTGGGGGTGCTTTCTGTGTGTGTCCCGATCTTCCCTTCCCTCTCAGAAGTTTACTCAGCTTGGGAATTACATCTTACAGATGGCTGGCTACGCAAAGGGGAACGGGCTAATGTCACAAGGGGAAAATATTATTGCAGGACTGACCTCTGTTTGAAAGTGCTCCGAGCGAGTGTTTTCTGTGAGTCCTGCAGTCCTGACCCCCGCGAGACATCGTCAACCTCATCAAAGACTTCACCACGTCGGGCTGCATTCACTAACTTCGCTTTCACATCATCTCTCAAGTGAAAAGTATCCACATACGGCAAACGATGACAATGAGGTCAGCTCATATTTACAATAGATGCCCGGCAGATGCACGAAGAAAAAGTGCTGTCTAGCCTTATCGGGCCTGAAAACCGCGATACATGTAACATTTAAGTTTGAATCATATCAGCAGGTTTTTTTTCGCCTCAAACTCCGAGTTTACACACATTTTGGACATCCAGCTCTTGCACATGGGCCAGAACAATTAAACCTTTCTATTTGAGGAGATGTAAGCCCCAGAGTGTGTTTTCTCAAAGAGACAAAAAAAAAAAAAGAATCCTTTGCGGTATTTACTCTAGACCACGCTCCAGTGATGAGCATCCCTCTGCAAATTAACATCAAAGTGTGCCTCGCTAAAAGGAAATGCTTGGGAAGTATATTTAAAAAACTCAGTGTGATTTCACTCTCCCGCCATCAGTTGGAAGCTGGAGAAAGAGAGGGGCTGTCTGTTACCGGGGCCCCCATCATAGCGCTTACATCACGGAGCCCATCTGGCTGTATGAATGTGCAGTGGGAAGAAAATGGCATCGACGTTTAATGTCAACATACGAGATTAAGACGCAATCGGTTACAGATATGTTTAAGATGATGCTAATCTTGATTTTTCTGCAGAAAGATAAATTCTCCCATGATGCAAATGTTAGTAAATTCCCCACTAACAGGGAATATCTACCCAGTTCACTATAGGGGTAGATAATTCAGGTATTACGCCGTGTCACTATGAAAGACTCCCACCGGAGAGAAAACAAAGAGCGGTTTCACGAACCGACCTTTTTTTAGCTAAAGGACCCGAAGCGGGAAGCAGACGTGGGAAAACTTTTGCTTTCTCGACACAGCTGAGGATGTCCAAAGCGAGATCGATTTTCTCAATCCCAGCAGACATCTTATGGCCATATGATGACCTGATGACCTTACACTGATAAATACAACACAGACATACTTGACAAATAGAATTCATACATCATAATTTAGAAATGTTTGTATTTGTCAGATTGACATTTTCACTTTTCAGCGCGAACGTAAGTAAAAAAGCTCAGACACAGAATGAAGAACATTATCTAGGTTTTCGAAGTGATTTACGAGTGCGATTCTTAGTTTTCAAAATAAAAGTAAGAAAGAGGTATGATGCTATGCACCCTATAGTATCTATCTATCTATCTATCTATCTATCTATCTATCTATCTATCTATCTATCTAGGTGGGGGTGGTGGTGAGATTTCTGCTCCCATACAGCCAGTCCAGAACTGACATATGTCCGTGAGCCTTCAGACATTAAATCCGCCTCTCCTGGTGCCCGTCACATGCTATCATCTCATGACTTTATGGATATGAGGATCATGGCCATGGAGACCTGTGTGTAACCTGCCAGCCTCGACCAACCTATGGGAGCCCGTCAAAAAAAAAAAAGCATGTGTTGTGACTCCTGGCTGATTGCCGATGAGCCTGTTAAATGATAGCACGATAGTAAGGATGCTACCGTGGAAGAAAAAGGACAGCGGCGTGATATATGAGCGTGACCAAATGTTTAAGGGAACTAATGCGTCATATGTGACACAGGTTGAAGGAGTTGGCTGTGAACTTGGCCTTTGGGTGATAAACCGTCTGATGGCTCCTAATTTATGATTATGCTGTGCGATTTGAGTTATGTGTGTAAATCTATATAACTATCGAGTTTTAGGCTTTATTGAAGATGCTTTTGTTGTATTTGTGTAATTACATTTATTGCCATTTTTTTAATTTGTCCTTGGAATAAATCAAATTAGGCAAATTATCATTGAATTTTAAGGCTGATAAAATAATACAAAAATCAAATACATATATATTAAAATATTTAAAAAAATCTCCAATCTGAGGAAATCACTGGTGTCCATGTATTTCAAATTGACATCAGGCTGCAATTCCCATTTGCATCAATGGAGGGCTGTACTTCACTCCTCCTTCGCCCGTCAGCAGCCTGGCGTCTCATACATGCAGTGTACATGATAGAGAACACACTAGGTCATGATCATATGGAGCATGTGAATGAAACAAAACTGCAACATTTTAAAATTGATTGAAAATGACAGTATAATATTTTGTGTAACGTATTTATATATAATATATAATAATATGTTTGTATTAGGATGTTTGTTATGTCAGGTGAGCATTATCCCTTGTCTATTGAAAAGGACACATTTGTATTAATTTACTCTTCATAGATATATATTCACAAATACACTAGCAATTTGTTTTCCTTGAATTTTCTTGTAGGTGAATTATTTTTCTGTGTTAAATACGCTTACAATGAAATCCAATGCTTATTATAAAGTATGATGAGTTACTCCATATTTGAATTTTGACCACAAGAAAATCCCACTGTACAGTAAACTTTCTATATGTGCCTTAATATCACACGCAAACGCCTTTTTTAAGTTTACAGTGATCCATTAAAAACCCATTAAATGAGGTCAATTCTTATGTCCTATCTGCAAACAAATGTGAACCTGTGTACATTTTGTGTAAAAGGAACAGTTCAATTCAGTTGATCTGACTTGATCTTTTTCAGGAAAATGACACTGTAAACTGTCATATACCCATTCAGTGGTACAGGGAAGTTGTTTGGTGAAGAAATGGAAAATACAAAATTCTTATGTCTTAAAATAAGTTTGAGATTTGAGATTGACTTTAATTACATACTGGATCTTTGCGTATTAAATATAGTCATTTATTGATACCATCAGTAATATACATACGCCCTAAAAAAGGATGTTGTGTTGATAATGACATATCTGTGTTACTTTTCAACGTATATTAATAGTTATGTGTTCTTATTAAAACGTGTTGCACATTAACACATTTTTAGAGTGTATATTTGATATCATATCACTGCCAGCATAATCCTCCAGATTATTAATTCCCAGAATCCTTTACTGGAAAGTATTAGGAATGATGTGGGCTCCAGGCCAGATGAACTCCGCTGCAATTCCTCTTTGCTCAACGTTTGTAAAAAGGGCCCTTCCAGCTGATTTAACACACACACACACACACACACACACACACACACACACACACACACACACAGACATGCTTAACTCATCCCCCTGGTTAACCAAAAGGCTGCTGCTGCTTAAAGTGATTTTCTCCTCCTTTGTGAGACGGACTGCATGCAAATCCTATTGCAAGGAAAATTTGATAAATCAATTAAAGCCGGTGGGGGGGAGGGAGGGGGGGGGGGGGGACTTATATGATTTTAAGTGTCTGGATGGAATACTGTTTGCTGCAATTTGTTGAACATTTAAGCTAATGATATTAAGGTCGATCCATCAAGCAGGTTTGAGGGCGTTCTGGCGAGGGGCTATGAATGGGCATGAAGGGTGTGTGTGTGTGTGTGTGGGTGGGGTATGAATGGGTAAGGTGGTTTGTGTGTGTGTGTGTGTGGGGGGGGGAGCAGCTGGTCGGCCACGGATTGACTTAACCTCTGTCACTTTGATGGCCTTTGTGTTTTTGCGCTTGTCCAAAAGACAGGCAGATGTCCCCATACCCCCCACGGACAGTGGTGTAACTGGGACACACCCTCACAGGGGGCAAATACACACTCAAGTTAACCCTCAGATTACACTCATGTATACACACACACACACACACACACACACACATCAACATCAGTTCTGTAGCTGGGAGGTAGGTAGATAGATAGATAGATAGATAGATAGATAGATAGATAGATAGATAGATAGATAGATAGATAGATAGATAGATAGATAGATAGATAGATAGATAGATAGATAGATAGATAGATAGATAGATAGTAATAGAGCCACATTAACAATCATCTCCCCTTTGGCTTCACCATTCCTCCTTCCAACCCATTACCCCCCACCACCACCCCTCTCCACCCCCTCACACACACACCCCCATCCGACCCCCCACCCCCTGCTCCGAGTGAAAGGGAATTCACCCTGTAATGAATGTTAACCAGTCAGGAGATGAGAGAGGCCAAACACTGACTCTTGCTCCGCGTCAGTGTTGCGATCCACTCAGGCACACCAGCATTTGACTGAGAAGTTTTTAATAGCCCTCTGGAGTTGCTCCATAAATAGCGTGTCTTTGGGCATATTTGTCCCATTTCCTTTCTTTTGAGAGGACGGCTATTGTGCGCCACTAGCAGCCAAGGCAATCATTTCCACTGGTTCGGGCAATTTGTGATTGTTGGGAGTATGGATGGTCTTGATTTATCATCTGTGCTCAATTAAAATCTGTGGGTCAGATTAGGGCCACATGTGAGATGGCTCAGCATCTCCCGGTCAAGTCTCAGTCATTCTCCAGTTGTTTGTTAGCAGATGTGCTCATGTTTTCATTTCCAACCTGTGAGAATGAAATATTCTATAACATGTCAGCCAGCCAGTTACCCTATTAGCAGCTACAACACAACAAAAACAATGTAACAGCCTACTTTTTAATAGGAATGACATAGAACTATTGATCAGTAAATAGAGAGGATGCACATTGCAAATAGGCATAATAATCAATTAAAAGTATAACATATTATAGAATAATACTGTTTCCACATTCAGTTTTGTGTGTGTCTGTCTTGCTGCTGCTGCTGTGTTATTTAATCCACATTAAAAGTTAAAGCTTATTTATCTCCATCTTTGCCTCATCACTGTGGTGTTTCTTCACTGCTCTTCCCAGAGATCACCTGTCAATCAAACAGTGTGTCCAGCACTGTGACGTCTTTCTCCTTGGATTTTCTGTTGATGGGGTTTCTGTAGGTGGCGCTCTTTTCTTTTTTCTGTCTGATTGATGCTCAAGCTAACCACCCAGTTCTTCTTCTGTTTATTCCAAACATCCTGTCACTTCCTGTCCAACACAGGACCCCCCACCCCCCCCCACCCCGCAAAGACACCGGGTGTTCAGAACAGCAAACGTAAAAGCTTTCATTAAGTGAGTAATAGGTTGAATCACTGTTGTGCTATATAAATCAGAAAAGAGTAGTAAAATGGAAATTCATTTACATGAAGCGCTTTTACTTTGAAGTGTGAGAGGGGCTGACTTTTTACTGTCACCTTTCCAAGCCCCTTTTTACAGTGCAATGATAGCAGATGATTCAGCTGTCCCTATACGCCAGGCCCATTATCCAGAGCGTGAACTTGTGAACTCCTGACGGGGACAGTGTACCTGCCTCTGAACCCTCAGCCTGTCTCCCCCCTACAGTGTCCTCAGGGTGGGTGGTCCCCCTCCATTCACAGCCACAAGATGAGAGGGTGGGTGCGGGGAAAGGTGGGGCAAGAACAATTCCCATAGACAAAGAAGAGGGCTGGGGGAATTCATTAAGCAAATTAGCCATACAAGACATCTTTATGTCCATCCTCTCTTTATCTTTTCCTTTTTCTCTCTCTCTATCTGAGTGTGAAGCCCATCTCCAATGGGAACAAGCAGTGCAAGATGACAGCCATTGTTCGCGCGTTATGCATCACTCTCCCACTTACAATTAAATGAGCATATTTCCTTCTCCTCTTGCACCGACACATTTAGGAAATGTCGCCGCATGCAGCATCCTGATGATGTTTTACATGAGGTTTTTAGACAATGGAGGCCCGGCCTGCGAGGCGGCGGCGTTTTTTATAAGTGTCTCTGCAGCTGTTAGGGGAGACATCCGTGAGTTACTGTGAGTTGTAAATGTTCGGATGAATTCACAACACTGTTACAGCCGTCAAATAAAAGCTTACTATGAAAACATGGCGTAAAATGGCCTGTTTTATAGGAACAAGTGTTACCATTATGTTTCGGAACAATATACGGCGTAGTGTCTGCACAAAATGGATGCGCTGATTTGCAGATGACATGCTCCTCGCTCGAATGATCCCCGCTTTATCACGTGTCTGCAATTACATACAGTAAAGTAACCATTAATTTTGCAACTGTTTACTCAGCATAGATTTTATAACAACTGCAGGTTTGCCATGCATAGTTTTGTGCCTTTGCCTATTTGAGCCTTTTGAGCAATTGCCAACTGTTTGACAATTACATAAAGTTTTGTTTTTTTCATAGCGACTGTGCTGAAGATGCTCTGTTGCAGTGGGAGAGAGAGGGAGTGGTGAGACCTACTTCCCAGGTTATTAGAGACCCTTCAGTTATTGGGTCAGTGACAGTGTGCCTATGCAACCGAGCACATAAAGCATGTGACAATGGGCCTGAGAAATCGTTGCTTCATTTAACTGCATTAATTAAAGTGCTGAGGTGTTTATGCCTTTTATAGCAGCCCAGGCCCCGCGGTATTGACACAGCAGCCCGGCATGCGTCTGAACGCAATGACAAATTACACGGGTGCCACGTTTGATTAATAGCCGCTTTAACATATATGTTAACCATGAAACATTTCAAATGTAATAGTAAAAGAGCACATTATTCACTTTTGAAATGGTCCTTCTTATAACATCAAGATGCGCATGAATCATCACAAGAAAGCTTTTTTTTTTTTTTTTTTCATTTACCCGAGGCTGGCGCACAATCGTTCCAACAAAGACCTGCATCATCACATTTTAGGATTGAAAAAGATGCCTTCAAATGTTTTGAATATCCTCTGACTTTCATTAAATTGTTGGGCTGGCGAATGGGTCATACTAACTGGCAGCCTGGTAATCCATTAACGGGACTGACTGAGCTGCACTACAAATAGGGCTATAGGGCTAGAGCGGCCCTATCGCCCTCAACTGGGTTGAATGACCTAGGTTACCCTTTTGAAAGTCCGATCTACAGGATAATTAGAGCCCAATAGCTCCATGTATGTGGCTGATTGCAATGGACAACTCCATTGCAAACATTTCATCCACACCGTAGATGACAGTGTGGCAATTTAGTTAAAGTCCATTTTGTTGTTTGGTGGTGTATTTTTCTTATTCCTGTGGATAATTGGCCAAACGTGTATGATGTGAAGTTACATTGAGATATTTCCAGCAGCTACAATGGAGTTTAATAGCAAAAACATTTTCAATGATCTAAAACATCAACGGTAAACATCAGGTTTTGGTGTCAGCCCCTCAGAATCAAAGAGCAAGGACTTCTTTCTAGACCGATGTTCAACAATCATACAGGTAGAAATCCATCAAAGAAGAGGAAGAGACAAATTTATCCGCCAGTAGCCTCAAAAGACCATACTGCAATGCAGCCACAAGACATGTTGTGTTTTGAGTAAGGGCTGCTCCCAAGATCATAGACAAACTCCTTGGCTAGCTAGCGATATTTATTCGCCCACATTTGATTGAAAGCAACAAGGTCACGCACCTTCCCTGGAGGTTGTCAAAAGGCATTCTGGGATACGTTAGCAGTCTCCACTCGACCGCAGTCGCAGTGGAGAAGTGTTTGCTTGCTGCATAAGGATAACCGAGGACGTTATACGTCTTGAGCTAGCTTTAAATGCTCCTAGGGTGCGCCGTTACCCTATAGAGCAAAGTTGGCAGCATGTTGACTCCAAAGTGCCCCATAAATGCAGACATATATTAATGGACAGAGGGGGGAGGATGCTATTAAAGTCAAAGCCTGCTCTTTCATCATCTTTGAGTAAATACAGTAAGCTATTTATAATTGCAGCACCATTTTAACATTTTATGGGATTGCCTGCCAAACAATTGATAGACTGAAATAGCTTCTGGAGGCTGACTTTTGTTTGGAATCCTGCAGTCCTACCATCACATTAACAGACTTTTTTTTTTTTAACATTGATTAACATGGGGGTGTGAAGGTGGTTTGGATGTTTTTGATCCACATAAATCAGCTGAATAGTGTCAGATTACACTACCAGTTTTACTTTGAAGTCTAAACTCTTTGACCTCCACATTCCTGAATCTGAACGCAATCGTGATCCGGTGTAAATGATGCACCCCCTGCATTAAATACAAAAGACCTGTAGCACACGTAGCGAAAGCTGACAGTAATTGCTTGCCATTTAATTACCTTGCATAAACCTAGGAAGAGTCTGAAGCGCGGGATAATCTCGCCTCACCCGGAGACTCCTCTCATAACACGCTCTTATCACCCACACATTGCCCACACACACACACACGCACACACAACTCTCTCTTTTATAATAACATTGAAATGAGTATTTCTGTGTGGTGTTGCGGCTATCTGGCGGCGCTGCAGCGGTCCATACCGCGACACCTCGTTAAAATACCAGCTGCAGCCCCAGCCATAAACCCACGGAGTTTGTGTTAGCTGATAAGCCTCAATAGACTTTAATGGCTGCATTTACCCGGTCAAACTAATATTATTGTTAGACATGATATTGCGACGTGACAAGTTGCTCATGTCCGGGGGAACGAAGATTTTCACTTCCCTGGTGTCCAAAGGGATGATATCCCATAGCAACAACATTTTAAAGTTACTCTTCGGAGTTGCAGGGCGTGGGGCGGTAACAGACGATCGTCTTAGTGCACATGAAGTTATAATCGCATTGTGACATCACAGAGTAATTTCTCCTCAGGAAAGGCTGTTCATTTTGCTCACTTCCACAAACAGAACATAAGTCACTGTAAATATATGATGCCCCAGTGAATATGTAATAATCTCAGCGATGCCGTGGCCTACCAGGGAGAGAAAAGACCTGTTGAAAAAGAAGCTATTTAATTAAGTCGCTAACAAAATACAAATCTCAATAGCTTGGGAAATAATTGTGCAACCCTCATTAAGCATTCCATCTGGGCAATTACCTTCTTTTTAGCCTCCCGGCGTTATAAATGACTGGCCGGTAATTGAAGCTAGCAGTCAGCGGGAGCCCGAGATGAACTGAATTACACAATGTCATTAAAATAAATACATCAAATAATTATCCAATGGAAAATAAATGGACTGAACGCGTGTAATTGTTCTTTCGAATTAGTTCCTCCACCATTCTCCGAGCCGCCACTCGCCGTCTCCTGGAGCGTTTTGTCTCGGGGTAACGCGAAGCGGGGGGGGGGGGATCTTCAGAAGCATTATGCCTGGAATAGCAATAAATATTTAATTTCTCTGTAGACGATTTGGTAATTGCATAATTAGTCTTACACTTTTCACGAAATTGGTTCATTTGCCACATCATTTAGCATTACATAACGGTATCGCGAAAGTGTAGGTGGTTCCCACGCTCGTTTTATTTCCACATAAAAGAGTAAACAGAGCTTTGAAACAAATCTCTAATTGCACTATTTACAAGATTAAGCAACTGAAGAAAACCTAATTTCGCGTTCCAAAAATAGTACATAAACTCCGGTGAAACCATTGTAGAAGACATGCCTTTGTCCTCTCTGACAGATTAGTTTCTTGATTTGCTAAAAAAGGGAAATCCTTTTCTTTTTTACCTTGAACTCTGCGGAGGAGCATGTGCTTGAAACATTTTCAGCTGAATTGATAGTGACCTGATTTATGGGCCTTATTGCACGGTATAATTAATTTTATGCATATGACTTCCTTTACAATTACCATGCTGGCCGATTGGAGAAGTTCACTGCTTATATGAAGCCATCAATAATTGCAAATTCATCACTGGGAGGGCTGCACATCTGCATGAGAGAGGAGGGGGGGGGCAGAGAAATTGTCTTGCAGAAGTGAGATATTCTGCAAAAGGGCAAATGTTCCAGGTTGACTAAACCCCTTAAAGAACTGTGCATAACAAAAGTGAAGGACATTTGGAGAGAGTCAATGTCTCGTCCTCCAATCAGCCAAATGTTGGAAAATACGTAGATCCCTTTTTATTCATTTCCATGTTATAAATGGTGATGGGTATTAAAAAAGCAAAAACCGAATGATTATACTTTAGAATGAGTTTTCCAAAGGTGACAGTAAGCGAAAACACCAAAATTCAAGATGCCACTCAGTTGTGCACATTGATATAAATACTTCTCTAAGATCCCTTTTGGACGCTGGATAAAAGGCGCCGTTACTAAATCCGCAAAAAAACGTAGGGATGGGTAGGTTAGATAAACCAGCGAACCGACAGATAAGAGAGATGCAGAAAGGTAGAAAGCGAGAGATAAAAAGAAAGAGAGCGGGGAGGGAGAGCGGGAGGAAAAGTTGTTGAAAATCAGACGGACAGGTGAGAGTGATGTGCTGGAGGTTTTCCTCTCAGGTGTCTGTCAGGTGAAGCCCTGCCTCGATTGGACGTGAAGGTTGTGGGGGCCCCTTGGATGTGCGGAGGCCGGGTCAGGTCCAATCCCTGTTTTGTTTCACTAAGTGAGTGATGACCAAACTGGGGTCAGGAATAATGAAGAGAGCAGTCACCAGACACCTCCTGGAGGACACGCACGCACACACACACACACACACACACACACACAGGCCAATAGGCTGCAGAAGACTGTTGGGAAAACTACTCTGAAATTGTTATTTACTAAACTATTAAGTGCTGTACAATGGAAAAAAAAGAATGATAATTAACATGAAAATACTGACGTTTTTCAGACTAACACTACTAACAGTTCATATATATATATAAAGTTGCCTAAACACATTTTCATCAACGTGGCTGTGAAAAAATGGCCAAATATCAGTGGCTTTTCTTTTTCTTTTTCTTGACATTTTCAGGAACGTCTCAGCCTTCCAGCTAGGCTAAAACATAGCTAGCGTACGTAGCTAGCGTGCGTAGCTAGTTAACGTCTACAACCAGGATATCATTAGCGTACATCAAGCTTTCTCTGCTACGAGTTAACCATGCCTACAGATCTGACAGGCAGCCACATAATCCACGTTTCACTTTTGTTCGTTTTGATGTAACATTACGTTTAGTTTATTTAGTTTAACTTGAAAGTGATATAGCTAAAATGACATTGTCAAAAAAAAGTGGTAGGGACACGTCCATACCAGTTGTATAGGAATGCTATTCAACTACTGCAAAATAAAGTGAAACTTGTAATTACTATAGAGGCTGTCCAAGTAGACAGAGGTCACAACTTGAACTTGGTGGAATCCGACACAAACAACTGATCCAAAAAAAGAAGAAAAGAAATCAGTCGTAGTGGATGTTTCTCTGAAATGTCGCGTATATGAAGAAGAACACACATTTCTGACAGTTTGTGAACGGTTAACTGGAACACCTGAAGTACACAGATGATGATAATTCACTCGGCTCTCAAAAAAAAAGTCCCAGCACGCATTTCCCCAACAGCCGTGATCCCACAGGGCACACACACACACACACACACACACACAGACAGACTCCAGAAGATTCCCATATTAAACCACATCCCACCCCCCTTGTAAATCACGCTCCTTCTGACACCTGACATTATCACGTTTAGTCCAGGTAATTGAAACCCCTTACAGTCTATATCCGCTCCACAACGCATCACCTTTCCATTCGGCGAAACAATGACAAATACTGTATACCAACATATTAACGTCAGTCCCGTTCCTGTTTAAACACTGCTCCCCCTCATCGGCTGGGGAGGGATCTATATTAAAATGAAATGAATGCAGAGAGAGAAGAGGGGGGATGTTAGATGTATGACCTACGCCAGAAAACACATTGGGACTGAATTGATCTGGCTGACATGAATAATTTAGGCGACAGTAAAGGAGGTAATATAAATGCACACATATATTCTAATCTTTTAGCCGGTGGTCCGTAAATGCTCTGTTTTCTGCTTCCATCTACCCTCATGTGGAAAAGCAGCAGATGCCCCCCCCCCCCCGACGCTGGAATTAATCCAGAAATGCATCTCCTCCTCTATCCGGCGTTCAAAAACAGTTCACACGCAGGCGTAATTATTCCCAGATTAATCCAGAACAAGAATTGATATGCACTCTCTTTTTTTTTGTGTGCAGTTAGGGGAGCTTTTTTTTTTTTCTTCCCATCTTGACCTTCACCTTAACTGCAGCCCCATTTCCCAGGTAAGCACCCTGATAGGCGGTGACACCCGAGCTGTCATCCGGGGGGGGATCCCCGCTGTCCCTACGTGACACCCTGCGCCGGGGAGCGGATGTCCTAGCTTTGCCCTCAACCGCCTCAAACCTAAACACTTCCTGTGTTACGGTAAAGCGCAGCCGTGCGCCGTCTCCGTGTGCTTGTGGGAGACGAGGGGTTTTGGTGCTCCGCCAAAACTGCGGGAGTCACAATAGTCTTCGTCTCGTGCGAGTCGGGTGGGGGGACTCGGAGTCTCGGCGGCGGCGGCGCTAGCAGATGGCCCGCGGAAAAACACCAACAAAGAGCCACCAATGATTTAATGATCATTTCTCATTCACCCATTATTTATATGGGCATATAATCAACTGACACGCGATATTTCATTTGTGGGGGGGGAAGCTCCCGAGTCAACAGGAGGCCCGAGTCCGCGTCGGTTTCCCTGCCGAGGAGGAGGAGGAGGAGGAAGAGGAGGAGGAGAGAGACGTCGTATCCGCGGGCTTCCGGGGCGTGAATTTATGACGCTGATTACGGGACGTTTTTTTCTACGACACACCTCTTTCAATTAAGCGGGTGATAATGAACGCGGCCCCCCTGACAGGTGTTTTTGTTGCACCGCCGCTGATTTCCATGTCAGACTAATTTGGTGGAGAGGGCTGATGTAAAGAAGGTCAACCCCCCCCCCCCCCTCCCCCCTCCTGTGTAACGCCTCGGCCTGAGGATGTTCCCCGTGTAAATACACAACAACGGGGCAGGTGACGGCGTTGGGGGGGGGGGGGGGGGGGTGTCTAAATGGGTAGGTAATGAGTTGTGTAGGTAAAACAACCTGTGCGGGGGAACCGACCCGGAGGTTCAGGTTAATTAATGAAGTGATCCGGGGGCCCAGGGAGGAAGACACAAGGCTTCCACCCCCCCACCCCCACCACCACCACCCCCGAGCAGCAGGTCACAACACTGACAGATGCCCTATTACGATGTTAATGATACCGGGGCCCGGGTCAGATAATCATATTCAAAGCTTTTTTTTTTTTTTTTTTTGCTGCTAGATAACAATCAGAAGCGCGCATGCCAGCGATGGCTTCCCCCGATGAGGGCTGATGCTGTTTTAGAGCATATGTGGCACAAGCCGAGGGGATCCCCGAGCACCCCCTCCCCCCCACCTCCCCCACCTCCCTCCCACCGCTGTCTTTGTGCTTTAACCTGAATGGTTGAGCCTCGAGGGCCCAGCCAGGCCTGAGCACTGATCAATGCGATCAAGACCCGATAAGTCCCGCTCGGCTCGGCTGGCTGTCACAGCACGCGCCACATGGACTCACCGGGGATCTATCATGTTAATCGCTTGATTGTGTGTGTGTGTGTGTGTGTGTGTGTGTGTGTGTGTGCAGCTCAGAATATGTGGCTTCTCCTGATTTATCTGTGTGTGTGTGTGTGTGTGTGTGTGTGTTCCACGGTTGCAAAACGCCTCTATCCTCCTTACAATCTCAAATAACTCATCATCATCATCATCAGCAGCAGCAACACGGTGAAGGAGAAGAGGCGGGGGGGGCGGGGCATCCGATGGTCCAATGATGTGGAAAATATGAACAGAGCGAACGAGAGGCCAAGAGGCAAAAGAAAAACGGGCGGAATTTATTTCCCAACCTCTTGTCAGCGAGGGAGCATTAATCTAGACGCAACCTCTCGTCGTGGTGTGAGTGACTCCCCCCCCCTCCCCCCTCGCCCCCCCCCCCCCCCCTCCTCGGATCTCTCTCTCCCGCCGGCCACCACTCCTCTGCTCCCTCATCCCAAACATTAAATATCACCTGCCGTGATTAATCCCAACTTAATTAAATCCATCAGCGAGACAATGGCCGGCCAATGAGGTATGTAATCATTCACATAGTAAATTAAAAGGAGTGAGGGCGCCTCCATGTTGCCCGCTGACAGAGATGGAGAGGATGGAGCAAGGGGGGGGGAGGGGGAGGGGGGTCCCAGAAACTCAGCTGGGGTGGTGGTGGTGGTGGTGGTGGATCTGCCTCCGTTCAGCGCACCTCATCTACAACGCACAGATGCGCACATACACACATGAATGGACGCTCACTCTCTCTCTCTCTCTCTCTCACACACACACACACACACACACACACTCGAATGGTGTGTTCCAATCAGCCTCCTCTGCTCAGCACTCGGAAAATAATGTGAGATTTCTCTCTTCCTACCCAACCTGACCGAAGATGAAGATATTTGATGACTTCCATTTGCAGAGTGTATGTGTGTGTGTGGGGGCGTGACCGTGTCTTTTATGTTCTCGGCATACATGCGATGCATATGCATAACTTATACGCACCTCTGTTACTTATCTGACATGTTTGACGTCTTCCACGTTTCAATTTGTTGCTGTTTAAATAACTTGTACATTTTGGATGATTCTCCGAAAGCACTTCCGTCTATACACCTGGAAAAAACAGCATTTGGAGGTCGTCCCGGCGGCTCGGCGGTCTGAGGCGTCATCAGGTTTAAATCTGGACCAGGACCTGTGGCGCCTGTCATCCCTCCTCTCTCTCTCTCTCTCTCTCTCTCTCTGTCTCTCTCTCTCCCAGTCTTTCCTGTCTCTCTCTGCTGTTCACTGTCCCATATAAAAAAACCTTAAAAAAGCATTTGACAATAGGAACAACACCTGTCATGCACAAAGATGCACAAAGATGCACACATACACAACACAGGCATGCACGCACACACGCACTCACACACACACACACACACACACACACACACACACTCGCTGGTCCTGTTCTTAAGGTCCTGTGAAGGTCACAATCAGTCTTGGCCTCGGTCTGCACCCACAAGGAGAACAGATGTTTCTGGGAGTGGATGATCCTATAGGCATTCAGGTGCTGCTCCCAAACGGCCAAGACAAATCGCTGTGCACACACAACATGCACACAAGCGCACACACACACACTCACACACACACACACACACACACACACACACATACACATAATGGGCAAATAGCAGCCACAGCTGGGATGTTAATGCCAGCAAACAGGATTATCCTCAGAAAGGATTTCTCTGCTAAGCATTTCCTCTTAATTAGATTTCTCAATCTCAGGGATGAATTGCCTTTTAGCAGCGAGAGCTGCCACTGAGGGAGCTGTTAGCTCCTTATAACTGAATTAAATGCATAATTAGTGATACAATTACATTAGCCGAGGGTCTTTTGTATTTGTGTGAGTGAAGGGGATAAGAGAGTGAGGGTGGAAGGGAGAGCATGTCACTGATGTGCCAGCGAGGGACACTGACATGTGATATATATATATATATATATGTGGGGCTGCAAGACGCCGTGTAGCAGCAGGAAGTGAGAGAGAGCGAGCTGCCAACAGGTGAGCTGGTGTGGATTTTAGAGGGAAAGTGTGAATATGCCTTTGCAAAGAGAGAGTGCAGCTATGGCAGGTGAGGAGAAGGTCACCATCACCATGTGTATTTTATTTATTTATTTTTTTCAAACAGCACAGCTGCAGCATGGGGAACAGAACGTGGGCCACCCAATATTTGTGCACGGTGTGGAAATTTTAATGTCAGATATTGGAGCACACATTAACCCCTGATGCTCCTATTTACTAGATGTCCACCGTGTGGATTCCTGGTCAATTCATCATTAGTCCTTCTCACACACACACACACACACACACACACACACACACCCAAACATACACTGAGCACACGCCCTGCTCACACCTCTCCCCTCCATCCACGGTGCGTATCCCCGGACCATTCATCACCAGGCTGGCGCTGACAGTGACGGATGGGTCAGCCCGCCACTGGCACTACCCCAGCCAAAGACTCATACGGCCCCACCGGCAGACTGACAGCTGGAGCAACATGTCAAGTGGTGGAGAGACTGCGGCCATTAATAACCCCCGTCACATGATCCGCACACCGCACACGTTGGGGGGGGGGGGGAGGGGGGCCCGGTGGGTGGGGTGGGGGTGGGGGTGTCCACCACCTAGGCGTTATAGGCCAGGGAGGGAGATGTCACCGTGAGCGGGGGCGACAGTCATGGACGCCTGATCTTTAATCAAGTGTGCGGGGATGCTGGGTAATGAATATATCCCTCACAAATTGGAAGGCGTGTGGCGGGGGGAGCGACGGGGACGGGGATGGGATCCGGTGACCCGCCCGTGGCTCCGGCTGCGACCCCGGGGAGCCGATCCTCTTCAGGCTGACCCCTCCCGCCCCTTCTGACCACATGTAACGTGTCATTCATTCAGTGAGGGTGTGATCATAATCACCGGGGGGGGGGGTGGGGGGGTCTGCTGGATGAGGCCTGAAATCAGCCACCGGGATGAAACTGTCTGTGGATGTTACGTGTTTTTATTGTGACGCTTTTTTGTTGTTGTTGTTCTCATGTTTTTATTGTGTTTTTTTAGTGTTAACACTGTCTTCAAATCAGATGTACCTTATGGGTCAATGAATGGATGGATGGATGGATGGATGGATGGATGGATGAATGAATGGATGGATGGATGGATGGATGAAGGAATGAATTAATGGATGAATGAATGGATGAATGAATGAATGAATAAATTAATGAATGGATGGATGAATTAATTAATGGATTAATGAATGGATGAATGAATGAATGATGGATGAATGAATGAATGAATGAATAAACGATACCAATACCAGTCTTCAAATTTCACCATTTTCATGCCAGAGAATTACAAGTATTCAGTGTTTCCTCCCAGACTTTGATTCTGAAACAGCGTCTAGACACTGAAACACTGAAACCCCCAAATGAAAATGATCAATTCTTCTAGGGTTCCTCAGCTCTTCCAGGCAGGGTGACCCACTGCACCAACCTGATAGTAGGAGAAACTCTGGGATACATCGCTGACTTCAAAACTACTTCAACAATCAAATGAATAAATACAACGTGCAAAGAAAATCCAATTAGGAAGAGGAACGGAGAGGTTCCATCACGATGACGGCAGAAAGGTGACTGGATATTTAATCACATATCGGCAATATATTGGCAAACCCATCTATAGATCTAACACTGTTGCATCTTTCTAAGGCATTGTTTAACTAACAGCATTAACGTTTTAGCTCTTAATTGACTTTCACCTCTCCTTGTCCGACGCGCCTGATGTACGCAAGGCGGGAGGCGACTGCGCAACTGTCCGTCGTTGCGCTCGTGCATAAGCCGTTTATTTCCACGCCGTCTTTAGGAGCTGAGATGATCCTTTAATCCAATTCTGCACGGCAATCAAAGTTCGATGAATCAGGCCCATTATAAGCAGACCTATGGCCGTGCGGGGCGTTTTGCATGTCATTATTGGTGGTGGTGGTGGGGGGGGGGGGGGGGGGGGGACTGCACCATAACAAAGCTGCTTTTAATGAGATTCCACAAAGCTCCAAATCAAGCAATTCCACCACGCATCCCGGCTAATTCGGTTAAAAAATAATTCATTCCTAAAGACAATCGCTAACTGAGGGGACGGAGGGGAGGGGGTTCGTCCTCCTTGACGACGACGGCTTCAATTTCAACCTTCACAGGGGAAGAGGCCCTTATCCCAATGAAGGAAATATCATTATCCACGTGAGGGATATTAGAGAAAAGTGTGTGTGTGGGGGGGGGGGGGGGGGGGTAGAGAGAGAGAGAGTGATTAACTCGAATGTCCTCGATGTCCCCCAGGCTCGCAAATGTAGATTTGGCAGACAGCGTGAGAGGCTTTGGAGTGTAAGTCATTCCACGTTAAGCTAATAAAATCAGATAATGCGCGGCTAACGCTAGCTCCGCGGCGCTAGGCCCGCATGAGCAGGAGAATAAATGTGATATCCAATGCTAGTTTATACAGAGAGAAAATTCCAACCCCCCCCCCCCGTTGGACTTTCCATGACATGTCTACTCCTGCTGGGGGGAAAATGAGGCCGACAGAAAAATGAGAATAGGAGTGCAACAGCAATAAAAATACAATACACATCAGTCAGAGAGAGTCTTAAACTGGCACTACGTCATCCAAAGTACATTTTTTTTGGAGGTGTTCGGACGGAGATCTAGTCGATATATCTACCACAGGTAAGTGTGTGAACATATCGCGGCTCGCGTCGTTTCTCGAGCCATCCGTTATGATTGGCGAAATTACAAATTGGATCTCGCGCCATCGAGGAGAGATCCGTCAAGTTTGTCGTACGTGTGTGAACGTCAACGCAGAAGGCAGAAATGGATTCACAGCAATGAGGAGGAAGAAAAAAAAAACCCCAGCACGGTCAGTCGCGTTGCATTTATATGCTGCGCGCAATATTGTCGCCTTTCCTCTGAACGGCGTGCAACCCCGTCTTCACAAGTGAACACAAAACACGATTTGATAGAGATTTGCCGCAAGCTGAGGAGAGTCGAACGTTCACACAAAATGGGGATTTCATAATGCGATTTCTTTCTGAGCGGGGGACACCTGTTAAAGCAGACGCCGCCAGTGGGAGGAGGAGGGGGAGGAGCTCGGTCAGAGGGAGAGGGTTCGGGGGGGTGGGGGGCGGGGGGCGGGGTCTTCCTTAACTAAGGCGCTGACTTTCTTTAACCAAACTCTCCCATCTGTTGAGTGGCTATTGTCTGTTAAGTAATGCTGCTGCAAAAAAAAGGACCGGTCCCTCTTTCACTGCAGCAGAAAAAAACAAAAACACTTTAGCATATTCAGCCCCTTCTTCCCCCTGTTATTCAAATACTGTTACCAGCCACTGATTTATTCATTGGCTTTACACCGCTACCCCCAGCCCCCCCCTCACACACACACACACACACACACACACACATGCGTAAACACACCCCGAGCACGGGCCAACCCTCCGTTGCGACCTTTTCCCCCAAACAGCCCGTCCGACCGCTCCACAGTCATCCTTTTACTTGCTCGACACATCTCACCCGCCCCTTTTTGTTCTCGCCCAATCAGACCTCCCAGGATCCAGCTGTCACTCTCATCCCCGCTCCGCCGGATAAAACCTCCTAACTTCTCCTTTACTTGTCTCTAGCCTTCTTCCTGCCTGGTAGACACGTTGTCTGCGGGCTGATCAGGTTAACCTCCATGATTAGGTCTTTATTATAGAATCTGTCTCTGGGACTCCAACCTGCTTGGTGACCCCCCCAACACCCTCCCCACCCTCCCCACCTCCTCCCCCCCGACCCCCACCTGCTGCCTCCCTCTTTGTGGCTGATTTCATGCCACATTCACCTCCGTGTTAAGCCCTGTGTTCCCCTAACGCCCCCCGAACCCTTTCGTTGTCCTCAGTCGCAAGCCGCCTGCTAGACGGATACCGCCGCTTACGAAATTTTTTTTTTTTTTTTTTTACGATAGAGAATCTAAGCGATGAGTTAGCGCCGTCGCCCATGAAGCTGTCAGCCTTATAGATGTGTGGTACAGGGCCCCGGGAGGGAGGTTGAGCCAGAAGACGGTGGGAATGGTCCCTCCCGTCGGAGTGGGTGGGTGAAAGGGTGAAAAAAAAAGCCCACCCACAGTCCTTTGCACGGCGGGGCTTTAATTTGAGGCTGATTTTTGTTATGCAGCCCCCCCCCCCCAACCCACCCACCACCACCACCACCACCCGCCTCCTCCTGCAGGGTAGAACAGTTTTACAAGCCCCCCTAAAGCCTTTTAATAATGGGGCGCGAAGGCCGGAGAATGGGCCTGGTGCTGCTGTTTGACTGCACATGGCATGCTGTAATAAAGTGGGCCATTCATCCTCCGCTCCCATTCACTGACTCACTGAGGGGGAGGAAGTTTAGGGTAGGGTGCTTGTGTATGGAGTACCGAGCGCGGCCAGCTGCATTCGCTTTAATTGATCTGCGGATTTCATGCGCGCACATCTTCAAGGTGGCTTTTTTTTTTTTTCGGGGTTCCCCTGTTTCCTGGGGGCTTCTTCCTCCTCCTGCTCCTCCTCCTCCTCCTCCTCCTCCTCCTCCTCCTCCGAGCCTTTGTGGCGTCTTAAGAGCGACGGTATGAGATTACGAGGGGGATGAGTGGCCATTCTTCTGCCGGTTGGAGTGGATAGACGTCCCCACTTAAACGCCACTTTCGGGGGGCCCGCGGGGGAGATGGCCCCGGCGGGACTCACGCAAAAAACACAAAGCACACATGGAAACCACTCGCAAAAAAAACAAAAACAAATTATCAAATTTGTTTGCATCTTCATTTTTCCTTTTGTTCAACTTTCCTTGACATGTTGTCTGAGTTGACACACTGTTAGCATCGTGAGACGGGATAGAGCCACATATCGGGCTGATTCTGGTTCCTCCCTGATCGTGCCCAAACCTGCGATGACATTTGATATATGTTTATTTACACTTACACTTTATTTATTCATTTCATTTTCAATAACATTTTTCTGCAAATTAATTCTGCATTTCAAGGTCGTAATGCATCCCAGAGTCTCTCCTACCCTTGAACGGGGCATGGCAGGTGACCTAGCGTTAAAGTAGACCCTAACCATGAAAGAATTTCACTAGTCTGGGTGTCAGTGGAGACTTTTAGTGTCCGTCGGAATCAGCCTTCAAAAACCTCTCTGGTCTGAACCCTAGTTGCGATAAGACATCAATATTGCTCTAATAATAATAATAATAATAATAACAATAATAATAAATGTGCAGTGACAGCAGCATCTTTTAAATCGTGGATCGTCGCCGAGCTGCTGTTACCGTCCTTAATGGGGAGTCTTAGTCCCTGAGGTAAATGCCTTTTTAATCCATTAGTGATATGTTTGTAATTAGTAACTATTAGGCTCATCAACTGAGGACAACTTTCAGGTGGCTTATCAAAAGCAAATTAAACATCATCAGCAGACTAATGTGCCTTTGATGGTGCCGCCTATGGAGTCTTAACTAATGACACGGCCCCGCTATCAGCCTGAGTAGCCCCATTAAATCAGCCTGCCCAAGTTAATGTTAGGAGGTGTTAACAGATTGATTCGCTTAATCTGTTCAACTACATCAACAGTCAGCATGGGGTAGGTCAACTGCCTGTGTCAACTCTATGTGTGTGTGTGTGTGTGTGTGTGTGTCTGTGTGTTAACCAATTTCACAGTCCATAGTCATGCACAGTTAAACTCGGCGCCACCACAGTTTTGGGCAGAGAAGACCCCCTGATGAAAGAGGCGAGAGGAGGAGGAGGAGGAGGAGGAGGAGGCGGAGGAGGAGGCGGCTGGTGGTTGCTGCTTCTGCCGTCGGGGCAGAATGGCAATCTTCAAGTTCATTCAGCGTGATTAAACCAGAGCGGGGACTTTTCTTCCCAGCTAATTATGTGGAAATTACAAAGACAATAAAGCATCTGGTAGTCATTCTTCCTCTTTTCACATTTTGCTCAATATTGTGACAGGGCCGACGCATTGTACCCGAGCCTCCGCTCCCCGCGTGGAGCCGGGCTGAAAGCTGAGGTCAGCAGAGAGCAAATAGATGAATTTATAACTTTGCCTTTTCATGGCCGAGCGGGGGATATTGTCCCTCGTCTGCCCCACTCCCTCCCCCCCCGCCCCCCGCCCCCCTCCTCCTCCCGCTGCTCCACCCCAGAGACCACCACTTATTCTGAAGACGGAGGCTTTCTCCCAGCGTGCCACCCAAACTGAATCCGACTTTAGCTCGCTAATACCGGCCCTCACCCTCACCCCCCCTCACCGTCCGTAAGACACAAAGAGGTGGGAAAGCAGGGGAGAAAGAGTGTGACCCAATGAAAAGTGTGCATGCGAGACCCACCGAGCCCCCACCTCCCCCCCCCGCGCTGATTGGCAGGCGGCCCTGGCAAAGGCGCCGGGTTTTCGAATTGTCGTCTGCTTCCACAAACGCAACACACAACTCACAAAGATCAGGAAGTCGTGTCTAACCGCCTTTTCACCGCCAAGACAGACGCTCTGCCTCTTTATCATGTTTATTATTAAGACACATTAATAATTAATAGCCGCTCAACAAGCACAGTCACGCTGAAATACAGGATAATAATCCAGATTGGCGGGATAATCCCATCGGTAGCATCGAAACGCCCACCTCTTCTTGATAATTGACTATCCCTCTCAGATTGAACATTTCTCACCCTGTCCGCCGGTTCCGGACTCTCCTCCACCTGGCCTCCAACATCTCTGCAACCCCCGCCCCCCACCCCCCCCAACCTCCTTAATTAAATGTGCACTTCATTAATGTAAATTGGGGGGCTTTAATGCCCTTGTTGAAATTCTGAAGAAAGTGCAGTGGCCTCGCGAAACGCTCCAGCATCATTGCAAATTAGATTAGGGACCAAGAAAGGCAGTAAAATTAGAATGATAATGGTTGATATGGCTCCCTGACAGGCATGACTATTCAAGGATCAATGGGATGTCGAATGCTTTTCGCGGAGCCCACTCTCGGAGGCCGGGGGACAAACGTCAGCCTACAGATGTGCCTTTTGGAAGCACTTGAAATTAGTTTAATTTGGTAAATGGTAGGGATTTAGAAGCTTTTAGCCAGACTGTAACAAGACAAGAATACATTGAAATGTTTTGCCGTTCTTTTTTATTAGCATAAAAAAAGGGGGGTCCGGGCAGCATTTGCATTCCCAACAAGTCTGTTTTCTTTTTTCTTTTTTTTTTCTACAAGATTGCATTTGCATTCCGTCCTCCGCCGCGGTTCAGAATGAACACTTTTCAAGACTGGTTTTTAACCCGCCCTAATCCTTTTAAAGGGGGGAGAGGGGGACGGGTTGATTTTATTCCAAACTAATCTAATCAAAGACACCAATTACAAGGTCATTTTGATTAAAGTCCAGTAACTATAACCAGGCTAAGAAACATTTTCATGCCTGAGAAGACCTGCGCTCTTTTTCCCCTGTCTGGTTTTAAGTAATTCTTTCTGACAAGTGCAGAAGTTAAAATCCCACACATAAAATAACACTATTCCGAGTGTCTTCCTCCCCCCCTTTGCCTCCTACGCTGAGGTCCAGCAGACTGCTTCCTGCTGGGCTGAGCCGTGGCTTTGATTCAGCCTCCATTCTTCCAGTAATCTGACTTCATTGACCTAATAGCTTTACTCCGTTGGGGTAAGCGGGCAGACTTGGCCCACTTCTGAAGAGAGGAAGGGGAGGGGATAGCGGGAAGAAAAAGTTAAAGCGCATAAAGGAAGCAACTTTTTAAGTCTTTGGGAAACCAAAGCCACGCCTGAATAGGAAACACAGAGCCTAAGAGCATCAATAGATCTTCCCAGTTTCGTGTTTATTGTGTATTCTATTGTATTTAGGCCTTGTATTTGATATTCTTATATTATATCTATCTATCTATCTATCTATCTATCTATCTATCTATCTATCTATCTATCTATCTATCTATCTATCTATCTATCTATCTATCTATGTACTGGTTGGTTATTGAAGTAGTCTGGATGGGTGATATTCACTTGAGGGCGCTTTTATTTTGTCAACTGAGGGGCGGCGGCGGGCAGAAAGCAGGTCATGGCAAAGTGGCAACTGGCAGCCCATAATTAATCAGCTTCTACTGTAATTAAGGTGTCCATCAACAAGCCAGGCAACAGTGTCTGCCCCGGTGCCACGGAGGCCTCAGGAAATCAACCTGCCGGAATAATGAGTTCACCTTTAACTGGAGCGGTAACAGATAAACACCACGCCGCGAGCGGCTTGCGCAATTCACAAACGGATGGATGGGATGGATTCGTGTGGATTGCAGAAGGTTTTTGGGAATCCCACTTGGAGCTTCAGCAGGCATGGGGAGGAGTGGCCCGTTATATACATTCCCAGCATACTTTAAAGTTACTGTATCTGCTTTTAGATTAGATTAGAACTCACATATGTGTCATCTCTAGCCTGGTTGGAGAACCAGGCTAGAGATGACACATATGTGAGTTCAAATCTCCAGACTGGTTGCAGAAGTCTGAGTGGATGTTACTTATCGTTCCCTCAACAGGTAGAGTTGAGCAAAAGTGTTACATCATATAAAGTGGGACAAATGAAAATGAGCCTTTCTGTTACTGACGCCACACATAGGCGCCGACTACCTGGGGGCTCCCAACGGGCAAATCGTTATACATTGATGCGGGGGATTACTGCTATCTAGTGAGCCACGCTTTAAATTTTGTTGCGCGTCTACTGGTGTACGGTATTTTTTCAACATCGCGTCTTTACCGTAATTACACAAGTAGACACGCAACAGAAAAGTTCAAGCGCGGCTCAGTTGACCGCAGTGGGTGATTTGCCTTGATCGGATGATACACATGAAGTACGTGAAATAAATGTTAAAAAGGTGTTTTTTTAACGTTTAGAAGCTCTATTAGTAGTGAATGTCTGGACCAATTTTTCACCCATGACACCACATGATCAAAATCCCATAATACCGTTGGTGTGACAACACAGAGAAGGGTGAAAACGCTTCAGAGAGGACAACATTGTTGTGTTTTCATGTTAGAGGATCATTCCATCCATGGTGAACGTTCAGCCCATTTTCCACAATGCCCTCGCTGCTCTCATTTTTTTTTTCATGGAAACCTGTAGCTAGAGGGATTTTGTACCTATATTTTCAAGATGTTTGGGGGGGGGGGGGGTCTCGTAGTGGATGAGAAACAACCTTTTTTTTTTATCATTTTGTAGAGGCACACATCTCCGTGAATTATGTTACTATACTTTCCATCTCAGAAATCTGGGATTGATTGATTGATCATTTGGAGTGAAATCACACGCTATACATCAGACATTCTCTGTTGGATAGTGTGTAAAGATTTACAATAATTTTTAGAAGGGGAAGGAAAATTATCCTTTACGGCAACATACTGTCAGAAATATAGCTCTAGGCCAAATTTTGTTTAAAAAAAAAGAGGATACTCATTTTAAAAAGTAGTCAAAATGTTGTTTGATTTTTGAATGTCAGACTCAGCTAGATAAAGTTGCACAGCACTTTTTTTACATCTAGTGAAACAGTCTTCTAGGTTTTTGCACTGGAGGACAGAACTAGAGAAAATGACATCATGGGACCACCTGTGTGTAAGCCAGACACGACTCTTGTAGTTCTTCTAGTGCTGTCATTTCAAATTGGGTCTGAGCCTTTAACCCATCTGCATCGAGATGAGCTCATCTGACTTGATCCGACCCAAGTCCTCCCATATGTGGACTTCATTTGGGTGTAGCGAGGTATGGCAAGTTTCATACCTTAGCCTAAATAAATACAAAATTTGATCTTGGCTTTTATCGTTATAATGGAGAGCAAAGTTTAAGAAACAATTGCCAGAAAGCTATTTGGATGTTATATACATGTTAACACAGAAACATAGATTCCTCTATAAATCTATTATTATTAGTCTATTAATTACATATAGTATACTGTATAAAAACTAAGGGGGTGTTACCTTTAATCACAGTCAGGGTTTAAATTATAGTATTGAAGCGTGTCCCACTTTGCTCCCACTTGCCTTCTTATTTGGTTGGGCAACATCTTGAGCAAATACGGCATATCACGTTGAGCTAGTATGTTGGACAGAGGCTGATAGATTCAAAGTTCATGTGCTGAAGTGTCCTTGAGCAAGACACGGACTCCCTACCAGCTGACCTCTGACCTCCCTGTGGGGGGGGGGGGCAACAGAATCTTAGAATCAATAGCAATTTTGCACATTTTCGGTGTGTATCTTCTGGTTTGTGTATTCTTTGTTTGGAGACGGGGCCGGTCTACTCGATCCTCAACCACTCGGCCTGCACGAGCGCACCGAGCCGGGGGGGAAAAAAAAGGGAGTCTCTAAATGCAGACAGTCCTTCGGTGAGGATGCATGGCCCCCGCATGGCCGTGGATCAATGGCAAAAAAAGTGGAATTAGTCATTCTAAATCATGCAGCCGTGGTCGAAGAGAGCTCCTCCAAAAATCATTAAACAATCATGTATTCCCATTGATTTATTCTAAATACCTGAGGGGAGAGCAGATTAAAGCAAGGGGGGAAGAGCAGGCTAATGCAGATGAAACAGCTGAAGGATGGGGGGTCCTCGGGGAACGCTTTTGTCCTAATCAGAAGGAAACAATACTGCTGCAATTACCAGCCTAAGCAGGTCTATTAAGGTTTCTTCACTTGACATATTTATGTATTTCAGATACTGCGGGCCACATTAAATGGGGTTTACTCAGGCACTTTTACATCTCTGCTGTAAACATCGGGCTCCACCGGGGACAAGGTGAGCAGCTCCTCTCCTCCTCCTCCTCCTCCTCCTCCTCCTCCTCCGCCTCCTCCTCCTCCACGAACGTACGTACGTCACCAGCTTTAGCCTGGGCAGAATAATAACCTGACTTCACCTCGCTTGAATGTAACATTCATTAGACAAATAGAATAATTTCAGTTTCAGAGATTATACTGACTGCTATCCACAAAACCAGTCAAGGTATTCATAAGACGGGCTATATAGATGTAATTTGATTAATTCATTTATATCAGACAATTGCCTAATAAAATAAAAGATTAATAGAAAATTCCTTTTCCTTGTGTTTGGCTAATATGAGAGGGAGCCGGATATCCCGAAAACCCGTAAATTGCAAAGATCTAAATAAGTCGCACAAGTTATTTCGCAGAAGTGCGGCGGCGAAACAGCAGAGACTTTAAAGCCTTTGTAACTTATCCCCCCTGAGATAAATATTAATCAAGACAGATTAAAGCGTATTTGCGTAATGTCTCTAAGGAGACGGGGAGAAAGAAGAACATATTTGAAGTTGGCACATCTATAACAAAGCTTTTACATCTTAAACCCCCCCGAACTGAAGTCATAAGGCCTCGCCCGTCTAAAAGCTCAAATCCTCTGGCAGAAATAATGAAGGATGCAACGGGGGAAAGAGTTTAACCTGGCTGTGGGAGAGATTAGAAAAATCCCGATTTAAGTTTCCGCAAGTGAAGTATCCCCAGACACACTGGGACTTCAAAAAGTCAAAGAACTGTTCTTCTTTTTTTTTTTGCCGGCCGGTCACTGTAAAAGCATATTGAGCCGTAAACTCTTGACAGCTGTGGACGGCACATGAATTCAGAGCCAGGAATCCTTTCTTCAACTGAGCAAAGAGTCATTGTAACACTCTTGCAAGGAGGGCGACGTGCCCCCCTTATTTAAACAGCTGTGGGTCAACACAGACTCGGCTCGGAGGAACAAGCGCTGTCGTTTGTGGTATTTGACTGATTCCCGCACATCTCCTTTGACTAGAAAAGGAAGATAATCGTGTCTTTTGAGGTTTTTTTTGAGTTTTTTTTTTAAGAAAGTCTTCATTTTGGGGCCGTGGTACAAGGTCTCAGAAAATATGCTTCGCCGCCATATTGGATGAGGAATCCTAACCTGAGGACTGCTGATAAATAACAGCGGCGCTAATAGCATCCATATAAAATTGAACATCAGCCAACATTATTTTCTCATGAAAGTAAGGAAGCTTCTTTCAATGTCCACAATCGACGCCGTGGATGTCTAATTAAATGCTGATATTACAATAAAAAGGAGAAAAATGCAGAAAATAACCAGTGTTACATAATTATAGTCCTCCGCTCTATATATTATGCTAGCATGAGAACAAATAACCCCTTAATGCTGTAATGTAGTTTCTGACAGAGCAGAGCTGAAGTTCTGCTCCTCTCTCTCTCTGTTCCTGTGGCACATCACACATAAAGGTCTCATCACACGGTGCAGCTCTGACAAGCGGCGAGAAAATAAAAAGTCAATTCAACTTTGATGAGATCTCAGTTAAAGAAAAAAAACCTCCATTTGAACCCAGATTGTTTGTGTGTGCGCGCGTGTGTATGTGTGTGTGTGTGTGTGTGTGTGTGAGTGCGCTGACCTTATGCACGGCTTGCGAATCAGCCAGTCAGTCTAGGTGTTTGAACAGTATCTTGATACAGAGCCGTTATGCCGAGGATCGACTGGGCACAAACTTCTGGAGCGGAGCCGCCGGAGCTTAGCCGTCGATACTTCCTTCGGCACAAACACTACAAAATGCGAGAGGCACTTTTGGAGGCCGAGGACCGCGGCGATCTGCATCGAATGCAGGATCGACTGCTCCACGGGCTTTAGTATGTGGGTAATCAATGAGGGTAGGGGTTGGGATGTAATGATTAACTCTATATGGGGGTTCCTTAGGCTGCACCGGAGGATGACTGGGGGAGATGATGAAGCTGAGGAAAGGATCCATACCGACATTAGACACCGTTTAACACATTAGAACAGGATACGATCTTGAAGATGACGCGCAAAGTGGAATACAAGTGATGATGATAGAAGCCCGCGATGACGGCAACATAAACGATACAATTACATGTGAGGCAAGTTGAGGTATTTGCAAAAAAAAATTTTTTTAGATCAGCTGTAAAACACCCAGCAAATAGTCACCGGCCGGCCCGCCGAGCCCCCTGTCAGGTCTGCAGCATTAATGTGCCACCGGTGGCCTTCTGTTGACAAAAGCTAACTGATGACAGCCAAGGAGACACAGCAGCAGTCAGCCATATTGGGGTGGGGTGGGGCGGGCGGGGGGGGGGGGGTACTGTTGACCCTGCTTAGATTGGATTTACCGCAAGGCTGGATCCAACCACTGGTAGACATGATGGATTATTGTAATGGCCACCTCAATGGCCTCTTTGTCATGTTTAAATGGCAATACGTTTTAGCAAAGGAAGGAGGAAATTGAACAACGTAATGCTGGGGGAGGCAAATTATCTGTTTGAGGTGTAAATAAAAATGTGTCACATTACAGATGTGTGGGGGGTGCACGGGAGAGGGGGGGGCGTACGCATCCGACTCAATTCAAGCATATGATGACCGATATCCAGGTCGCCGGAGGTCGCCGCTTCTGATTTCCTTTCACCGTCGACGTGAATCCGACGTGGACGACGGCTCTTTTTTTTCTATTATTCTACCTGGTTGAAGGAATGCAGGTGCTTGGCTTGAGTTTTCCGTTCCAAAGTGCAGAAGAAGAAGAAGAAGAAGCGACAACCGCGTCTTCCCAGCCGCCTCGCCTCGTACTCCGGTGGGAAACGTCGCAGTTGGCGCTGCTAGTCGGTTCCCAGCTGCATTATCTGCTGCCCCTTCTCACCGGCGAGTGATTAAGTATCTGACTCACAGGGGCAATCATCCCACCCTTATCACCAGCAGCGCCGTCCACGGTGTTCTTTTTCCCATGCAATGCTTGATCACATCTTTTTTTTTTTCTAGACCTCCTGCCATCTTTTGTTTGAGGAAAGCTACAGCCCGCCGCGAAGGCCTCGGCGGCGCCAAGATCCCGCTACTTAGGGCGGGAAACTTTAATACGACAGGATGGCGCTTTGAAGAGTTTCCCTGCGAGGCGAAATGACTGCATGACAAGGGAAGGGAGTGAGCGAGACAGGTCCATCTATTTGGAGATAGACAGAGCTCCCACGCCGGGGCAAACAGTCTATAACAGAATGTAAATGAAGTAGCCTGTGCCAACAAACCAGTACTTTCTCTCTATCATGAATAAATATTAGTGGTTCTCAGTCTCCGGGCCCGGCCTGCTTCGCTCTCCCACAAAAGCCTTGTGTGTGTGTGTGTGTGTGTGTGTGTGTGTGTGTGTCGCATTCCACGCTTCCTGTTGCTACACCGGGGGCGTCTTCATCGCCGGGCGGTGGAAACACGGAGCAATGGGGTAAGGCTGTCTTGTTATCAAAGAGCCCCCGTTGGATGGTAAACACAAAGTCATTAACCTCCGACCCGGCTGGATCACAGGCCGTGGGGGGGCGGAGGGGTGGTGGTGGTGGTGGTGGCGGTGGTGAATCTGACTGTTTGGAAAGGAGATTCCCCCGAGCCTCGGGGAGGTGTCAGGAAGAGATAGCCTCATCAAATTGGCTTTACCATCAAAAGCCGTTAACCTGTATAAATCTCCATTCATGTTTGTAACGTCCTCTAGAGAGAAAAAACCAGAGGGGGGGAGAAGCACAGGAAATTGGAGAAATTATCAGGGAAAGAATATACCTGGTTAATCATAATGACAGATTCCCAGTAATTATAGGGAAGATGAGAGAATGAGATGGTGATGTAAAAGGCCCCTCAGACACAAAAAAAAAAAAAAAAAAGGAGGACCCAATGAAAGTCCTACCCCGAAGAGTCGATTTGAAGCAGGCGTCTCCGGTGACAGACTGCTGTCTCCTCGGCGGTGAGCTTTAAACGGTTTCTCTGTCGGTGTTGGGGTGTGTGTGTGTGTGTGTGTGGGGGGGGGGGGTGTTGGGGAGAATGGAGGGGATAAACTGCACTCTCCAATCCCCAGGCCCATTTAGGGAGCAGATGAAAAGGCGGACAGACAGGCTATACATGTTCCCCCACTTTTATTCAGCGCCGGGCGGCTGATAAACAAAACAGCGAATATCCACTGCATTTTTTGACAGCCACTTTTCACCTGCCACTCCACATAAAGAAACCCGCTGCCCGCCTTTTTTCTTTTCTTTTTTTTTTTTCCTCTTCCACATCTTCCCCTCTGCATCGCTGTCAATCACAAATCCGCAGCTCCTCCGGTCCGTATCTGCCGGCTCTCCTTTCGCACCGATGGCGCGCGCGCGACAGATGATTTAATTCAAATCAGCTGCTGGGAATAATTATTGAATTATGGGAACAGTAGTCATTATTTAGGACATGATTAAATGTATCTGTGTCTATTGACTGAGGCGTGTGTGATTTATGTATTTGTTTAGTCAATAGTGTAGTTGAAATGACGCCATTAATTATGTATGAAGAGTCCAGGAGCCGCTGAAAGAATAAGACCCTCCTCCTCCTCCTCCTCCTCCTCCTCCTCCTCCTCCTGCTGCTCATCGCCTGACAGATGTAAGAGGAGGAATCATCGTAGTTTAGGGAATTCCTCAGTCCCACAATCTATCTCCCGCTCTATCTTTACGCTCTTTATCTCCCTTTTATATTCTCCCTCCCTCCCTCTCTCTCTTTAATGAACTTTCAGTCCTCAGCCCCAGGTTTTTGGTCTTCATTCATCCTGTGTGACTGCACCGCCTCGTTAATAGGGTAGAAACATGCTTACAAGGTTTGTTAAGGTGGTGGAATGACTTCCTGGTTTAGCAGATGAATTAACGCAGACACTTTTTTTTGTATCCAAGCTGCAAGCCTGCATACTTATTTGACAAAGCGTGTTGCCAGGAAGAAATCACCCAGACAAGTGTTGTTACAATCACTCCTAATGTTACTGGCTCTTAAGTCTTGATCCATCCACCCCCCTCCCTTCTCTCTCTCTGTCAATCCTTCCCTCTGAGGGATTGCACAGTCAGTCTGTGGTCTTCCTGGGAGGTCAAAGGTCAGCCACCGTCCCTTGTCAAGTCTCCCTCGAGTAATTTCCATTTTAATGTCACACTTCTAATCTATCAAAGATGTGATGAACATCACACAAGGGGTTTAAGTGGTCTTCGCTGGGTGATTGGCAAAATGATATCTCTTGCTCTATCTGTTGCTCCCTGCTCTTGTACTGACAGCCTCCGTAGAGTGAGAGCCACCAAATGACATTTCTTTCTCTTCTTGAAGAAGAACACCACTCGGTTTAAGATTCCACATGTATTATTTCTATTTCTAAGTGTGATTATATACGGACGCTGCATTCCAGCAAGTAGTTCATGTCTGGATAAAGGTATTAAACAGCATAAGATGATTATTATATACAGTACTGTACAATAGTCGCATGTAAAAAAATTCTGGAAGGTGAAGGTGCTTTCAAAAATAATTAAAAATATATATATATAAATATAAACAATTTTAAAAAGTAATGTAATACAATAATGCAGAAAACAAAAAAATAAACATAAGACCAAATTTATATTTTAAAAATCTAAGGTACTTAAGACGTTTGCACAGTACTGCATATACTGCATATAGATATAACAAAACATTTTAAATATTGCAATGGGAGCAGAACATAAAAGGCCACAATAAAGCATAGACTGGCTAGTGTCCCAGCTATTATATCAAAAGGTCACAATAGCGATATGAGCTAATCTGGAAATGAGAAACTAAAAATTAAAATTCTATCCCAAATAATTTCAGAAAACAGAAAAAAATTTAGAGTACCCTTTTCCTTGTTTTTCTATTCATTCTCATAGGCGCTGTCCATCCATTGGACATTACAGTTGAGAACTGGTATAAATGACTCCATCTGACTGGTTGTGGAGATATAGCATGGACTGTCTCAGGATATAGCAAAAGCACGTTCTCAAATTCAGTTGCCCTTTAAGAAATAGCGCTCAAAATAATTATTTCATAATTTTGCTGGAACTGCAATATTCAGCCAACAGTTATTTCTGCCTTCTCTGATGATAATTGTCGATGATAGAATCAGAATATCAACGTCCATATGTGATATCTTTATCAGCATCGAGATGATAATCGACGTCATTATTTAAATAATTGAGATTTTAATTACTTTGAGTCGGGATTAAGATGTGCCGCGCGTGCAGCAGTGAGCCCATATGGGCCGCGCGGTGCAAGGCCACCGGTGTCTGGCGACCTGGTGACATGGCGCTCTGCTGCGTTTACGCACCATCATTTTTCCCTGTCACGGTGCCAACAGCGGCGGAGGGCAACCTCGCCATGTAATGTTGATATTTCACAAACAAAATTATGTTTTCAACATTGTGAGAGATGGGCGGTTCCAGTCGCTGCATTTCCCTCATGCCTGACTTGGGATATTAATGCGCTCCAGTAACTGTTAATTTCACTTTGGAGAAGTGATTTATGGGTAGACGGAGAGGAGAGGCATAATCTAATTGAGATCAGAATGGCTGTTCCTCACATAGTCACGCCTGCACCTTCCAGATGGGGCACCATGATTAATGCATAATGAGCAAATAATCCATGAAATTAATAAAAAACAATTCTTCAACTACTCGGCTCTCTTCATGGAGAGAAGAATAAATATAAATAGGAATGAAAGTGTTTTTGTCATTTTTTCCTCTGAATGCATTTCTCTTTTTTTTTTTTACACACTTCAAAGGAAAGCAGCAGGCAGCACAATCAATGGAGAGAAGCGGCATAATCAATCTGAGATTGGACTGTCTGTCTGTACGCTTGGTTTATAAAACAATAAGGAGGAGGAAAGAGGCTGCTGGACCATTAATGTCTTCATCCAAACGCCCGCATTCCTCAAATGATATGACAGAAAGAATCCTATCAACGATATAAAGATGCCAAACGCCATCACGAGCTGCCAAAAGAGAGCTGCAAATCTAATTTGCAGGTAAAACCCCGCGGCTGCGAGGATGTCTTCTCCTTGGCTGGGTGAAACAGACTATCAAGTAGACACAACAATCAGCGACTTTCAAGGAATCTTACCAGGAAACTCGTTTTGTTAGGCTCACAGATCAATAAACTGGGATGAACCAGAAAGCTGGACGCGGGACCACCAGACCCTGAACCAAAGATTGCCTGCTGGCGTTCTCTTATGGGAAGTGCAGAGGGACAAACCGCCAAGTAAAGTGACGTATTAAGCATATGAAAATTGTGAAAGTGCTTAGCTACTCACAATTAGCAATAAATGGGGTAATTGTGATTTAGAATTACCATTAGAATATCTCGGGAATCGGATGTAAAGCCATTTAAGTACACTTAAAAAGATGGATGCTGCAGGGAAAGGGAAGATGGTAAAAGAAGTGGCCCGTTTATCGATTGACAAAACTATAACGTTTTCATCTTAAAATAGCTCTGTCACAATGATCCATAACGCTAAACGCTGACACCTTTCTAGAGAATCTCCCATATTGATTTTTACATAAGGATTCATCTTTCAGCATTAGAACACATTTTTGAACAAAGGCTCGTCCAGCGTATTTATCGTTATTTGATTTATGCCGTCGTTGAGCACGGGGCCACGAGGCCATTAAGAGTTGCCCGTAGGGTTAAAGTGTCTCGGTGGTAATGAACTATATGTGTTTAATCCGGAGCCACGCAAAAAAAAAAAAAAAAAAAAAAGTACGCACGCGCTATTACATCACGCTGTTTATTTGGTTAGCGTGACTTCTGCCCGCGCTGACCCGCATAACTTGCATTTTTACACATAACCCATTTTACGCAGCTGGAGCGGAGGGCCGCGAAACCCGAAAAGACGTGTCAACAGTTTGGAAAAGGTTGAAAGTCCCTCTTATCAGTCATGTGAGAATCTCTGGGTTCCGCCCCAGTGTAATCTATTTCATCTGATTTCAGCTCAAGCAACATGGACACGCCTTTATAGAGGGAGTAAATAGTAATAACACAATCAGTGACGTATAAATATGCTCTTATCACCCAGTCACTGTGAGCGTGCCTATTGAGGTGTTCAGGCACCCCCTCCCCTCCCCTCCACCATGGCAGCAGGTTCGGGTGAAATGATATCCCGAGGGAGAGGACAGATTTCAATTTACTTAGAGAGAAGGTTCCGCGCTTCTCTCTCAATAAATACCTGCGGATTGGATTGGACACACTTAAAGCCATTGGCTGTAAATGAGAGAGACTGTGAGGTCACCAGACTTTATAGACCCATTATAATCTGCCTGGGAGTGACCCGCTGGAGAAATTGCCGGGAATGTGTGAAGTGCTGCTTTTGTCGAGGCCCGCGGGTGGCTTAAGGGTTGTTGTAAACATATTCACCAAGCTGAATTATTTAAGGTTATTGTCACATTAATTCTCTCATGGTGGGTCAGATGTATTGAACCAGCCAGAGCAAACTCCTCTGGGCAGCTCTGGATGACTAATTGATAGATTGATTGCTCCATCTACACGATTCCTTACAATGCTGACGTGTTGCTGCGAACTGGTGATGTGTGTGTGTGTGTGTGTGTGTGTGTGTGCGCAAGTATGCTGGTGGAATGGAAGGGGGGGTCTCATTGGGAAACAGAGACAAATACCTGTAGGTGTAAATTTCCCCAATTTCATTTGAAACATGATTTTCATTAGTGATTCACTGTACACTGTGTGTGTTTTGTTTTTGAGGTTTAACACGAGAAAGTCAGTGGATTTGGAGAAATTGATCAGGACAAGCACACTCTCTATTTTCACGTAAAATAAAGGAGGGTTATTTTTAATAAATGACCACTGTGCATTTTCTATGCAGGGTGTCCAAAGGGTTTTGAAAGGGTTTCCTAAGACCAAGGTTGGTAGAATCTTCTCAACCCATAGAGGAGCATGGGATCCTTCACCTGAAGTTAAAACATGAAGATTAGAGTTACAAGGTTTTTGCATGACAGCAGTGGTATGTAAGAATACATACATATAGGGAGGTCAGAGGTCACTCTGGAGCTGGTGGGGATTCACTGTCTTGCTCAAGGACACTTGTTTGCCCGGCTCATCTGTCTGCAGAACACCCCCCTGATGCCCACAGTCTTTGTGTAAAACTCAGACAAAAAATAAAAATTAAAAAATGTTTTTATATAACAATTTAATTTAATTATAAATACAAGTAAATAGCTATGTTGCTTCATTATGAAGTATATGGCAGACAGGTGCTGGAGGGTGGATGGGAGGCGTTGCAAAAATATATATATATAATTTGCAAAGCTCCAATCTGGGGTTTTCTCAGTATGTCAATTTTGGGTATTTGCCCCCCAAAATAAAAAAAACACACCAATACTCAATCACATTCACATTACAATCACATTGAATTTGGATTATGGAATTCACATGTTTATTACTGTAATATCCATTTTATTAACATCTCCTCCTGGTGTCCTTTGTCAGAGTTTCATTACTTGTTGCTGATTGGCAGCGGGGAGTATTTCTGAGGTCTGAAAACCAATGAAATGCTGTTTATTTTCATGAGTCAGCAGCAGCAGCCTCCAGGGGAGCTACTGCTGGACACATCGCTCCCAGTTTTGATCGTTCCTCTGATCAATAAGTCAACAGCACCACTCCAATAACACTAGGAAGCTCCTTCTGTATTGGATCCTCCACTATTAATTACTTGTGTCCCTTGTGTCTTTATTTGAACCCTTAAAATGTTTAATAGCAGGAACTTATGCCCAATGTGTTTGTGGGAGCGAGAGAGAAAGAGAAAGAGAAAGGGGGGATGAGAGAGAGAGAGAGAGAGAGAGAAGGGGGAGAGTGAGAGAGAGAGAGAAAGTGGAACGAGAGAGTGAGAGAGAGGAAAAAAGAGAGAGAAAGAAAGAAAGAAAGAAAGAAAGAAAGAAAAAAGAAGGAAAAGAAAGAAAGAGAAATGGGGAGGGCAAAGAGTGAGGGTGAGACAGAAAGAGACAGAAAGAAAGAGAAAGAGAGAGAGAGAGGGGGGGGGGCATGCTTGGTCCTGGGTCCTCTGAAATGAAAATGGATCGATCTGTGAGTATCTAATTCTATAATGGTTTGCTTTAAGGATGTCTCGCTTGTTGCTCTCTATGCCATTATCATTATAATTTGTTTATCATTATATTATAAATTCCTCATCTGCCCACGATGCGGTAATCCAATTTCCAATTCTACAAATGCAGTCCTGCTCTGTGTGCTCGGCATTGCAGGCCTCATTCCTGGTGACCGGTGCTCTGGTTTCTTAGGAGACCGGATTTAGTAGACAGCCATTAAACAGAGCTAAAACTGCATCCACATGCCGATTGCTCAACAAAAATTTTAGACTCGCCGTTGTTTTGGGTTTTCAGTGCTATTCTACTTCTTCTTCATTGGTTGCTGATTTCCCAAGCCTCCATATAGATGTACAACAGAGGTCAGGTAACTTGCCCGGGATCTCCTGTTGAGTTGGAGTCACGGGGGCCCAGTGAAGAGAGAGGGGGGTGGAGCAGGGGACCACTCCTTAACACCAAACACTGCTGTGAGACAAATTGCTACAAATTGGTATTTTTCCACGTTATAGGATTACAAAGGGGCCCCTGTGGGGGATCTCCATGGGCCAGAGACAGGAGCAGTGGGAGGGAGACACGGGCCTCTAATGAACAAAGAGGCTCTGGGAATTAGCTGCCAGCCACTGTCAGGGTCAGTCCCGCGGTCCCAACACAAAGTGGTTTGATCAGCTTACTTTCAACACTGACTAATACAAACGATACGCAGGTAATATCACCGAGTGTGGACATGCACAATGAATGTCCATTCTTAAGTATAAAGTCACAGAACAATGTTTACTTGTATTTTCTAAACACGACAAGATTTTTTTTTGTTGCTATTTTTGATTGCTGACAGTGAAGAATGACAGGAAATATTAGGATATAATATTGCAGCAAAGGTCTCAGGTTCAAATTCAAACCTATAGGACGCAGGAAAAGGTTAGCTCATTTAACACTATTCCCTATAAATTATGCCTTTGAGTGACTCTTTTGTGCCATTTTTGCTTTTTAGGTTACCTCATGTATTGTTTTCCTTCTTTTTAAACTTTTAGGGAAAACACTTTTTTTATTTGTCTTGGAGTAGTCCAAAAAAAAAAGATACAATGAAAAAATCCTGATGGCAATAAAATGGTTCTGCTTCTCCTTAATATATCCTAAAGTCTGTTTTATCAGTTCGAGACAAATTCAGGCAGTAACCACAGTCTGCCTTTAAAGTACTTTTCACAAGAAACAATTCAACAGTTCCAGCTTGGGGAATGTTATTGATTTTTTTTTTTATAACTACTAAAAACCATCCTATCTGCCGTCTCTGTCCGTCTTGGTACAGTATCTGCAATTTATGCATTTTTGGTGATTTATTTAATTTATTTGTAATCGATTGCAGCCAGCGAATGTCATTTGACCCCTAGCGTAGTTTTATCAGATATATGGCGTTGACGCTTTCTGCCACAGACCTGAGAGACCTGGACCGGTGGCTTGAGAACAGACGGGACCAGTGTCTGCAATGTTGTGTCTACTGGGAGAGAGAGAGGCAAGACCCCGTCACCCTGATTGATGACCTCAGACGCAGGAAAGGGCCCTTTTATGGACCTGATCCTGCCTGGGAAAGTTAGTATACATGATAGAAAGTTGTCAGGTCCATGCAGATAGGGTAGAGACATGGCACGCCTAGACAAGGCTCAAATTGTGCCTTGTTTTCCCCCCGGTCAATTCGCCCCAGGACTATAATGCTATTTTCCCATGCTCGGCAAGGCCCCGGCGTTTGTTTAGCGATGTCGCAACTGGGTGTTAATGCCTCTTTAGTTATGTCACCCCGGGACAGCTGAGGAGGTGCACAGGCGCCTCTGTCTCTGCACTCAGAAGCCGAGGGATCCTGTTAACCCTGTCAACCTCAAGCCGGAATGAAAATGCAACATAAAAAGTAACAGGACAAGCTGCAGTAAATCACGCTTATTCGTTCAGATAACTAATCAACACGCCGATGATGCCGCGCTCTATATGCAGGGCCGGTGGAACGGACACACGCTGAATGCTTAGTGCAAATAGTGCAACAAAAAAAATCCTGATTCCTCTCACATACTATGAGGTAAACAGTCCAGGTCCCATTAGTGCAAATTCCTGAGTGTGATTAGGAGCACGGCCAAGTCTTTGGTTTTTCTGTCTATATGAGAGAACAATTCCTATTGTTCTTCATTAATGAAGAGCGGAGAAGGCGAGCAGTTGATTTACAAAAAATGCACAAGCTGGATAAACCTCCTCAGTCTTCCCTGGCAAAAGTGTTCACACGTGCACACATACCGGAAATATAAAGTTTTGATTATTTGCCTGAAGAAAAGTGAGTAGAAAGTATTCAAGGTGCTTTATGCGTCGATCCAAATGTTGCGACGAGCCAAGAGAACCACACAGAGAGGGGAAAACGTATTGATATTTAAATTGGATTGTTCTCTGCGTTTGTTGAAGCTTTCGTTCTGATTTCTTCGGTGACCTTGTTGTCTCCGCCGGAGGCTCGCACCGCCTGATCCGACCTGCCCAGCCCGTTGTTTGGTTTATTGACTGACCACAGACACACTGCTGCAACCTCCATTGGCTTAAATGGGTTTTCATTTTTTATTGGCAGGCCAGTGACGGGGAGGGGGTGTTTTGTTGGCGCTCTTTACGCTTTTACAGCTCATGGGTATCAAAATGTGTTTTACCAGCTCTTGTAAAAGCAAACAAAATGAAATAAAATCAAAAAGTAGGAGTGGAGTGGGCTAAGCCGGAAGACAACAAGCAATGGAGTGATAGGAGAAGAAGAAACCGTGGATATACAACTTAGAGAACGTCCACACTAAGTCGTTTAAATTTGAAAACGGCGTTTCCGGTTCCAGCATTTTCGAGCGTCCACACTAGACCACCAAAAACGGATACCTCCTTCCATGGGCATGCGCAGACTATGGCAGGGTGGCTCACGGCTGGATCAAGTGACAGTCAAGCAGTGAAACTTCATCGTTTTCTAAAGTCTCCATTTGCGCCGTCCACACTCCCCCCGAGTGTGGACGGCCCCCCCCAGCCCCCCCGGCTGGCGTTTTCAAATGTATCCACTTGGGAGAGCATTTTCGAAAAGCTCCGTGTTGGGGGGTAAAAACACCACCGTAGTGTGGACAGGAGACCAAACGGAGAGATAAGTATGCGCTTTCAATTTTTCATGCTAAGAAAGCGATCATCTCTCGACTGATGCACCATACACCCCAGTTAAGGGCGAAACAGCAGGCTTAACTCAGTGTTATTAGAGCACTGGTCACAATGGCCTCCATCCTATCAATGCAAATATGCCTGCTGTCTCACTATATGGCAGGTCTTACCACTGCCAGGGGTCATGAAAGTGTCGTGTCAGACAGGTTCACCACAAGTCCACCAAAGAAAGAAAAAAAAGCATCTGAGTCAGGTCAAGCCAGAACCGAAGTCCACAGCAGCAGTGATGTGGCGATGACCTCCGATGGAAAAGGGGAGGGGCATGTAGACTGAGTGGTTTACCCAGCAAAACCACACCGCTGGGGCCCCTGCAGTATTTCTACTGTCTGACAGACACCCTGACAATAAATAACTCTATGAAAAATGAGGAGGGAGGGAGAGCACAATAACCCGCTGAACTTGAGAACCTCTTCTCATCGATTATGGAAATCTCTCTGCTGGTGACCTGGGGTATTATGAGTCTTAAGTATTGATTAAATGCGCAGAGAAAATACTTTGGCAGTTAAATCAGAGTTTTATTCGATTAGCTTTCCCCCCGTCGCCGTTCGGCATCAACCACCGTTTAAAAGGATTTCATTTTTGTGTATGAGCCCTGTTGTCCGGAAATTGAATTAACTCCTCCGCAATGTTAATGTGGAGTGACCTTGGTTGGGTGGATGACCTCTGGCCTTTGACCCTGGGAGGCGTCTGGTCATAAGGGGAGTAAGAAGGGGGGGGGGGTGCGAGGGGGTCAGACCCCATGCACTTAAGTCCCTCTCTCTTCTCGGTCCCTCTCTGATTTGGCACAGACACATCAAATAATTTGGCATTCAGATCAATAGATTCTCTAAGGTTGACTTCATAAGTAGGTCATAAGAAGCATTTCGGATATTAGCGCTTGGCAAAATGAGGCTGTCTGGAGTTCATGCTCCTGCCTCTTCCTTAAAGGGAAAATCTATGCTAAAACAGAACTCACACACTGTATGTTATATGTATTATTTTGGACAGTTCAATCAATAGTTATATTGATATAGTTATATATATAGTAATATTGGCAGATTCTCCCAAATCTGCTATATTAATAAGCAACATAATACAATGGGTAGCCAAGCAATCTGATTGGTCAATGACATGCTCCAATCATGCAGATAATTCCCATAAAGCACAGCTAGTTATGATATATCGACTGCTATGCTAGCTCTTGTGGTAACCAGGGAGCTAATTAGCAGGCTGATGTTTTTTATTGATGTATTTATACTACTTTAAAGAAAACTTTAAATAGTGCACATCCATCAGTAACCATTGTATGAAAGCCTTAATACGCCATAGCATGTTCTTAACTGTGATTATGGGAACAAGACGCAGCCAAGTAATAATACCAACGCAGCCTGTTCTCATATCACTTTGGGTTTTCTGCAGCGAATAAAGTTATCAATTTCAGCGAAAGTTTTTCTTCAACCATGACCAAAACTCTGTCTTTAACCCTAACCTTAACCAAAGTAGTTTTATTTGAATTTGGCGCAACTAAAGTACTTCATTTTAGCGCAAATCCTGATTTTAGGTGGATTTTTCTAGATTTGAAACCTTTTTTGGCCTTTTTGAGATTTTTAAGTGGTCTTCAGTCCATTAAATGTTTGGTTATTATGTTTTGTTTTTATTTGAATTACTGAAGAGCCCCAAGGGTATAAAACACCTTATTAACCTGAAAACTAATTTTCCCCAAGTATGCTGCCTTGAGGCTTGAGGCCATTTTTTCATTTGCATCATTTCCCTGTATTTAACACTTCCTAGAATAAGTGTCCTCCGTGTAACATCACTCTGAGGACGAATTCAAGCTCATTAACTCTCAATGACTCTCAAATTAAATAAGTAAGGGCACGACAGTTTGCAGTTTTGGCATATGTGTGAGACTGTGGGCGAAATTAATCAACTTTGTTATTTTGCTTAAGTGCCCTTTAAAAATTAGGGAAATTATATATTCACTGGGTCACTAATGTAGTGCAGATGTGTGGTTGAAATTGATCCAACTTTGCCTGATAGCTGTAATTTATCCTTCACAACAAAAGGAACCATGACACTGGAGTCTTTTGTAGGAAAAGGAGAAAATTGTTAAAAGAAAAAACACCATTTCAATCTTTTTGAAAGCACTTGACATTAACAGGGAATATGTCAAAAATAAATTAAAAATGATGCGCACATTTTCGACTGAATGCCACTTGAATGTCAATCCTATATTCCCCAAAATCATGGTTGCCTGTTAAAAGATGTGATAATATTTCTATGTGAGGGGATGTTCTCCTTCACTCCATTTTTCATCTCTGCGCCTAATATTTAATGTTGTTTGCCCCAAATGCACCAACAGTCACACTGCAAAAGCTTGTCAATGGTCACATGTGTTATATGGTTGCTACAGAGTGAGCCGTCTCTGTAATGGAGTGACGGGCCTGAGCAGAGACACCCCCCCCCAGAACACATTTGGGTAATGTGATGGGGCGCTCCCTGTTTATCATGTGATGCATTCAGTGGTAGGCCGCTGGCAGCCTAAGGAAGCACATTGTGTGCATAATTCACCAGCTGCATTTGTCAAAACAGGGATCTGTATGGAGGCTAATGATCCACGTGAAATTAATGACTCCATAAAATAGAAAAATCCACCGTTCACACAAGCATGACAGGTTGCTCTGACTTTGATAAACCGTTAAATGACAGATAATCAGGAGGGTGGGGGGGCTCATTGGTCCTCCCTATAGCCCCTCAAGATGAGTACAGGGTGCAATCCAAACCCAGAATCCTGCCGGGTCTGTGAACATGCTCTGCAAGGTTACTACATGTTTGTCCTCATTATCAGTAATCAAATTACTCTGGTTCCATTTTTACCATTTTTCTGCATTTTTTTAATAGTTTACTGGAACAAAATAATGTAGATATTCAATTATCTAACGAGTTCATCCTTGCATCACAATCCCCTAATATCCTATATATATACAGTATAATTGTATCGTCATTATAAAAAACCTCAGTATACCTGGGCAATACACCCTGCCTGCATCTGCAACACATGTAGTCTATATCCCCCATCAGTGAATGAATCTGTCTCTGTTGTTTTAGTTTCATTAAAGGCGTAATGCAGTTTATCACCTTTTTACTGTCGTCTTAATTCATTACACAGGAATACTCAGTAGCAGTAATTCCAGCCTGTGGGGGTGGGGGGGTGGGGTGGTGGAGGGTATGGGGGGTGCTTTGGGTCCCAGACCCAAATGAATGTATAATCAGGCTTTGATTTCCATGGCAGACCAGGGCTCCTTAGACAGCCAGGGCAGAATCTATTACTTCACTGCCATTTCCTAAGTGTTTGCACCCCACCCTGACCCTGCCACTTTATCTGTTGGTTTTTATTTTCAGAGTGCATGCTGTCCATATGTTACCCTAATAGTTGCTATAATTCTTGTGCAACAGGGCTCGTGTTTTATTAGTCCTGAGTAAAAAGAGAGTGGGGAAGAATGCATTTTAATAAAACCCCTCAGCAACACACTAATGGGCTGACACTGAGGTATTTGCATAGAGATGAATTACGCCGGGCCGACTTGACGTGACTTTTAAAATATGATTGAGGAGGTTATTATTGCTGCACTATGATACGTGTTAACAGGTTATTTTAGCGTGGCTAGTGCTAATAAAATTCTGAACAAAAGACTCGGGTGATGAGGGCAGCTTTTTTCATTGCCAGAGTCTACTGAAGGTGCTCATTTTGTCATTACTTAGCGTAGCCTAGCCTGCCTTCCCCCTCCTCATTCCCAAGCAGGAGAAATAACCCAGAGCATTTCACCGGCATCCAATCTCGAGGAAAGGCCATGACAGACTTTACCCTCCTAATTAATCACAATAGTTTGTCTCTTTTACCAGAGACAGGCAGGAGACAAACAGAGGAGAGAAACAACGAGTCATACCTACACCTCCATTGCACTGTCATCTGCGTATAGGGATTAGGTTTAATATGTAGTTACTGTGTTTGCTTACATGCAAGAACACCTGTTCGTAAGCTGCTCCAGGATAAGTTCCTTTGACAGAAGGAGAGAGGTGAAACATCATTAAAGGAGATTATCTCAGAACAAATACTTGAATGAGGCTGCCACCCAGGGCTCTGCCGAACACGGTGCTAAGGGACCGGGCGATAACACCGCCAAGGCAAGGTTGAAGATTTTTATCTCATCCATCAGATACACATTCATAAGCATGCACTCATACACCAAGGCAGCAGGTGAGATCTTCTTCTGGAGGAGCACCTGCTTTAAAATCCCATACACCCTGGGATTCAGTTAATGATTGACATAAGTTGTCATTAACTTGCTCAAGCAGACAGAGCAATTAACACTGACTTTATTTCCGTGCCCTATGGGCCAATGATTATTGCGCTCAGTGAGCAGCGTAATGCCGGAGGAATGAATTACATTCTTTTCCAACGCGGTACATTCAGAGCGGTGGGTCACACAATGTTTTCACTCAACCATGAATATGTGGTAAAAAGGGAAGAAATGAGAGCTGCAGCAAAGCGACGAGTGAGGAGGCTGCCGCTGCTGTGTGGCCTGTTGGCTTTTCATAATGGGGGATCCCAAGGCGCTCCTTATCAGAGGGCTCCAAGCGGGGTTAGAGGGAGATAAGGCTGCAGGCAAATGTGAGCCACAATTCATGCTATGGGATCCAAAGCCTCCCCCCCCCCGTGACACATGTCCTTGTGTGTAATCTCTTGTCGTACATGGTCAACTGAGAGCCTGTCAATGGGCTCCTTTTAAAGATTGGCTAACACTAGGCGCATTAGTCACACCAGCCAACAGGCTACCATTTAGTGGGAGTCAACAGGTAGGGTTGTTGAGCAAAACGCTGCAATCCGGTTTGATTCCCTGTCTGTCTCTGATTTACCCCAATGGTAGCCTACAAACACAATATTATTACAATGAGAGCATAATCTACCCCCAGCGGCCCTATTCCTACATCATTCCAAGCTCCAGCAGGTTATCAAATTTTCACTTGCTCTTCCTCCTCCTGCAGTACGTAACAGTAAGACTGTGGCGTACGTGACAGTGCTACGAGATGGCGACGGCAGAGTGGCGTAGGCGGGCAAACGTGAGAGTGCTGGTAGGCTGGCTGGCAGAGCAGTCAGTCAACAGATGCTGCAGCGGGTCCCCGAGGGCCAGAGCCCATGTTCGCTACACCTGGAACACATAAAACCAATGTTCCCCACACCTGGAGCGAACAGAAACCTTGTTAACTCCACCTGGAGCTCACAGACCTTAGTGCTGCTCACGTGGCACTTTCAAATCTCGCTGTTTGCCTGGTTATTTGGAAAGCCGTGACAAAAATGAGTGTAATCCCTCGTGAATAGCCTGAAAGCGTAGGGTTAAAAACTTAAACGCGATACCGCTTCATCTGGGAGTTTAGTGAAAGGTGGTTTTCAATTGTAGACGATGTTCAGCTAGTTTTCAACTTAGCATTTGGACATGAGTGTGACCTCTGGAAGCGTCCTGGTGGCTCGGTGGTCTAGGGCGCATGCCACATGGTCGCAACGTCCTGAGTTCGGATCTGGCCCGGGACCTACGCCGCATGTCATCCCTCCTCTCTCACCCAATCTTTCCTGTCTCTCTGTACTAACTATCGAATAAAGGCCATATAAAATAATCTTCAAAAAAAGAATGTGAACTCTGTTGTTCTCATCCAGAGGGTAATTTATAATTCAAAAGTCCTGCTGACTGCTCCTTGGGCTGATATTAAACAGTGCAGGTATTAAAGAGAAAATTGAAATGTAGCAGCAGCAGCTAGAATGACAAGCACTAAACCCTGAACTGACCCCCTGTGACAGTGAGGGATACCGCTGCATCTTTGCAATGCCGATAACATGATATTGATGATATCGATTCATGCCGCCCCATTACAGCTTGCACTAAATGTGAACTGTTAGCTTATACTCCATTTTACAGTAATGGAGACGGTATATTGGTATCATCTCCTTTACGCTTGTCACCAGTTTGCTGGTCCCACTGAACTGAACTGGTCTGGTCCCCTATAATGGTGTCAAGGAACTAATCACAGTTGTAAGCTCCATAAATTAGTTTCCATTGCCAGAGTGAATGGCAAAGTTTCAGGTGAATCCAGAATCCCCTCACAGATTTCCACAAATGGAGAGAATAAGATGCATGAGAATGTCATTACACACACATATTACACTAAAGCAGACAAATCTGTAAATTAGAAAGAATTAATAGTTATTAGTTGCTGTGGAAATCATATTTTTTGTGTTCATAATCATAGGCCATAGAGCAAACAGGAAGGCCTATGGGGTTTTGTACAAGCCCAAATTTCCAATGTGCAAGTGCTGCAAATTAAATATTAAATAAAAATAATTAAATTAGACAAAACAGAAAATAAGCAATATAAGAAAATAAATAAGAAAATATTGCATATTATATTATATATAAATATTGCCCCACTTGCCATCAACAACCCTCATCTTTTGGGAGATACAATAAAACTCTCTTTCTCTCTCTCTCTCTCTCTCTCTCTCTCTCTCTCTCTCACACACACACACACACACACACACACACACACACACGCACACACTCCCTCTGAGGCCTACCTGAAAGTCGACCCTTCACGTTTTGACGTTCATGACCTGTGATACTGATGCTTGTAAAGTGGCTTATGAACTAGGAATTAACTAGGCCTATATATTCAAATGCAGGGCTGTGCATAAAAAGTGCAATGCGTGTTTATTTTTCCACATTAAGAGAGTTTGCACTACAGTCACATATAGAGCTGCAAACCACGCGACAAGAGGTCGCGTGCTCAACGTAGGTACAGGCCCACGCGAGCGTCTCGGTTTGCATTGTGAGGTATTAAACGTAGTGTAGCCGAGGCTGGGCTAATTGTTGCCAATAGCATCAACTGACACGAGGGAGAGAAATGAGAAACGACCGGACGATGGGGTCCTGTCATCCAAAATCAAAATAACCTTCAACGTGCCCATCTGTCGTTTACCGGCAGTTATTTATTCCTACTCGTATTACTCCCATTAGGACTGTGTGGGCTGCTGTTTTTTTCGTTCGTAAATCTTTTTTTTTGCACTACAGACTCAATCACCACGAGCCCTTCGCCCACTTTATGATTAGACACAAATCCAGTAACAGCGGTGAGATTCCGCAGTACTTGGCCGATATTACATCTAGATCCACGTCTGATGAATTAAATATTATTAGAACCGGCTGTACATCGGTTGAGTGATTTCCAATTTAGAAAGGACATGCTGATGAAATCATGTGAGTCTTTAGACGCGCGTAAACATGAGTGAATATTATTGGTTCCCTCTTCGTTGCCAATAGAAAAAACTATTTACAGGACTAAACATTTAACTTGGTTAAAATATAAAGAATAATATTTTGTATAATAATATGTTTTAATAAATTCTGAACTTATTTATGAATTGTTGTTGTTGTATATATACTCCACAATCTTTTTTCTTAGTTAGTGGCTTTAATAATGTTGATTTACAAAGTTTGGATTTGGCTTTACTGGCCTGCTAGAACGCAGATAACAACAATGCATAAATAACTTACTACATTAATTATTTTACGAACGCGCCTATAGGTAGATAAATCAGGAAGCTATTTGAAAAACGATTGCAGCAGTAGTATTAACAATAATAACAATAGTAATAATAATAAGTCGTCATCCTAATGTTGTTGTTAAAGCCTTAAATATTAACCTGATAGCCAACAGTTATAATTAAATTGCAATAAAAATAGAAAGGAGTTAAATAATACATCAGTTTATAAATATAGAGGAGACCATTGGTGATAAAACACCCATAATACACTGCGTCTTTTGTCAATTAATTGATATTCGTCCCTCTATTAATTAGGGCACCAGCTGAGGACTTAACACTTAAATATGCGATCATATCTAAAGACCTAGACAACCATCATGCATTTGAGTTTTTATTAAATAAAAGTGCATTACATTAACCTGCGATACACAATTGTGCAGGATTCAGTCACTGTTACGAACTTAAAACATATAAATAAAGTGTGTGAGGAAATATTTTTTGCAATTAGGGGGGAAACAATCAGGTGGATGCCTATTACAAATGCACAGTTGTGTCACAACCAGGTTCTATGTACAGGTAATGTGTTAAACTTCACCTCCAGGTTTTAGAAATAAAAATTGGTTTTGTCTAAAGGTCTTCAGAGACCCACTGGAGGTGAAGCTCGTTGGGGTTTTTATTTTGGAGGGCATAGTTTCAAAGAAATGCATAGGCCTAATTATCACACAAAAATACATAGCCTACGTTGTAAGGTATAATGTCACTATGAAATGCAAGGTAGGCTAAACCTCGAGTTTAAAAAAAAAAAAAAAAAAAAAATAATAAAATGTTTATGTCCGAGCATTTTCAATCACTCGGACGTCTGTTGAACTGAAATACTCAGCAGTGCGGTCTATACAAAACAAAGTTGTTGGTTTTTTTTTACACATAAATTATTCACAGCAGTATAATTTCTATTGGATACAACTCACGTTTATATTTACAAGTAAGTACCATCTTCTCGTTGAAAACGTCATTAAATTGCAGAGTCCGTGTTTGGGCCATAAACTTGCTCTTCCTGTTTTTTTCCTCCTCTCTTCGTCAGTTGTCATCCTCATCGTGCAAAAAAAAACAAAAAAACTTTGGAAATTTGGACCAAAAAAAGTTGGGTGTAAGCCTAAAATATGCACGACTCCGAGAGTTCATTCATTTAATTCACCCCCCCCCCCCCCCCCCCCAGCCCCACCCCAGAATCTATGAGCTGTCGTTTTCTGACGTGTGGATTAGCAGAGAGGAGCTCGGTTTGTGTTTTTTCAGCAGCTGTGTGATTTTCTCGTCGTCCGAGTTAGGGTCCAATGGTTTGTTATAGTCGTCGTCGTCGTCTTCGTTCTCTGAGGTCCCCTTCAGTCGCTCCGTCTCTGAGTCCTGTTTCTTTTTGGCGGAGGCCATCTCGGCTGCGTGCCTTTTCCTCCATTTGGTTCTTCTGTTTTGAAACCACACCTAAACAAGTAGGAAAGAAGCGGTCCAGTGAATATTTTCCTTTTATTTGGCTCTAAATAGAGTCCTGGCTTATATTCAAAGCTCCAAAAATAAAGGTTGAGAATTGTGAATTTCCAGAAAAAAAATACATTGGCATATGACCGAATGTGTTTCGGTTAAACATTTATTAAATCCATAAACAGAAGTAATAAAGTGCAGTACAGCACAGGCCCTAATTATGATATAGGCCTATATTGGCAAATATTGTAATATTCATAAAAAATAGTGTAGTTTTATTTTCCAATTCATATTGGAAAAATAGTTCCGATGTTTACAATTTTCCTAAATGATCGGTTAATAAATCATTACAAATAAAATAGTGGCGTGTCTTCCAAATCAGACAATAATTTGACTTTTTCCAGTAGAGAGACAATAGAGAGAAGATACACTGATGAAAGTTATTATGCAGGCTTTCTTTTCTTTTGGTTTGGTTTGTGTGTGAGTTTATTTTTTACCTTTACTTGGCTCTCTGTCATTCCCAACGAGTAAGCCAGTCGCGCTCTCTCCGGCCCAGCAAGGTATTTTGTTTGTTCAAAAGTCTTTTCCAGGGCAAAAATTTGTTGTCCGGAAAACGTGGGACGTGTGTGCTTTCTCTTTCCATCTTTGTCCAGTAAGACGGAATTCGGATCTGAAATATTAACGAAATTAACCCCATGAAAATGCATTCCAAAAACAATTGCAGCCTATTTTGTTGACCAATTTAGTATTATATTATTATTATTATTATTATTATTATTATTTATAGGATTATTGCAACATAGCCCATTGCATGGAATAACTGGATAATAAAATATCTTGCAATCTCAACGCTCTTTTCATTATGTCTTAATTTTATTTCATTTAGTTCTGGGAGAATTTTTTTTTCGGTGCCAGTAAGTCCAGACAACATCAACACACTTACGAGGTGAACACGCAAATCTGGCGTCTCTCCAGTGCGGGCTCTGCATGACTCCCGGCCAGAAGATCGGCGTCCTGCCCGGGAGGTCTGCCAGGGGCTTCGGGTACCGGGCCACGGCCACCGCTGCGGCACTGGGGCTGAAGTACAGTCCGGGAGGCGGCGGGGGGCTCAGACTGCTGAACCGGGGCAGTCCTGTCAAAATCCCGGCCGAGGAGGACGCGGCGACGGCGACCGCAGCCCCGGAGGCTGAGACGATGGAGGGACGACTGAGGATGTCGTTTATTCCGTGAGGGGTGGCGGCGGCGTACTGCTGGGGGGAGCCGAGACCCGACGACAGCCCCGTGGAGGCTTTGGTCCCCGGGGAGGACACTGCCATGCCGCCGGGGTTCGGAGAGGTGGCAGCGGGTGAGGTAGACGAGGCCGGGCCGCTGGAGGACAGGGGGTAGGCCGGGTACAGAGGGGTCTTCATCTCGGTCATGCTGTGCAGAGCTGCTAAAGGAGGGGTGCTGAGGAGGAAGGCGCTCTGTCGGGACCCGTCCATCTGACCCACGGCTAACATAACCAACACCAAGGGAAGATGGAAGAGGCTTTCTGAAGTATCCTGGATGTTCAGCACCCTTTGAAGGACTTGAGTCCAAAAAAAAAAAAAAAGAGATTTCTTTTCTCTTTAGCTGGCCCTGTGCACCTGACAGTGTCCAGACTTGAAAAGGGCGTCGAAACAAAAATCCACTATTCTTCGGACCCAGTTTCAATGCCAATTAAAGGCAATAAAATCCCGTTTCTTCAAATCGGAAAAGTATTAAATATGAGTCGCTCAAACGCAGCGGTAATTTCCCACGCCGCCCCTGATCACTCCAGCTTCAAAGAGGCTCGCCTGAGACCGGACGATAAAAAAAAAACCACACACACTTTCTCTGCTGTGTTCAAGAAGCTCTTTGAGATAATAAAACATTATCATCTGTTTCCAGTGTCTATTGCCTCAAAAGTCAAAACTTTGAGAGGAGAAAACAGAGAGCAGAGGGGGTGTTTCTGTCGGGATTGGGTAAACTGACACTGACGTAGACCGAGTGGATTTAGGAGGGCCACCTCATTGGCTCAGCATCACAGCTTTGATTTGCTGTATGACCTACTATCAAACGCAAAACGAGCGGAAAATCAATCTACTTATAGTTATAAAATGATTTTTTTTTTTATCGTTCAGAGGAGCATCGAGGTGAACTCGCCAGGAAACCTATGGTATTTTTTTTAATGAGCAGAAATATTAGGATTATATTTATTATATCAATTTTAGTCATTTAGTATTGGATCTTAACATTATTATAACATTTATAACATTATTTTAACATTTCTTCTTATCATTGTTTTTAAATCTGGGGCAAGGCGATTTCGTTTGTTCTCAATATAAATCAACTTGTTTGCATCATTTTCTTGAATCAAGAGTTACTTTCTTGACACTAGTGGAGTGATGTGCGTTGTTTCAAGATGTTGAGATGTTAATTTGTGAAACAATTTAAATTGCACCGGAAACAAGTGGAATTGTCTCACCTCCCTCTGGTAAGATTTTTCAAATGTTTTAATAAAAAGTCGATTTTAAGACTGTATATACTAAATGACTAGTATATGTAGTCTTAACATTTTTGCATTGTTCTACATCATAGACAGGCTACAGGTGTCCTAGCCTGAGGGTCCTCACCTCAGACTGTACTGTACTGCTGCCCTGAAGAAGGAAAACACTCTGAGGACTGAGGTGGGGCTCTCTCTCATCCTCAACAAACAACAACAAAACATCATGTTTTGGTAATTTTGTTGTTTGTTGAATTAAAAAAATATGTCTATTGTTCATATATGTATAATAGGCATATAGGAAAAAAATCTGTAATTTGAAGACCTTAAATGAGGTTACAAGCTACACAATACAGAACTGACACACGAAGTCCAGGACCAAACAGGCCTCACATGTAGTGCAGACAAAACCTACTGCATGACAGTAGACTAAACATGAACACACTACAAAATATAACAAGACACGTCATGTCACGCAACATAACATAAAACAACAATATAACATAACATAACATAACATAGCATAACACATTACATGATAAGACATGACATAGCATAGCATAGCATAGCATAGCATAGCATAGCATAGCATAACTAACATAACATAGCACAACATTACAAAACATGCCATTATATAACACAACATGACCAATGCAGTAATATTATTACTTTCCTTAGTAAAAGGACAAATTACTGTTTCAATTTCAGTAGGCTAATAGTATTGAAGTTACCAATCAGAGCAATAAATTGTTACAATGTTACTTTTGTTATCACATTTATAGATTTATATTCGTATCATTGTCAATTGTAAACTTTGCGCAGATACTAAACGTTAAGCTGGCAGTATTTGGTTATCAGTCACAGAGGCACACAGGCATTTTGAAGGAAGGAAACAATCTCTGTTTTTTTATCTTGGGGGGCGTAACAGAAAAGCAATATAATGAGTAATGTAACTCATTTAATATTAAGTAAAGTAATATTATTACTTTTGAAATGAGAAACAAGTAAAGAGGAATATATTCAATTTTTTGAGTAACAAGCCCAACACTGGACACTACATAACATAACATTATATATTATATTATAACATTATATAACAATGTAGCATAATGTAGCAACGCAATTCAATGTAATACGATACAGCATAGCATAGAATAGTATAGCATAGCAAGACATTAACTTTCCACATAGCGGAACACAATACGACACATGACATGACATGACACGACACAACACGGTATTATACAAGAACGTAGCGGTAACATAGCAACGCAACATAATTTAATACGACAGAGCATAGCATAGCATAACATGACATGACATGGTATTATATAACAATGTAGCATAGCATAGCATAGCATAGCATAACATGAAATGACATGGTATTATATAACAATGTAGCATAGCATAGCATAGCATAGCATAACATGAAATGACATGGCAATATACAGTGGTGGCCAAAATTATTAGAACACTTGGCATATTTAAGAGGTTTCAGTTGTTTTTGTTCAATTGGCCATTAAAATACCCATAAAACGAATGAAATATATACAAAGTCATCATTATGCTCTATAAACCATAGAATAGAGCATCATAAGGAGATTTACGTCATTTTCCTTACAAAAAACAAGCTAGGCCTATTTCACTGTCAATGTCACACAATCATGTTCCATTCAAAGGAAAGCCTTTGGCTTGAGTTGCAGAAGGCGGGATAACATTAGTGTTCAAGTTCTCAGGAAATATATTGACACTATGCCAGAGAGATGTGCTGCTGGAATTGCTGCAAAAGGTGGACATACCAAATATTAAAGTTAAAAGTGGATAAAAACAGTAGGACTCACTTCATCTGATATTTGTTGTGCTCAGAGCAACCATCTGCATGTTTCATGAACATTATGAAATGAAATCATGTTTTGGAGGCAAGAAAAGGTCAATATTTTCAGATCTGTCAGGTGTTCTAACAATTTTGGCCACCACTGTATAACACCGTAGCATAGTATAACTGTAACATAACGTAGCAACACAATGTAACACAGCATAGCATAGCATAAGGTAGCATGACATGTCATGACCTGACCTGACATGACACGACACCATGCGACACCATGCGTCAAGACATAGCTGGTAACAGGGATGAGGGATGTAGTGAGTCTGCTAGTGCAGTAGTCAGTGTACCAGGATCATCATGGTCATGATTAGGACAAAATAGGTCCAATTAGACAATACCATGAGGTACTGATAGATAAACAAAGTGATAAGATCTGCTGGTGCAATTAGGTTGATTAAGAGCAACGCATGCAGAAATGACAGATGTTGGACTGATATCCTCAGCTTTGTTTTGTCACTGTGAGTTCGTTGTTGGAATTAATCTTTGAAACAAAAAGGTTTTTGCTGTTATTGGGTTATGTTTCCATAAATTAATTTTGTTTTACTTAGGCCCAAGGGTTGTAACACCAGCCAGCTCTGAAAAATTTGATTTACAAAAATATGGCTACCAAAAATGATAGGTACCGCTGTCTAGACATACTTATTTGTGTGATTTATTCAGGGTTCATTTGATAGGCTACTGGATTCAATTATATGCTAAAACATCTTAATAAAAAACTTGGACAATTGTAGTAGTGTTGTGGTAAAGTAGAGGTACTGGGTATGAACACTCAAACCGTGGTTAGAGTAATGTAGGATGATGCACTATATACTGATAGGCCTATATACTACAAGGTATTTATAGGTCACTATTTTCAAGTCAAGTCTATTTTCAGACATCACAGCCATGTCTACTTTTCCATATCTGTCTGTCTCCATTGTCAGGAAAGATGGCAAAATGGTAATAACTTTTAAGGTTAACGGTTCTATACTTGGCTTTATCAGGTGTGAAGAAAGGTCTATTAGCCTACAATAATTGTAGGCTAATAGACTAGTATGGATGTTATTCAGAATATGTATGTTTTGGTATTGTTACAAGAATTTGATTGTCCTTTATTTATACCCATTGAGAAATGTATACTTGAGTGTTTGTTGTGCCTTACTGAATCTTGAACAGAAATCTCAGGGTTTTATGACACACTGGTGCCATCTTGTGGTCAACTGTATAACTGCATTGCCATGGTCTACTGAGTACTGCTCAGGTTGTTTTGGGAAATGGTCTGTTGGACAGCTTGGGACTTTAGTAAAATTCATTTTTGTATCAAATGTGTACCCTATTTAATTTCCTCTGCAGGAAATGATATATAACTATTGCCTTCTTTATGCCTTCCTGTAAGTCAGTGGTTCTCAAAATGCAGTGGACACCTAGGGGACCTTGGTGATCCTCAGCAAAATGAGGTTTAATTCCAGTAAATTCACTAGAATTTAGCACAATTACAAAGTATGAGTGACCATTTCACTGTCAACACTATTACATTAGCATTAAATCAACAAAAAAAAAATCTACATATGGGCCATTGTCTATTCCAGGGTCTGACACTAAAATGTTTGAGAAGTTGTAAAGCACTTGGTAAACTGCTTTTAGACAAGTGCTATACAAATTCTTTTTTTTCTTCTAATGGGGATTCTGACCTTTAGCGTTTAGTTACTGAGCAAATGTTATTTGTGGGCTTTGAGCATTTGTAAACCCCATACTCAAACCCAAAACTCCTTCAGCTGTTTGTATATTCTACAAGATACATCTAGTGAGGATCGTCTAATGCAGGGGTGTCAAACTGTGTGCCATGGAGGGCCGAGAGTATGCAGGTTTTCGTTCCAACCCAAGAATACAGCAGGTGATTTCACTGATTACCACACCTTCAACCAGAGAGGAGGGACTAATCAGTGAAATCACCTGGTGTATTCTTGGGTTGGAACGAAAACCTGCATACTCTCGGCCCTCCATGGCACACAGTTTGACACCCCTGGTCTAATGGTTAGCAACCATCCTCAGACTAGGCAACACAGGTTGCCAGCATCATCATACACCCACCCCACTGAAGTGCTCCTGAGCAAGACCCTGAACCCTACCAGCTCAGACCTGACCTCCCTGTGGAGGGGCTAAGACGAGCATTTCTCCGCAGGGTTTGATCTTGCATTAATACTCAATTTCCACACTGTAAGCAGTTCACAACAGAACCATTAGGTTTGATGGAAGACACTTAACGGAAAATAAGTGGAGACCAACTTTGCTCAATCATATGGGCATGTGGTGTGGCTCATACCTGTTAGAACAATTCATTCATTTAACACATGTATTAGTCCTTTGCATCCACAAAGCCGATCCCAAACTGGCTTTGTGGATGGCCAACATAGGTTTACATTCCTAGATTTGAAGAATTGTTCAGGTTCACAAATCAGTCTAATAGTTTGAGTTTCACCAATTTATGACATTTCACTGGTGAACCTGATACTCAGTTGTTTAGTAAGTTTGTGAAACCCTCAGGTAATGATAAAAAGGCACTAGAAAACACTTAAGGCAGCAACCTTATGAAATTTAAAAATAAATCTGCTTCAATCTCGTCACAATGTACAAGTACAGTAAAGGAAAGACAAAAGACTTCACTCAGTATAAGAAGAGTCCAACTTTATTTGCATTTACTCCCGTGCCATGAGTTTCTGCTTCTTCAGCTTCTTCTGTGAGACCTGCAGAACAACAACTCAGTCATTAACCCGTCAATCACAGAGCAGGGGTGAGATTACAAGTTTAGTTGCTCAGTTTGTTTTCTTGATTTCTTTTCATGGGTAATCCAAAGGTGTCCTAAGAAGTCATCATTGCAACCATGTGCCAAAATGTCCCAGTAAATTTGGAAGGGCAAAACTATTCAACCATCGTCAATCCATGAATGACTTTCTTCAGCCTTCCCTTTAAAATAGGGCAGCAATGCCGCGCTTTTCTGAAGTTATACTGCTGACTCTTGAAAGGTTTTGAGAAGTCATGCACAGACTGAAGATTAACAGTCATTACCCCATCCATCTCTAGTATCTAGTTTACCTTTTTCTTCTGGGCCACTTCCTCCTCTGGTTTGGGAACTATCTGCTCCTTCTCGGTGAGGATCATCTCGATGTGGCAGGGAGAGCTCATGTAGGGGTTGATGCGTCCGTGGGCGCGGTAGGTGCGTCTGCGCATCTTCGGGGCCTTGTTGACCTGGATGTGCTCGATGACCAGGGAGTCCACGTCAAGACCCTGCAACACGACAACATGAGCAGAAGCGCACAAACCCTTGAATCTCAAGCATGTTTTGCATTGATTTTTTTTGTGATTAACTCAGCACCATTGAAAATGAGGCTCTGCCGCAATGTGACAGATGAAATATAATTATGTAGTGGTAATTTTATGTTTCCACCGTTTTCATACTGCATGTCAGTTTGATTTTATCGTACTGTGTAGTTTAGCACAACCTGATGCTGTAATCACCTTCTCCCCATACTTTCTACTTAACAGATGGCAAAACATGCATCTAATTTAGTAGGTCTACAGGGTTAACATAAGAGTATCACTGCTTCCAATTGGAAAAAAACTAATCTACCAAGTATTTTTTCTTTTCCATGTCTGGCTATCGGTTAAGGGATGGCCCTCTGTTGCCTCCCCCTCTCAGGGGCAGGGCTGCAAAATGCTAACATTAGCCTCCCTACATGGATCATTAAAGTTAAAATTTTTTCCTCATGAAACTTATGATCCCAGTGTTGAAATTGGGTAGAGAGTTCACGTTTAGTTGCTCAGTCTTCTTCATAATATCTTTTCATGGGTAATCCAAAGGTGTCCTAAGAAGTCATCATTGCAACCATTGCCAAAATGTAGTATTCATGCCTTTGTACATTCTGTTTTTTTGTGATTCTGTTATGCTGCTGCAACCCCAGAATGTCCCCCGGGGGATCAATAAAGTATCTATCAAATAATCATAAAGAGTGGCGCAAGTGGGGAATATTAAAGTAACACAACTAGAAAGTAGAGTAGAAACAGGCATGTTGTATTTCATATATTATAACAAAGTCTATGCTCTACTGCTATTTTGCACAAAGGTTGATGCAAAATATGTACCTAGAAAACAAATTTCCAGCAACAATTTGTAGTCACGGCAGCCATAACTGGAAAAGCTTTTTAAAAGTCCTTAGCGCCACTATTCATGTGTCAATTTTTATTGAGACCAAAATCAATATTCAAGTATCCAACCACATCATCTGCTGGCCAAATGCAACATTGTGAGCAGTATGAAGCACATTACTTGGAGAGCGTCACATTTTGTGAGTAAAGCAACACTGTTACTCAAATTATTTATTTTGTGCCAATGCAAACCATGACTTCGGCCCCTTTTCTCCCTTTACTGGTAGGTATGTGAATCATTATTATAATTCATAAGACATGTCAGATTACTCAGGTTGACGATATTTTACAATTGATACAGTAGGCGGCCACCTTTCCATTAGATACCAATTCATTAAGATTTTACCAATCTACAGAAAACAGACCAACTTTAACATAAAAGTCTTAAGTATTAGCATGGAGCACCAGCACTAACAGTCTACCGGTGACTTTAGTGTCGATGTTCACAGGGACTTAACTGTAAGGGACTTAATGGTAACGGTCCCGGTTAGCTCAGTCGGTAGAGCATGAGACTCTGGGCTGTGGGTTCGAGCCCCAGTGTTAACCATTAACTTTGTAACTCTTTGAATAAAAGCGTCTACTAAATGACTAATGTAAATTGTATGTTAAGAGTTCTGACCTCACAAGATTAGACTGAAACAAACTTAATAGGTGTGATGATCAATAAGTTCCCCAAAGCAAGACGAAGAGGCCAATGTAAGCTACTTCATAAGATACCTTTAGCTCAGCATTGCTCTCAGCGTTCTTGAGCATATGGAGGAGAAACTCAGCGCTTTTCTTGGGCCAGCGTCCCTGGGTCCAGCCGAACTGCTTGGCCTGGAAAAGGACATAAGACATGTTTATATATTGTGGTGCGTAGAGAAAAACAGGAAACGTCCCCACATCTGGTTAAGTCACAAAAGCTGCTCAGATTATAAGTGATTTGTTTTCATGTTTAAATCCAAAGGTGTCCTAAGATGGTCATCATAGCAACTTTTGAACTAACTGACTTAAAGTTGTGCACACACAGGACATTCCAGTCACCCAAGCCTTCTGCCTCTCGGCGACTTCTTCAAAACGAGAACTCACCTGGGCACACCTTCCTACACCGCCATTGTAGCGGCGGAAGGGAACACACTGGTGTTTGACGACAACATCCCTCAGGTACTTGTTGGCCTTGCGGATGTGCATGCCCTTGATGGCTTGGGCTGTCTCACGGGTGTTCTGTTGGGAAAGAAGCATCCACAAACACAACTCAGAACAATGACTTGAGAACAGCTTCAGACTGCACTGGCTTTACAGCTGAGTGAAGTTTAGACCTTTTTTAGTACTATTATATTGGTGCCTATGGTTCAATGACATGAGATTTTTAGATATGTTATGAATCATAGTAATATTCATCATAGTAATGTTATTTCCCATAGAATCAAACTATTTACTGCAAATATCTGATTACAGTTCACACCAAACATCTTTAATGTTTTAGTACTGATTTAGTTGTATCAATGTTTAAAGCATCAAATTACTACATTAAGAACATCCTATAATCTCAAATCAACACGTGTTATTTAGCCATTATGTTGTGACTCAACGCCAACATGACATCTTACCTTGAAGTGAACCCGGAGATTGGAGCCCCTCGACTTACATGCTAGAAGAGAAATGGACTTTAAAAAACACGAGCTATGACATTTTATAAACGGTAGACTGGATTTAAAATTGGTAGCTCAGTTAATCTTAATTTCTTTTCATTTGTAATCCAAAGGTGTCCTAAGAAGTCATCATTGCAACCTCACAATATCCCACCCAATAGGGCAGTACGAAAATCACACACAAACGGCACTTATTACTCACATTTAGTCGGGTTTTCCGGGTCGAGCGAGTAGCGGACCATTTTTAGATAGCTGAAAGACAAAATGAGAAAACCACGTTCAGAACTCAAGTTAGCATGGTTACGCGGTCCTCATGCCTCTCCCTTGCAACGCTACCTTATGTATTAGAAGTGTGTATTAAGCAACAACTAACCTACAAACTCAGGAGTAAAACGACGAGATCAAATAAGAAAACACCCTGACGCATAAATAACGAGAAATGTGTAGTTATCGTTACCAGTTAGAGCCATGAGGCTAGGTTATTTGGTCAATCGCAACAAAGATGGCTGATGTGCTAGTCTCCATACCGGGTATATCAGAAATATTGCAATTAAACTAGGAATAACGAATCCATATTCAAAAGTATGACGCCGTTTAACACCTGCCATAACAATTTACGAAAACGAGAGGTTTTAAGTGCAGGATGCTAAAGATTTGGTGTAGATTAAACGACTATTCTGGCCTTCAGAAGTTGAATGGCTGGCCTACCTATCGGTCCACGGAAGGGAAGAGGAAGTTCAATCATTCCGGCTGAAGATATCGTGTGGAATCGTAGGTATCGCGAGAATTCAACCCTGATCACGCAGTGTGTTGTATAGGTACTTTTGCGCAGAAATTGCGCATTTCTCCATTTATTTATGATGATTATTATTTTTATGATTATTATATGATTAGGAGTTATGTATAGAGAGTTATGTACCAGACACCACTGGTCCAATTTTTTCTTTATAATTTTCTTGATTGTGATTATGATTATGATTATGATTCTTCTTCTTCTTCTTCTTCTTCTTCTTCTTCTTATTATTATTATTATTATTATTATTATTATTATTATTATTATTATTATAATAATATTGAATTCACCAAGGTAGATCAAGGTGTTCAATTGCTCAGTATTAGAAAAACAGCACATGTAACCTAGACTAAGTAAATAAAAGACAGGAACAAAAAAGGGGAAAAAAATATTCAGCCTTTTTGGGGGGTTTTCTGATGCAGAATTAAAATATAATAAATGTAGTTAAAAAAACAATAACACCAATAATCTTGTTTTGACGTATTACGTATTTACACGATTTTGACGGAACGTGGAGCAATGATGCATTTTGCCACTGCACTTCCATGCCACTGCGTTTCCGCAAATACAAAATTATACTGAATGGCATAGGGTGGCGCTACAATTACAGGTCAAATCTCTTTTATCTTACGTGAGATTTTGTGCACATATTCCTGTATGGCCTGTGTGTAGTATACGCTTTCAGAATATGATTTTTATTGAAACATAATTTATCTATAATTCAGATTTAATTTATTTTTTCTTTATAGATTTTTTCATGTTTTACTTCCACTGCCAAAAAATACAGGTTCTAAGGTTATTGACACCTTTCTACCCATATTTATGATAATTTTAAACTCATTGTATGATTGATTATTCCTTGACCTGGTCCTGCCCTGATGCAACTCTTTCATCTGCCATTATGCATGTTTGGATAACCTAAATTAATCAGTATGATAGTTTACTCACCTCAACAGGGCAGAGGTCATTATGTCAAGATGTGTCAGATATGACAATGTTTTTGGAGCAGGCTCTTTTTCTTCTTACACCTTTCCATAGACAGCGTGGGTCTTCACATCCATGATTCACCTGTTTATATGAGTGCTTGTCTCCACTGCACGGCATGTTGCTGAAAATTCTCGCAAATGTGGGATGTTTTATTATGGCCTGATGCTTTCCAACCATGCTGATAAATCCCAATGAAGCTCTTATGCATGCATACTATAGTATGCATGCATAAGAGCTTGACTGAACTTAACATATCATTAACAACATAACATTAACAACTTGAACTGAACATATCAACTTGACTAAAGAGTTTTCTCCAAGTTGATAACACATTGAATGATATATTATTGAATAAAGAACACACACCGATGCAGTAATACTAAAACCAGTTGTTGGTTTATTTGTATTTGGTATTTTATATTGTATTGTGAGATGTTTAAACCAGCTACATATAAAACAGTATGTGCACTCTCACACTGGCCTAGTGAGTGATGCACAACATTGCACTGCAAATAATGTCAAAGCTATAGTAGTGACATCTTGTGTCAACATACAAAAATAAAGATATTATATACAAAAGAAAAACAGTTCCCCTTTCAGTTCAGTATTTTCCTACACCAGTGAAAAACATCTTGAAATAACTCCGACTATCCAAACAAGACCCACAAATAGTGTAATGAAGGTTTAAAACGGACCCTTGAAGAAGTCCTCGCTCTCTTTTCCCTTTACACGCCACAATTATCTCTTATTTACATTTACAACGACTTCAAGAAAACCTTGAGTACTTAACAGGAAGGAAATTATTACATATTACACATTAGGCATGGTTTGGTCAAAGACCAGTGTAGATAAATATCTGTACAAATCCAGCTGAACTTTAATATCCTTGGCGTAAAGGTAGTCCGTTGGTGTTACATTGCATTTACTGCACCGATGCATGCTGAACCCAAAGGATGATCTCTGTACAGGGAAGAGTGAATTTTCTATCGGAGCTGCTGCTGTTGGGTCGATCTTTATTACAGAGCGTCGGGGATCAACAACCGTTTCATGTGTCTCCATTGACGAGCTCGAGCTTTGCTTTACAACGTAAGCACAGAAATATTTACAGATCTCAATTAGACTCAATCGCTCTTTTTCCACCAATGTGCAACGTGTATTCATGCTACCCTGCTCTCCTCCTTGGCAACCGTTACATACAGCATAAGGGGAAACTGGTAAACGTTGTAGAGGAATTCAAAATAGTCTAGAAAAAAATCGTCCTGATCGCCTCACTGCACGTGACATTTGTGTCTTTTTCTTGGAGAAAGATTAGGCAGAAATCTGACTCGCTAGTTATCAAGTGCCCCAGAGTGTTAAATACACGGTAAGAAATATTTGACATTATTATTCAGTTTTGAAATTGTACTTTATTCCACACTGGCAAATTCTTGGAATGCGACCAGAGAAAAACAATTCAATATATTATTGTATCCTGTAGAGTGCTTTTCGATTTTAACTGTTTTCGAGGTCTACGCTAAACTCACCAGCGAGTAAAGAACTAGACCATGATATCTCCCACTCAGGACCTACTTTGAGCTCGTTTTAGCCCAATTCCAAGGAATAACTTGATAACCGTGGGACCTGAAGGGTATGAGGGAGAGGGAAGTGTGCGATGAGACTGTTATTTGACAGGGTGCTACTGCGTTGCATGAAGTGTATACACATCCGTGATCCTCTTAACACTGTCAATGTCAATAGGACGAGGGCGTCACGAGACGAGCTGGTCAACCTGTAGTGGAAAATGACATGAAAATCAATAAGGAAACAATAAGCTAGAACGTGTACAATAGAGTTTAGAGCTAGTAAACATTACAGTCAGGGTTCGAAATTAACACCCGCCAAGAGCAAAACACTGGTCAACATTGTCTTTGGTGGATGAATCAATAAGGACCACTTTTTGAGGTGATAGCATTTGAATAAATACTGTAAATATGGTCTTTGGTTTGTTTACAAACTTTGTCCCTGCTGGACACCGTACACTCTCTCTGACCAATCGAATCAAAGCAAAACAATTGCTCTGTATCAAACAGGCTCCTGATTGGCTGCCCATTACACTGCTGTACACTGAGCAAGTTTTAAATTAAAAGGTGAATTCCCCACTTAGATCTTCTACCACTGTTATATATAATCAATCTGTGGTTTTCAACACATTCCAGGAGTTATTTTGTGATGAAGTTTTGTAATTTACTTTTTTTGGTGTACCCACTTTCCTTCAACCTTCCTCGACAACTTCTACTTCAGTTAGTGCTTTCCTACATTTCCCAGAATGCCTTTTGACAAGGTGCCTGGACTGGGTTTTTATGTGTAGGCGGAGAGAGCAATAATGATAGTTATAGCATAGTAAGAGCAAGTTGGGAATAAGTGCTCAAAACACAGCATGTCTTGTGGCTGCATTGCATTCCGGTCTATCGAGGCTGCTGTCACCGGAGAAATTGGCATCTCTTTGCTCTTTTTGCTCTTTGAGCTCTTTGATTCTGAGGGTCTGACGTCACATGGTCTACGTTTGTCCACAGGAATAAAGCAAGCAACAAAATGGACCCAGAAATGCAAACCAACAGTGTTTTAGGGTGGATCTTTCCTTTAACATACACAAAACAGGTAGGGTGACATATTTCTGTGAAAAATGTATATTCATTATTTGGGCCAGTAAAAATCATTCCTGGCAGGTCATTTGTTTTAGTTTACCAGCCCTTGGCAGGTGAGCCAAAGAGTTAATTTCGAACACTGATCACAGCTCACTCACAGCTCAAGCAATGATCCACTCTAGTGCGTTCAGCTGAGGGTACAGTTCAGTGTGAGTGAGTCCAGCCTGGATTTGGAAAGAGAGCAGGAACCAGGTTGTCGGTTTCACATAGGGGCATTATTGATGGGAGAGACAAAGGTGGAGCAGCCCCCGGGGGGGGTACAGTCAGATGAGACGGGCCCCGTCGTTGCAGTCTGGGTGGGGAGGTCATTTGAAACAGGGGCTGACCACCGCAGGCGTTGGAGGATAGACCAGCGCCACGTTCACCCGTTCTGTGCCATTCTTTGGACAGATGATCTCAGTCAGGCCCTCGGGGCGTGGCTGGCTAAGCAGCTCACCTGAAAGAAACACAAGAATGAGATTAAATACATTACAATACTACATGACAGGTGGTGGTATGGTTTGCAGGATGGTAATTTCCTATTTGACCACTAGATGGCAGTTTTGCTACATTCGTGCTACAGCCCAGTGTGAAGTTACTGAGTCCCAGCAGGGGGTGCCGAGTTGCTTTATGTGAAGGCTATACTGCAAGGCAAGTTCTGTGTTCTGTGATTGTGCTGTGTACGTGCATGTGCGTTAATCAACACATCACATCCACATATTCAGGGCCCCTCCTGACCAGATGCATTTAGTGGGCCGATGCCACATGCTTTCCCTCCAACACCCCTCCCTTCTCACTACATCTGCAGGGCCAAGTCCTGACAAACACAAGAGGCCTATTTCCTTTATCAAGTGTCACCGGGTCACTTTTTATCAAATAATACGGCCTAATAAAAGCTTTTAATGCCAACGAAAAGGTTACATGCACTCGTTAAATAAACCAGCTTCCTCATTCCCGCAGATTAAGGCCTTTTGATCACCCTAGGCAAAGAAGTCAGCGAGACTTTGACCCCGCTTCCAGACCAACTGAGGCTGAGGCGAATCAGGAAACGAGTGAAAGGCGTGAAAGTGATTGTTTATTCTTTTATAGTCACTCATTGGTCGATCCTGTTCTCACATGGTCCCACGGCAGGAAACACCATGCCTAAAAATAGTCCTCGCTGGCAGAGTTCCTCCTAAGCCGTCCTCAGACCTACAGCAAACGGAACATGCAGGAAGTGTGTGTGTGTGTGTGTGTGTTTGGATGTGTGTTGCTCGGGGGCTTAAATGTTTGTTATTGTGCAGGGCGACGTGAATTCAGTCAGACACAAGCGGTCCTCCGCTCATGCAATATGATTACTGCCTCCCTGTCTACACTCCTGCATCGCCATGCCAGTAACATATCCACACCCACACACACACACAATCCTTTTCTAGTATTCACCAGTATTAATCTTTGCCGGGGTATCAGCCCAGAGCTCAGCAATATTGCTCATCGCTAGCGTCTGATCTGGGCTTAGCTGCTACAGATTGACCTGCTTTTATCATCTGCACCTCAAATCCTGACCCGCCGGATCAAAATAACACAGGAACTGAAGGACCCTCTTAGTCATTTCAGTATCACGGGGCAGAGTGAGCCTGATGTGCTGACAGTTGCTATGTTTTGACATGTCAATAATGATAATAATAGAACATTTCTTAGCAATATAGAGGGAACAAAACAGATATAAAGATTAAAGGCCTATAGCTCAACTCTGCAAAGTTAACAGACCATATTGGGCTCCCAGCAAACATATGCTCAATAGTAATATAGCATAAAGAGAGCAATAGCAAGTCAGCAGATAAAAAAATAATAATATTCAATTGTTTCAGGGCGCTGATTGTAAATGCCCAGCATGTTGTTTTCAATCTGGCCTTGAATTGAAGGTCTGTAGCCCAAACAACCCTGGAGCCAAGTCACTCATTGCTTTAGTAATCAATGAAATATTAAAGTCAATTCTTAAGACATTTGTGTGAGGAGTTATAACAGCGCTGGTCTTTGCTTAGTCCTTGTTTTACTTCCCGTTCAGCGTCGGGTTTCAGTCCACTGTATTTGGTTCTCCGTGGAAACGAGGGGAGTTTTGCATTACAGGAAGCAGATGATGAATCACACAGCCGGTTATCTCTGGCTGGGTGTCCTGAACTAGGTCATAGCCTCGCAAAATAAAATTTAAAAAAACCCACTCATCCACTCTGACGGAGAAGAGTCACACACTAACCCAGAAGATCCTCCCTGACATCAAGGGGGAGGAATGTGCAGATCTCACCCCCCTCCCCCTCCCCCTCCCCTCCCCTCCTCCTTCCTGAAACATCATCAGCAGGTAGGAAGGGAATGAATTACGTTCCCGGTCTGCTTGGCTCGGTTCCCCCCCCCGGCCAGCTTTTCCATTCCAACTCCTATTCTGCAGAAAGCCTTTTTCTCCCCGACCATAAAAGGAAACGGCCATTTCTCTTTGAATACGAGACATTTTCCTGTCTCCAAGAAACTCCCAGTGGGACGTTGGATGTTTTGGAAAAAAAAACACAGTGAAGGGAGTCTAGCTGCGCTTTCAAGGTCTGGTCCATTCAGAAATAGTTGCCAAGGGCCTCGGCCCCTCTGATTTCACTTCCTTTTCTATTGAGAGTCTCAAATCGGGTAGGAGAGAGAGAGGAAGAGAAGGAGAGAGAGAGAGAGAGACGTTGAAGGGTTTCGGGGGATCTTGTGTTCAAGCAGACATAACAATGATAGATGTGAGAGGGGGGGGGGGCCGGGGAAATGTGAAAATAAACACACGGCGTACGGCCCGGGCTGTCGGCCATTTCTGATTATTTCAAAGACGAACAGTAAATAAAGTAAATCACCGTTTTTATCTGCCAAGAAAAATACAAGGATAGGCTACGTTTTCAAACTTCAAACGTTCAAATAGTTGCAATATTGAGCTATACAAAAACTAGTGGACTATTTTGAAGGGACAAACAATGAAACTGCCTAATGGTAGAGGCGGCGCCTTTCTCCGCCTTCTGCCCTCACTACAATGACAAAGCTCAAATCTCCCAGAGGATGCCAGCTCGCCGTCTCCGCCGAGTCACCCTCACTCCATATTGATGAGGGTGCACAGGCGGTTTCACTGTTTCCAAGCACAACAAACTGTGAGATACGCTCATCCAAACAAGCACGCAGACACGGGGGGTCGTAATCGCCTGCTAAACAGGTCAGGTTGAGGATCGGGGCGGAGAACAAAAGATCGTATTTGGTCAGAAATCAGCTTATGTCACGCTAAAGCGATTTCAGGAGCAGAAAAAGTGTAATCCGCCTCGGTCAAACCCCGGGGATAATGGGTCGGTGATAGCATCTTTCCTGCGCATTACGCCACAGCTACCACGGGATTGCACAAAATTATGAGCTCCCACACACACACACACAATGGATTCCTGCAACCAGACATCCTCTGCATACTGGATACCATCTTGTGTACCAAGCCCCCCCCCACCCCCCACCCCAAGGCTAAGCGATTTATAAATAATTGAGGAGGAACTCTAGGACGGTGTGCGTGCATGTATATGAGTACAAACGAGACAATTAGGCCGAGCAGAGTAATACAGTGAATGTCGAGCGGGAAGCGACGCCCTCCCTGTTGCAGTGGTGGATTCCCCCGTCGAGAGTCGGGGCGGGGAGGCTCACATTCAGACAAAGGCTTCGCAACCGGAGGGCGAGGGAGGGACTTTCTGGAGAAAAAAAAAACGGCGCCCAAACACCAACGACATGCCATCTGCATACGTACACACACGCATTCCTACACTACAAGCAGCTCTCTGTGTGTCCTGGCTTTTTGAGCAGACCCAACACACATCCTGTTGGCTGCATCATCGCGTGAACCCCTCGGTCGCAAAAGTGCACGCAAACGCACCAAAAGGCTACTTGAAAAAAAATGCTGAAAGTTTTAAGTGAACATCAGTGCAAGTACGTGTTTATCGCCAAGCTGTGTACAGCCTGACTGAAATCTGGGTCAAGGGGTTTCCAGGAAGGAACCTCTGCAGTGGTTTTGAGCAAAATGTAGCCAAAACACTAAAAACCCTAAATATACAAATGCATTTGCAGGACAATGTAAAAAAAAAAAAGGTGTGAGTCTCTGATAGGAAAAGCAAAATGTTTTTCTGGGGCTGTGCTGAAGGTGTACGAGCATGTCCATGCACAACTAAATAACAAATGCCAACTAAATCCCAAGGCAATAGCAAAGATCATATGAGGTAAGACATGTATTCAGGCTTGTTGACGAGGCGACAACAACACACAAACTGCCATTCTGACTTAAAATTACTACGAAAAAAAACCCTTAGTGGATCTTTTACATGCTCGCACTTGGGTTTCAATCTGACTGAAGTGTCTCGGAGACGTCAACAGATGTGAGGCGACGCCGGGTTGCGGCCTTTTCAGACAAGGTCAGAAACGGGAGACTCCGCCAGCTCCCGGGGTTGTCTAGAAATAGTCCCGTCAGATCAGGTTCCGAGCTTCGCTGGCCAATGCGGCCGAGTAATGACGTTAGGACGCCCCAAAGTGATGCTGAGAAACTGACCTTTCAGGGTTGCAACTCTGCACTAGGTCCTATAGTCCTATAGCCTGCAAAAGGAGTTAAAAGAAGTTTCTGTGTGTTCAAACGCTACGTGCAGGCGGATGTCTGGCAGCGGGAGAGCAGTGGGGATGAGAGAGGGGCAGAGGCCGCGGGCTCAGCCGGAGGATTAGCACCAGTGTGTTGAAACAGCAAGACTCACAGGGAGCAGCGCGGTCACACACAATGCAAATTACTAGAGATAAACATGCACATTGGGTCACTAGACAGCGTTTCCTTTCCTTTCCCTATTAGCACACACACACATCCATCCTGTAGCACGCACACACACACGCACACACACACGCGAGGCGGTGGAAATCCTCTAGGGATCGGATGCGTGCCGGTCAGGGCTGGACTGTGCGCTGACAAGATTGCTACGCAGTCCGTTACGGTTGGTTGGTCGGGTCCGGGCCGACCGACAGGCCTCTAGGCATGTCACATCGCCACGAATCTGATCCCTAGCCACTCGACAACAATGTGTAGAGTTAAAAAAAAAAAAAAAAAAGAAACTATAAATAAACATCGTCTTCTAACTGTGCACGTTGTTCTGCGCTTGCCAAGGGTTGGCATGCAACAGGGATAAAAGATGAGATCATTTTAGTTAGCAATGGATCTAGACAAAGCAGGACTCTTATCATAACAAGGCGTTTTGTCCCTTTCCTAATCTCTCCCCCCTTGGAGAGACATAACAGTTACAAGATAGTGAAAAAGAACGAGTGTAAACACTCTGTAACCCAGCAGATCTCTTTCTGGATTAATACCAGGATGGGAAATGGAGCAGAATCTGCCGGCGCGATAAGGTTTAGGGACAGAGACAGCTATCTTTGATGCTTGATAGAGACGGGCCAGGATATCGTGACCAGTCTCTTGAAACATGGCAAATTAAGACTAATGCCCGTATGATCAGCAGCTACTGCAGCAGCCCTGGATCCTCAGGAATGTGTGGCCTACTTCCACGCTGGAGGAAATGGACCAAAAATAACCCATTCTGGCCTTTCCACAGCCTGTCAACAGCTACGAGGCCTGGGGGGGCAGAGGGCTATAAGCAACCCTGGTGAGTCTTTAGAGTTGGAGAAGGGGGAAGTGCACAAGCAGCCAGGGGCACCTAGTGTGTTCACGACAGCTTCATGGCACGATTACTCCTCACAGTCTAAGAGAGGGTGGTTGATGGCAGATTACAGCATTAGCCTGCGTGCAGACGTCTGGGTTGGAGACATGGCAGCAGGCAGGCAGTAGAGATGAAGTTCAATAGTCAATAGTAAAACACGCAAGGAGTATACTGCGTTCACATCCCCCCTGAGGAAAGTTGACTATTTATGTCAGAGGCAGCTGAAAAAATATTTAATTCATACTAAATCATAATAACTAATATTATCACTGTCATTCATGGTAACAACAAACTTTTCATTATGAAAACAAATGCAAAATATTTTCTGTTGACTATATTTTGATGCTCTCAATGTGGAGTTTGGGAAAATCCCTGCATCAACATCCTCAAAACATCTTCATTGGATTGAATGACTTCCTTTCTCTGTCAAACCAGCAGATCATGAAGATGTGAACTCATACTTAAAGTTGACCATTTCCTTTTTTTCTATCCAAACAATTCCAAGGATTCAGTGTTCCCCCCATCGTATGCCTCCCAGAGTGGAAAAAACCTTTTGAAACCACATTTAGAGCAACACTGAAACTCTCCAGTAAAGCCCATACTAATGAAATTCTTAGCAGGTGGGTTAGCAGTTGGCTAACCCCGTTGGCCTCGTTGGTCAACTTAACTTAACCATGTTATGATTCTGAATGTTAAATGATATTGGCGGTGAGCAACACTGACTGGCTGACATCTGAGTTTTACATAAAGGTCAATATCGGCCCCATAAATCAGTTTCTCTCATCCCAGCTAGGGCATGAGAGAGAAATCTGTCTACGTCTGGTATGAATCAAACGTGCTTTATATTGTGAACTGCTGCTAAAAGGCCTCTGCTCTCACTGTGTGTGTGTGTGTGTGTGTGTGTGTGTGTGTGTGTGTGTGTGTGTGTGTGTGTGTCCAGCTGTTAACATCTGGTGTGTAATGGGATGCACTGCCCTCGTGCTGCTGAGCAGGGTTGCTAATCCTATATCTGTCAGACACTAAAGCTGTCCAAATAACTTCACACCAGTGTTTTTAAAAGACTGGAACCTAAAGGTGAATCAAAACAAGATTAAAATGGGTACTGTATTTTGCAAAATATAATACCATACAATGTAACGTCGTTAAGACACATTTTGTCTTTTATATATAATATATATATACTCTTGTAGCCTGTAGCTAAATAGCACAACCTTAGTTGATTGTCGATCTGCTAGCTGACGAGAATTATAGAATTATAGAATTAGCAGAATTATAAATACTGTCCCTGCTATTGTTTTTTCTCATTCTGCCCAATCAAATGGTGCTGCTATATATGTGCTAATTCTGCATTACTAACTTCCAATTCAAGAAGTCTTAGGACTAGCCTCCACAGGGCTGTGCCCACATCCACACACGACTCAAAATGAACTGGAGCGTGGGAAAATTTGAGGATAATGTTTCTCTTTCCTTTCAGCTTTTCCCATTGCTGAGGACAATAAACCACCATCATGAGTCCAGAGGGATCTTTTCCCGCCTACCACACTGCCATTCCTGAAATAGGAAGAGAAATGTCCACCTCGTAAGATTTAACACCCAGGGGTCTCTGTCCACCTGAACCCAGAGCAGTATTATGTAACCCTGAATGTGGTTGATTTAATGATCAGCCCTCGTTCACGGCCATTAAACAGCGGTATTGTTCGTTGCTCATTAAGCCACGGCTCCCCATCCCCCAGCATAACGAACTCATCACACGACACACTACACAACCTATGTACCCACTCTCATGTGCTTGGGTTGGATTGAGGCTTTCTGGTCAAACTCTCCTCAGCAGAATCTCGTATATGGTGGGATATGTGCTGACGAATGAACAGTCTCTCATAGGCTGATGACCTTAGAAATGTGAGAAAACTGGGAGAAAACTCCAAACTGAAGTGCCCTAAATTAACTTCTAGAAAATCATCTCCCTGTCAGAACAGACTAGCACCAATCCAAAAGCACAATTTTACACTCTCGAGCCCTATTTCGAGTTGCATTGGGGATGACAACATTGTAAGAAAATCTTGATTTACTAGGTTGTGTACTGACAAATTGCTGGAGCTTGAGACCAAGGCTGACTGTGGTAACCAGACATGCATGCAGAAGCTGCGGTGCCAAGCCAAACACCTAGTAGTGGTCTCGCTGCTGTTGCAACGCCGGTAGACAGCGGTTAGCTGTCATAGTTTTAGGCTCAGAGAGCCACTTGGCTGTAAGTTACAACACTCCATTTTCAATCCAGATGATGACTATTCCATAAGTAGGAGGACAAGTCTGTCACAAACACACAGCAGCAGTTAAATCACTCTGGAGTTTACTGTATTCGTGAAAGCCAGACGTAGAAGAGACTTATTGAGACCATTTAGGAGTTGGTACTTGCTTTTGCACCACAAAAAAAGAACTACAGACAAATATAACAATTCAACATATGCCTTTTGGGAAATGCCATTATCATGTCACAACTGGAAGATCCTGAGTTAGCCAATTGCATTTAAAGGAAAAATCCACCTAAAAACAGTTACTGGCCTTGTACTGACTTTGTATTTCTGGGTATTTGTCACATTTCTTTGATTAACTGGCCAAACGTAGACGATGTGATGTCATGTCAAGAAATTTCCAGCACAGCTACAATGGAGTTTAATAGGAGAAATATGTTCAATGATCTAAAACATCAATGTTAAGCGTCCAGTTTTGGTGTCCCAGTCAGAGGTAATAAAAAGAACAACATTAGTTATATTCACATTAGTACACTTCTGTCAAAGCAACTCTGTTTATGATTAACTAGAAATACCTGCTGCAGTTTGTTTGGTTAACAAAGCAACTTGTTAACTAGTTGTTGCTAGCTAGCAATAGACAAGGGCTTCCCAACAGGTTGAACATGAGTTGAGTTCAGAGAAATTAGATATTTTCCCACTGTCTGACATGGTGTGAATGCCGCAGCAACAAGTTCATGCCTCTGAGGTTTGTCAAGCGGCATTCTGGGATTCTGGGGATTCTTGGCATATCACAAGTACTGAGTTGTCAGCATAGTCTGATGCGGGACCTTCAGCGTGTCACAGTTTCAAGTTTTAATAAGCACATTAAAGTCAAATGATGAGGTCACGGTTATGTATTGACATCACTGTTACAGCCAAGGTAAAATAGTTCCATACATCCTAACCCTGCCGCCACAGTCTCAGTCACATGTCTGAGATAATGCAGTAGGCTTACCACACGGTGATGTAACAGGATTGTCATCCTCTCTAAGAGATTACTCACCAGCACCATGGACAGGTTTCATACGGCAAAACAAGGAAACAGGTTAACAAGAAGCCATAACATAAAACACTTGATCAGGCTTTCTTGGGCCAATTTGCATTGCCAAATTCTTAACAGTGTGATTGGGTCGCCGACTGAAATTAGGCATTTTACCCAGACTTTCTACTAACAACAGCACATCATGTTAAAGTGTACAGAAAGCATAAATAGCACTGTGTTTAATGTTTTTATGGATGCATGACATAACTGGCCTATCCATGTGCAAATACATCATAGGTTTTATCCAAACATAATAATTACATGTTAGTGTGCTTGATGACTGAGGTGCGTGCTCTCCTATTGCCACTGGCAGTGCATGAAAAGGTTTTCATTGAGGCGGCATCAGCTCTACCTTCTGTCCAATATATGAATCTGGTTCTAATCTCTGATCACAGGCTGAGAAATTCAAAACGCAACATCAGAAATGAACTGTCAATACCAGTTGGGGGACAGGCCTACATGACTAACGTTCTGCTGTACGGCCAATGTATATTCAGAGATCAGTCAAGCTCTCTGAATATACTACAAACTTGCATTTATCTGATAATGTGGTGTTCTCATTATGTTTGCATGAATTAAATGAGATTCTATAAAATAAAATAAATAAATCACCTTACTAGGCAGCATGAGGAAAGGCAATCACGGGCCTGAATGTCTTGCTGACCCTGCAGCCAGAGACTGACATTGCGTCATTTTCCAACATCTCTAGCAGCAGAATGTTTTTATGGGCAAACACTCACAGCCAAGCACACAATTAGGACCAGAAGAGCTATTGTAGTTCGTATGTTAAAGCAGAAAACTCAAGTGGTATTTCCTTTGGCTATAGTAGACCCATTTCCAGAATGTATTCCCGCGATTCCACTATCACAGAATTTACCGCCGATAGCAAGCTCTCCCGTGGCATTCTAGGTCATTCTCACAAAACATGAATTCCCAAAAGAGGCCATTAGGCTATGAACGTAGCAGGTTGTGCCGCAGGTGCCTGATACAACGCAGCGACAAGCAAGTTCCAACTAATCCAAACTGGGAACCCAACTACAGCCAATAGCTAAGAAGAACATTTACACTATGAATGTATTCCTTGACATGCTCTGGTTTGACTGCAATATTTTAGTTATTACAAAGATATATGATCGATAGAGACATTTTTCCTTGATTAATGAATAAACATATATTTTACTTTATTTCTAAGAGTTTTGTCTGTAGAATCCTGGAGGATTACAGGGATCATTTCCTTTACGACAAATCATGAGCAATTTAACCAAGATATGATGAACAACAGCAATGCAAAACATTAGAACATGTCTAATGGAAATAGTGGCTGTCATACAAAGTGTCATCGTACTGACTAAAAAGTGGGTTGCAACAAATGCTAATGAAAACATTGTTTAAGAAGAACAACACTTGGCTACATACATAACAGACCTTTGTTGGTGGATGATTAGGTCATGCCTGAACAATAAGAACAAAGCAAGCAAAATAATAAGAACACGATTAAAGTTAACAGTATTACTAAATCATACACTGACATTGGTGGTGAAACCATAATGTGTCCCACCCAGTCTGTTACCACTTTGTAGATAACATGTTGTTGTACCAAGTTCTTGCAGTGTGCTATAATTTTGTGGTGAGAAATGCAGCGGTGGGACAGCGGAGTCCTCGAGCTCTACACCTTCGATCAAGTGGTCTTTGGTCATTATAAAACTTGTGGGTTTTCAACTTTAGATTTGGGGAAATTTGTGTTAAATGAGGAACATTTAAGTAAAATTCTAATCCAGATTTGTGTTCTTGCATGTATTCAATTAAAAGAATGATCTTGACAGAGGTTGTGCTGTACATACTAAGTGCTCTGCCTGACCACCATTTTCATACTGTGCCAATTACAAATGCCACAATGACCACGCTACTTGTGTGCATGCACGCAGGATAGCAAAAACACAATACATGAAAATAATATGCTACGCCTAGCCACATTACCATTGTACCAAGAATAACAGCAAAAACACCCTCCAAGGTATTATTGCTAAATGAACTCATTCAAGGCTAGGTGATAAAACTGATGTGTCAGTGATGAAAGGTAAAGCTTGTCAGCCATTATATTACCCTCAGGGGCCTATGGCTCTGTATCGGTCACACCCATGAAATGAAACAACCTCTTAACTTAAAATACATCCATTAATGTTCAAGTAAAGCTCATTCCTCTTAGGGGCATTGCAGGAAACATAGTTAGAATAGTTTCCAAATGTGAAAACAGTTTCCCAAAAAAAAAAAAATTCAAATACTGATTTATGCCCCTACTTATTAATAATACATTTCTGGCTTGAGTGATGTTTCACTACACTACACCAAAGGTGGAGTGACAAGCCAGCAAGTGCCTTCAGGGCCTTAATTCACTGACATCATTCACTAAAAAAGTAAAGTGACGTGAAAGTTTTCAATCAACACAAGTTCGAACAAGTGCCTGTGTAAACTAGGTACAATTCTTGCTGAGCAGGAAAAACTCAAGCCCAGGGCTAAAAGAAGCGCATGATAAGAATAACAAGTGTAAACTGCAAGTGTAAAATGTGTATGGAGGAAAGTCTTCAGGGTACACACACGACATACTCGAGGGCAAGGTAGGTCCTTGTCTCTCGTTCTGTATATATGTGTATGAGAGTGAATATGTACATAGGCATATTACAGTACGTGTTACGTTGATGATCAAATAAGCTCTGCTTATAACCGCATGGCTAGTACTCAGTCTTTAACTTGGCCTAATCCTAAGAGATCCTCTAAATGGATTTAGAGGGGCTTGTCCAGCAGCATTGAGTCAGACTACGCAAAGAGATCCACACTAAGAGTAAAAGTTATCCAACGCTTGAGCTTGGCACACTAAAAGGATCAAGGAATGGCTTCGGCTAGACCTTCTCAAGATCTCATACCCATGAGCAGATACCAAGCACAAACGAGAATCAGAGGGAGCTATGGGTGGCAAATCAAAAGTCAAAGTGTCGAAAACTTCATGGATTGCAAAAAAGGCCAGGCCACTGGTGAATGTCAGCATGGCACACCAAGGACCGCTGTTGTAATGCATCTTCTGCTTCGTACCTTTGATTGTGTACTGTAATTACTAGCAATGTTAGGAGGTTCACAGCTTGTTAGAATATATTTAGTCCACTGAGTCAGATATGTTTACTGCAGTGCATCTCCTCTCTCAGCCTAAGCAGTAGGCAGGCATCCTAAACATCTAAGTGCTTCACTGTAGAAGCACAGGTGTCGGGGCCAACTGGCCAGTGATGAGGCTTTGGTTTCTCACACATCTCTCACTAGGCGTCGACTGGCAACAGCTCAGATATGTACTCTACTAAAACACATCTTTGACCTGCTTGGCTTATTCACAACCAGATGAGACATGTACCACCCCACCAAAACTCATTCATGTGTCCTCTTGAGATTAACCCACTACTCACTGTGCTTAACCTAACACATTCAAATAATAATGACTACATCACTAACTATACAACTGCATGAAACGTTTTGAAACTTACTTGATGACCTCTGACTACAATGTAATCTGACTTCCCTGAACATAAAGTGTCAGTAGGAGATTTAGGTTCAATCAACAGTTTCCAAGATACACTAGCAGGCATAGGGTTCATACTCAGTAAGAGACTTGCCAGAGGGTTGGTTGAATAACTTGACAAGACAAAGAGGAAATACCATTGTTTGATAATCGGAAAACAGACAAAATGAAAAAAAAAAATGTTAACCCCAAATTCTTTTCTCTCTACAATCCACAGAAGAAAGATTGTGTTCCGCAATCCACTGTGTTTAGTCTGCTCAAGACCGTGGAGCCCCAACTCAGCATCAACAAGCAGCAGCAGCCAAAAACATCATGTCCATAAAAGGCCAGATGAAACACAGTGTGCTGGTTCATGAACTGTTAAGATCATGTTGGAAGGGTACTTTCAGGAGGAATACACTATGGATGATTAAGGGATATAAAGTAAATATTTCTTCCTTCCTATAGCCAAACCGTTTTTAATGGAGTAAGTGATGGAGCATTTTTGTGACCAAGTCGGACACATAACATGGAGGAACTTAACGATAATTATTTTTGTTGTTGTTCATTCATCATAAAAGCAATGAAACTAAATACTATGTCTATGGATTGCGTAATATTTACATAATAATTGCATGAAGTGGGCGCATGCAGATAGAAAAAAACAATAGGCCTAGGATGGAACCTTGAGGTGCTCCACAACTAAATTGTGCTAAGAAGAATATAGCACTACCTTGAAATTTGTATATGTAGCAATCAACAGTCTCAAAGGCAACTAGGTCAAGTAGAACTAGTAGAAGGTATTTTGCCTACTCAGAACACAAGAAGATACATGGCCAAAGACAGGTGCAGCTGGCGGTTGTTACCAGATATGCAACATGAATCAATGTCTGCTTCTGAAAGACACACACACACACACACACACACACACACATACACACAGATAGAATCGGTTAGACTTAGAGTGCGTTTAGGGTATTTCAAGTGCCTTAGGAAATGTGGATCTGCCAAATACGCAAGGACATGCTACCCACGCATATCACTTATTGTATAATGGCCTGCATCAGTCCATCATCCTTCCCTAGGATAACATATGTGGAAAGAAAACACAGTCGAGTAAGGTTCGGTGACAAAGCAAAATTAAAAGGTACAAGGTCACTCACTGCTTAAAGGAAAATTCCACCATCAGATCCTCTTCCACTGTTATATATCATCAATCAGTGATGTTCAAAGCATTCTGGGAGTTATTTTGTGCTGAAGTGTTGTAATTTACTTTTTTGGTGTAAGCACTTTCCATCAACCTGCCTCGTCCATTTCTACTTCAGTTAGTGCTGTGCTACATTTCCCAGAATGCCTTTCAACAACCCCCAGAGAACTGGTTTTACATTGAGGACAGAACTATAAGGTTAGCGATAGCGATGGCGACAGTAAAGGCAAGAGTCAGTTTTTCCAGTTGAGAAAGTCACACCCCTCACTCAAAACAGCCCTCGTCACTGCATTGCATTCTGGTCTACGGGGGGTTACTTTCTGCAGAGTAATTGGTAGCTCTTCCTCTTCTACAATAGATTTCTCCCTGTATGATTTTCCCACGTCCATTCAAAATGGTGGGTCTGGTAGAAGACCTTGCTCTTTGATTCTGAGGGTCTGACACCAAAATTTGAGGTGCATCATTGATGTTTTAGATAGCTGATATTGTTCCTCCTATCAAACTCCATTGTAGCTGTGCAGGAAATATCGACAGGATGTTGTAATGTTGTCTGCGTGTGGACCCAGAAATGCAGGATACATCACCAAGATCTGTTTTCAATAGTTAAAGTGTTTTCTAAGGGACCCTAATCTCTAATATTCCTGTGGAGGGCAAGAGAAAGTCTCCTTATAGGAATCAATTAACTATCACATAATAATAATAATAATACATTATTTAACTTTCACCAAAGCTTCAGCCACATTCTATGTCACATTTGATCACTTGATCACACCTGATCACAATGGTGTACTTCATTCCTCATTCTCATTCCTCATTCCAATGTACCTCATTCTATTCATTCTTGTTCAGGCAAACAAAAAAGGTCAACTGTCAGGGCAGTGTACTTCCATTCCGCTCATTCCAATCACTAACCTACAACACATTACACCTCACGGTCTTTTACACCATCTTCACCCATCCTCCTAATCCAACAAAATTAAAATCAATACCTGATCTTCACAGCGGATTTGAGATCACAGTGTTGGAAACTTCACCAAAAAAATTCCTTATCCCCTACAAACAATGTGATTAACGGCTGAGCTGTTTTCTTTGGTCCAGTGAGTTTTCTTTTCAGTCCATACAAGGCAACCTAGATAGCATGTCCAGCTTTCACTTCACAGCCCAAGCGAGAAACAGCAGTTTGTGTGGAATTTCTCACACTCTTATCTAGCTAATACACAAGTCATTTGCACTGTAGTAACCACCATGCCACAAAGAAAATATATTTAAAAAAACAGCTCATCACATCTAGTCATGCACCGTAAAACAGTTGACTGCCCTACCCTCTTGGGATTTGCTATCACTTTCAAGGACACAACCTGCATTTGTGAAGAATTTAAGAAACCACATCTCAAAAATAGGAGGGTGTACTCTTGCCAGGAACTTCTTGAATGCCTGTGACTTACTGCGGCCCACAAAGTGACTGACGATGTGCTTCCACAGACTATTCTGTGTGTCTAAGCTCTAGTGTATTAGTGTAATCACTGGTCCATGTCCTGGACCAGAGTCGGGCAGCTGTTCCTGAAGCCCAAACATGCTAGAAGAAAAGCTCTAAAAAAAACACTGCCTCATGTCTAATGATTCAAACCAGCAATGCTGCAGACATGAACTAATCCACAGAGATGGCCAAAGCCTTCCCGAGGCCTGGGCAGAGAGAGAGACAGCGTGATGGGGAGGGGGGGGGGGGGGGAGTGGAGCGAAACGAAACAAAGCAAGGATTTACTGTGAATACGTTGAGCTGACAAAGGAAGATGAAACAGAGGATGAAAAAACAATTATCTTTAAAAATGCGGATGAAGCAATGATGCGCAACATTATGAAAAATGAGGGAGGGGGGGGGGGACTAGGGGAATGCAGCTACATCCAGATGGTAGCTGGCAAATAGCCAGCAGTCAATTATGTCTGCTACTGGGACCACACCTACAACATTATCTGCTGAATACTGAATAACACAACCAAAGTTGAATTTCAGCAGCACGTCCAAACAAAAAACAGCTAAGCAGAAAATCAAATATTTGATTTAGCCAATACGAAAGGAACAGCTTTGGCCAACAGAGAAATTTGGCATTTTCCAGGATACACAGGGAGCAAAATTGTTGTTACCAATTGTTGTTTTCACACTTTTTTTGTGACAGCATGAGGTCTTCGCTTTGCCCACTCAAAGTTTTCAGAGAGAAAATGTACTAAAGTTGCATAAGACCAGACAATGCACCTAGATCAGTTACCAAAAGTAATACTTTTCATAATGGTATTAGCAAAACGCACCAGTCGTATGTGCGGGTATGTGCCCGGGGCTGTGCCTGACTTCAATAGCAATGATGTCATTTAACAGGCGGGCCTAATGAAATGATGACTTTGTTGCAAGCTCATTGTTTTCAGTCTACTGCCTCACCATCTGACTCCATTACGGACCAGTTGACTCTTGTGTGTTGTCTGATCTGCAGCCGCTGCATTCCAAGAAATAAAAGCAAGCCACGCTGCCATGACAACCGTGTCCATCACCAGGCCGGGACTTGCCCCCTGGTTTCAGCAGGAGTCACGAACGGTGCCGAGGACAATCTCTTACACTGAGGTGGGGTTCTGCCCTCTAAGCCCTCTTTCCCTGAGCCGTCGTAAGCAGCTGCACCATAGCCTTTGTTTGCCCGCCATCCCCCACTGACTGAGGTTCTCAACCTAATAAGTCATCCTCTGCATCCTTTATGAAGACGAAACCTTGTTCTGATATGGGGTATAATTGAATCCACTTAATAAATACTGTGAAAATAATTTTGTTTCAGAAATCTAAGAGGATTGTTTGGAGGGGGGTGGGGATGTGATTTCGTCATTTTCTATTACAGTGGAGTCACAAAAGGAAAGTAGGAGGGCGGGAGTCACAGGGGGGGATCAAGGGAGGGAAACAGAGAGAGAGAGAGTGAATTGCTGGTAAGGATTTAAAGACTGTTTACCTGGAAAGGCATGTGGGTTGGGTGACCCTCTTTTGAGGCACTTGGAACACAGAATATGTACAGAGTAGTGGAGCCCAGGCCACTCCTGTAGCAGCACATTCAACTCTTCGACAAGTGGAGTAATAGCTTGCCATGCAGTCCAGATATTTGGCAGGGAGGCGTGGCTAGCGATCGACAGGGTCTCTGCCTGTAGTTTGCCCCTAGAAGGCCGGTAGCTGATCACCACGGGGACTTTGCCACGGTAGGCAAAGATCTGATGCCGACCATCTGATCTCTGAACCACGTGGCTGTTTATCTGCACACTGAAGCGTGCAAACAGTCCAGGAGGAAAGAGAAAGGGGAAGCTGTACTCAATTTGAAGCTGCTCCACGGAGAAGAACTGACACAGAGGCATGGAGCTCCCGCTTGCCCCGGCCTCTGCGTGGGGTTCCTCGTTGCTGACATAGCTGGGGAACTTGTACCACGCCGTGGCTCCGTTCAGAGGTTTGCTGCGAGGTTTGTTGATGCAGTAGCAGATCCCCATCTTCTCCAGCAGCTCCATGATGAGATGAAGATCCTGCTGGGTCTGGATGAGCGGTCTTAGGAGCAGGCGGATGACATTGGAGGGCAAAAGGCCATGTTGGAGAAAGCCCTCCACGTGGTGCTGCAGATGAGTAACCCTGAGGTTCTCTCCCTTCTCCCCCTCTATAACCAGACTCACCCGCCCCTTGTCCCCCCTCTCCCCCTCAGACAGAAGCCTGTCCAAAAGCGTTGATTCATCCCTCTGAAAGAAGACATTTAGAATTGCGATGAATCGTGGAAGATTGTGAAACACGTACTCCTTCAGGGTGAGACTGTCCTCGAAGTAGAGTAGTTTCCCGCTCTCGTGTAGGTAGGATAAGGCGCTCTGCAAGCGGTCCTCTGTCAGCCCTGCCTGGAGGCCCAAACGGGCCGAGTCCCACCACGAGAGCCACAGGTCTTTGGGCTTAAAGTGCAACTCCTCGAGCATCTGCCAGGACTTCGGCAACACGCGGTGGAGGTTGGGGAAGATCTCCCTGTGGTCCGCAACAGACATGAGCTTCTCCCTGAGCCTCTGGATGTTCCTCTGGCTCTCGGTGCAGCCGACACACAGGACGGGAGAGAGAATCTGCAGCCTGTGGTTGAGCATGTACTGCAGCTGGGCTTTCTTCCGCCTCAGGTTCTTGTCAGAGACGCCATAGAAAAGGACGTGAGGGCTGGAGGTGCGGAGGTTGTAGCCCTGCTCCAACGCCTGGTTCACCTGCTGAGCGAGGCCCCTCAGGCACTGAGTGTCTCTCTTCTCCTGCAGGCCGATCTGCCTGTGAATGTCCAGACTCTTCTCCTCCACCTCCATGTCTCCACACAGGTCTGCGTGCGTGCCCACCAAGCACACCACAGCATGGGGTACTTTGGCACTGAGGAGGTGGAGGAAACGCCCGACGTGGGCATAAAAGTTCTTGGGCGAGTACGTTTTGAGATTCACGACAAGAATGTACAGAGCACCGGGGGAGAGGAAAAAGGGTTTGATGAGGTCATAGTTTTGCTTCCCTGACAAATCATACACTAGAAATGTAAGACTGCGATCAGCGTCTGCTACCCAGTTAGTCACTTCAATTCCTTTGTTTCCCTGGATGCCTTTAGCATCCTGCTGTTTGCTAACCACACTCTGCCTGAGCAGTGTTTTCCCAGCATTTTTCATTCCCATCAAGACTAGTTTTAGCCTCGGCTTCACGGCAAGCTGGGAATGTGCGAGTTCCTTTTGATAGGCTGCAATGTAAGGTATCCCCTTCATGCAGACCTCATAAGGAGGTTGGATAAGGGGGTTATCCTTTACCTTCCAAATGTTGACTTTGGAGAGCTTACCAAAATGATCTGGAAGTATGGCTATTTGATTACCCTGTAAAACAAGCTCCTCCAATTTCTCCAGCTCCACAATAGAATCTGGCAGATATGTAATGTTGTTATTGTCCAACCAAAGGTTTGCCAACTTGACCAGCTGCCCTATTTCCCCGGGAACAAAAGTCAGTTTATTCCTGCTCAGGTAAAGTTCCTCAAGTCCAGTGATGCTTAAAATAACCTGGGGGAAGTTCTCAAAATCATTTGAGGACAAATTTAACATTTTCAGTCTTTGCAGATTGCCGAAGGAAGGAGGCAGCACCGTGAGGTTGTTGCCGTCCAGCATCACGCTCTCGAGATTGTGCAGGTGACAGAATGAGTCTGGCAGCGTGGAAACGTGAAGGCTACTGAGCCAAAAGATCTTGATGGACTGCAGCTTCATGATGTCCCCTGGTAGGGCCTCGAACTTATTCCCGGAGCAGTCTAGCTCCTCCAGGTCGTCGAGGGCCAGAATCTCCGGGGGGAAATGGTTGAGCTTGTTGTGGTCCGCGTCCAGTGTGCGGAGCCTCTTGAGCTGTGTGAAGGATCTGGGGAAATCACGCAGGTCATTGAAGCTGATGTCCAGCTCCTCCAAAAACTGAAGAGCTCCGATTTGAGACGGCAAATACTGGATTTTGTTATGACTGATGCATAGTTTTTTTAACCCCCTCAGTTGACCTACATCCTCCGAGAAGCTTCTCAGGCAGTTGTGGCTCATGTCGAGCTCCACGAGCTGCCCGAGTTCAAAAACGGCACAAGGGACCGCTACGAACTTGTTCCTGCGGAGGACAAGGATGCGCAGGTTGTTGAGGGTGGCCCCCAACCCCTCTGGCAGCTCCTGAAGAGAGTTGTTGCCCAAATTGAGCACCTCTATCTCACCTATATCCTCGGGGAATATGATCTTCTGGTTGTTTTTGGAGCAGAGGGTGAGCTGGCGCAGGTTGCTCCGCAGCTTCCTCGACCGTAGGGCAGCATCCCTCCACAACCTGGCCGTTTTGAGGTTGTTCTCCTTGTCCTCCATGGTGTTGCCGCCCGACCCCTCCTCCTTGTTTTCATTTAGAGTTTTCATCAATTACACCGAGCGTGCGGCACCGCGGACGGCGTCCTTCGTCGATTAGCGCACTCGGCGACACAACCGTCATTCTTCAGAGCTGTATTCCACAGAAACGGGAAAACGATACGCCGTTCAAACCGAGAAACAACCGAGCTTTTCAATCGCATCAGGACGACTGGACCTGGCCGCGGCGGCGCTCCACGCATCCTTTTCTCCTGCGCCACACACACACACACACACCACACAATACAAATAAAAACCCTCCGCGATTACAGCTCCGATATCAATCCCGAAAGGTGGATCTGTGCCGCCGGTGCGTTGTCCTCCTCGGAGACATTCTCGTCGCCGGAAGAAGAGTCCCCTCCTCGCGCTCGCTTTCTCCGTGCCTCGCGCTCGTCGAGCTGCAGCTCTTTCATCTGTTTCTGTTCACGGCAGAGGGAAATGGAAGTGGAGCAGCAGCGACGCCCGTGCACACTGCGTCAGATTTGAACCCACCTTCCTTCCTTCCTTCCGTCCTTCCTGGTGTGTGAATAATAAGAGGGGAGGGGTGGGAGAGAGTGGCAGTCCTTGTCGTGCAAGTGCAAACTGAACGAAGAGAAATCAAATACTAATGGGGGAAAAAAACCCAAAGCGTTATTCACAGACGTTTTGTTTATTTATCTAAACAGCAGGGCTACAAGCGCGCGCTCCTTTGAAAAGTTGAACTAGGATACAAAACATTATGAAAATGGTCGTGGCGCGAGGTGATGCACGGAATAAAAGAGTAAAAGTGCCAGATGGGGACTAGTCTGAAATCAATGTTACGGCACAGTCACATAATTTGCCTGTTATCCAGCACACTGTCCGCCATGCATTTGTTTATAGGACTCTGTCTCCACCTAATGGACGTCACGCGCTCAGAGGAGTGTGGGCAACCTTGGTCTTCCTCAGCTTCTTTCCCAGGGCTCTCTCTCTCTCTCACACCCACACCCACAACACACACCCCATCCATACTCACACACACACGTCATTTCCATATACTCAGATCGCGTCACTCTTGTCAGGAATTTGTACATGTCTAGACTTTGCACATCCTTTTTATTTGGAGACTTTTATTGCCCTACATATCTGTATTGTGTTTACAGTTTACCCTACTGCACTGTATCCACGTTTTTCCAGCAGTGAATAACATTTGCTGAATGAGGGTAAAGAAATAACTGTGTTGGTTCAGGGTCGGCTGTTCTCCCACTTTCAAAGTGCATGGGTGCAGCAAGTGTAGTTGCATAACTTCGGGGGTATTATGGAAAAACAAGCAAAAACACAGGACGAAAGGCAAGAGACAAGTGAACAACAGTTCAAGTCCAGGTTAACATATCGTCCTATTTGAGTCCTATATTCACAGGGGCATACAAGTAGAAATGTGGAACATGCACTGCAAGCCTAAACAGAGAGTACATGGTATAATAGGCATATGGTATAATAAGATAAGTAACTGGTTGCAACTAAATCCCAAAACACAGGCTCACAAAACATTTCATAAAGGAACAACTTTTCAAATGAATTATTGTTTTACAGCCCAAATAATAAGAGTATAAAAATTAACAAATAAAATGTGTTCCTTTCTTGCTGTACTGTCCCCTCTGTGCTCACAGCCTACCATGGGAAGCTCTATGAAGACATTTGTGGGAGGACAGAGAAATCTAACGGCAGCGTTGCAGGAAAGAAAAACAGATGTCTCAATCTAACCCGCCCTGTCAAACAGAGAGAAAGAGGGCATCCCCATTCAAGTATGCGCAACAAACTGCTTCTCCTGATCTGTCAGACTGAAGGTAGTGGAATACAAAAAGAGGCCTCCACCCTCTCTGTGGCATGGTGTCGATGCTAAGGTGCACCTTCAGTCACCAGCTCTATAGTGTCTCTTCCCGTCATATCATCAGCAACAGACATCTGCAAGGTTGTTGAGATCTGTCTGGGAACGTAGGATTATTCTACCTAGTCATAGTCTAGTCCTAGTCCTAGTTGTCCTAGTCATTTTTGAATTAGTTGTTTTCCAAAGTAACTTATTTATAACATACATGTGTAATGTCAGCATCTCAGCGTGTGAATTTGCCAATTTTTCAGATTTTAAATAACACTTCTCCACTTCACTTGCTTCTTTATATTTTTGTATTATACCTCTTCATCCTGTACTAGGCTGTATCTTACATGCTAAAACAGTGACAGCCCCACCCCAAATTAGATCTGCTTGGTTTTTTTAATCTTAAATCACATGAATCAACAGTCAACATCGAATCCTTTACATTTTTAGTATTATGTACCAGCTCACTATACACCAAGAGAAAGTGGATCCAGACCGTTTGTGATACGTTTTGAGTCTATTTAAGCACACAAATGAATATACTATTGCTGGATTTCAGTTGTCAGGATGGGTCTATAGTCATTGAGCTTGGCATGTCTGCGGATAATCAAAACTTCAAGTTAGGGCTTGTCCGAGTACCCAGCTCATACTACTTTTTACATTCCTCTCTGACTAAGCATGAGTCGATCCCTTCTTTGTCATCACACTACTGTGGGAAGATTATGATGGAGAGCGTTAAAGAAGAACGTTTCTACTCTCCTTTGATTCCTTTAAAAATGTGGCTATGTATCTGTATCCTGTAGAGTGCTTCTGCTTAGAAGTTGACAGAAGTCTGTCGTGGCAATTTAAGTCAATTGCACTTTGTCTAGTTGGTGAGAGCAGCTCAATAAAGCTATAACACAATATTCGTCAGAGACTTACGTCTCTTAGGCCTTTAATGCTTGCAAGCAGAGCTGAAACCACACACACCGAGGTGTATGCAGAATGAGCTCCCGAATTCAGTTCCTCAGATACATTTATACACATGTAATGGGATGTTGCAAATCTCCTTCAGTCTCCTTTCTAGGACAATCCTGAGACTGGACTGTTGATAGAGCAGGTACAAACTCCATCTTACATAGACATGTCATTATGTTAATATGATTAAGTCAGTATGATATCTCTAATGTATACATGTGTCTTCCCCTCCTTTCTGGTCTGAAGGTTAGTTAAACAATCATGCACAGTCCAATCATCCTACTCATCTTTGAGATTTCCCAAGTAAAGAACATACACACATACATTCCTCTGTTTTCCACTGAGGCCCATCTCTTGGCACGGTGGTGTCCATTGGTATGAGAGTCCAGAGAATCTGCACCAGCAGGTATCACAAGGATAGATTGGAACAAGGTAACTAATTCTCTCACAGAGGTGCGTGTCCTTGTTGAAGCGGCTGTTATTATAGTCCTGTTGCAGGGCTGATGGTGGTGTATCAATGCGGTTTCCTTGATTTCTATCAAGCACATGCTCCAATGACCCCAGCATTGTTAGCACAGTAATGACACTGAATGTGAGCAGGATACATATACTGCCACACATACCGCACCCATGTCGCCTGAAGGAGTGCCTTCTTACACTGACTGGCATGGATCCACGTCGTCCTCTCAGCGACGAGTGGGTCATCAGCAACACCTGGTATGGTCCTTGCCACCTAGGATGGTTCCACCTCTTCCTCCTGCAGTCTTTGATCACCACCCAATCTCCTGGTTTGATGGAATGGAGTGGTCCCTCAGCTGGTGTGGGGAGACCGTCCTTCACCTGTGAATGTATGAGGCTGAACACCTTAGAGAGGTTAGCGCAGTAGGCCAACATACTACTATGAAATTCTTCTGTGTCTAATGATCTCAAAGGGAGATAACCCTGTCTGTGTATTGACACGCCCCCTCACGCTCATGAGTACAATAGGAAGTGATCTTATCCAGTTCAAACCTGTTACTGCACAAACTATATATTTTGAACAAACATTTTGTGTCAACGTGTGTCAACACTGCATAGAAATGAAACAAACATTCAGGGATACACGGGTTCCCATTTGGACCATTCAAAACATTTATCAACATATTTACAGTTGCTTTTTCTCCACCCCCTCTTTTCCTGGAGAGGAGCTCTGTTCTGGCTTCCACCTGTGTAAGCAACACATTTACAAACAGCAATTTCTAGAGGGAGAAGAATAGTATACTAATAGGTTACCATTAGTTGTGAATGTGTGATTGACTTCCCTGTTGATGTCAAATAACTCATTTTTCCACAATGTACCAAAATCATGTACCACGCCATCTACTGTCTGTGTAGATAGTCACTGATTTTCCTTCCTTTCCTTCCAATTTACAAGCTCTTGTTAGAGCAAACAATTCAGCAGCTTGTGCTGATAGGTGGCCTGGCAAATTCTCTGATTCTATTACATCATGGTTGCTGACTACAGCATAGGCTACCCATGGTTCACCAGTATCTGGATTTCTTTGTGCTGATCCATCTACAACCCAAACATGGTCAGTATTAGGCAGATGTGTGTCTTTTAGGTCTAGGCGTGGTGACGTGGTTTCAGCAATTGCAGCTAAACAATCATGTGGATCACCATCATCTTCTGTTGGGAGAAGAGTTGCAGGGTTGAGAACAGTACATCTTTCAAGTGTAACATTAGGCATAGAGGGTAGCACATTCATGTAATCCAAATTACAAGATATTGTTAGATGGTTAGTCTTTAATTGTGACAATACAGTAGCCACTGCATGTGGAACTAACACTTTTAATGGGCTAAATCCCACGATCGGCCTTGATGCCAAAACAGCTGCTGCAGCTGCAGCTACTGCTTTAATTAAGGCAGTGCAGCAGTCCTCTTGCTACTGCATCTAGTCTTTGGGAAAAATATGCTACTGGTCTTTGCCTACCTCCATGTTCTTGCAACAGTACTGATGACATGAACCCACTTTTCTCACAAACCAAAAGGGTTTTTCAGGGTCAGGTAATCCTAATGTAGGTGCTGCGGTCAAGATCTTCTTTAGTCCCTGAAAACTAATCATAGCTTCGTCAGTCCACGTAACACAGTCAGTCGGTACTAAACCATGGGTTGTGCCAATTGTGCATATCCAGCTATCCACTGTCTACAGTAGCCTGTCATGCCAAGGAAAGCCATCACATGCTTTTTAGTTTGTGGCTTTGGTATTTTCTGGATTGCTGTTATTCTTTCTTCATTCAGCCTTTTCCCATTGTGTGATATGTGGACTAGGAATTTAACTTCCTTTAAGGCTGCACCTTTTCAGGTGACACTTTGTTTCTTGTTGTAGCTAAAGATTTCAGTAGTATCACTGTCTTTTTCACAGGCTTCTTTTGTTGGTGAGCAGACTAGTAAATAAATCATCTACATACTGTATCAATTTGCTCCCATGTTCAAAATTTCCAAACAATCTCCTAATGCTGCAGCATAGACTGTTGGTGATTCTGCATAACCTTGTGCCACTGGAATACTAAAAAACGTAATACATCACAAGTCCCTCTACAGTCTGGTCTAATAATACGATGCTTTGAGTATGAGGCGATCCTGCTCTTTACTGGAAATTATACAGGCACCGTGGCTCGCCCACGATCCCCAAAGTCACTAATTCAGTCATTTGAAAAGCAGTGATTTGTGAAAAGGGCTTCGAAACATGTTTTTTCCATGTCAGTTTATTTTCCAACTGGGATGCTATAGTCTTCAAATTCCCCAGGTTCTCCAGGATGTGCAGAAACCCCTGTGAATGTAGGACAGCCGGCAGACGTCACAAGCTGCCTCACTGTGAACATGCAATCACAGGGAACTGCCACATATGCAATGCCATAACACAGTCATTTTTTCACGCACACATTTAACATTCAAATCAAATTTTATTGACCATAATTTCTTAACTTAATATTAATATTCTAGTCCCAAACACCGATTTTCAGATGCATTACATCTCATGAAAGCAAAAGGCCATGACACAACTGGAGGTACAAAAAGAAATGCAGACATTGGTTTTTAAGAAAGAAAAAAAAAGAAAAAGAAAAAGCTAAAACATGCTAAATCCAAAGATATTCCAGAACCAAATAAAACAGACCATTACAACCAGTGTGACTAACGAACACTTAAAACTGTAGTGTCAGAAATGTGCAAATCAGAACACGAGCGAGTCCTTTTTTTAATATGGTTATCTTGGAGCCAATATGTCAACATGTGGTAATACAGGGGGTAAAACTTTTAAAAAGACGTGAAACACTGAAAGTGGCACGAGTCCATAATCAATGGACTAGTTGATTAAAAAGGCCAGAGACTCCACCTGCTTAGTAAAGTGCTGCACAACCTCTGCATTTCATGTACCTGAGCTTTATATACCAGTTTCCTATGCAGTCGGTATCAGGGATTTATTATATGAAATCTCGTGATGGTAGGCATACAGTAGTTAAACGTCAAAATGTTCATTTGATCACAGAACATTTTATTAACTGGCTCCAGTGGAAGACCTATTTAATGATGGCGTGGCTACATTTTTGGAGGTCTCAACCTTTGATGTTAAGAGAAATGACTAACACTGCCACCTTGCCCTGCAGAGAAATGGTCTCAACCAACGGGTCTTGTGAAATATCAAACATTTCTAGGCGAGGCGCCACGGCACCGCCTGCAGAGCAACTTTCGACCCGTCGTACATTTGGGCTCCAGCCATGGCACCTCTTTTGGCAAGCTACACTTTGATCATTGCTAAAGAAAAGTAAACACAAGGCGGGCGGGCTGCCCTCTAAAAACCCCCAGCAGTCATCTCTCCTCAGTTTGGCTGATATTTTTGGGTCTGTTGACCCATGCTCATGACACATTGCACAATTGAGCAGCTTCCTACACCTGCACACTTTTCACAGCATGTCATGTGCAGGAGATGAATACACAGTAACATGATGACACAGACGTCCTGAACATGGGTGCCCCAATATCTGAAAAATGACTGGTGGTGTAGTGTTAAAAAAAAAGGACAAGGATTGAGAACAGACAGTTGAAGCTTTTGCATTACACACACTCACTAAGGTCAGAGTAATGTGCTTGCGTTTCAAAACATGTTCAGTAGTAGGGCCCAATATTCTCATATCCTGCATAACTTGGCCAATCAGGGAAGAGCCCGTGGGAACACGTCGGGCTTCCATAGCGGTCAAAGTGAATTCCCAGATCGAAGGATTGTCTCTGCTGGCTGTAGGTGTCACTTCCCCTCCGCGAAGACCAGACGACCCTGTAGTTCTTCCCCCTGTTGCTGTCCCAGTATATACAGCCGCCCACTTCGTAACAGACGGCGAATTCAACGTGCTCGTGTGGCTTCAACTGATCGGGCAGCGAAACCTCAAAGGAGAAAGTGTCTCGGTCCGAGCCCGGATACGTGTCCTTCATGTACAGGCAGTCTACGTCCCTGTGGCTTTTCCAGGCGTCGAAGGTGACTCGCATCTTCACAGACTTTTCAAAGGACAGGTTTTTTACTTTAACGGTTCCCGCCAGCGCCTTTTCTTTCAGTACGCAGTGCTCCAGGCAGACGTAGTTGCTCTCCAGGCACTGGCGGAACTGCAGGTAGTCTGAGGAGGGCTGGGTGAAATCCAGCACCAATTTGTCCTCCTCGGCTGCCAGCGTCAGGGCAGAGTCTAGCATCTTTTGGATGTTCAGAGGAATATCAATTGCATCATTAAATTCAGAGAAGAGCTTCACCTTGGTTAAGGACAGGCCTTTGTGGTCAGCAAAAGACACCTGCTTTTTGGCTTTTCTAGTGTCTTTAGTTGGAGATCCTCCATCCTTGGACTCGATCTGGTCAACGCAGCGCGGGTGTTCAAACCTGAGGCAAGAGTTCAGACGGGGCTTGCCAGACTTAGGAGTCTTCCTGTAGCCAAACTCCTCGTTGGACAGGTAGAGAGGCATAGCCAGGTCTATGGGCATGGTGGACTTAGGAGGAAACAAGCCGACTACACTAGAGAGACACACACACATTTGAAATGAATATGTCAGTGAAATGCAATGTCTTAAAAGTCCGACTGCACTTTTATTGTGAAAAATTATCCTCAAACCAAACTTCTTGAAATGCATGCGAGATCGGAGTGGTTTATTTCCGGGCTTACCTCGAACAGCTGCTTTGAAACACTTGAGGGCTTCTCCCTTTATTGCAAAAAAAAAAGCCGCACGTTTAGCCCGAGATCATGGTTATTTAGCGGCGCGCGACGTTGTCCCGGACCTTTGATGCGTCGCTACCTGCACGAGCTGACACGAGTGGTCCGATCGCTAGGCTCCTCCGCGGATTATCAACTCGGGCCAAACATTTTTCTGAGTGCTTCACAAAGCCCCACACACGCTTCACGTGAACACTGAGCTCTAGCCAATCACAGTGAGCCTCGGAGGAGTGATCGACTGGTTGACAGAACGTCACCAGGTGCGGGATCGTGTTGGCGTCATTCCCACCCAGCTGGTGCCTCTACATTGTTGGGCCAAAAGTTTCAAATGCATACGATCCGTCAGGAGGCTGCACTGCGTTAATTATTAATTATTGATTTCTAAATATGGCGTGATTCGATCTATTTGTTTCCATTCATACAATTAGACTGCTGTTGTTTTGCACACCACGCATGCATGTTATTTATAATTTTTATTTATTTATATATTTCATAATTTACAGTCATATAATTCTAATTTTAATATTTGGTAATAATTGATAATTCTAATACACTCTAGTGCTGCTATATAACAGGGTTTAGTAAATTAGAGTCGACTAAGTTCCACTTATTGGTACCAAGTAACACACTGCAAGTGTAAAAAAAAAGTGAAAAAGTGAAAGAATTCTGCCAATAAGATATTTCCACTTGTTTCCTATTTGTTTTGGGAAATTTCGATGAACAATTATTATCCAAGGCAGAATGAGGTTTCTGAAGTTGATTCAGAAACAAGTGTGACGATCTCATCCCATCTTTGGTCTAAGGGTCTTCTGGAAGTGTGCCTACAGCATAATAACTGAACTGAACCATGTTTGGTTTTAACTCTGGGAATAGTTAGTAGGCCAGTCCCAGATGACCTTAGGGGTCCAGCGGGTTAATGTGCTAAAAGCAGGTCAGAAATGTACTTTGGTCATAGACCGTTAAGTGATTTGTACGCCAGCCAGTGCAGAGACCTGCATCACAGTATGTTGTACTACAGTCTACAGGGTGTTTTCCTTGTTTAAATGTTATTCCTATAGGCTAAGTATGAACTTACTATTATGAACTAACTATTGTGAACTAAATATATACATGAACTAACTACTATGAACTATTATGAACTAATTATGAACTAACTATTTACATAACATAACTAACTAAGTATTTTTGGAGAGCTAATAGTGGAGAGAGACAGGAAAGATTGGATTCCTGTGGAATTCGAACCCAGGACGTTGCGGTTATATGGTATGCTACTGAGTCACCAGGATGAATATTTCAAACAAAAAAGATTGGTAACAAAAGCAATTATTCCTGCTGCAAACACAAAGCGACCACTTCAAAGCATGAGTCTTGTGTTTATTTTGGCAAAAATCCCAACAAAACCTTCCTTCCAAAGCTGTCTGTGACCTGTTTGCTCATGGTTCTCTTTCTCTTTGTAGCAGGGGGGGTCAGCTGATATCTCAAAATCATCCAATGAGTTGTCTTCTCGGCTATTTTTCAGTGCTCACAAAATAGAATTTGCAAAATAGAATTTGCAGGCTTCAAGACACCAAGAAGCTTTTCCAGGAATTGTCTGACTGTCTGCTGCTTATAAAGAGCAGTTGTGCTTCGGTGTGCTTGGTAGCTAACGTTCGCCAAGTAATGTTAAAACCTAAAACCACCAACTGCAAAGCTCCTAATGCAGTGCAACACTAAAACAAACAATAACAAACCAATAATAACAAATACACATGCAATTAATCATACATTTTAATTGTAATAATAATAATTAATAATTTACATTTACTACCAAAAGTGTACTCAAGTTTTTCTCTACAAGCTAATCTTTCAAATGTGACGGGCTGTGACAAACATACTGTAAAAGCGAATTTTTGTTGTCTCCAAGTTTTATACTGTCACACTAACCAATCAGAAATCAGGAATCAGGCTTTTAATCTTTCATCATGGGCACCAAAGACAATTACCTCAGTTTAGATGAAGTTATTTAGATGAAGAAAATTTTGGTGCATCTAAGTATTGATTTGTTCAGTGCACTGACACAGCAAGTCAATGGGACCATAATCGCTTGGTGAGAGACCTGTAGATTTGAGTGTCACACCTAATGACTTTGGGAAAACAAGAGAAAAAAAAGACACCTTACAGCGATACCCAAATCAGGAACATGGACTAGTTTATGGATGAGGAGACAGTCAGAACTATGGAGACTGTAGTACTGTTGATTCTGTGCTTAGGGTAATGGAAGAGCAATTCAGTGAGCCGGATCCTGGGAGAGTTTGTTTTCTACTTCAAAAAACACCTTTATGGACCTCTTCCACAAGCAATAAGCATAAGCAAGTAAAAATACCATTTTGTAGTGCAAAATAGGAGATAGGAATCCTCCTGGCTGTTTGAAGTATTTGCATTGGTAAGCAACAGGCAGGCATCAGTACAAAGTACAAAGTTTACACTTCGACTATTTAAAACTTTAAAAGATAACCTAATTTGGTGGTTGCTACTGGTTTGCAAAATAACTGAACATGGACTGCAGTAAGTGGAGTCATACAATACATATGACAGCATATGTTGTTTTTAATATATCTTGTCATGAAAAGTAACAATTATAAATATGTGTCACCTTGACACATATTTATGTTACATCCTTTTTAAGAGCGAAGCCTGGTATGTGCTGTTGTGTATGAACCTGTGTGGATCCTGACCACACCCCAGATAGGAAACTCTACTTGAAACAACACTGATTAGATATCGAACTGTTGATTTAGCATTGATCTTGCACGTTGTTTTTGCCATGTATTCAACGTAGAAAGTTCAACCCTGAACCAACATTGATTCAGCATTTAAGTTCAGCACTCATCCATGGTTGAATAATCATTGATCTAATGTTGAAGTATTGCAAAGGATCTAATATTGAAACAATGATTGCACCATAGTTGATTTAATGTTGAAATTATGCCTGCTCAGCTTTATTTACAGCCTGATTTGAAAGCAATACTGAGAATAAGTAGCAGAGTCCCGGGTGATAGAGCAGATAACCAAAGTTCTTTTATTAGAAAAGGTGGGGTAGGGGACTGGAGGAGAAAAGCAACTGAGGTTCTTCCCGGTCTGGAGTTATTTTGGATCTTGTTGGCGGGTAACTAGTAGCAAATCTTCTCTCTTATCATGTGACTGAAAAACCCACCTCTGAATCAACCCACGTCTGTACTGACTGGGATGTTTTCAGGACTACCTCTAACAGTCTGGATGGTTACACAGATGCTGTGACATCTTACATCAGCTTCTGCGAGGACTGCTGCAGACCAACACACATCATGAGTCATAACAATGACAAACCCCGGTTCTCTGCTAGACTCAAACAGCTACATTTGGAAAAGGAGAAGGCCTACAAGAGTGGTGATAGGGACCGGTTTAAGCTGGCCAAGTACTCGTTTGGCAAGGCGATAAAGGAGGCCAAACACTAGTACTCCGAGAAGCCGAAACATCACTTCTCTGCCAACGACTCCTCATCATTTTGGAAGGGCCTACAGGAGATCACCAACTACAAACCCACCCCCCCCACTCTATGAATGAGTGATTCAGATTCCTGGGCACCACCATAACCCAGGACCTCAAGTGGGAGCAGAACATCGGCCCAATCCCAATGTCCCCCCTCACGGACTTTGAGGCGCGTTCCCGCTAAGTCCGCGAGGGTTTAGGGCTGTCCCAATGTCAAATCGTCAAGTGCATGAGGGCGCTCTTGCAGACCTTTTGACCCCTTTATACACACTTTCCTTAAGTCTGCATCGATGCAGACTTTGCCTGAGGGAATTACCCACAGTTCATAGCGTTGTGACAATAAATACGGGGTTACCAGGGGAAGTCCGGAAGCGGTAAAAAAAAAAACGGTAAACAAATGGAAGGACAAATGTTTATTCATCAACCATTTATTTAAATTGTTGCTTGATGATGCTGTTTTGACAAAATAAGTCAATTGATTATTTGACAATTACCTCTTGTCCACTCTGTAAGGAAAGAGCCTGGGTGAAGAAAGTAAAAAACGTAAAATAAAAAGTCCACAATCGTACATACATTTTTTTGGTATCGTAACACGATACCAAAAAAGCAAAGTGCTCTCCCATTCCTATTTATACAATTTCGAACCCTTGCAGCCTCTCACACTCAAGCACTTACCAGGTGACGTCAGTTAGGTCTGTGAGGGTTCAGGGTTTAGGCTTTAGGGGGGACATTGGGATTGGGCCATCAGAGGATGTACTTCCTGTGGCAGGTTGAACTTCTTCAGCTGCTGCTGCACCATATCATCCGGTCGGCAGAGAAGATGATCGGCTGTGACCTGCCGCTGCTTCAGGTCCTGTACGCCTCCAGGATCCAGTGTTGAATAAAAATGTTTAACTAAAGATTCAGAGTCAAGTCAAGTCGTGATTTACTTAAGTAAAAAATCATTGGTTTTATACCTCTGAATCGGTATCCGAGTATGCCAGGGACGAAAATGGCGCCCAAAATTGGTAGATAACAGTGTCAGTTTTGGCTTGATAAATAACGAGGTTGTTAGTGGTTTTGGAGACGCAAGATTTAATCAATGAATCACACACAAACTAGGAGGAGAACCATCACTACGGTGATCTGTCCAATCATGAACTTAGCAAACCACGCTCTCCAGATGCCAAATAGACCAGCCCATCCGGAAAAGGGATCAACACACACATGCTCGGCATGCAACTGTTTTATGCCTTAGGGTTTGTAGAGAGCAGCAATTTCATTTGAGGTAGCTGGTCGGACCAGAGGAGCTAAGTAGGTCAGATTACAAATGCCATAGGTTTGTTTCGGTACGCAGCTTTAGGCTTGTCGGCCGCAAACAAACTAGACTTGTTCAGGAAGGGCTGAAGCGCTTGTGAAGTTGAAGATGAGGACTGAAGGGAAATTGCTTTGTCCGATATTTACACCGGAGGTATCGGGATGCTGCAGACAATTTGGCACATACATTTCATACACATGAATTGGAGGCCAGGATAGAGAAGAATTGCACACGCGGGTGGAGATACGGATAATTGGGGCAGAACAGTTGTGTACATTTATGTCATGTGACACTAGCCGCATCTCTCTAGCCCAAGGGGTAACGGACACTAGCGAACACAGACAATGGAGGTCGTTTGAAGGTAAATTTTAGTTTAGTTGTTGTTGTTTAGTTTGTTGGGTCTGACCAATACATTATACATTAATTGTAAGGCCAAATTACCCGCGTCATGAGTTCATCGTAGAGTATATTGCTTGATTGGAGGACTCAGGGGACTCAAGTGTCGTCCATGGAGATTTGGGAAGATTTTTCAAAATGGGAGTTAATTGGAATATAGTGTGGTAGATACTGGCTGCAATAAGTGTTCGCTTCTAACTGTTCCTTGGTAAAGCACCAGTAACCATAAGCCCATTTGGGGCTACTCGCTATCTTACAGTCACCTTTCTTACACCTTTCTTATATCGATCTACAGGGCAAAATGAGGTGGCATAATTGAGGTGTCTTCGTTGGCGGTGCAGAGGGCGCCGCGATGTGTTCTTGCTTGCTGCAGGGGTGCTGCTCTGGTCTCGCGGTGGTGCCGTTGGCTGGCCACTGACATCAGTGTGGGTGCAATTATCAGTGTAAGTGTTTGAGGAGACAATAAGAGAGGCTGTTATTTAAGTCCTGCCCTAGAACTGCTCATTCTTCTGCAGGCCATATGGCAAGGCTCACCCCGATCACGAAGAGGGAGGTGACGACGATGACGCTGTCGGCGGTGCTGTTACTGCAACCTCATTGGTCGATGCATCTCCTTCCTGAGGCGCACACCTGCATCTGGTCACGAGGATCCATTCGGGTTTGCCTTCGACTTTTACTGCAGTCCTGGTTGTCAGCAACACCTGGAATGGTCCTTTCCACCTGGGGGAAAGAGAAACCTTATCTAGTGATTTTATCAACACAAAATCTCCAGGTTTGAACTCACGGGTGGGATCGGTGCCGGGAACTGGTAGGCTGTTGGCTACCCTAAGATGATCCTAACCAGTCTACGTGTAAACCACCATCACTCATCACATCATTCTTTCAGGTAGATGTAATCCCAATATGTATTTTGAATGCAGTTCTTTCATTTCCTGTGTATTCTACACGTCTCTCCAACATTGTGAGGCAAGTGATGAGTTTCTCAGTGTGAACTTACCTACAGTCTCTCTAGTTGAGTTTACTTCCTCTGCGTACATTTAGGCCAAACTTTCAGAAGCATCACCACGAGCTGGGAAGGACAGGATGCTTTAAGTTCTGTGCGAGGTCGGTGACTGGGTTTGTCCCTTTATCTGGCTTCTTCGCCACTTCTTCTTTTATTTCTGTTTTTTACTTTTTTCTCTCGCCAAGGCAGCTTTGAGTAGTTTGACTTCTCTTTCCAGCTTCTTCTTCTGTTTATTTTGAAGGCGTTGACCTTGTTGCCTTTGCCTAAAACACAATAAACGCACACATTTTATCTATGTTTTACTGTCACAATGATAGTAAAACATAGATAAAATGTGCGCGTACTACTGACTTTCATTCAAAATCCAATCATCCCTAACCCTAACCCATAACCTTGATTCTAATCCTAATCTTAACCATGCCCTACCTGTAATAAAGGGAACAAATATAGAAGGAATCGATTTGAGGAGATAACTTGTGCCAGTGCCTTTTTTACAATGTGAAGGAGAAGTGAATTTTCATCCAAGCAGAGTTATAATACCTGATAACAACATAATAACTGAAGTTTTACACTTCTAACCTTGAGGGCCCTGCCACTTGCAATCCAAGAGGTGTTGTAGGTGAAGATGGTATCGCTGCCTTAGCCTTTTCCCTGAGTTTTGCTTCCCTCTTCCTCTGTCTCCATTTCTTGCTCTGAGCTCGCTGCTCACACTCCCTGAGGTCAGCAATTTTTTTCTATTTCCCTGTCTCTTGGTCTCACTGCCATTTCTCCCTCTCTTTCTGAAGATACTCTGCTCGTCTCTCTGGATCTGCATCTCGCTTTGCCCTGTAGCGACATTGCATTTCTGCTGCACTTGGTGGTGGTGGTGGAGCCATGTACAATTTAACTTTATATTATCATGCAAATTATATAGACAACACTTTATAATAATGATCAATTACTGTATAAATGCATATTAACACTTAAGAGGGAGTGATCAATTGATACTTGATCTCGGTTGTGATGCGGCAGGAGAGAGGTAAAGCCAAATAAATGCCTTATAACTGATTATAATTATAAAGTGTTACCTTTTATACATATTGGTAACAGCATTTATATGCATTTCCTCACATTTTGTAATAGATTTCCCACTCTGTTAACCTAATGGTGGAAATTTTTAAACCAAATTAGCCAGTACTCAGCAAACTTTAGTTAGCTAGCTCTCCACACATAAACAGTACTATTCACATGTTTGTGAATATTTTTAAATGTGGTTTACTTTCTTCATAATTTAGCCTGACAGGGTGGAAATCTAAGAGTAACACCATAAAACTTGCAAAAAAAGGCAGACAGAAGAGGTGCTCACCTCACTTTGCTCCTTTGAATAGACTGCTGCAGGGATGATGTATTTTTGTAGGCCAACCCGGAAGTTAGCAACGCCCTGGTTCCCTCGACAAAAAGCCAGTGGGAGTTTTCCATTGGATTTTGGATTTTTCATTGCAGAAAATAAGCTCTGCTGCAAACAAAAGTTTATGATACTTCCGTTTTGTTCAGCAAAATAATCTTCACAAATGAACATCATTTTTATGATTTTTTAAGCTTAAATGCAATCGCCAGTAGTAAAAAGCTAACGTTAAGCTATAAACGAACTACACCATGGTCGCTAGCCCTGATACAGGACCCTTTGGGAGTCTTTTATTATATGGCTGTTTACCTCTCCCATAGGGTCCTGTATTGCTCCATAGACTGCATTTGTCTACTTGCATGGCGGAGGATGGCGCTCCATCTTCTATGCACAAATAAACTTTTATACTTTGTTAAAGACAGGTATACTCCAACATCTCCATTTTAATGAAATCCAAGATGCCTGACAGACACCTTGATCTCTTCTTCGGTATCTCTTCAGGAGATACAGTAAAGTTAATGAAGCATGCATCCAGGACCTGAGTCACACGAGGCACTTAAACAGTTCATCATGTCATACTAACAAGAATCATAAAGGGTTCATAGAAATACAAGATACAATACAATAAATTCTTCCACAATCAGGAAGCGTGCTGGAAGGATCATGGCTGACCCTTCTCGCCCTGGACAATTATTAATATATAATTATTATAATTATAATTATTTATTTATTTCATTGTATATATGTATATATTGATTCTTTGAGTTTCTTTATTTGATTGCTGTGTCTGTCTGTTTTTAATACATCAACGTCACCGAGTCAAATTCCTTGCATGTGTGAATGTACTTGGCCAGTAAATTTGATTCTAATTCTGAAAGCATACAGTACAAAATATTTGTGTGTTCTTTGTAGCACTTCCAGTTATGGCTAAAACAAAATTTCCTTGAATAAATAGGAAAAAAGATTGTGAGGACTGTGAGAGGTGTGCGGTGTGCTGTCATTCTCTTCAGTCTGGACTAGAAGTCAAATAATTTGGGGGTTTATTGTCTTTTAGATAAGGTACACCATCCAAAATGAATGCAGGTGTTTATAGTATTTGAGAAAAGAAACCAAGTACATGGGTGGATCAACATATCCCAACACATTGTCAACTTTAGTGATCCCTCCAATTGGAAACACCAAACAATAACAGCATGCAAAACACGTAAATACACACAGAATGTAAAAAGAGTGTCAACTTACCCCACTGTCCCCTACTTTGTGCAGTCAGTCTGGCTCCTGGATTCAGATGTCTACCATGCTACCATGCGCTATGGACCGTGCATGCATTACATCAAGCTTGTGACTGTTGCTTTATAGCCGTCAGTCACAGTCTCACTGTTCTGAAAATGAAATACTTTCTGCTAATGTTCACTGCTTGATACATGATGATGATGATTTGTGTGGGCAGAGCTACCTCTTTTTCAAGGGAGGCGTGTGTCTAACAGTGAACAAGTGCTTCAGAATATACACAGAAAATAAACTATATAGCCAACAACTTGCAACACAGCATCATCGTACCATCCTTACAGGAAAGGGTTCATTTTGTCCTGCATCGACCTTGCAATCAATGTTGCACAAAGTTAGAAAATGACCTGGTTTTGGCAGGCTGATCATGTAAATATTTGTTGATGAATAAACCTGCTGCATGATTCAGTTCAAGAGGAGAAGGACCTGGTGTATGATAAGGCATACCTGAGGACTCTGACTCTCCCTGTCAGCACTGCAGTAGGTTATGTGACCCTAAAATAGACTTGTAGTCCTTCATCCAACGTGAGCTGTTTGTGATAAATGTGACAGCAACATGAAAAATCGATTTCTCATTTGAGTGAAACATTCATCGCAGGTTGATCAAACGTGTTTCGTTTTGCAGTGCTAGTGATGTAGTGCTAAATTAAAAGGTGTGTACAAAAATCTATTAGACTTTCAGAAAACTGTTAATCCCCCCCCCCTTAATACATATGGTCATATATCTAACATCAATTTGATAATTCTTATTTAGCTATATTTTTGTCAGGTTAAAAAGGCGGTTGGTTTACCCTGCACCACCTCCCTGATGGTGAGACCCTGAGGACCATACCGTCATTGCGCACTTTTTAATACAATGATTCCTTGAATGGGTGCTGGGGTACTGTAAGAAGATGCAAGGGAAGTCAGTCACAGACAGTCAGAATTGGGTGAAATGACAAATACTGACATTATGTGTACATTTTGTCATAATAATAAAAAAGTTCCCAAATTCTGACGCCTCATACCATGTGCCTTGTAATTAACTATGAGGATGGGGAAAACATGTAGGGAGCTGAAGTGGAAGTTCGGTGGCTACTGTGATTTTCCATAGACAAGAGGGGCAGGTCTTATATCAACTAAACAAAGCAATTGATTTAGTTGAAAGTCACCTGGCAGCACTCTCTGTTATCATAACAAATACACATTTCTATATTTTTGTTGCAAACGTGTGTACTTATAGTCAATGAATAAATATCAGCTCATTCTCCCAGATATTTCAGAATCTGAACCGTACAGTCAGTAGTTTCCTCATATCAAGTGATCTGTAATGGATTACAATAGATAGAAGTGAACCGCCATTTAAATCGCCATTTACAAATAAACATGTTTTTACATTGCATACAGAAATAATAGCATCATGAAAATCGTCAAAGCAATCACTATATATGAAACAAAGTCCATTGCAATGAAAACTCTGACTTTACCTGACCACAAACAAATCAATAATAGATTTTATCTGTGAGTGATACTTATTTTTATGATTTGCAATTTGAATATATTGCAGTGTAAAGCCCCTTTGAATGTACTAATGTTGAATATGTACTGTGTTGTATTTCTAGTGAAAGATTAAAATGTTGAGATTTTTTTTTTTTACAATGACAGGTTTGAATAGGTTTTTGGAGAAATGAAGGCAACATGACCATTTGCCCGTAGGCTGTGGTCTTTCATCCAGCAGCTGATTGAGCATGATACAACACAGATACTGCGCGTGCGTCAAACGCCCTTCAACTGCCTGCCTCTGACGTCATGCCTTCTCCTGCGATTTCCTCCAACTAGAAAACCAGGATGTGACTCTGCTGCCAGCTAGCTAGCAAGTCAGGAAACTGATGCATTTCATGGTAAACACAGAGGAAATAACACAACCATTTGGAGAGTATTGGACTTTTTGCTTTACCCTAAAAGGTGCGATAACAAAACACGACGGTAAGAGTCTCCACGTCAGCGAAGCCACAGTTAGTATTGCTAATATTTTGCTTGGCAATGCGAACCAGCGTTAGCTGCAATGTAATGTTAGCTACTTGACAGGTTATTAGGGCGTAACGTTAGACTATATGCCCTGGAACAGACAACAAATAAAATAATTTTAATAAATAACGTGTTATTAATGCATTAAAGCGTTTAATGCGCGACTGTTGCTCTGGAAATGCACTGCTAGTGTCTGTCCATCTGCCAGCTGCTGCCCAGTCCCACTCCCATCGTCACGTTTGATAAAAACCAAAGCCTCTATTTAGTGTGGCAGTACTTTACCAGCTGGGTTACATAACATTTAATTTGTTGTATACACTGTGGTAAGCAGCACATTGTCGCTTATTGTCACTACATGGACTCCTCCCAATATCTAATATTGCTGGTTTGGGCTCTTCTTGTTCTTGGTTAGGGTGGCCATTGCATGTGTTTGTTGCAAGGCTGCTCCTACCCCTCAGTGTCTCCCTCGTTGAGTTGTAAATAAAATCCTATATGGTAATGGCCATGTCATAACATTGCAATTATTATTCTTTTTAATTTTCCTTGTAACTACATATAGACAATGTGCCCATTCACCCTGTGCTTCAAAGGAATAGCACAAAAGACCCTTTCAGGGTGCACAGGTCAGCATGCCTTTGTCGCAGAGCCTCATGTCTTTGGTAATTGTCCTAGAGCCTGAAAAATGCACTCATTAACTCAAGCAGTAATTGAGTGAAGAATAGGGCCATGTTTGTTTCAGTTGCACTCATGATCACTACATTCTTTTCCAGAGGCAGCACTAGTGATGCTTTTACAGAGAAACACAAATCTGTGCTGAATGAGTTACATTTGGGTAATGTCAATTGCAGGTTGCCGTTAGGCTGTTGAGAGGAGCGCAGCGGGATGAGTGGGGCTGCACTGGGCATCGAGATAGTGGTGGTGTTTTTCCTGGCACTATTCCTGCTGCATCGCTATGGGGACTTCCGTAAGCAGCAACGCATGGTGCTGTTCGGCACGCTTCTGGCCTGGTACCTGTGCTTCCTCATCGTCTTTATCTTGCCTCTGGATGTCAGCACGGTCAGTACAGACTGCAGACGGCAGAACACTTTCTCTTTCACTTTCTGAAGTCTCTTTAAGAGCACTTTAACTGTGTGTGTGTGTGTGTGTGTGTGTGTTTTCTTTATGCTCTTCTTACAGACCATCTACAAGCAGTGCAAAAAGCATGAGGAGCATGCATCTGCTCCCACTGTCAGCCCATTACCGTCCAATCAAACCACAGCAAACTCATCTGTCCAACCCACTAAAAGGTTAGCATGTGATGTGTCTCAGAGCAAGTATTGGTAGGGTGCGGTAACTTGAGTTGATGCCACTGGGATCACATTTACAGTATCTTATCATTGCATCTCGTAGTAACTGTAAGTAGTTCTTAATTTGAGCACAACATCAGTGGCCATAAAGGTTCCCAGAGAAGGTAGGTTTTTCTTATTGCCTGTTTCACACATTAACTAACTACAGCTAGGTGCAGGCTAATTCAGTATGGGTGCATTAACACCAAGCATTATCAGTGTTGTTTATTTGAATGTGGTTATTCCTTTATGCCTGGAACACACTAGACAAATTTCAAAATCCTAACCGATCTTGAAAACGCATTGTATCGATGGATTTGGCAGATTGTTTTTCTCCTCGAGTCGTTATAAAATACTCACACTAGGCAAAATAGTTAGTGCCAGGGGTCAAACACTTATACAAGTTATATGATTAAGATTGCTGTGCAGATTCTTGATGTGTCAGGACCTCTAGTCTCGCAGGAACTTAGTCAAAACAACAACGGAGGTGGACAGTGCATCTTGGAATCAAACACAACTTGCTCTGTCTCCCACCTCTTCCTTCCCATTGGCTATTCAGTGTCAGTGAATCCTAAGAACACACACGCTACAGGACCCACGGCGATTTAGAATAGTAAATATCAAACATGTTTGATATGTACCAGATAATCCTTGCTGATACTCTGTCCTGACGAAGCCTTAGATCGGGGCTGAAATCGCCAGATTCTCTCCTAGTGTGTTTTCGCCGATAGTTTGGTCTGTTTGGCCAAGTAATGACAACGGCATTCAAACTCAGGTGGCACCAAATAACCACACCAAGTTGTCTGAAAATGTGGGTCTCAGTCCCCTTCCAAATTGACTGTGGTGAATGAGAACATAATGCGAACCAACTACAGGAAATTACCCCAAAATGCAAGGGTTTATGGGTATAAGATGACAGATGTTGACATCTAATAGCCAGTGGTCACTTGCAGTGAGCGAGGGCAAACTGCCATCTTCATGTGTTCTTATTACGTAAATTACATCAGAGCGCAGACCATCACTTTTCCACAGAGGCTCAGACCAATTAAACCAACTGTACATGTGATTGCACCCTAAATCAGATTCTTTCTATTCTGAAATGCAAAGCACATCACATTTTTGTACTGGGTTGTACTAATGTAGTGTAAAACATTACTGTTGCTCTTCTTCTTCTCTATAATAGCATACTAAAGCCATGTTACAAGCCATGGAGTTACATTCCAGAAGGGATTATGCCTGTGTTCTGGAGAGTGGTGTACTGGACGTCCCAGTGTCTGACATGGTCAGTATTATGCCCTGGAAACCTTGAAGACATGTCATTATATTTTGTGTAGAAATGATTCATTACCCTACTCAAGTTCTTTGTTTCTTCAATGGATGAATGACTTGTCTCCTCAGGCTGCTGCTGCCATTCATGCAGTCCTATGCCCGCTCTGGTGGCTTCTCCATCACTGGGAAAATTAAAACTGCACTGATAGAGAACGCAATCTATTATGGAACCTACTTGCTCATCTTCGGCTCCCTGCTAATATACGTGGCCATTCACCCCTAAGTGGCATCTCTCCTGGTGAGTGCACTTTGAGGAACATCTTGAGTCTGGTTGACTGTTGATTTTTACAGATTTTCGGTCAGAAATATCTTGGGGGTCCACTGGAGAGATGGTTGTGTGCAAATAATGGCTACATATATAACAAATTGGCTATAAAAAGATATACCTGAAAAGATATAAGTTTATAACATTGTAACTAAAAATGAGTGGCGTGTTGACCTGAACCTGTTGGTTTTTGGCTTTGTTACCTCGCTAACCAGCTAGTGAGCTAATTTAACAAAACAACTTATGTTAATATTAACATGCGACTACTAGCCACTTCCAACTACTAGCTACATAACATCAGTTAGTGTGCAAAATCAGATGTATTCAGTAACAAAACAGCGCTAGTTAGCTGAACAGAAACTATGGTTAGCTAGCTGACAAGCTGAAATTATCTAAACACAAAACTGATCCAATGTATCATTTATCAGTGATGAAATGATCAGTTCCCAACCAGAAACAGCTCACAATGTCTGTTCCATATTGTTGAGATGGCTGAGTTGTAAGTTTAGAAATACAATCATCTGTTCTGAGATGCTGTTGCCAAGAGCTGTCGGCAATGTGGCTGACAGAGGGTCTGAAACCCGTCTATTACCTTCCAGACTATAAACTGTATCATGAAGAAATACATGCTTGTATGACAGCAGCATGGTCTGATAGTCTGTCTGTCTGCCACGCCCGTCTCAGGTATGAGCTCCAGACAATCGGCATTACAGCAGCCAACACCTGGGGCCTTTTCCTGCTGGTGTTGCTGCTGGGTTATGGATTGGTGGAAATCCCACGTTCCTACTGGAATGCGTCGAGGCGTGGACACTTGCTCATCAAGACGTACTTTAAGGCGGCCAAGCTGATGACTGAAAAAGCAGACGCTGAGGAGAACCTCGAGGACGTCATGGAGGTGGGGATTAGGCCTTTTCATTGGCAAATGGGACATTGGAAGCTGTTGTAATTCAAGATTAGTACACAAAAATGTGTTTCTTCTGAAGTGGAGTGACCATGTGTCTGTTTTGATGCAGGAGGTGAGAAAAGTCAGTGAATCCATCAAGTATAACCACCCGCTGAGGAAGTACATTGATACAATTCTCAGAAAAGTAAGTCAACGCAATTTAACAAGCAGCACGTGTAAAAGTGTCAAAGTAGATCATAGATGGTAAGACAGGATGGACTGATCTGATCGTATTCTGGGCTCTCCTTCATAGTGTCCAGTAGACTACCAAGAGAAGATGGGCAGAAACATGGATGACTATGAGGACTTTGATGACAAACAAAACACTTACCCCAGTGAGAAGAGCTTGGTGAAGCTTCATAAACAAGTGAGGGAAGTTTATTAATATGTTATTATTCATCCTCTTCAATACCTGTACATGACGGTCGGCCTTTACGTGTCGTTTTTATCTTTAGTTTAGTTGTGTCGATTCCAGTTCATTGTATATTTTGTGTCCAGGTGATCTATGCAGTGCAAAGACACAACAGGACTCAGGTCCAGTGGCAGATCCTCCTGCAGCAGGCCATCCATTTGGAGGACGTAGCCAAGAATGAAACCAGTTCAACACATCAGTTTGTCCACAGCTTCCCCTCGTGCAGAGCCTCCCACCTGGTTCAGCAGATACTTGTACACGCCGGTTGTAGGTGGGTTCAATAGTGACATCTAGAGGCAGTGAAAGGCAACTGAAGAATATTTTGGATGATTTTCTGCACAGATCCACAACTTTCCTACATTTCTGTGGTGCAGCCTATCGTCACTGACGTTTAACTATACTCTACAAAAAAAACCTACACAATCACCAGAAAACCAGGAGGTTTAATAAGTGCAGCATACCACACCACAGTCACAGCACCGTCCTCTGTGTTTCTGTCTGGTTGTGCAGAGTGGTACTGGGAGTGTCTCCTGAAGCAGTGGTTTCATCGGCTGCTGTCTCTGGTCCTAACTCTGTTCAGCGTGGCTGTGGTTTGGTCCGAGTGCACCTTCTTCAGCACCCAGCCCGTCCTCTCACTGTTTGCCTGTCTTCATCCAGCTCGCTGAAAGAGACTACAACTACCTGTACATTGAGGTGAGACAGACAGCAACGAAGAGAAAATGCCCTCTTCTGAAGAATTGAATTCCTTGTTTGCTAATCGCACCTTATATTACCTTATATTACCTACAGCACCTCACATTTGGTATAAGTACTTTTTCTTATTCAGTGGTATCACTTCTCTCCACCAGATGGCATGCTTCATCACAATCTTCTTCCTGTGTACCTGCGTTTACTCCACTGTGTTCCGCATTCGGGTTTTCAACTACTACTACCTTGCATCTCATCACCAAACTGATGCTTACAGCCTCCAGTTCAGCGGCATGTAAGTGACGTGATGTCACGTTGTGTTTTTTAGTGCGTACGCAAAGGTTGTTTCACTGATTAATGTTTTGCCTTTCTCTTAATTTCCAGGCTGTTCTGTCGTCTAACCCCTCCTTTGTGTCTGAACTTTCTCGGTCTGATCCACATGGACTCTGCGAATCTCCCACCAGGAAAAGGAACAGACCGCTTACACCTCTGTAAATCAATGAAACACAACAAACAGTATATGCCCCAATGCATTCTGGGTGTTTAGCTCACTGGCAGTAGCACCTAGAAACACTTGTGGTGTCTGAAATAAATATGTCTAACCTGTCTATTTTTTCTGCACAGATCATGGGATCAATGCACGTCCTCTCCTTTATTGCTAATGGCTTCTATATCTATTACCCCATACTTATAGTAATCCTTTGTATTGCCACCTACTTCAGGTCAGTGACATTTTGTTTATCTGAGTTGATTACAAGTGGCAAGAAATGTTTGTATGTTGATCTTTTACTGGAATTAATGTGTTTTACTAAAATCTCTCCTCAGCTTGGGGACCCGCTGCCTGAACCTGCTGGGCTTCCAGCAGTTCATGGGCGACAGTGAAATGACCTCCGACCTGATCGATGAGGGCAAGGAGCTGATCCGACGAGGTAAGTCCTCGTGATGCAATGCAATGTAGAAACACAGTATGTGGCCTGGTAAATGGTGCTGCTTAACTGTAGATTTTCACTCAGGGAATATGTTTGTTTTTTTTATCTCACAGAGAAAAGAAAACGGCAAAGGATTGAAGATGGCGAGAGCAGACGAAGAGTGAGTATCGTGGTCTTTCTTTCATCCTGCAACATATCATTCACAGGCACAAACATGGGTGAAATTCACTGGGGATTGTTATGAAAAGAGAAGTTTAAAAATGTGTTTCAGTTTTTGTTCCTTAAGGTGGTCACAAAAGACACCCAGGTGGACTGTCTAAAGTAATGCAGTAACATGTCTGCGCTGTAGGAGTGGAAGGAGCGCTATGGAAATCAGAGGGATGATTACGCTGCCAGGAACAGGAGCACTCATGCTGAAATGAAGGAGACCAGCTACAATGACACTGTGAACCCCAATACTAACAGACGTGAGTGAATGACCGACACATATTATTATCACTGAATTATTGAGGGGGTCACCCTTGCATGGCTGGAGAAACTCAACAAAGTAGAGGTTGAGAGAAGAGGCAACCAAGACGCTGTTAGTCAAGCTGATATATTACTAGGCTATCCATTGTCAACTGGGGATGCGGGCGGGGGGGTAATTCGTTGAAGTTGTTAAAATTATTTTAAAAAGTCTATTGTTTAAATCTGTATGTTTTGTAGAGGAATAACAGTCATTTGAATCTATTATTGATTGTTCAACAGAGGCAAAATACTCTCGAGGTGGGAATCGAGGAGAGAGAGACTGCATTGAGCTGCTCCAGGACGCAGAGCCTTTAGACTTCAATGCTGATACTCTGACAGATGACCCACTTGAGGCAGACTCTGGCAGGTAATGCCGATTCCCCCCCCCCCCCTCTATATTCATAATTAAACATGTTTGTTGTATCATATGTTTACAGCTGCGTGTTGTGAGTTTCACTTCTCTACACATTTGTTCTTCAGGCATGCGGGAGGAAGGTACCTGTCCATGTCCTCGTCCCGGAGCCGAATCTTTGACGACGTTTGATGGGAGGAGGAGGAGCCAGAGAGCCGAAGGAGAGGGATAACCTGGAACGCACATGTATATTACTGTCTACACATCCACCTCGCAGGGAAGACCACGGCAGGAAGAGATGCTCAAGCAACCTCTGTGAATGTAGCACATAACCGCCATCTCGTCTACCCTTCGTCTCCCAGGTCAACTCCCAGGTCTCCCTTCGTCCTCAAGGTCATTGGAAAAACGGAAGTCATGGACTCTGAACAGTGTTTTTGAAACCTGGAAAAGTCCTGAAAGTATACATTTACTCATCTGTTTTTGGATATGTGTCACCTATACCATGTATCATGGGAATTTGTTTGATAAACACCCTGCTGATTGCATACATTTTTAATGTCACGCTTGGCTGCAGGTAGATGGAGGCACTTATGAAGGAATAGTTATCCCCCCAAAAAAATTGAAATCCGCTATTCAATGACATGTAACATATGAACATAGACGCTGATGAACGTTGGTCATTTAAATTACAGTGCATGTCACGGAGAAAGGAAACCCTCCCGCACGCTTTCTTTCCAAAGTTAGCAGATGTGATCAGCAAATAATATGCAGATCACCAAAAGGTTGTCTCTTAACAGATCGATTCAAGATGCCCTTCCTGCATTTACTGTTACCTCTTTGTTCAAGCTGCATGTCAGGATTGGCCGAAGTCACAAATTGAACAGACATATTTATTATCGTCATCGTTTACGCTGTCATAGTACGCGACTGTCTGCTTGAGAAAATCTGTATGATCTCTACACCAGGTGCATGTATGAAATGTCGTTGATAATGGGCTTTAGATCAGCTGAGAAGTTTAATGAAGGGCCTTGGAAGTGTGTTTTATTTGTGTTTTTATTTTCTGCCCTTATTTGTGATGTTATGTATTTATTTAACTGTGTATCAACATAACTGATCACTGTCCCAACCAGTTAGTCTTGTGTTGCCAGTCTGTTATAGATATGATTTATGGTTCCTCTGATGGTGAAACTGCTGCTGTTACTAACATGGACGAGAACACAACTGCTCTCATGTGCTGCTCATGTAGCACAGCTTCACTCGGTCTAATTTGAAATGGTCATGAAGAACTTTTGTGTTCCTTCAGAACACGTATGAAGGTCATTTTTGCATAAAATATTTTAAGTGGATGTCACTTTGCTCTCGCTGTAATCTGGATAACGTAGATGTACAAATTTGTTCAGAAAATGATTACTCTGTTTATTTAAACAGAAAAAACATGTTGGTGATATAGGCGAATGTACTATTTGAGCATTATGGTCTTGAAAGCCCACTGGAGGTTTTTTGTTGACTGACCAAAACCAACTGTGTACATATTTAAAGGTTAAAACGATGTCTATTTGGTTCCAGTTGTGCCATTTATTTTTTTTAAACGCCATAACCTGAAAATGGCAGATCTTTTCCCATCCATGATTTGATTGTAAATACACAAAAATAGGAAAAAGAAAAGTGACCTTTAAAAGATCTTTTGTTGCGTTGTTGCAAGAGATCCTGCTGGCAGGTACAGCTGAGCGTCAGGTCAGTCAGTGAGTTCCTAAAACAATTATCAAATATGCCTCACTGTGTCCGAGAGGTTGGGTTTTCATACCGTCGACGGGGGGTGGGGATTATGAACATATTTGGCAGGATACTTCTGGTATTCAGGAGGGTTTCAGAGTAACATCGGTCTTACTCTTTACTGACATGTACACCGAATGGTTTTAACTACTCACGTCATCTGCTGGAGTCTTTCCCAGTAAGCCAGGTATCCTGAAGCATCCATGTTTTTGTCAATGAAACACTCTTGTATATATTGTTTGATATATTTTTTTGTATGATATGGGCTTATTAATAATGAAATACAGAAAATGTCAAATGTTACTTTCTATTTATTATATTTCACCCCGCCTGTTAACACCCTAATCAATCTCACTGTGTAGTTCTTTCTGTTCTCTTAGCTGCCTAATCCCTCCATGTATTTATACAACTGCACTACACACCTTTAAATTAGTGTGCCCTAGACTGAGATCGTCTGATCATACTGGTGATGTTGGTCAAGTATTTGATTTTGATTGTACGTTCTGAATATAGCATATGACTATTTATTGTATTTCATCATCTCAGCATATTTTTCTGATTCTGGAAATAGAAAGTAGTTATGATTTGTCAATCCCTATAACTCCCGTGTTTTAATGTATTAAGATCAAAGATAATGTATGGTTTACTATGACAGTGTTGTGGAATTAAATAAAATGTCTAAATATGATATACTTTGTAGTTATATTCTTTTGTCTCAAGGTGGAAATGAAGGACAATCACATGTGTCTTAACTCCTTCTCCTCCACCCATAAAGTTACATTGCTGCTTGATGAAGACTTTTCTCTGTTGGTGACATATGACTAGAGTCTAGAAGATGAGTGCTTGATTGAAGCATTTCCTACATATCAAACTAGATGTTTTAGCCATTGTCATAATATCTTGTGAAGGGTGTTCAAGTTCAAGAGTTTTATTTGTCACGTACATATACATGCAGTGAAATGCAAATGGGTGGTGATCTGGTTAGCAGCAGAAGCCATACCTTTCTACACACTGCTGTACCAGAGCAGGAGAAAGGTCTGGCAGAGAGAACTTTATTGTTGTGGCATAAGGGGAAAAAAGAATGCCATGGGCTGTTTGTTTTTCTGAAAGCCAATCACAGTCGTCCAGGGCGGGGCTTAGCTCAAGACGCAGCGAATGTGCCAAATATGCAAGTATGTGTCTCTGCAGACCCAAATATGTGTCTCTGCAGACCGGAGATTTGGGAGGGGGCAGGGAATGGGCGTGGTAACAGGATGCGATGCGATTAATACCAATACCAAATACCAAAACATCAGACTATAAATCGGAAATTGTTTGTCCAATCATTACAAAACTCGCAGGATATGCTTCATAAACAGTAACACAAAGGAACTTGTCTTGTGAAATGATAGCCAAATAAATTATAGTTAATGCAGAACAAATGTGAAATACACATGTGAAGGATTTTACAAATGGATCGAAATGTACAAATTCATGTATTTATATTTATAGTTCCATTTCGTGTTTTACATTTTCATGTGAACGTGTGCTTTCACATTTGCGGATCACATTTGTTTGTAGGATCACAAAATGATCACAAAACCTGACATAAGTCCCTCCCAACTTACTTGTGGATTTTTGTCCCGCAGCAGATTTGTATAAACAAGGTCCCCAACTTGTGCACCAAATGGGCTTGTACCCTTGCAAGACAGTAGGTGGTGATAAGCGCCTCCTATTAGATGGTAGACGCTTGAGGTTTTGTGTTCATTTCCCATGTTGAGTGAAATTGCTTCTTGGAAAGTAAGACCTTGACCACAGAACAACGTTATATTACAGTACCTTGGAATACTTGGCATGTATGGCATGTATACAAACCTTGCACAGTAAGACTTCAACTCCAGAAAAGGAAATATTGGTGTTACGTGCACTTAAAAAACACTCAAGTCAAAGTTCAGATGTTGTGTGTTTGCCACCAAAACAAGATCGGGTTAGGCAAAACCAGTTGCAACAGAAGACTGAAATCTGAAAAAATAACGACCAAGTTCAAAATGTTAGGTGGTCCCTTTAGGAGACGGTGTCATTAGTGTTCATCTAAAACCTGTATGATGTTATAATATTGTGAACTCTAACTTTCTGTGCTGCATGCTCTCTCTACATCAGATGTCTCAAGTTCTTAATTTGCTCACCGAATAAAGGTCCAGGAGGATATCCAGAGGGCGCACCAAATGAGAGCTCCCCTGAGAAAAAGGAATCTGTGAGAGGGAGGAAACACTGAGCAAAATAAAAAAATAAGAGGACCAGAACAGAAAAGCTCAATCACACTCATAAAAAGAGGAAGCGCAAACAGAAAGACACTCCCGAAAACAGAAAACAGGAAACGCAAACAAGAAGAACAAGAAGAAAGACAAAGACCTGTAGACCTGTAGGAAACAAAATGTGGTCTGCATTTCCAGAGCAAACTTCACTCATATCAAGTCTTTAGGGCTGTGGACCACTTCAGGTTGTTGGAGTCAATTATTCTGTCATTGCTACAGCCAAATAATCAATTTTATAGTGTTAATTGGCAACAAATGCAAAGTACAGAAAGTGAAGGAAAATTAGGTTCTCTCAGTCAATAAGTATACAGTAGTATTTTTATGGAGTAAAAACTAAACAACGCACTCACTAAGCCTAAACCTAACCTTAACTCTTAACCTTAAAAAGTTGCTCCACTGTGCCAAAATCTAAACTCTGAGGGTAAATGCAATTAATATTAATAGTTAATATTTTTATCCTCTGGATACAGATATGCCTGTGGGGATACTACAGTGGATTTAGGTGTATACTTCTTTTTAAGTTTTATGACATAATGAAGCAATCTTTCAAAAAAAAAAAAAAATAGCAACATACATATTCTTTTGTTACAATGTGGTGATTTTAGTGGATTTTAAAAGTACATTTCATTGGAAGTACTGGAACACTGGAGGGTGGATGATTATAAAGCATAAAACATCCCACAATAGTCTGAGATACTAACACCTGTCAAGAGTGTTAAGACCCTATCCAAGCAAAAGAATATCCTATCAACAGAATAAAATCATGGGATTAGAAATATATGTGTGTAGTAGGTTTTATTCTGTAAATATTTCCCAATAGCAGATGAGAAAACTATTTTTAATTAAAAGTTGTTGCATAAGGTCAGACACAGCGTAGCCTGAGTGTTACTGAAATGTACAGTATATATCCCATGATTCATTGCTGGGGCGTTACGGCTAATGCCAACTAGTGCGAGCTCCTTTCTGTAAGGCTCTCAGAGAAGAGCGACGAGCCAATCACGGAAAAGAACACACCGTTTCCATGGAAACCGTAGAACGCTTGGAGCAAATGCATACTCGGGAGTGGAAGTTGTTGTTACCACCTGCTGGAAAATCCGTTGAATTTTATTCCGTTTAAACTAGTGGAGGTAAGTTGATACTGGACGGTTTATATCAGGCAGAAGGTATTTTAGATTCATATTTGGAAAAAAAATATTATATGATCTTAACTTGTTTAATCAATAATCAAGCAAACTCTTATTATAGTATCAGCTCCTTCCGGCTTCCACGTCCCTTCAAAAGCTGACGTTACTTAAATATAGTTGCTATTCTATTCTGCTATTGTTTTACTTTTTCAACACTTTCCTGATTCATTTCACGTGAGTTGATACACGATAGAGACACACGGTAGCATTATGAGCGCCTTTCATCCCGTTCATTTTCTTATACCACTTCTGTTTATGATAGCGTTGTTTGCTTTAGCTGCTCCGCCCAACCCAACGTTATAACCTGGTGGTACTGGATGTAATCTTTTTTTTAAATTATTATTTTAATAAAAAATCCATCAAAGCTGGGCCTAGTAGGAACACTTTGAGTGTAATCACAGTAATGGAAATACTAAGATGGATGCATATAAGTCATAATTGTCAAATATCATTGCAGTTATTACTGTAAAATGTGCTGTGTGTGTCAAAACCTTATATTTATAACACTCCCTTGCTATGCTCTTTACAACTAGCTAGAAATACAGAATGGAATTTGTCTTCTATCATTTTATGCCATGACAGCTGTTCTGCCTATGGTTTCTCAATTATAAGCTCTAACGCCTTATCCCAATCTAATACTGTTTGTTTTTCCCAAGAAAGAGTAACCTAGGCCTAATCAGCGTCCTGTCTTCACCTCCTGGACTACAATTTGAGTTAATGGAAGTGGAGGCATTCCTGAGTGCTTTTATGCAATATTTGCAGCGGTAAGTCTTTTAATAACAACTGTACTTTATGACGCAGTGATGGCAGGGACGTCGAGGCATGATCGAGAGATGGCAGTGAATGCCAAGCGGCAGCTGTCTGTGTGCTCGGATCCGGTGGAAAGGCTGAGACTGCAGTGCCTGGCACGAGGCTCCTCTGGCATCAAGGGTCTGGGCAGGTGAGGTGATCTGCGCTACGGTATTGGAAGTGTTCATCTATAATACATCTCTCAGGTCCAGGGAAGATCTCTCCAACTTTTGTGTAACTATCACCACCATCCACCATCTTTGCTCATATTTTCATCCATCTTTCCATTTTTGCTTTTGAATATTAGACACAGCATGCAAGCCTTAATTTCTGAGCTTTTTCAGCAGTGTGACAGTTATTTCCCCCAGCATGTTCAGAGGCTAGGAAAAGGGGGGAGCAATCCGCCGCTAGAGGATGCATGGTTTCTGTTCTTTCTGGTCTGAACATCCCCAATATTCACTCTGTGAGGCTGACCAGGGCTAAAAACCTTTCACCTTTTTAGGTGAAACTTGTTTAGCGTCTGCCATCGCAACCAGAGTGGGGGAATGTTCCCAAGGTGTATGCATGTATTTCATACCTACGTTGTTTGTCATTTTGAGTGACAGAATGACACTGTGCAGATCAGCAGGCCACAGTGCTCACTAGCATCTTCAACCTCTCCCTTTCCAAAGTCTCTATCAGCTTCAAGTCATTCCTTTTCACTAGAAGGATGTGGTTGTCTGTCAGTGTCAGGCTTCCTCAACTCCCTGTGGTTTGCCCTTTAGGCTATCATAGGTCTATATTTTGTCTTGGAATCACCACCGACATCACCATCCCAGAACTGCTCCATCGTGAGCTTAACGTTGCCCCGTCAAGCTGCTGGTGGGACCTAGAAGTAAAATTCATCTAGCCAGTCAGATGTCTCTGAGCATCGAGAGAGAGCATGAGAGCATTTATATGTTATAGTCGTCTGAACATCGCCAAAACGGTTGACATTAGCTTTGACGATCAATGGCTTAATTGCGAAGCTGACCCCGGGGACCAATAGAGCACTGTGCCTGAGTAGAGCTGGAGCTAAAACCTCCAGGACAAGCAGTACTTGAGGACTGGATTGAGAACCACTGCACTGTCTTATAACCACTGTCTTCTCCCGTTCCAAGGACAGGTTTCAACACACTGCTGAGTAGGTCATTGCTGTCTGACCATCTAAAACGTGCGCTGACTCCATTTTCATGTCGTTTTTGTCAGAACCTTCAAAATTATGGACGATGACAACAACCGCACCCTGGATTTCAAGGAGTTTCTGAAGGGCTTGCATGACTTCGGGGTCCTCATCGAGAAAGAGGAGGCCGTGACGCTCTTCAAGCACTTCGACCGAGACGGCAGCGGGTCCATCGACTTCGACGAGTTCCTCATCACCCTCAGGGTAAATACTCAGGAATCGTTAACGTGCAAGTGTTGATTATAAAACTTGGCGTGGTCTCTCTCTCTCTCTCTCTCTCTCCCTCTCATATGTGTGGACCTTTTTTTTGTCATCGTCTGGTTTTCCTCGCAGCCGCCGATGTCCAACGCCAGGAAAGAGGTGATCATGCAAGCGTTCCGGAAGCTGGACAAGACCGGCGACGGGGAGATCACCGTCGAGGATCTGCGGGGGGTCTACAACGCCAAGTACCACCCCAAGTATCAGAACGGGGAGTGGACGGAGGATCAGGTGTTCCGGAAATTCTTGGACAGCTTTGACTCTCCTTACGACAAAGACGGAAAGGTACAACATTTCTGACATCATTCAATTTTTTTTCACATTCTAAGATGTTGTAATTGTTATCGTAACTGCATTTCTTTGCCATCATTATTTTCTAAATGCAATAGGTTACCCTGGAGGAGTTTATTAACTATTATGCAGGTGTGAGTGCATCCATCGATACAGACGTCTACTTTATTGTCATGATGAGAAATGCCTGGAAGATTTGACTAGACCCGTTATGGTAAAGCAGCTCACCGTATTTAGTACAGAAGAGGTTTCCATTCTCCAAATCATGGTGGTTTCCTGCGTATAAAACGTTTCTCTACCTGCACTATTCATTCACTTTCAAAGAACTGAGTATATTGTATGGTTTTGCTGTTAAAAAATATGCCATTTGGTCAAAGAAATGGTTAAATATGCCATTAAACTGTGAAAAATCAAAGTGATATGTGGACACTATTCACAGGAACCATACAAGATACAAACGTTAGTAGTACTGGTGATTGGAGCTTCTCAGGAATCAGCCAGCAGATGTCAAGGTTTTTCTTTCTCCTCTGTTTTTTCTGTTTTCTTTTTCAATATGCTCAACGATTTGAACAAGCTGACCGAGATCATTTTCCTGCATATATACGGTATATATTTCACCAATCTAGAGTAAATCTAGCCCTGGGTTTCTGTTCTGAGGAGAGGATTATGTACATGATTGTTTGTGAACAAATACAGTACACTAGCTGTTTCCATCCAATAGTCAAGTGAATTTTACATTCCAGCATTTTTAAAATTTTTAGCAAAAATGTGTGTAAAAGCATTTTTCTTAATGAAACTTATGACATTTTTATTGAAATTCGCACAAAGATGCTTGGATGGAAACCCAGCTGCTGTCTCACTGAGGGGGTAGTCGTGTAAGACAGGTTACTTCAGTCTTCATCTTCTGCTGCCTTCTCTTTTCCCCCCCTGCTATTTTCAGGTCTTTGTAGAACTTTTATCTTCTATAATAAAACGTTCCACGTGTCCGACTCTGACCGCCCACTGTCTTTACCTTTTCCTCGCCTGCAGGTCACCAAGGAGGAGTTTCTGAACTATTACTGTGGCGTCAGCGCCTCCATCGACAGTGACGTCTACTTCATTCTGATGATGAGAAACGCTTGGAAGCTATGAATTTGACACCGACGCCATTTCAAAAGGACATTTTTTTCAAAACCTTATATTTTGCATCATTAACTGGGCTTTTACACAATAATAAAATAATCATGATGGATTTGTAATTACCCTTATGATGTGTTAGATTTTACTTTACTCTCATTGTAAGTTATTCTTTACTAAAATTGAGTATATATGTTGTCATTTATAAAATAATGTCTTCATAATAGATTTTTTGTGCAAATTGAAATAACAAATAATAACAAATACTAAAATGTTACGTGAAGCTGTAGTTTAACTGAGATGTTAGCTATATTGCAGGTGGCAATGTACATAAAACAAGGCAACAGTCTTTTAATATCCATTTACATTGTATTTTCTTTTATGATGATATACCATAGGCTACGTTTCAATAGTCAAAGAATGAGAAAACAGGCCTTGTATGGCTAGTAACACAAACAGTATATCAAGTGCAGTCAAACATTATAACATATATATATATATATTCAGTACACATGGTGAAATATTACAATCAGAAAATGTTTAGAAACACATTGATTCTGAGAACGTGAAGCATACATTCTGTGTTTGTATTCCAGCTGTTGCTACAGGGGGTGAGGTGTTTGTTGTGCATGGTATTTTAGGAAGCAGCGTTGTGTTTGGCATCTCCTTCACCCTTATTGAACCTAGGCAAATTGAAAATTCTCATTAACAGTAAAAGGACTGGGCAGGTATGGTTGCAGCCTGCTGGTAATGCTCCGTATATGATCACGGTACTGTCGGTCACCGGAGGAGTTGGGGGGGGGGGGGGGGGGGGGGGGACGTGGTTGTGAGCGCCTGGTTCACTTGAACAATACAGTGAGGAGGAGTGCTGCTAGTGTAACCCTATACCACCTGCATGGTGCACGGGCGGGATGTTGTGTTGCTCCAACAGCACTCGAGTGCAAACTGGATCGGAGTAGGTTTCCTCCTGAGCAATGCCAGATGACATTGACCTTACTATGGGTGGAAGTCTGTCAGTATGTCATATATAAGACATTCAAAAAAAAAATAATACAGTACTGTGCAAAAGCTCAGATACATGTTTTAAAAGAAATCTAGGGTGCCTAAGACTTTTGCACAGCACTGTATCTACTTTTTACAATCAAATAAAATGCAACAAATACAAATAAGCAGCTACATAGTTCTGGTCTCCATCCACTGTGTCTTTCTCTAGTTGATCTGGTAGAAGCTGGACATGGTGACGTAAGCCTCATCCTTACCTTGCTGGGTAATTCCATACATCTCAGGGTGTTTTTTTCCCAGTGTCGCGTTCAGGGCGGGGCTCGTCTTCCCCCGCCCCCACCGGCACCTGCAGGATGTCCTGGTCCTGGTCTTCTTCGTCTTCGTCGTCTAATTCTTCTTCTTTTTCTTCTAGTTCTTCCTCTTCCTCCTCCTCCTCCTCCTCCTCCTCCGCTGCCACTCAACAGCGCGGACAGATCCGACTCCTCCGTGCTGATGCTGATGCTGCTGTCGCTCCGGGAGCTGTCAGAGGTTTCCCCGAGGAGCTCGCTCAGTTGGACGGGCGCGCGCTCTCCGCAACGCTGGTCCTCGATTTTCTCCACCGGGTAGATGTCCAGGTCGTTGAACAGCTCGGGGTTGAAGCTCACCGGAAGGCCCTGCAGAGACGGCGCGTTATAGGTTGGTGAATAACAACAAAGGATACGAACTTTAACTAAACTTGTACAGTAGAAGGACTTACTTTAATTGGCTTGTATATCTGCACGAGAGCGTGTTTAGGATGTGGGATGCTCGGCCATATGTAAGTGTGTATTCTGCAAAGGTATAAAAAAAATGAATAAAAAAATGTAATAACTACAGGAAATGCACGTTAAATGGTATATTTTGGGTAACAAAGTAGATGACCTACTTTTTTCTGCAGAAGAAAACAACGCTCCAAGTGACCAGCAGCAAAATGACAACACTCCCCGTCAGATTATACAGCAGCGCCTGCCCTTCTTCTATTCTATGTGGTCTTTTTGCTTTTACTTTGAAAAAAAAGAAAGAAAGAAGGGAAATGAGCCCGATGACCTTGAACGTCGCCCACAAAGCAAAGCTGAAGGTCTTGTCCTCACCGACGCCGGTAGAGAAGTTGAGATCGGCGCTCCACTCGCTCCACGTGCCCTCAAACATACTGTTCGGTCTCGCTCGCACTTTGACGTGATATGTCGTGTCTTTTCGGAGGTGCTCCCCTTCGATGGTCAAACACTGGGACTCGGTGATGTTGGTGATCTTTTCACGGGCACAGGAGCGTTTGCACAAAATGAGAAATTGCTCAATTTGCAATTCCTAAAGATATAAATGATTAGATTAGATATAAATGACTCGGGTAACTTTACCAGTGTGTGGCCTGCACTCCAGATGTACAGCTGAAATAGTTGATTTTTCTCTGTAAGGTAGTCTTCTCGGTATGGTGTTCGAATATGAATCACAGTCTTGTTTGACTGTGGGTAAAAAGTAGCATTCCACACCTGAGGACTTTTCGGTTTAACTGCAGGGCCAAAATAAACAACCACAGGATTAATCAGTACACCAGACAATGACGTATGTCTCAATTATAATGGAAATATCAATATATCTCATATATCATTATTACTATTATTATTATTATCATGGGGGCATTTGCCACACTTGAACATGCTCTGCATAGGGGTGGCCAGAAGATGGCGCTGTGTCATCATGTCTGGGATGAAAAGGGCAAACTGTAAATTCAGTTGGTTCAAAATTCTGCTCGGAGTGTGTTCAGTTTGCATGAACTCTCACACACGTGCAATTTTTTGTTTTAGAGGGTTTTCACTGCAGCACAAATTTGAGCTTTGAGATGCTTTGTTGTATTCCAAGTTGAACAAAACATCTTTCATCTTCAAGCTGTGTAACACTTTCTCCCATGTTCCCTCAGCTGCATCTGTGCAGCATGTTTTCTTACATATACTCGGCAAGGAAGGAATTTGGCTCCGGCTGCTAAAGGTGCCGGAGAACCAGCTGGATCCACAGAGAAGAAGATCTTCCGCGCACTTAGATCTATGAGATTTGTAGATCTGCGTGGGTGGAAGATCTTTTCCAGGGTGGATTCTCCTGTTTCTGTTCTGATTTGTCAGCTTTTCAGCACCACAGTCTGCTGGCTCGCTAACAGGCAATGCATAGCTAGCGTGGGACTTTAATTCCCATGCCGGCTGCAACAGGTGGATCTGAACTGAATGGACTGTCGATATAGATTTATTTGCAGGCTGGATCAAAGCTCACGATAGGCCTGATCTGCCTTGAGTTTAGTGGCGTTTAAAAATGATGCACTGGCCTGAATGGTCTAAATCTAAAGTCTAAATCATTATTAGGGTTTAGTGTGATCTGGTTTTAAGAGGTAGACTAGGCTGTCCCTTAACGTGAACTTCTTTCACAATCTCTGCAGACCAGGCGAACACCACGTGCAGATCAACAGCGGAATGATTTTGGAGCATCTATCTCTCAGCATGAAAATCCTCAGTCACCTGTTTTTTTGGTTACCACTTAATATCCAAAAGTCATAACTATTGTTATTACTCATTCTACTACTCGGCCCGCTAAACTTATTCTATCTCTAGACAGCTTGCATCCAAATTGAATTTAAGCTCCACTTTTGAGTCAGGAGCATCTTGGCCTTTTATTTTGTAGTTAATCCACTCTTAAAAAAGCATCACCGTTTACCTATTTTCCTCAATTCCACCGTTGTGGTTATTTTGCCTCCGCTTTTTAACTGAACGACCACGTCGAAAACTGGGATGATGGGATAGTCCTTTGGGAATGTGATCGTGTTCCCGGGTCCTTCTGCACACTTGGGGGTGCGACCAATTATGCTGTTGTAGCTGTGAACAGAAGCAAAGAAGCAGCCTTTTACACTCATTCGATGCCTGTGAAATGTGGCTGATCCATGCGAGAAGGATTGAGCATTACCACGCAGCCATGCTCTCTATGTCGTCGCCCTCGGCGTCTTCGTCGTCTTCGTCTTCGTCGTCCCTGCTGCCAGCAGCCAGGTTGCAGGTTAGACTTTTTCCTACTTTCTGACTGATGTGAGAGGTGCAGATAATTGTGGGCTCTGCGGGGAGAGAAAACACAGCGCGTATCCATAACTCAGCAACGCATTTTGAAAAAAAATCAAAATCTGTTGCATCGATTCACTAAACCCCGAAGCTTTGGCAGCCCAGCATCTAATCTCCACCAAATCTTCCAGACCCTCTCATACCAGCTACACTTCTGTGGTGAAAATGCACCAATGACTGATGACTGGAAACATTTTATTTGGTCAATGTGATAAATTATTAGCTGTAGGTCACCAAACTATAAGCTTGGAGGGAACGCTGGTCTTGAATGCTCCCCTGATCCCTGCTCCTACTATTTCTTTATTTTTACTGTTTGTTTTTTTTCTACTTTCCTCATAAAATATATTCTTGTAGGACAGGTGCTCAAACCTGATCTCGTCTGGGTTAGATCCGCTAATCTCTTAGCAGGCTGGGAAAGTTATTACCAGCATAATAATCCTGCTAACTTTCAAAATAAAATACATTTCTTCTCAGCTGGACAGATGTGTCACCTTACAACTATCCACTATATATATTCACTCTGATTTTAACAACATAATCGGCATGTTAGCCTTACAGTCTCTGTTTACTTGTATAGTAAAAGTGATATTTAAAAAAATAAAAGAAATAAAACTCACCAGCGTCATTTCCACTCTGAGCCTGGGCTCCAGCCGGGACCAGCAGCAGGGCTATCCACAAGCTGAACGGCATCGCTTGTCTTTTCCTACCAGCCTCATAGAGAAACTCACCTGACACTAGACGCGCACACACACACACACACACGCTGTGTCCTCAGTCTGATGCATCAGCTGGGAACTTTTCTTGTTAGTGTCGAGGAGCATAGAGGAAGAAGGAGGGGCCCAGGCGGTGGTGCAAGGGGGAGGGGCGGTGTGAGTTCCTTGCTTACAGGATGTTCTTTAAAATGAAAAACAAAACAAAACAACACCCTTTGATGGAGGATGAACTTTAGGGCAGGTTACATGTGTTACGTAAAGACTTAACGCGCCGATCTCAAACAATAGGGTCAAGTCCAGCTGTGAACTGGTGCTGGACACGGAGGAAAAGGTCTCAGTCTTTCCTCAGGCCTATTTTATCATCCTAGTTTCTGAGTCGAGCCGAGGCCCTTCAGTGTGGTCGGGCACGCTGGGTTTATCTCACGGACAAGGGTTTGACGGGTTATTCTCAACAGGCACGCACGCTTTCGAGCATGCACTCTGCTCAATCTACGGTCCGATTGTGTTTATCTCGGTGCTCGGGGATGCCGGAGCGGTCCGGCCCCCGACCTCCGGAGCCCCACGCTGGCCCTCGCTGGTTTAGGGTCAAATCCCGCCAGTGTTTTCTGTCCCCCAAACGTCTGAAGGAATAACACTAAAAAGGTAAACCGGACCGCCCCCTCCCCCCCCCCAAAGAAATGATCTTCCGCAACCATGTTAACTGAAAACACACACCTGCAGTTTTTTCCCCCTCCTGGCCATAGTTGGGGAAGAGGACATGTTTATTTAGTTAGTTTGGTAAAGCGGTGCCAAAAAAGAAACACCAGGTAGGATCGAGTCTTTGTCAGTAATTCCTTGCAGCTCAACGAGAAGAAGATCTTCCTCTCTGTAAAACAGCAACCATGAAGCAGAAATCTAACCAGTAACCTACAAACCACTTCCTGTCTGCTCAAGTGATCTGGTTTGTTTTAAAAAATGAGGCCAGCGCGTACAGGATCTATCTTAGTATGTTACCAAATGAAAATTAAATACTACAACAACTTCGGTGACCCCGTCCCGAAAGCGTTCATATGTCAGCGTGTGTATTATGGCCTCTCATAACATGATCATAACAAAATCAAAAAACAGGTTAAGAAGGCCCACAGGGGAAGTTATCTCACATTTGTTTCTTTTTTTTTAGTTTCATTTTTGCTTCTGAATATTGTGTTTTAGTTGGTTTGTATTAAGCTGGAACTCGAGATGCTTCTGACGTCGATGTTTTTTTGCCCTTCCTCTTAAACGGTTGTGCATTAACCAGCACTTCTCTATTTAGTGTCCGAGGTCCCTCCCGAAGGTGTTACCGCACTGGGGGCGAGTAAACGTGGTTGAAGAAGGCGGTGGGGGAAAGATCTGGTCTAATCTGGGGCTTCCTGGCCCCCGCGGCAGCTGGTCAAACATGTGGCGTCTGCGGTGGGTTCAAGGACACGGTCAAAATGGTTGAAAGGAAACGCTGAAATGCACCGCCGACAAAATAGTAACAACGTAGTCGTATAGTAGTAATAACACTTTATTCACCTACTGTATGGTTTTGTACTTCATTTTAAATAATATCCGTATGTGAAGGGATGTGTGTGTACGTTCATAGGAACCCGTGGGCGGAGAGCTCGGTAGGTAGGTAGGTAGGTAGGGGGGGGAGGGGGGTGGTGGTGGTGGTGGTGGTGGTAGTGTGGGGGTGGTGGGGATGAGTTCTCGAATGCTTCTGCGGGTGGCGGCTGTGGTTAGCGCGCTGTGTTTTTGGAGCGTTCAAAGAAATGATGTAAGAAAATCTGCGCGGGAAAGAGGGAAAAAACGTTGCACCGGCACCTCTACCTTCTCCTCAACTCTCTCTCTCTCTCTCTCTCTGCCCTCGTAAAGCAGAGCGGGATGGGAGAAGAGGGGCTCAAGCTGAACCCCCCCCCCCCCAACCCCCCCCGGCAGAACCCTGGCTCCTCCTGCACTTTACCACCCCCACCCAAACCCCCACCCAAACCGCACAATTGAGGTTCCCATCTCTACACTCATCACAAAACATGATCTGCTGTGGGTTCAGCTTAATGCCTCCCTCCCTACCCTCCCTACCACCCCCCCCTGCAGGGCTGGGAATCTGAGGCACCGCCACCTGTTGACACTCTCTGCTGCGGTCTGGATCCTCGACTGGGAGAGGAGTGGGAAGGTGCGTCGCGCTTGTCGCCCTTCATTCTGTGCTTGCTGCGAAAGTTGAGAATCAGTAGGAAAGTGATTGAAGGACACTAAATCAACCGTGGCGACGGAACGTGGCTCCATCCTGGAACTATGTGGTTTCAAACCCAGCCTTGCACATAAGCAACATCCTATAGAAACGGTATAGCAGTATAGTACTCATGGTACCCATCTGACAGGAACGCCTCCTACTCCTACAGCTAGACCCATGAAACCGCAGCGCACAAATCTCATGGCGATGAATTTCAGTGAAGCCACACCAAAATGAGCGCCTCTTTGAAGCCCAGGGTACGTCAGCCACATGAATGTCTCTCTACACCCTTTTGTAAGGGTTGCTTCCTGCTGCTCCTCAGTTGTTTTTAGAAAATGTTGTACTCCACATCATCAAATAGCTATGCAGTATTTTTTGACAGGGCCCTCGGCATAGTATGTCTGACAAATACCAACAAGATGCAAGTGAATTTCTGTAGAAAGGTGTTGCAGAAAACTGTGCAGAGGTAGCACCAGACTTGTCAGGCAATTACTTGTCACCACATCCTCTTCCTTGAGTCATAATTTGTGTTCATCCTTTAAATACACAACAATCTGCACCCTCAGTCCCTCTGCACGTCTATAACATATAGTATGAGCCATGAAGTCATTTATTTTAGTGGGTTCAGACCAATGACCGCATGTGGTCGGGTCTGATTTTAAAAACACACTGAAAGGCAGCGAGTAGCATGTGTCTATTTCATGCTGCCTCTATGAACCTGTGACAAGTTCAGATTTCAATAAGCAATAGTTGGTTTCAGTCAAGGGTGTCATTTTCGTTTGAAATTTGTGCAAAGGGGGGTGGGTCTCCACTCTGGATTAAACACCCTGATTTATTACGGGCACAGTAGTAACGTAAATGCAACTGGATTTTCCCCTCACGTCATCAGACAGTTTGAAGAAAAACATATAAACAGGTATGAGAGTGAGGGGGATTATAATGTAGTCGTAGGCCTGATCTGAAGGGTAAGTGATCAAAGATGAAACGTGTGTTGAAACGTGTTATGCATTGAAACAACAAGGAGAAGGGAAGGGGAGATTGTGTTTGTGACCAAACCCCAAACCACAAAATGTGCTCCTAAAAAAAACACACCGACTGAAAATACAGCAGGTACGCTTGACGCAGAAACAACCGGTGGGAAAACAATTCACCCATCGCCCACTACTGAGGGGGAGATGTCCCTCTGCCCCCCCCACCCCAAGTCAAAGTAAATCCAGTGGATTGTGTGCAGCAGTAGTATTTGTAAGGGCCCTCTGCCTACCACCTGAGAGATAGGCTAACCACGGACAGCCTCAGAAACAGCTGCTCTGCTCACAGACGCAACTGACACAAATAACGGTGAGCTTCTATGGGAAAGGTCCCACAGCCGTGTTCACAGAGCCCCTCGATGCGCCAACCCCGTATGCAGTTTAGAGTTACAATTGTGTAAAAAAGAAAAAAACATCTTAAAAATCATCTTAAAAAAAGAGGGATTAATGGACGTTAAAAAAAACCCCCAAACAAACAGGGTATTGCGTCACTTCACTTCAGCTAAGGGAAAAGTTTCTGTTGTGACAAATCTGGTATCCAATCTGACTCAACTCATCATCCGACTCATGGTGGATCTGCTCTGTCAACACATTTGAACGTTTTAGGTACATTGTCTGCACTCTGGCATAGTAGAAGAAAAAAACACCACCAGCAGATCAGTAATGAATCATTTCTACTTTTCATTTCTCTCTCCAAAAACAGTTTTTCTTTTTAAACATTTAATTTTGCTCAGAGAGAAAAAAAAAAAGCATTTATTAATCACCTAATGATAAAGATACCATGATCACAAGTTGGTATTAGAACAGCAAAACCATTAATTACCAAACAAAACATTTGTGAGTTTTAGTTACTTCATTTCCAAAATACATTGATTGAAATACATTATTCACACTTTCTACTTCATTTAATGAGATTTTATAGAGAAACCTTTTGCATCAATAACCCCCGACGCCCATCGGACCGATCTGGTCCTGACTGAAGAGCTTAGTTCCAAAGTGAAAATATCCAACAGTTGAATCCTTACAAAATATTGCTGGCAACAAAGTGACTTTCAATCTAGAGTGCTATTAAAACGATTTGGGAGTTTTAACCCTGCAAAAAGATACAATTTCAGAGGAAATAATCATCTGTATTTTTAAAATACAAGTATTGAACATCCAGTGATATTTTTCACAAAACATATGGCATTTTGAAATGAACCCCTGCACACAGACAACAAACCTCTTCTTCATCCTTTGTAAGTTTACACGTCAGGAAGGACATTTTTCTGAATGCACTGAATAACGGCATCTATACTCATAACATAATATGTTAATAGAAAGTATTGTTCTCCACCTGCAATGACTTAAAGCTACCATCATCCCATAATGGCGCATGGGCTCAGGCCAAAAGCCCCACTGTGATTGTGGCCCCTGTTAAATCCAGTATATATCTACTCTGATAGATATAATAATAATGTGGGGATTCATCAGGGTAGCACACTGCAGTACAACATGCAGACAAGTCAGTTCCTGTTTAGCTTTAATCTGTCTGACAGCAGAGAGCAGCAGAGGGTTTCCTGTCTCACACTTGGATCTGTATCCCCGTTCATTCTTTAGTGTGAGTTGTACAAAACCGACAAGGAAAGAAAAGCTGCTCCAAATGAGCAGGTAGTGTAAAAAACACCCGGATAAAAAAAAAAAAAAAAAAAATACATAGAATATTCACACAAAAAGAAAAGTACAAGATAAACCAATGGTGCTCCGTGCATGTACATGTAATTGTAAATGGAGAGGTGACTATGGATTACTCTGAACAGACGAGGCTAGGTAGAGCATTTACACGGAGAGAGAAAACAGGACAGCAGCAGATATTCTTTTATTTATTACTTTAGGTTCAGAGTCAGAGATGCCCGCCGTCATCTACACTCCAGCGACAGAAAGACACTTTACAGCAAACAAATTCCTGTCTCTCTTTTAACTGAGAATCGGCACTGTAGTTCCTCTGTCCCATGAGTAGTCTCTAGCTCATACCACTTCTCTTTTATGCACTTCCAATCGTACTTCCTGGTCTCACTTGCCTCGATGGTCCTCTAGGACTCTGCCCAGCAGATCAGCATCAGTGTTTTCCCCTAAATGTATTCCTCCACAGTAAGATCAATACCCACCATGCTTAAAATATTTGCAAAATTCTTATATTTTTACTATAAAAGTCAACTTGAATTTAAAGGTATTTCCCAACAGTCAATTTCTGACTTAATAACACTGGTTTTGAAGTGAAATCTCTAATTTCTGATTAAAAAAAAAAAGTCTCCCCTACAGGATATGGCTTTGCACGTCCTACCACCACAGTTGGAAGACAAACTATAGGGGAAACACTGCTACACACACCTCTTTTTTACTTGAGTTATTTTCAATCTCTATCCCGTCAACACTTCCACATCCACGCAACTCTCTTCACTCACGTGTCTGCTCTGACTACGCTTCCCGACCTTATTTTGAGATGCAGCGTAAAGTTATGAGCTGGTTGAGTCAAGCACACACAAGATTAAAAACTGCGGGTCCAGTGAGGGAATACTGTGAGGACAGAGGAAACCTCCGGGCAGGAGAGAGAGCAGTGGGATCTGAACCGCCACACTGTGCAGCTGCAGCTCTCGTCTCCGCTGTCCATTGGTTTCACGGTGTGAGGCACATAGAAGATTAACTCAATTAACAGGTGACCAGAGCGGTCGCTTGAATGTAGTGTAGTGATGTTTTCGACATCCAACATACTGATGTGAAAAAAAATCCTCCGCAAAATGTCTTCTGTTCCCGCTTGATACCCGGATCTCTGAAAACGGCAGATACTTTCATTCCTGGTCGGGAAGAAATGTCTCTGTCCATTACTGACTCGGTTGAGATTCTGTACCCCCAAAGTGTAGCCAGTTCACTGAGGGTTTTGATGGTAGTCTGCTGCTCTTATGGCCTCTTAAGGCCTACGGTGGGCCTCAGACTCTGATGAGGAAGTCCAGGCTGAGGGAGGCGGGAATGTGCAGCGTTTCCAGGCTGAGAGCCGACGGGGTGTACGGGAACAAGACCGGGAAGGTGTGCTTGGTGTCCATTAGGAGCTGCTGAGGGTCGTTTCTCTCCTGAAGGCGATTCTGGACACAGACAGATACACACCTTGGTGAAAACTACAATTCGAAAATGTGATTTTTTTCTGAAATGGCAACGATTTGTTTCACATACCTGGATGATTCGGATGAACGACACAGTCACCCTTTCTTCAAACTCATTCAGCGGCGTGTAGAGGTTGAGGATTTTCACAATCTGCAACACACATAGGAAAGTGATCAGTGCAATCTCACGTGCTTTATAACCAATACGTTTGTGTTTCCTGCATTGCACTGTATACCTGTTGCATGCTGAGGGAAGTGCACAGGGAGCAGATAGCTTCAGCATCCTGGGACGTCTTCTTTTTGACCTGCAGCAGCTGGGCTGCCTGGATGATGGGCTCCAGGGTAACTACTGCCTTGCTCTGGTACAAGTTATTCCCTCTCAGCCACTCCTCCATCTGACTGATGTTGTATCTGGACAGACACAGGGACACTTAACTGACTGGTACAAGTCTTTACAACTAGTCTTGTGGTCCATCTGCTTTTTTTAATGCTGCGAGGAAGACTTTTAAAGACTTTAAGGACCATGATAACGTCTCTGCAGTGAATAACGTTCCTCTACCTTTTGTTCTCGGTACCATAAACAATGCAGGGTGTGAATTCGTCAAATGATTTATGAGTTGACTGATTGAGAGCTTTAGTAGGAGGAGGTATACATGTTATACATTACTCTGACGGTACCTGAGCTGCATGCCGGTGCTCCAAGAGCAGATGTCTTTGCGGAGCAGCAGGTTGTTGAGCGTGATGGCGTTGATGCAGTGGAAGAGCTGCCTGATCACCTGGCTGATGATCTCTGGGTCCAGGCCCTGTTCGCCCATTACACTGTGAAACTGACCCAGCTGTCGGATCAGGGCCTCCAGGGTGTAGCTGCTGGGACCGGTGCCGTCGTTGTCCATGCTGGAGGAGCGATTCCTGTAACCCATGGGTTTGACCCCCGCGAGGCTGGGGATGCTCTCGCTCTCCAGCATGGCCGATACTGGCCGGGGCAGAGGGACACGTAATCACGACACAGAAAAAAAAACTTCAGCAGATTAAAACGTATATTGGTTGAACCCTACTCTCTTCCATCTACCAGATCTACCAACGTACCGATCATGGGCTGCATGATGGCCTCAGCCACCTTGATGAGCTGCTGGTAGATCTGGATGGAGAGGTCGCTCAGTACTTGTCTGTACTCTGCCAGGTCAAAGTTTTTGAGGCAGTGCTCGTTCTGCTTGGCTGTATTCTGAGTCATGAACACCTGGGCAAGACACAACAGAGAACAGCTTCAGTTTGCTCATGTACTGGAAAATAAATGGCTATAAAATCTTGTTACACCAAGGACGCTCTTAACTAGCGCATGATTTGTTCAAACATCACTGGGATGGCAGGGTGGTAAATCATTGCTTTCCCTCACTTTCCCCTCAAATTCTATAAATACAAATGGGCTGTATTCCACAAGAGGAGCCCTAAGAAATCTCTAAAAAAATATCTTTCACATCTCACCTCATCTCCACTATATTGCTTCAGACAGTGAAGAAGACGACTAGTGTTGGCCAACCAGAAGGACGTCGTCTCAAAGTCATCATTATTTTTCTGCAGAAGAATTGAGATCCATTAAAGAAAACATAAACATATACACATTAATAATCACAAAGGTTAATTCCTCTAGCGATACCACATACCTTGAGGACCTTCTTGATGGCATTAATGGTGGAGGTGAGCAGAGACTCAACTTTCTGGTCATCATTGATGTAGTCTGCATGGCGGATGCACATAAAGAGGATGTAGGCTGGCAGGCAGGGGACCGTAGCTGACACAGTATTGGGCCTCATGTCTGAAACCAAAACATTTTTCAGTGCGTTCATACCTCTCCTTAACTAACTTTAGTTTTGTTGGTTTGGGCAGGTGAGAACAATACCATTTGAAATTGGGTGACACCAAATAACCACACCGAGACACCTGAAAATGCGGGTGTGAACCTGAACGAACAAAAATGCAGCAAAGTAAACTTGAAAGAAAAAAAAACTGTAGGTGTGATCGCCCCCTTTGACAAGTGATCATAAGATGTTACATCGACTAGGTATCGACTTGATGCCTCACCGGCAACTAGGGCTTTGACTAGCAGGTTCTCATCCTCCTTGTAGTACTCCAGCATCCCCTCAAAGTCCTTCTCTTTACGCTGGACTGTCACCTGGCGGCTCAGTTCGTGCTTCGCCCTGGTTGGCTGAACTGCAGCAGCCTGGGAAACTGCAGGAGCAGGAGACAATGACCATGACTTCTTATCTAATACCGACACAGTGTATGCTATACATCCAACATGGCTGTAGTTCAGCCTTCATGTAATGATGTTTATTAGACCTTCAGCTCATTACCTTCTAGCTCCTGGACCTTCTTCATGTAGATCCTCAGCTGCTTCTTCAACTTCTTCTCATTCTTTTCCAGTTTCTCTACCAGCTCTTTCAGGTCCTACAGGCCAGAAAAACAAAATATGAAAACCGATCATTAAGATCATTCCAGTTTGTGTTTCAATGGTGGTGTTCCCCTGGGTGCAGTATCTCACCAGGTTATCATTGGTGAGGCGAGTGATCTCCTGCTGGATGCTGTACTCCACCTGGGCCTCCGGCGACAGGGACATGGTGTAGTTCAGCATCTGCTGCTTCTTCTCTATATCGTCTTTCAGCAGCTCAATCTGAGTGTGAAGCGCTTCTAGTTCGTCCTTATGCTGCCTGGACTGGGACTGGAGCTGGGCCTCCAACAGCCTAAGAGGAGGAGGATTGTATCATTCAATGTATGTCTAGAAAAGGAAAACCCATAAATGCAATTCAACTTTAACAAAAAACTGTTGAAAACCTTCAGTCTTCTCTCAATAGACTATCAATGAAAATGCAGACAGTGAGGAGAAGGTGAGAGAAAGCAAGCAGAAGTGCAGCAAAAGAAAAAGCTAGCAGAGAGAGACCTGGCCACTTGTTTTAGACCCTGGTAGGCCAGACCCAGCTCTCCATCTTCATTCAAATAACCCCAGTCTTGAGCTTTACTGGTGTCCGCAAGGCAGAGGAAAGCAGGGGACAGAGAATGAGAGAAAGATGAAAAGGAAAGGAAAAACAGATTGTGAGTAACTTTGCAGAGAACAAAGCAGAAGTTTGTGGCAGGCAAGAACCCAAGAAAACCTATACATTATTTTGCAGTTCAAGACTTTGCTCATAGTGGTTGGAAAAAGCAAGGTTTATTGACTTCATACTATTATCTGTAAGGCAAACACTGCATGGAAAATCAATGCACTTTCTTAAGGTGAAGCTTCCACACTATAGGGCTTCATTTAACCTTACATCCACAGACAGTCCTGCAGCGTGTCACTATGAGCATTTGCATCTAACAACTTCCTAGACAGACACAGAGTCAATGGAAATTACACTTCCAGCTATCCAGCTGTGCCTTGGCCTGCTGGCACAGCATGAAATATATTTCAAAAAGAGGAAGAGATAAGGAAGGAAGGGAGATTGATTGGTGAAGATAAATCACAGTGCTCCAACTGGCTCATGAGCAACAGAATTTCCTCCCAGGCAATCTCCAGTAACTGCTGTCATTCATTGACTGTCTGTGAGGACTCTGCTAAGGAGGTCACTGAGGACCGTGAATTTAGACAGACTGTTGTTGCAGTTGATGCCTGTTCTCTGGGGGGTGGCAAAAGGCATTCTGGGAAACGTGGGAAATCACTAGTAGAAGTAGACGAGACCGGTTGAGGGAAAGTTGCATCACCTGACCTGAACATACTTGGCAATAATCATTGTTAGCTCTTCAGTCGTAATCATTTTATTTAAGCTGTTTATATTTCATTACCAGGAACAGGAAATGAAGTGACACTTACTTCTTAGACTCACATAGTCCATGGTAAGCCTTGACAGCCTCTTCTTTGTCAAGCGGCTGTTTGCTGTTGTTCAAGTCAGGTACATTATTGCTTTCCTGTTGAAAAAAAAGTTATTTTCTGAAAAGTGAAACAGAAACTCAAAAGATAACACTACTATTTTTGACATGTGGGTAAAGTGAGACAGTTAGTGTTCTGGTGCATCACTGTGGCTTCCAAGTCTATCCATCTCTGTCTATATGAATTTTGTCATTTGTCATTAATTATAGTGCAACTCAATGGTGCTGAATACTTTATTTTTTTCAAATCCATTTCATCCTCTGATTTACAGAATTGAACTATTTAGGTCAGAAATTTTGAAGCGAAAAAAGAAAACAAGTCACACTGTGAAATTGTAAAATAACTTTGTTCCATTTCGCTTCATTATAACGTTCCAATTATATTATTATAATCCTTTCCAATATCCACAATTTGCCACATCACACAGTACATGGGTCTTGCTACATCTGAATGAATGGGCCTTGATGCAACGAATGGTATCAGTGGTATCAGTTGTCCTTTGGCTTCAGCTTGATGGGGTAATAAGTGGTTGCTGACTTGAAGTTTTACATAACCAGGTTACATAAATGCCCATGACTATCACATACTTTAATAAAAAGGACAATAAGTAAGGTTTTTACAGCACAAAATGACCATAATATATCTGCAGGGTGTTGATAGGGTTGTTGATAAATACCAATACCATTTTCATGGTGATATATCTCCTGCACATTAGACATTTCTGTTGGATCACTGCTCTAATTGGCCAGCTAATTTGTGACTTTATGCCAATTACAGGCCACTGTAATCTGTACCAGACACCTGCTGATGTTGTTGCAATTCCTACTGTTCGCCACTAGAGGTTGATAAGTCATACATTACTTAATGCCTCTTTAAAGGGCACACAACAAAATGTGCACAAACACAATCTTTAATATAATTTGCAACATCATTATGATTCAACGTGTATAATAAAATACAAATATAACTGTACATAGTGTATCCCGTGTTTTGTTGACTTACTATATGATTATCCTTCTCTTGTTGTTGGGCAGTGCTGACTATCTGAGTCCTGAGAATAAGGACTTCCTCCTTGCGGGCCTCCAGCTCCTCACTGGCTGCCTTAAGCTGACTGAGCAGAAGGTTGTAGCCGTCCTGCAGCTCATTGGAGGAACTGTTTTTGGAGGCACGGTCAGCAATCGCCTTCCTCAGCTCGTTCAGGTCATTCTTGAGTTTTTTGTTCTCAGATTCCAGCTCCTGTCTCTGTAGGGATCCAGAACCACAGTGTTTAAGACCTTTTTTACCTTGGTTTCTAGATTCGTGAGAGAGAACCTGCTGTTAGAAATCCTTAAATGTGCACCTGCCCTTGATAGGAGATGCCACATGGCTGAAGAAATTTACAAGATCCTACCAAAAAACACTTGGAATACTCTAAGTACATTGTTAGTGAATTCATCTAGGGCTAAAACTACGAACCAAGTACACTCAAAATGGCAATTTCCTGCTGATACATAAAGTAATCAGAATCAGATTTGCCAAGTACAACATAGAAATGTTTGCATAAGCAGATTGCATATTGCTCAGAAGAAAAGTGCCGCAGAGTCTGTCAGCCATCTTTGATTTCATTATGTGGAAATTTGGGGTATACAGACATTCTTGATTGTTTGAAAACTACAAATCACCAGCTTCATGCATTACAACACCCAACATTAATCCAAAACAAAACCTTACTTGGTGGGCTGTTAATTTACCTGAGCAGGCTTCCCAAATTAACACTGATTAACACTGTAATCAGATGCATTTTCTATTTCTGTTTTTATCTCCCGCCGGTTTCATGGACCAGAAACAATACAATCTCTTCACCTCTCAATCAAATCATTATGAACATGCTGCACATCAAAAGGCTGGGAAATAACATATATGTCGACTACAAGAAGCCTGTTCAAACTACAGTATAGAGTTGTAGATCTACAGACACAAATTCAACATTTATTTGATAGTTGCTGGTCACGGACTATATTGCCGAAAATGCAGTTGATAAAATCTGCTGACGACAGCCATCATTTCAGATGGCCGGGTAAAAAGCCTTGAGTAATCTCTGGAACAATTTTCTGCTGATAATAAAATCTTCTTCTTTGCTATGCTTTAATCCCTCACGGAAGTCTGTAATTGAAAGCCAAATCTGCAAATATTAATAACCTCCCCCCCCACACTGGACACTCCCATTCTCTTTCCTGCTCTGCCTTCTACCTCTGCTTTAAGTTACAGAAACAGTAACTGAATCCGTCCCAGTAAGCTGCAGTTATCTGCATTTTTAGTCGCCATTTGTTGTGTTTTGTCCCGTCTTGTTGCTCTACAAAGAAAAGCGGAAACTAATACCATCATTTTAAGACCAATATTTACTCACAAGTGTCCCTTCCTTTAGTCTCTTCCTCATGCGCCACACTCACAAACAGCATCCACCATTCTACTTAGAGCATCATACAGCATCCTGTGCAAGCGCCTTTTGCAATTCATATGCCTACCAAAATAATCTATCCTCCTTCTTTCATGAGCAGCTTGGGCAATGCACCGAAACAACAGCCAACGTGAAGAAGCAAAAAGAAGAGCATGAAAACTGACTTCCCGCTGCGGGTTGTGAATTTTGTTTATGTAATTAGGAGTTTGTGTGTGTGTGTGAAAGGCAGGTAGATTTAAACCTTGAGACTGTTGTACGCCAGCTCTGCGGTCTCCTGCTCTGAGGTGGGGCTCCTTGCTTCAGTACCCTAAAAGGCAGTACACAGTATAACAACTTAGCTTTATAAAGCAAGATATCACACTTAAGATATTAACCGCAATGCAGTGATGTTTACAATCATTTACATTAATTAACACACTTTCTTGCATGGATAAAACCAAAACCTGGACTCCTCACAGTGCAGTGCATCCCTTGACAATGAAGACATATTCATTGGAAATTCTCACCTTGTTCTTGGCGAGCTCCTCCATCCGGTCCAGGTTGATTTGCAGTCTCTTCCTCTCCTGCTCCAGTTCTCTAACCCGCTTCTGCAACTTCATGAACAGACTAATGTCCATTGCAGCCGCTTCCACTCCCATCTCCTGCAGGGGGACAGTGAATGAGGTGAGGTGGTACGTAAACAGACCGTTATCAATGACGCGCAGCATTTCAGCTTCACTGGGTATTCCACCAGTAATGAGGGAAAGCGCCAACTCGTCACAGGTCCCTCACCTCCACCAGCTGAATGGAGTCCTCAGTGTCTCCGACCTCCGAGGTGGAGATGGAGGGGTAATTGGAGTCAGACTCCAAGCTGCTCTGGTTGGACGGGTTCCTCCTGTGGCCCGGGTGGAACTGGGGGGGTCACGGAAGACAGGGAATCACTTCATATGCACTTGGACTCACCGTTGTAGCCGCATTGCTTGTCGTAGTGTAAGCTACTCTATATTTTCATATATCTCTAATGTACACGTAGAGCCTTACTTACACAAAAACAGTCTAAAATATAATGAATAGAGGTTACCTTGGCCAGAGAGACCTCCTCCTGCAGGTTGTCATATCTCTGCTCCAGTCTGGAAAACTCCTTGAGCAGATTCTGGTAGCGCTGCCTCTCCTCATCCAGCTCTGTCTGCAAAGACACTTCCCTCTGGGAGGCATTGCTCTCCTGGTCTGAAACAAGCAGGACCAGACATATCAATTACTATCAGCTCTTCCCAGTAACAATGGGCCCTTGATGTCGGTTAGTCTAGCAGCCAAACTCTAGCGGCTCCATCTGTCCCTCTCCACACAGTAACAGTGCTGGACTTTTATCATTCTGATAAAGTACAACAAGCGCACAGATAAAAGAGGCCAGCAAAAATACTAACATTTATTTATTTGTATTTTAATGTAAATATAAAGTAAAATGTTTTGTTTAATTATTTGCATGTACAAAATATCCATGTGCTGCCTTGAGCATTGTGATTCATAGTTTCCTTTCATCCCCTTGGTTGGTTCCTGAGAGGTCGATGTCAAACCTTTAACTGAACATGGCAGACTGTTGCCAATTATAAATAGAGAAAAACACCCTGGTGTAAAATTCCTACAGCAAAATGCTGCTTCTGCAGTATGAAGACATTGTACAGTAAGCTTTCTAATGGGACCACTGAGATGTGGTCCCTTTAGAAGGTCACAACTTTATTTTGCCATTGGCTTCAGCAGAGAAGTCCAATGCAAGCAGTGTAACCTGCTTGGTACTGCCATGGCTAGCTGAAAGATGACTAAGTATGACTCTTGACTAAGTACTAATACAGATGGTGGGTATTTTATATACAAGATTGATTCACTTTATTTGCAAATCAGGGTTAGCCATCCGTAAATGATTTAATGCAATGAAAGCCCTTTACTAGGAGATTCAAAACAATTTAAGGACTGTTTAGAAACATTTCATATTAAATATGATATTCTATAACAGTCAGGACGTACATGCTGCAGTGCACAGGTATAGTCTGACTTCATAGGTTTCCAATGCTACCTTTCCCACGTGAAACAAGTGTAAAACAATGGTAGTCTTCACAGACCCCACTTCACATTGCTGTGGTGAAACCTGATGCATTCTGTCCCTACTCTGTCCTATTTCCAGACAGAAACCCTCTTGTGCGGGGAAACAAACCAGCCCTCCCCTCAGGGCAGGGCAAATGAGACCCAGGGTATAAACAGGTAGATCAGTAACAGTAACACTTATTGTTGTCATTAAAAAGGTAAAAAAGGGTGCTCACCTTCAGTGCTCTTGGAGTGCTGAAGAATCCTTTGGTTCAGCTCCTCCTTCTCACTTTTCAGCAGAGAGTTTTCCCTCTCCAGCTCCTCCACCCTCTGAAGCAAATGACCCAATAAGGTATTTAATAACAAAAGCCCTGAGAGTATCTACAATATAAAAAAGGGACTAGTGTAAAAGCACTGAAGAAATGTGATTTATGCATTTAATTTGCCATTTCAAGCACTGAAGCACTGACCCTTGACAAAACAATTTTTTATTAATTACAATTGCTCTGCCTACTGTGCAAAATGGCTGCTCCTGTATGTGTGTGTAGTTCTTTTTGTGATTTGAGACCAAAAACGTATCAAATACCACAGGGGGCACGGAAACATACTGCATCCAATCTGTATAATAATGACTCCTGGGTGTCAACTAGTCACCACGACAGACAAACAGACAGAGTTAAGTACACTACTGTAGATCCCCAGGGAGTTGGGCTGAGCAAACCTGACCAAAGGTGTGTTATAATTTCACTAAAAGCTCTGTTGACAACATTTTTGCAGTGATTATGTTTTATTCATTGCAGCAGGAGGGCTTTGAGAACAATATGTCTGGGTGCTTAGCATTTGTGTGGATGCTGATTTCCTCCTCACTGCTGCACAATTTGGACTTTTTAAGTAAGCAGGATTTCACAAAATGTCTTCATCCATTTTTTATAATTATGAAAAATAGGATGACAAGCGCCCTTTTTCTCTCTTGGGCTCACCTGCTTCAATCCTAGCTTCTCGCTGCTGTGCTCCTCCTCCAGGCTCTTCCTTTGGGCATTCGCCTCCTGCAGCTCCACCCTCAGCTTCTCCAGCTCGTCTTGTAGGGACGTTAGCTGATTGCCATCGCCTTGTCTACTGCGAACCTGCTCCAGCTCCTTCTGCAGCTTGCTCACCTCTGTGCTCAGGACGGTTTTGGCTGTCAACAGCTGTTCATTCTGGGCTTTATAATCTTTGGACTACAGTGGGATGGACAAAAAAGTGCTGTCATACACACTATAATATTACAAAATCAAAACAAATTCATACAACCTGGAAAAACAACTTTTTTGTCCAGGGTCCTGCTGGTTTTCTATCTTTTATCTGGTCTTCTCAGGTTCTACTCACCTGATCGTCCATCTTTCTCTGTAGTTGGACAATCTTGTTCTCCATGCCGGTGTTGAGCTTCTTCAGATGTTCAGCAGACCGTGCTTCAATCTTGAGCTGTTTGAGCTGGCGTTTTGCACGCAGGCGTCTGTATGCACACTGGATGATGATGGCAGCATTGCGTGCTCGTTTAAATCTCTTCCTCTCCAGCCACCCACGGACAGTCTTCTGGATGATCATCGCCTTGCGATGCAGGAGGAACTGCAAAGGAGAGTGTTGATATCAAAGCCGTTCACATGTGAAATACAACACCGGGGAGCTTTTCAACCCTATCAGGACTTCTGCTGTTGATCCTGAAAGGTAATTCGGCGATGTCCGCCTGATCACATTCCAAGTGCAATTGGAGGCACTTTCTCCACAATTCACTAGTCACATAAACACCAAGTCAAGTTTATTTGTTTAGCTCTTAATCACAGTTACACAGTTACAGTCTCAAAGGGCTTCACAACGCCCAGATAGAGGTCTAACCCATTTCTGTGACTGATGGAATAAACAATAATAAACAGGGCAGAAGAAGAAAACGTATGAGAGTGAATCCAAAAGACAAAAAAGTGAGGGTGACTGAGTACAACAAAATCAGTCAGGATAAAGAAAAGTAGTCACTGAATGGAGAATGAAAGTGTTTGTGAAACCCAAATGGATAGAAAAAGGCAGTATCAGTTTGTTTTGTACCTCTTCGAAAATCCTGCGCGTGTACATCCCCCTGGTGTAGGCCTGGATGGTGATGACAGCCTGTCTCACTCTCAGATAAGCTCGTCGATCTCTCACCATACGATACTGTTTCTGACAGGTGACGGCAGCGCGGGTTAGACGCAGCTGCTCAGCATACCTGAAACCAAAAAAAACAGATCAGTGTAAAGTAGTGAGTGACAAAGTGGGAGAGACAGAGAAACAGAGGAAGAGAAAATCTCAACATTATTCACAAAATGACCAACTGACCACTGCCAATGTAAGAGAACAACAAATGTGCTACTCTTCACTATGTGGGCTTCTCATCCTAACCTGCGGGCCAGGTATCCACGGCCATATCTCTGCAGAGTGATGGCAGACTTGCGGATCTTGCGGTAGCGGACTCTCTGCAACCAGCCGCGCACCGTCTTCTGGATTTTAATGCAAGCTGAGCGAAACTTGTCGGCCCGCAGCTTCTCCAGGTACGCTACTTGACCCGCTCGGAAAAAGATCTTGCTCTTACCAAACTGGAACTTGTCAGGGTCCTGAGAGTAATGAGAAAAACAATTAAAGACTCATCATCAGATCATAGGTCGACTGCTGAAACGTATTTTCTCGCTAAGTTAATGCTACAGTATGCATCAGCTAGCAGAGCCGACAATGGTTTGGTAATAATTTAAGATGGAGAAGTTAAGTAGTTGTAAAACAACTATACTGCCAACAAAGGAATTGAATGTGAAAAAGACTTTATGAAACTACTCCTGCCTCCTATCACTTTTTTGTACCTTTGTTATTCCTAGTACACTTCAATAAGGGAGTTTCTTACCTTAACCAAGGTCTCCAGCAGGTATTTACACATCAGTTTCTTGTCTGCTGCGGTCATGTCAGATTTCTTCATCAACACTCGGTATCGGTTGAAGAACTCTGGGTACGTCCACCTGAAAATACAGTTGCTAGAATGTTACAAAACTATGACTCATGTATTTTTTGCTTAAATTAATTGCATCGTCATGTATTGAATCTATATGAATGGAGATTGGATGGATACAGACAGAGGATGCAGGAAAGGCAAGATTTGAACATGAAAAAAAGCTATAAAAATATTCAGAACTTGGACTATATTGCATTAGATAACATGATGTATTACATTATATATTATATGCATGCATTTCAATCCATTTTATTATATAAGAAAACATTTTAAAGCATTTAAGTTGTTCTTCATCACACTATTTTTCTGTGTCATGCACCGACTCAAACTGTTTGAGACTTTTCGTGGGAAGTGGTGACTTTCTTCTGTGATGCCTCGGGGGAAGCACATAGCTCAAGAGAAAGCTGGGGAATTCAATTTCACCCTATTAAAATGTGGAGTAGAGCTACTGAGGTTGAGAAAGCAATAAGAACAGACAGAGATGAAGAACTTCACTTCTGGTTTGGCCCCTGTAGCAAAAAAAAAAGACAGAAATGCTGTACCTAGAACTTCACAACAACCAAATTAGCTCAGTCATATCTGTGGTGTGGCTTCATTTGCATAATGCGGCTGGTGAAATGAGGTTAGCTTAGAGACATCAGACATGTGTTTTTCTCAAGTTCCCAAAGTCTGGGTTTCAGTACTGTCTGAACATTAGATGAACACAACGAGGACTATTACAGCAGTCATACATGCTAAAACACAAACACATTATATTAATACATATATGAGAATCAAAACTGGAGTGGATTCACCTTGATGGATACCCAGCAGCACTAATGCGAATCGTCTCCAGAACCCCGCATGCCCGCAGCTGCTGCACGGCCCGGCTGGAGTCGAACCTACAGCAACAAAAACAGACAGAGGTTTAAAAAAAAAAAAAAAAAAAAGATGATGTCTGAGCTGAATGGAGGGTTAGTGCGCAGACTGAACTTTTTTGCTACCTGATCTTTCTCTTTGGCATTGCAAACACAATGTCCAGGGTGTGTAGGCACTTAATGTTTGAAGCCGTCCGACTGCTGCTGTGTTTTGCTGCCAGTTGAGTCCGACAGCATGTGACTGAGACTCATCATTTAATTTAGGAGTCCCTGAAGCAGCCCTTGTACAAGAAAATGCAACAAGATGCACACAGCAGAGCTTTCTCTTTTTGCCCTACTTTCTGAAGCAAATATATCATCTGTAAAAGGCATACTGTATTTGTTGTATTGATCCCAAATCAAATGATTTGTATTCCTTCACTGATGAGCGTTATAGAGTCGGCTAAAATGTCTATCGAAAGCTTAAATTCTTCAAAAAGGTAAAACCTCACCCAAAGCTAAAATTTACAACCACACATCTTGGCAGCTTCTCTCCGTTCCACAGTCTTCTCCTTTGTTTTGTTCTCTCCTATTGTAAAGTACTCCAAAATATGATAAATCCACCTCTTTGCACTCTCTGAAAATGTAATTGTCACCGATTAATCCAAATTGCAGGGTTGCGAAGTAGGAGAGGATCAGCAAGGTGATCAAAACCCTTGTGGCTACTTCGATGAGCTATCCGTGACCTCCCGATGACATCGAACCAGTTTGTCTTATTAGGTTTGTGTTATCCAGGCATGCCAACTGCGTACAGCAGCGTCAGCAAGACTACAACCACAAGTCTGGGCAATTCAAGAAAGCCTTAAATAGTTAACGCTCCTCAGTTAATCAGTCTCACAAGTCTTGTAATGTAACAAAATAACAAAAACAAAGTACTTCTATTTTTGCATACAAATATATCACATGCACACACATAAGCAATGGCTATGTCCTAGGATTTAGGAAACTACTTCCTGTTTGGGAGGCTTAGAAATGTGATGAGTGACGTAATGAAAAGCAATACAGTGAAAACAAAGCCTACATGCTAGTATGCACACACAAGAGGCCTCCTGGTTTAGGTACACATGCAGTTAAGGTACACATGAACCATTTTTGAACTCAGAAAATAAACAATGCCTCCCTGTGCTGCTAACGCAATAAAAAAATATTTGACTCACGAGAATGCCTCCTTGTCATCATTGGGTTTGATGCAGCGCACATAATGAGGGGTTGTGGCATTCAGGGTCTCCATGAGAAGCTGAAGGGAACTGCGGAACTGAATGAACAGAGGAAGAAGTGAGTAGCGCTGCAAACAGTCCTGCTCAGAAGCAGACTGGGTTGGACTGACTGCTGACCTGGTGTCCTACAGTCTTCCTGTGCTCCTTGTTGGGAGCTTTGAGCATGGGCTTGGCTGGTCGGATGTTCACCCTGGCTGACTTGGTGGAGGAAGAGGAGGAACTGCTGTCTTGTTTCTCCTGAAACAGATCTGCCACCAGCTGAAACTGAGAGAGAAAAATAAATTGGTCACATTAATCTTTCATATGTTTAGCAGACAATTTCATCTGAAAGATCTTTGAGTGCAGCTGCAGTGTTTAGATTTGGTTGCTCCAGACATTGTATGTATTCATTTGTTTTAACCTTTATTTATCCAAGGGAAGTCAACTAAGCTTGCATACTCTCGTCCAACAACATCCTGCTTCACATCCATACAGTACCACACATTCACACTGGGAGCCTCAGTGGAGTCTTGCTCAAGGGCACCTCAGCAGTAGTTGTTTAATGAGGGGAGATTCATGTCTGCTAAGAGGAAGAGGCAAAGATCAGCAGTCTTAGACTAAATGCATCAGTTATCCAATCATAATGAAGGCAGAGACCCTCTGTTGGAACAGTGATGGCAGTAACAACCCTTTCACTGATGAGTTTCATGTGGTAAGGAGAAATATATTAGAAACATCCCTTGCCAAAGCCAGTCCTGTACGTTGGACTCGACTGATAACGTTAATTATCTTTGAGACACCATGAGCTGGAGTCATCAAGGACGGAGCACTCTCTTCTAAGAGGCTGTGTGTACATGTCCGGCTCAGAGATTAAAGGTCTACGATTATCAGCTGGAGGAAGTTTCATTACCCAAACCCCTCAGAGGTTTCCCACTGATGACAGATTCACCTGGTCACCCTCGACCTGAGCTTGCTATAGGAGGGGTTCAATGAAGGCCTTTGCAAACGTCTCTGAGACTGATCTCCAGTATATGGAAATTAACTTGAAAAGGAAAAAGTGCAACACACAGGGATAGGACTGTACAGAAACAGCCTTATAGATCTAAACACAACTCCCTTATTTAAAAGATTTGTAACTTTTCTGATAGGCAGAACATGAAATATTGCTCATTCTTTCCGCTAGACAGCCTGTCTGGTCCTTGCATTAATAATGCATAAAGGAGAAAGATCTAAATCCGAGATTCATGGAAACCAAATGAAGAAGAATCCCAGATATCACATTTTTAGCTTATAGAAAAAAAAAAAAATATATATATATATATATATACATATATATTATCTGCATAAACATTTTCCCTTCCAATATTTGTAGTGCAAAATTTCCCTCTTTTCTGTGTGTATGGAATGAAAAGAACTTGAGATTTATTAGATGTTAAAGCCACTTTCACCACTGTCATTGCCACAGTATACTGAAGTCAACTCGACAGCAGACTCCATTTAGAAATCTCATCACCGCTGTAATTCAGGAACTGAGTGCATGAACAATGGGGCTAGGTACCGACAGAGAACAGAGCCTTTTAATTATTTCCACAACAGATAAATGGGTCAGACTGGGGTTTACCAGGGTCTTTGATCTGCTGAAGTGCAACAGTGCAACCATCTACACTCACTTTGAAGTGCTAAAAGGTCAAAAAGTCAGAATAGCTCAGAGTCCCATTAGTTAGTCCTATACATAGCGTTCATTAAAAGATATGCTGTCACAAGTCATCACACCTTACTGGGTTGTCAGACTGACTGCCCAAAAATCACTGTCCAAAATTTTAGTTCAAGTTGTTAGCCAAGTAAACAATTTAGCCAAATTAGCATTTTTCAGAGCGAGTCAAATGAGTTTGAGCTGCTTTCTGTTCTGGTTCAGTTTGCCTTACCTTGCTAGCTTTCAGGATATTGATCTGCTCCTCGTAGACGGTGTCTCTGTTCTTCTCCAGGAACCCTTCACACTGATATTCCACCTGCCAGAGCAACAGTGGTTAATGAACTGCACCAATAGGTGTCTACATCTTAACATACTTAAAACTAGATCAAATAGATCAACGGCATGCTAAGAGTGTGTGGAGACAAAGGAGTTGGCTCATCCCAAGTGGGTGCTGCATATTCCTACAGTTGTGCCGCAGCAAACTCAAAGTGACCTTAATCACTTGGCTGTGTAATAACTGAATAATTAAATAACAATATTGGCCCACATCACTATTGAAGTAGACATTAATGACCTTTATTGACCTCTATTGGAGACCAGTAGGAATTGCAACAACACTGATAGAACTTATCTCAGCCCACCATAAGAATCTAAACTCCCTCTCGTTTGTCCTTCTCCAAGCAGCCTCAGGCCAGTCTGCTACACACTTGACCCGCTTGTTCATGTAAAGGACTCTTTGTACTAAATCAGGGCACCAGAACAGTAACTGTAGTACCCCTTTATATGAGCAGAGGGGGATGGATTGATGTGTGAGACACCCTGAGGGAATGTGCTTACCACCACATCACAACTATCAGCAAGGTCCTATTGCTCTGCTGTCACAGCCCTGTTTTAATAGCAATTACAGTCCTTATTGAGCTTTAGTAAAGTCTCAACTAAAATTAATATTGTGCACGGTAATTAGATTTAACAATCATAAGATGTGTCATACAGGTAGTTGGGCTAGAGAGCTCACAGTGAAACACACAGCTTGATATGCTATTCATATTTGGACTATGTTGGTGATTTTTTTATGATAGTTGAATCATTCAATAAACGGTGAGTTTATTATTATAAAACAACAATAGCACATTTAATTTCTTATGTTTGGAGATGCAAGTTATCTAACCATATTTGTCACCATATAATATTAATAACGGCGCATATGAAGTTGAAGTTACAAGCTGGACACATACAGTCCTGAGTCTTATATCAGATATCCAGATTTCCAACACATGGCACTTAAAGCAAAAACAAGTGGAGGGAAAGAGTGAGTAGGGACAGCCGTGTCTCTATGCTATTACGTGTTCCTGGCATGGCGAGTTCTCACCTTATCAGCAAAATGTATGATGATGAAGGACGTGTTGGACATGCGTGGTTTCTGAAAGTGGGCACTGCTAGAGTGCTGCCCATACAGCTTCTGGGTCCAGTTCTGGTCCGTTCCCTTTGGCACCTGGGGTAGCATGAACAAGGCCATGAAGTAGATTGCATAAGAAGTACAGGAGGAAATTAAACTTTTATTTAGGCTACCTGTGCTCGAAATAACACATTTACCCCTCTGATGCTGTTCCAAATTATCATCAATAATTTCAAAGGACTGCGGGTATGAGACAGGGTGAAGCAAAATAAATATGTAATCAGTTTTGTTCCAAGGGCTTTAACTTGGATAAAGATCTGGATGAATCACATTAACAGACAGAAACACAAAACTGCTCAATTCAGCAGTATGTGTGACTGCTTCTTTCTTTTCTTCCAATTTAATGTGCTTTGGTACATCTATTTAAACAATGCTTCGCTATCGGCTAGCTTGCTAACTGGTTTGGTATCCATCAAGTAATTGGTTAATTTGGCATAAAATTACCATAAGCCAATTTTATAAAAACATTTTTATATTAAAAAAACATTTTTTTAAATAGGCTATTTTAATTTGAATTATACCGTTATCTACAGTAAAGACACAAAATAACACTCGCCCAGTCAAAGCTTCAAAAAAGGCATCAGGCCTGTGATGACTTCATGTGGTCCAATGATGTTTGATGTTTTAGATCGTTGGAAATTGATTTCCAATTAAACTCCATTGTCGCTACATGGAAATATCTTGGTGACATCATGTTGTCTACGTTTGGCCAATTCATCTATACAAAAAATACACCCCCAAACACAATGGACACAGAAATACTTAATAGTTAAAGCGCTTTGGGGTGGATTCAGATTAATGAAAAAATTTGGATGGATCTTTGATAGCAAGATTAGGAAAAAGTTAAGGACTGTAAAGAACAGCAGCATATTCATGGTCAGTGGTCCTACTTTGCACTCTTCATCCAGCAGGTCAAGGATGCCCAGCCTCGCCTCTATCAGGTCGATGCAGGGCTGGTTGTCATAGAAGTCTATCAAAGTCCAGGGGATCTGCTCCCTCATGTATTCCTCCTGCTCTAGCTTGAACACGTGCTGGAAAGACAAAAGAGAGACATGCTGAATAAGTCCACTAGTTTATTAGTTCATTTGAATTATTCACAATAGAAAAGGTTGTAAGAGGTTATTAAAAGATGGTCTCAGGCTCACCGAGTTGAACTGCTGCTGAAGTTTCTCATTGGCATAATTGATGCAGAACTGCTCAAAACTGTTCATCTCAAAGGTCTCAAACCTTAATGATTAGAAAACAGACAAAGTTTGGATATTTGTAAGCATAGCGTTGGGGCAGGTAGAGAGTAATGCATTATAGTAGTCAACTCTGGAGGAAACAAAACGAGGATCAATTTTCCTCAGGTAGTAAAAAGAGGAAATTCCTAATCCTGGAGATATTTTTAAGGCTAAAATGTGCCGTTTTGGATAATGCCTTGATATGACTGTTAAAGGAGAGGTCTGGGTCAAAGATAAAACCGAGACAAATTGCAGGGAATTGTATAGCCATTGAAATAAAGAGAGGGGACTGATAAGTGAGGTCTCTGAAATGCTTATGAGCATTTCAGTTTTATTTGCATTGCACGTTATTTGTCAATCAGCTTTTGATTTCTAAAATACTGTATTCCAGTTTGTTTAACTGTGCTCCATCACCAGGTTTTACTGCTGTGTAAAGGTGTGATGTTGTAATTACAGATATCACCAACAAGGAGCATGTATAGTGACAATAAGAGACAAACAAATTGGGATCTGTCAGTCAGGTATGAGCTGAAGCAGTCCAGGACTGTGGACACCGACAAGACTTTCTAAAAGGTCTAGGAGATTGCCGTTATCAACAGTATGGAAGGTTGCACTTAAGTCAAGGAGAACAAGGACTGATACAGAGTCAGGTCATTTGTTACTAGAGCTGTAGAGTAGAGCTGTCTCAGTCCTGCGTTGAGGTCAGATTGGAGGCAGTCATAGACCCCATAGACCTCAACATTACACTCTATGAATTGAGAAAATTAGTGGCTGGGGTGGAATTTGTATTTTTGAGATGAATCAAAGATTGGATATTGATCTGAAATTGTTCCAGATCTTCCAGTTTGAGGCTGGGACACTGAATTAGTCAGTAGAAATGCCAACGTCAGAGGGAAGACAACTATTTCCAGCATTATGTAGAGATCGGCCTAAGGCAGTGTGGTAGAATTTACGTATGTTACCTTTGATATTCTTGTTTATCCCTTAGTACTGTTATCCCCTATGTTTTATAGTTGCTTAAGCTCATTAGGCCTTAGTGTATGCACTTGTTGGGTCACACATGGTGAGGCGCCGAGGTGTCTGGGTGCATGTCTTGTCAATAGTCGCATATCATAGTTGGGAGGACAGGATGTGCCTAGTCTAGATGAAGGGAGAACGACTGGTGCCTGGTAATGTAGGCCACAGGTCAGGTCAGATCATAACATAGTCGCCCAAAGAGCCGGTACCATCCAGAAAGCCTCCCCCATTACTTCCTTAAGCCACGTGTACCCAGATATCTGCTCCGTGTAACCTTGTGACCTCACTAGATGCGTCAATGCTTTTAGTCCTTCCCCTAGTAGATAGCGCTTTTGCATATTCATCCCCTTTATTGTTTCCTTTAGCTATATAAACTTTGCCCTGATGCTTCTATAGCGGAGATCCGTACACTCATCCATGTGACGCATCTCTCCTGAGCTCAGTATTGTCTTGTATTGTCCTGTATTGTCTTGTTCTCTGTTTTATAATAAATGTGCTCATGTAATTCATGATTGTATTTAAAAGAACTTCTGTCTCGATCTAAGTTTATACAACAAATTGGCGTCACGAACAGGATCTCAATACAGGCAGTCACGAAAAGGGGTCTCAATTATGACCCCCACGTAAGAGTGCCTTGACGAGATCCAAACGAACCCGTACAACAGGCAGGGAGTAGCTCATTCAGTCATTTTGTAGCAATGGGGTGTAGAATGCAGGTAGATGATAAACGCCATGGAGAATTCCTACAGTGGGATTGGAGTGGGAAATAGGACCTATATTAAAATGACCAGAATTACCTTTTACGGGCCTTCGATTTGTGTATGACCCCATGCTAAATTTAGACATTTTTAGAAACTAGCTACGAATATTGTCCAATCCTTTCATCAACTAAGAAACACAGCCCAAATAAACTTGTTTTTTCTAAATAAAGTGTATCAGCCACTGAATTGGAGAAAGTTATCTACGGTTTTGTTGTGTCCCATGCCATTACTGGTCATCTCATACAGAAGTCAAACCGTTATCTCCCACTTGGGAGTGAAATGGGAGCAAAAATATGAGACTTTTCACCAAGTTGGGATGGTATCTCTTTCAGGATGCTCAGAGGGTGCAGCAACGTTTCTACAAATGTGCCGTCTTACCCATAGATGTCCAAGACGCCAATGAAGGAGTGCTGTTTGGAGGAGGTCCGTAGGGCCATATTTACGTGTTCAACTATCCAGTCAAACATATGTGCGTAGATGTGTTTGGCAAGAGCATCACGAGCGTTAGCCGCCTGTCTGCTGGACATAGTCTTGACGTAGGTCTCTGATGTGGTGGCCAGCTTCCTGTGGCACAACCAGTGGCCCATCTGTTGCAGCTCAACACCGAGTAGCCTGCAGAAATGTTGAAGGTGCGGGTCGTCGCTCTGCAAACACAAAACCAGATAACCTTTCCTGTTAAAAGTCTAAAGTTAATCTTCCGCCAAAATTATGATCATCAAAATGGGTCATGGTGACATACTGCGATGTGACAGGAGTCGCCATCTCTCTCGGAGCAGATCTCCACATTGCCAAGATGTAGGATGGATGCAATGATTTTGAAAATGCTGCCCTGACTGCTCTCCTTCACACCTGGAAATCACAATAAAACACCATGTTTCACAGATTATGGGCAGATTTGTTAGCCAGACCATAAAAAGATCCACATATTCAATAAAATGTGAAGCTCCCTCTAGGACACATGTATAAGATTCAAGACCCAGGAATCCAACCCGCCAGAGAAGCCCTAGTTGTCACACAGATCGCACTGTTGCATGCAAAACACACTTTCAATATATTTCAAACTGCCTAATTACTAAAACTAGCGAGAAGGAAAGCTCAAAATGCCTTCAGGATCAGAATTTTTAGCCAGACATTTTCAAGAGAGGTTTGAGACCAAGTACTTCTTGAGCCAGTGTAAAGTAAAGCCTGCCACGAGACCTTTCTGAATTTGAAGATGTGCTGCTGATTCCATACAAACACTCACTAGCTAAGCCATACCGATGCATGAGGAAATCCCCCATTTCATGGTTCAATAAGGGAAAAATGTTACAAGTGGTTATGCAACTTGTCTTTCCGTGTGAAGGGACAGAGCATCTCAATGCCCTGCAGTTTCATGCAGCTTTCCAAACAAAACTAAGATAGCAGGAGAATCAAAAGGAAAGTTGGAAAAAGTGCTCTGCACAGGAGATATGCTGACCTCAGGTTTCAGATATTCCATTTTGAATTTTTTACAAATCCATTTTTAAGTGCAGATGATGGAGAGAGCCCTCCAGAGTACTGACAGATAGGACTGAATCAATTACAGTAGCGCAACGAGGGCCAAGTTAGATCCTCTTAGAGCGAGTTTTATCCTTTCATCCCAGACATGATGCCGCAGGTCTGCCTGCAGGCCGACCATGTACTGAGCATAGTAGAGTGAACAAATACACAAACACCTTCTCTCCATTCTTAAAATGAGCTCACCTCAAGATTGGTGAGATGGAATAGATCAAAATATCTCTACAAATATTGATATTGATGTAACTATTCCTTGGGCTATTTTATGTAGAAACCTGGCTTGGAAAGGGTAAGAGCAGGTATGTCATTGGGGTTATCGAGTAGGTACCCACAGAGGGTTTAGGCCTCATTTATGAGACCTGTAAAAACATGGTCACATATACCCACTGAGGTATCAATTTATGTCTATGAAGCAGGATTATATCAATTGGCTAGTTGGTGTGTGTACAAAAATAACCTACATTGATTGTTTTGCTTGCATGCCATTTATTTGTTGAGGAGTGTATGTCAAGCAGCCTCTACGCCATTAGGTTGTCCGGCACATTTAACAACATGGTCACAGTTTGCTTTATTCTAGTTAATTTTACTATATACATAAATGTCCATTCCTCCATTTCTGTGACCCTCTGGGATATTGATCTTACCAACCGTGCCCTAGAGGTTACGTCCTTACCCAGAAGTGAGAAGGCCTCCCTTGTCTTTTCAAAGTCCTCAGCATCATTGACTCCCTCAATGAAGATGTTCTCCCCCAAAGATGTGTAGGTGAAATCTTCTGCACTGGCTGAGAGAGGGAGACGAACAAGGGAAGGAATCAAAATAAATGGATTAGACCCATGTATATTTAGAAGGCATATTTTGATGCTTCTACATCATTAGATGGCAAAATTGGTCAACAAAATTCATTTAAAAATTAATGTCAACACTGCACTCTAGGCAGTAGAGTATATTATCCGAGGTATTTGTAATGACATGATGCAGTTGTCTCCATTTGAAAAACACAAGCCATACTACTAATATGGTATTTATATGAACAACAGCAATGTGATACCGATATTATTGGTAGGTATTACTGACTGCAGTTTTGCTAACAGGATTGATTATGTATTTTATCTATTAATATTGTAATTATTATTATTGTACTAATAAAGACATTTTGATGTTGACTTTCCGTTGAGTTTGTTATTCTAATCGGTTACCTTCAGTCACTACTGCTGTACTCTCTGCAAGTTGTAAGTTTTAAATGTGTAAAAACTCGCTGCCGTGCTGCACCAGACATACTTACTCAAGGCTAGGTCTTTGAACTCTGGCAGCCTAGCAGAGGCACAGAGCTGGTAGAATATGTGGTAGTTCCTCTCATCCTCAGCCTAAAAAAAGAATTAAATGCTATAAAATCTTTTCCCAGATAATTGAAATACTGCTGACAAAATCATTAAATCAAACTGGTCTGAAACAGAAGCACGGCAGCAAAACCAAACCAAACCCTTACCTGAAAAACAACCCGAGACTTCTCCAGCAGATAAGTGCGCATGTTGGCACCTATGATGTGGTAATGCCTGCTAAAGCCAATCTGTATGTACTTCCCAAACCGGCTGCTATTGTCATTACGAGTGGTTTTGGCATTTCCAATAGCCTTGAGGGACAGAGACGGGGCAAGAAAGAGCTTATGTGGTCATCATCACACAACAAATTGAACTGAAGGTAAAAGCAATCAAGTTCAGATCTGTAGTAGTTTCACCACTCACCTCCATGATGGGACTGGAGGCCAGCACTTTCTCCTCAACATTTGTGTCATTAGCCGAGCCCCCCACGGTGGCAAAGAAGCGCATCGCGTACTTTGCAGAAACCGTCTTCCCTGCCCCCGACTCCCCACTCACTATAATGGACTGGTTCCTCTCATCTCTAGAGCAAAAGGAGACATAGAGGGGAAGATATAATATAATATAATATAATATAAGGCAATGCTCTGTAGTACTACCTCTCAAGTTCACACAGTGTTATCGTTGAGTTAAAGGAAAAATTCACCCTTGGATACACAAAGATGATGCTGCCGAGATCCCTGATTCCTCATTTTCTCCTACTAAATATCTCAACCTGATGTCACACCACTAACCTGGTGGGACACCACTAAACAACAAAATGGGCAAAGAAATGTGCGGTACATTGCCAGTAGCCTTTTTTAATTATATATTTTTATAATAAAAAAAGACAATTCAACAACTAGGCATTAACAACACATGAATGAAGAGCTGCATGAGAAAATGACCCAGTGAGTTTGACTTGAAAACAGATAAGCTGTTCAATTTGCAGGCCTGTTTAGTGTAATCAAAAAGGAGATGGCTCCTGGAGCAGAAATGACCAGATAAGATAAACTAGTTTGCTAAAGAAGCCAGTTAAGGGAGAATGATGGTTGTGGTTAGACTGTAATTAGAATGATGATGATGCTTAGACTGTAATTAAAACTGAGTTGATGAACCGGTTCCCACTGAAACAGGCAACAGTAGGAGGGTGTTTGTCAGTGGTATAGACCTGAGCACTGCAATTATCCACCTACACCAATGGGTGCATAAATATCTGGGGCATTTTATACATCCTTAGTCACGCAGTGAGAGTGAAATGACCTCACCTAAATTTAGTACATATCCAATAGACACTATTCTAGTTCTACAGTACACGTGTTAGTTATTGCACCACTGTGCAGTTCCCTTGATGAGGCTGAAGTCTAAAGTCAAAAACCACTGACATAAAGGGTGTTCAAATTAGCAACTCAGGCCATTTACAGTTGGGTACAGTCCTTACCTGGCCATCTGCTTGTATGCTTCCTCAGCCACAGCGAATATATGAGGGTCCATGTCCCCCATGTTCTGCCCGCTGTAGGCATTGATGACCTCCTCTCCGTAGATTTGCAGCTGCTCATAGGGGTTGATAGCCACCAGCACAATCCCTGAAGACAGACGGGGTACCATGTCAATTCAACATATCACTTCCTAAGTTCTATAAGTCTATGAGTGTACAGCATGTTTCACATTTCATCCTTTGTGATACTGAAGATAGGTGAAGAAATCTCTACATGCTTTAGGCTCACCCGTATTTGAGACATTCAAATTATATTTAAAAAGGATGTAAGTGAATTGTAATAACTAACACAATCTATATCTTATCTACCTACTGTATATTTTGGGGAACTATCTCCAAAAGATTGTAACATTCATGCGCTGTTCAACCATTCAACCCAGCTTTCACGTTTGGGGTAATATTAGGATGCAGAACAGAGCTGCTTGATGACTGGTCATGGCAGGGCAACTCAACTGTAACCCCAAGATAAATGTGTAGGCATATTGGATCTTGTTTGTGTAATAATCCCCACACAAAGTTCAATACAATCATCAATGCCAGTAAATATGTAATGACAAAATGAGGCAGCGTTCATGTCTCATCTTTCACCAATACCAAAATGGCCATTGCCATAACACATAGTGTAAAGTGCAGTGAAGGCATTTTGGAGTGAGAGCATCTGTTAATTCCTAAATTTGGATGGGTAGGTTTTTTGTTTACCTGGTAATCCTTTTTAAACTACACACATGTAAACAATTCAGTGTATTGTTAAGTAAGTAAACTACCATCAGCCCATGGTAGTAGTACAAGTGGCACAACCCAGAATCAGATGACCAGAGGAATGTGAAAGGTTTGCTAAATGACGCAGTGGCAGGTTACTATGGAAAACATGTTTTAGGAAGCGTTGACTAAAACACCACAAATATTGCTTTGTTTACGGTGCATTCCAGACAAGGCAATGGTTTACTCAGTGGCTGCTTAAGAACATGTGGGCAGAGTTGACAGGTTTTATAGAGGGCTTTCAGTTGATGTGTTGAGGGGTGGGGGGTGAGGGGGTGAGGGGGGGGTACCATGACTAATTCAGGGGACCCCAGAACTGCAGGGGCCCCATAACACGTCAGGGACTGTACATTTTTATTGTGTATTGTGGGGGCATGGGCATGGTGAACTTTTGTCAGATTCCTAACGGCACCCCTGGACATGGCACACCTTCTGGCGGCCATGGTGGAGGTTCACAGTGGCTGCGGACAGCTGATTGTGTTTCTAAATGTACAATTAGCCATCTCAATAGAATTGAGAGAACCTGGTTCATTTCTGCGTTATTTTGACTGGGAACTGATCATTTCACCACTGACATATCTGTGTTTTGTGTTCAGTTAATATCAGCATGTTAGCTAGCAGCTAGCCTTTTATCTGGTTAGCTACTCATCACTGTCTTCTCCTAACACATCTGAATTGCCCATTACCTAATGCATCCAGTAAAAGTCAGCGTGTAGTCAGTTACTTTACCTAGTTAGCTAGCTAACAGTTTGTTCAGGGTAGCTAAGCAGACTATTTTCAAGCTAGAACTCCTAGTGCATTGGAGAGACTACGGCCAGAGGGACTAGGACTAAAGACAAGACTGTTTACTGTGACACGGTAACATAAGTAAAAGTGAATAGTCTGATAAGGGAGACAAATTTATAACATTTTAGTGACTCTTCTTTCACTCTATAGGCAGCCAAGAAATTGCACAGTTCTGGCACAGTTTACAGTGGTCTGTCATTGACACAAATAAAGGATAAGTTTGTTGACAATTTGACTTAAGGCTAAGATTTTCTGTTCCTTGTAGCAGGCTTAAAATTTAGTCTAACTTGTCACCAGAAAAACAGCCCCTTAAGCTCAAACCGGGAAAACACAGGCTTAGTCAGAGTTAGCTGGATTATGACCATGCCTTTTTAAATTCACCCAACCATGAAGTCATTTCTCAACATGGCTGCATTGGCTGTGAGAATGGAAGTTAAAATAAATCATAATCATATCGCATATTCATATGCATTCATATGCTATTTTGAATATCTCCACAATGAAAGCAGTTAAATACCTTTCTAGGCAACTATGATTGTAAATAGACTCCTTATTTAATTTATATTTATGTGAAATCTTCTGATTTCTGGTCATGGTTTTATTTCAAAATGGGGGCGCACAATTATCCAAGATAACTACATCCAAGTTTGACATATCAATCCAGCAGGAACAGAGGAACGGAGTTAGCCAGATACGGATTAGCTAGACAATTTGAACCAGATGGCATCATATTAGCCTAGATTAATTAAACGACATACAAAGGAAGGGGCCCAGGCCTTTGACATCCTGGCCCCTAAGCTCGGATACACCCTGCTTAAGGCTCATATAGTCAGTGTCATCTTTTACATCACTTTCAAAACAACAACACATTTTATCCCTGTTGTTGTTATTATAAGCTATTTGTACAGAGACCAGCTGGCACAGAGACTAACCGCAGTATGTGTAGATGTTGTTGGACTCCAGAAAGCGAACTCTGAGGTTGTGTAGGACAGCAGGTTCATGCAGGTAGCTGAGAGCGGTGAGGTCATTCTCCCCAACCAGGATGTCAGGGTTTCGTAGGAAAGGAAGCGGGTTATCTTTGGGACCAACAGGGTACTCCAGAGACTAGGACAGTAAAAGAGAAAGCACAATTAATCCCCGAGAAATCAAAATAGCAACAATGGCTACTGTAATTCCCAAATGACAAGCTGCAAGATTGGCTGCAAGTAAATTTCCATCAGAAAAACAACCTTGTTCTAAACTGTTTCTGGCTCCCCAAAGGTTCAATAAAATGACACACCCAGTGCACAATCTGACCCAGATTTTGTAGTGAGTGCCTTAGCAGAGGAACCTGTGTGACAAGGATCTTCCTCTAATAAGGAGTTCCTAAAGCGGTCTCCTCTAACTGCAACAATGTGGGTGGTAAATACCGATTCATCCTCCAGTTTGAGGTGCAGAATTGGCTCTCCCTCCTTGTAATCTCTGGTGATCTCTGCAGCCTTCCACACATCCTCAGGGTCTGGGATCCACACCCGAGTGAACTGCAACGAAAACATAATGAAGTCAGATTTTGAACAGTTTTTAATAGCAAGACGCTATTCCAAAGAATAATAAGCCGTGGGGAAATTCACGTGTTATGGCAGCTCACAACAATAGAAAACAGAATAGAATAGACAATATAGTGCAAAAAAACAAACAAACAAGTGTGCAAACAATAGAGTGCCATAAGAAAAAGAAAAAGATAAACAAGGAGTATTAACAAATTAAATATTAAATATTAAAAGACTGTATGCAGCTTAAATAACAAAAAGTGTATTATGGGAGAGACTGTAGGCCTATAATATATTGCTATGGCTATATACATATTTAATAAAGTGCTAAATGCTTTGGAGGCAGGGAAATGCTGCTGTCTAAGCAGAAAGTTGTTGTAAATATTGAGGCTACAAACAAACTCTTGGCTGAAAAGCCAAAGATAAGAATTGCAGCTTGTGCTTCAGTAACAGCAGTGAGGATGCAAACTGGTTGATTTCAAGCACACAATATTTATTTCACCTGTCACTTCTTTCCAAACCTTCTGTAACCACACCTCAAGAAAGGAAGTCAATTCATATATTTCATATATAATTCTGTTCATATATGGAACAGTTACAAATCAGTAGATGACATTTCTATGGGTGTTATATTTCAAACAGTTCTTTGATGTCAAGTCATTAGTTTGATGGAGGACTTTTATCTGCTTTTGTAGGATTTTCTGCTCAAGATCACAAGTGTAGTACAATAACTGATAATGTTATATGTGATTTTCAGAAATGGAAATGAGAAAATTGCAAGAGAATGTCACAGCCTTTCACGTTCAGGAGAATGAATATTTCCTGACATAATACTGAACGTACTAAAAATACAGTACTACAGCAGAACCGAATCCACTGGTAATTGATTTTTTTTCTTCAACCACTGCATATGTATACGACAAAAGTGCAGGTATTCACTCCACGGGACACCATCTAAGAGATACAAGGCTGTAGGAAGTCATTACCTATCCCGGCGTACCAGATGAAGATGAAGGAAGATTAGGAACCTATAATTTATTGCTTACCTTTTCCTAACTAAAGACAAAATGTAGTGCAAAACCAAATTTCTTGTGTATATAGTATACTTCCTGTAGTTTCTGGAATAATGTCATTCCATGTAAGCTTATACTAAGTTGGCCTTTTAGGGCCTTGCATGTCATTGACATAAAAACAGATTTTTCTCTACTCTACTACTCTGACTCAGGACACTGATGTTGTTATCATAGGTCAAGCCAGTCCTTGGGGATGTGATCAACAATGTCATCCAAGCAATGTCCTGGCCCCTCAATCCCTCCACAGGCTAACAGCAGAATTACATACTAAGAAATATGATTAACCAATGTATATATATATATATATATATATATGCTATATACAGTCAGAGTGAACAGCGCTAAGACGTGGGCTGACAAAAGAAGAAGACAGAAACATTGTCAGTACATTATCTCTGACAGGATGCTATGAGATTTGGAGCAAATCTCCAAGAATGCAGCAAATAGCTGAGTCATTATACCAACACATGATGAGAAGCAGTATAGAGCAAAAACAGAGCTGAGCATCAGTGAATCCCAAGGCTGCAGACTCAGCACACAGGATTTGGGTTAACAAGCTAAAACAGCCCTCCCGTGCAGCAGGACTCTACATAGGGCTTTACAAAACTCCAGGGAAACACCACTGAGAGAGAGAAAGGATAGGGGAGGAAGGGTCCAAAATAAATCAGAATCAATCAATCTTCTGACACTCTACTCACAGTGGTGTTGGATTCATTTTGAAGGTGACAGAAAACAGACTATGTAGCAAGAGGACAAACTAATACTCTGACAAGAACAAAGGTGAAACAAGGTATGCCGCGTTATCAGCCATTCAGCTATTTAGTATTGTGCACAAGTCAAGTGTATTTGTCTTCACAACCAAGCACAGAGGTGAATAAACGTTTGAGCTTAACTTTCAAACAAGCAGTCTATGGTACTCTCATCTTCCCTGATTTTCATGCTTCAGTAGCCTTGGAGATGAGAAGGGGGAGAGATGGGATTTCTCATCTCCACGAATGAAGTGAAACCTGGCATCCGGGCTCAGCCTGGGGAGAGCAGATTCATATTTGAACAACCGCAAGCACAGACCGTGCAGTGTCTCACTTCTCTGTGGCCTCAGACAACTCCCTTGTAGGAATGTATTATAGATAAGACACCTAGTGACACCAAGTCTTGTTACCCAGGCTTTGACTGGGACACTAAACTAAATCTTTCCCCCATGAATATCCAGGTGACGCAAGCTGACAACAGCACTTTTTAATCCAGTTTAATAAAAGGAGATGGCAGCCAGATGGAGCAATATAAAATAGCCTTGCATAGTGTTGCAATCAACAGTGCTATTATTAATATTACCCATAAGTCAGAGTCATGTGGGAAGGCTTGGGCACACATACAGAGACATACTGACTCAACAATTGTGGCTCTCAAAAAGAAATGAAGGAGTACAAGCTGTGACTTATGTTACGTCGTCTATGGCCGACAAATATCAACAAGCAGAAAAGCAAGACACTGAACTCTGAAGTAATGGATTACTATCATTACGGGATGAGACATTTCTCTGTTTGGAGCAGCTGTGAAGCATTGTGGAGAGTAATGCGAAATCGCATTACTGTTGAGCTCATGACATGTTGAGCTCATGACATTTCATTTCCAAAATCTTTTGGAAATGAAATTGCCCTTGAGATGTCATGAGCTCAACAGGCAGCATACAGCTAAACGACGACTACTAAAAGGTGAACATCCCAGAGCAGGTAGGTTTGCACTAGATAGGCTTTTTTTGTGGTGGCAAAAATGCCATAAGTTTGGATCATCTATTAGCCACCAACCAGGCAGTGTTACTATTCACTGTAGTATAATATTAACTAATATTCCTCATACGGTTTACTAAATAATTATTTAAAGATGTCCATGATGCATTGGACCACAGAGCTTGTGTACCATGAACACCCCCCTCCATCACTAAATATTTAGCATACCTTAGGGTATTGTGCATGTGCATTTAAGATGTGTGCTGATGAGCTCCAGATAACGGAGCTGTGATTCAGCCTGTAAGGGTTAGAGGCCAGGCCTGATTGGGCAGGCTCATCCAACACACACAGGGTGTTTCACAGACACCGCTGAGTAGTTTCTATTTGATGAGGCTTTGCAAACACGCCTGAAGTAAATAGAGACTCTTCTTAATTTCAAGAGATTCCCTCAAGACACTCAGTTACTGAGGGCCTGAAGTAGCCCGACAACATCTCTGTCGCTGTAACCAAAATATTCTGATTGATGTCGAGAGCTACTGAGGGAGGAAAATGAACAAAGACAAATGAAAGTTTCACATTGCTCAAAATCAGAGGGTTATTGTTACCGTAGATCAGAGGGTTTGGAACATGTAGCACCGTGCAGCAAATAATCTTCTCATGTGAGAAAAGGAAATTGTTCAAGAGGACTCCAAGATGTGCTACTACAGATGATTGAGCCTATAGAGAGGAGCTCAGTACCACCCAAATTCAATACAGCTACATCTCATTTGCTCCATGCAGTTGTCTCAGACCCTTCGCCTGAAGTTGTCTTACAGAGGTGAGGCGATCAGGCAATAGCTCCCTCAATGCCTACACCATGCTGCGTCGTCATCTAGTGGAAACTAATCTTACAGCCTGTTTACTTAAATCATCATCTTCCACTACTAATCTTGCTTAATATATCAGTCTAACCCTAGTAACCCTGCAGAGGCCATTTATAGTGCAGTCATATAATTTCCTTTTCAAGAGAAACCTGTGCTCACGTCATCTTGCAGTGCTGCTAACATTCATGGTACATACATGCTAGCCTATAAGCAGGGCAGCACAGTCTGGGTTCACCTCCAGGACGTAGATAGGGTTGGTCATTATACAGAGCTGTGGTAGACATAATGTAGTAGGGACCTTCAGGAAGAAACAAGGCTATTACTTCCTTGTCAATAACCTGGGTTCACTAGAAATTAATATCATTTATGGCATAATGATGTTGCAGCGACAATCACATGAATCTGGACCCGACATATAAGTGACAAGAAACAGTACAACATCAGAAAAGGGAAGCTCAATGCTTGAATAGAAATCATAATAAACATCAACAAAAGACAAAATATCCTAATTCTTTTAATTCTAAGATCATTGAAGGCTGAATAGCTTGAATAGCTATTATGCTGACAACGGACTACAAGCTGAAATTCATTAAAACATTATGAGGGCAATTATTAGGGATTTGGGAGGCCAAAGGTCACCTAAGTAAAAAGATGCAGAGAATGATGTCACTGTGTGTATTTGCTTTAATGCAAATGTATTTCAGTGAAACCAGTAAGTCATTTGAATAGCAAAACGCTGCACTGCCTCACTGCCGTCTTAATTCTGACCAAAATTAAATGAAAGAAACCACACTGGATATTAAAACAGCGGCCTTTGCTATTGGGATGATGGAGGACATGAGACTACCAGGGGCGTTGCTAGACTCAGAGCACTACTGGGGCACAGGCCTCACATCCCTCAAAGTCATGCCAAGTTAAGCAGTGACAGCATTGATCAAGGGTTCAACTTTTCTTCTTTTGCGTGCCATAAAACAAGGTTCACTGAAAATAGATACATCTAAATAAAAGTAAGAACTGACCCCTGGGACAATACTATCATTTAGATCCTTCTGTTTTTAATTACAATGCAGATTTGTTTTGTTAAAGTTGGGTTTTCCTCGGTATAGTTTGTGTGTCGGCAAAAATAGCAGTGAGTGGCATTTTATTCTTAATCATCATAAAGACATAAATCATCACATCACAAGCACATACACCTGTTGTGTGGAGCGCAATCAGATCTGTGCACCGCTGCCTTCTTTAATGCGTAGCAACCATGCACCAATTGGTTTGACCTATAAGTGGTTGCATTCTTGCATTTTATTTAGTTTGTCAGCATTTTATTTTCGGAGTGGATTGATGACTCTGCATTATACTACATTGATTTTTAATTTTCCAGGAAACCCCAGGAGGAAGGAGAGAATCTGGGCAAGAAATCCCAGGATACTGGCCCCAGCGTTAAGTATTGAAAAGAGGCTGGGATATTATTCAGTGAAACTTTTACCTGGTATAAAAGTTTGCCGAACAGTTTTAGTTTACAGTGTGTTATGCTGGACGTTCAGGGAAAGGCGATAATAAAATGTTGGGCTTGAGATTGTAACCTATGCTGTCTCTACTGGCTAGGCCTCCTTTGGAAAGTCCCTGTTAAAACTCATTCAGCTTGAGCTTGCATAGAGATCATGGATATTGTCTGTGTCCTCAATATGCATAAGCTGTGGATAAAAATATCTCACATTGCTGCTTACTAATTTCCTGGTCTAGCCAATTAGATAAGCACTCTAATATAATATTGAAATACACCAGCGGAAGGGATCCTCATGCCTGTTGTCTCTGTTTATCTGGGACACTGTCTGAAACTGTCCAATCACTGTACAGCCTGTCCTCTGCATATAGAGCGTCTCAGCATGAAACGCAATCAAACAGTAATTAGGACAGAGAGAGCTGCAGAAAAACATCACCCGTACTCCGCATAGGGTGCTTTGAAAGTTTTTCTTAAGTTTTCATATGCAGTACAAGTCGCAAGGGGGGGGGGGGGGGGGGGGGGGGGGTTCTGTACTAAACGAAGAGCTAATGATAGAGGCTTTAATAGGGATTTAACAGCAACTAGGTCAGCAATAAATACAAACTTCACTTTTGATGAATACTTTCCTGGGTACTGATGCTCCCGAGCAGCGGCCCCACTGTCTCATTTAATTACCATCATAATAGATTACATGAAGTAGACTACGTGTCCCACGGTTGAGGCGACCATATCGGGACAAGACAACAAACATAAAGTTAAATAAATCACAATCATGTCATTGAGCAGCATTAAAATGATTAACAGACTATAAAAAGGCAAAACATTGATTTGGTGAAAAATAAAACCGTCACAACATATTAAAGAATGACTCTCCCTTGTTCAACTTCCTGAGACAATACTAAACATACACACAGCCCAACTACTAAATCTACACTCTTTCCCACAACCTCAGCATAGCCTACACCACAAAGACAATCCAGACTGGCAACAGTGGATCAAATTGCTGATCAGGTTGTCTGACCACATTTTCTCAACAACAAAATGATCTGATGTATTTGACAGTAATCACTCGGAGTTACAGGAAGCTGTCATTGATGGGAAGTGGAAAGAGGCAGAGCATTGTTTATTGTTGACTGTAGCCTACATCTACAACTAAATAGGGTCATGATGAACATCAAATAACTGCTAATTAATGCATCTCAACTCCTCTTTCATATATCCAGTGGACTTCATGAAACGCTGATCAACACAATCAGCTCTGCTCCTCTTGATTGACATGGTTTAGCAATATTTATAACCTGAACAGGAAAACATTCATTCATTCATTCATTGTCTTTACCACCTTATTCATATTCAGGGTCATGGGGGCTGGACCCTATCCCAGCATGCATTGGGTGGAACAATTTAGAGTTTCCAATCACCTGATTGCATTTCTTTGGACTGTAGGAGGAAACCCCGGAGAACATACAGACTCCACAAGGAAAGGACCGGGAATCAAACTCACAACCTTCCTGCTATGAGCGACAGAGGTAACCACTGAGCCACCTTGCCACCCAAAAGAAAACACATAATCTAACATTATTATATTTTTGTATGTCTTCAAAATGGCCTAACTGCGTCACTTTACTCATTCAAAAAAAGAAAAGATAAGAAGTCCAATAAAAACATGATACTGGCCAGGTCCGAAATCAAGGATGGGCTATATACAGTAAAAGGGGTAGGCTAAAAAAAAAAAAAGTTCTAAAAAGCTGTGGCAGTAATCTGTTGCGCTTGAGTGTAACTCTGGGTGGGGAGACAGATGGTTGAAAGGAAGGGGAGGTGGGAACTAGAATAACGGCAGAGGAAAAGTTGCTCTACAGGTTTAGTATGAAAGACAAGTCATGCTGTTGCATAACGTCTGACAAAGAACCTCTCAGCTGGCCTCATGTCCACGTCGGCTACATGAATAATGTAACTTTTAGTGGCCATAATAAACTTTTATTACATTGCCATCATGTTTAAATATTCCAAATCCTTGGCTAGGTGATCATTTTGTTATCAGTGATTTAAACCAACCTTGCTGCTACTTGTTTTCAAAAAGGTAAAAAAGGTTATTTCCTAATCCTTTTACTCGTCTCCGTTATCAGGCCACGAGTGCAGGTGAATGGAGAATGACAAAGGGGGTGAAACTGTATAGATGCATCTCAGGTTACCTTGAAGACCCTTGTTTTAGCTGCAAGTGGAAAGGCACACAGGTAAGGTGAAATCCCTGAGATGGGAGCTTCAGATGTTGCAGTCTTCCGCTCCAACACTCTTTAGACTCCTCCCTGCGATGTGTCAGCACAATGAGATCACCCCAGGGTGAAAACTGGGTGTGTCCAACGGGAAGCCAGAACTTTCTCCCTATCGAGGAACTTTGATCTGCATGTCTCTCAGGTGAAAAGGAAACGCTCATATGACGAGGGACGGTTTTTGGTGCCAGAAATGCATAGTGAAGAATGCAGGTTGATCGTGATAAAACCACTGCAAGGTGGCACAGTGGTTAGGGAGAGGGTTCTTCAACTGGAAGGGTCGGGTTCAAGCCCCTTTGACATCAAGCATACACCCTGCTGAAACCTCCTTGAGCAAGACACTCAATCCCTACCAGCTTCAATGGTGTTGTTCTGTAGCTGACCCTGACCTCTGACCTCCCTGTGAAGCAGGGGGCAGAGGAATGTCTCCTCCGGGGATCAGAAGGAGCATCACAAAAAAAGTAGAATAAAAGTTATCTCATGCAGTTATGTAATGCGATCAACACCTCGGACTCAAGTGTAAACAACCTAAGTTTGTCACGGCCCACAAAACAGGTTTGACATCAACCTTAATAAGTAGTCATCCCATCAGTGGCCTTCAAGTCATTAAAATGGTAAGCTAAAATGGGTGTGTACACACAAGAGGTAAGGATGAGCCACTTTCCACATAGAACTTGAGTTATAAAATACAGATTTGGCACACACTACACACAATCTGTTCAGTGTGAAGTCCCTGACGTTATGGCAGATGAGGTAATGAAAAGGGATTGGGATGACCCAGCAGCATGCATTTCAAAGAGGCACAATGCTTGAAAGTGAGCTGTATCTACACTATACTTACTATACTATACGATACTCAGTTTAGGCATGGGCAATAAGGCATTGTTTATAATGTAATTCATTTACGTTGCCAGATATTATGACTGTGCAACCCACAACATGAGGAGATTGAATATATTATGTGTCCTGTTGAAATGCAGCTTTATTATCATGTAAGATTTTATTGAGTCAGACTTTTTTTTCAGTCCGATGCTCTGCTTTAACTCCTTGAAATATAGCAATTATTTCTAAGACTTTTTATAACAATGAAACCCTAACATGTGTGGGAAAGTTTCATACATGACGCCCCAGGAAACCATGAGTACATATATACACACACACACACCTCCATCTTTTTCCAACAAACAAAACTAGAAAACATAATCCCACAAGGACCACAGGGTTACAATCACTGTGGGATTCGCTGACAGATCCCCCGCCCCCCACCTCAGCCACAACAGAGGGGGTTGGTTGCAACTCAGGCTAATCCTGCTCTGCAACAACATTCCACCTGCAGAACACCAAATTTATCTGAAATGCACATGAGATTGACTAGAGGTTATCTACGAGTAGGAACTACAGGCCACAGTGGCTATAAGGTGAGTATAGCATAAGATGGTTCTGCTTAATCATGCATTAATGCAAAAGCTATGCTGGTTTGCTGTAATGAAGACATCCAGGACTCCAAGACAGAGGAACTCATGACACAGCTGACTTCATTCATGTAATACAAGCCAGATGGAGCCTCCCTGCTTCCCCACTCTGGATTATTTGGCTTCACAGGGGGTGAGGGGCATTAAGAAGCCCGCTTAATGCAGTTGACTACAGTATCTGGGCAGTGGGATTTCAACACCACAATCTGAATCAAAGCTCTGACTAGAGATAGATGTGACACTGATAGCTTTCTTATGTTAAGTAAATCAAGTGGTTAAGGCCATGCAATGGGTTGTAAACACTGAGTTAAGACACTGGCAACCATAGATTGGAGATCAGAATAGAAATGACTAGACACGTCCAAAAGCTATTTTTAGTATAAGGCGTGTCTCTCTGTCTTTTGTCATGAAAGCCAATGTCACTTATGGTAATCCTAGAAAAAATCCCTAAAACACAAAGGGAAGAAAGAGTTTGAAATCACTCAGATGTCTCAAAGAACTCGATTTGTTGTCTGGGCAAATTAAGGAAACTAAGATTTAAAGTGTAAAAAATAGACAACCAACAAGTTATACATTGGTTACTTGGAGGTTGTTGCGATTGCATTAATCGAGCGTCCCAAGAAGAAAGAGACTAGAGGCTCAGGCAAAATGGAAATTAACACCAGCTACCATCTAACTACTGATAGATTTTACCTGTGGCTAGTTTGTGGACCCTAGCAGCCACTATGCCAGGTAACCAACCATCATCAACCATAGTTAGTTTCCTGCCCTGCTTCAGGTGACAAAGAGAGAGATTTTAGGAGTGCACAATTCACTTTATAGAAAAATATAAAGTCACTGGAATCCATTCATTGTCAAAAGACAAATACAAACAAAAGACGCTGCATGGCTGCATCTAAACTTAGAGTTTAGATGTCAGGAAAGACTCGCTGCTTCAGTGCTGGGAAAAACACATTATATTCAAACAAGATGTAGACAATATAACATAGACTTAACATGGTCTACAGTATTGTTTTCAAAAGGAAGCAAAAGTTGTTAAAACTGATCACTGCACACAAGTCACAACTCCAAATGTTAAACCCAACATGACTAACATGACTTGACATCCATGTTTCACTGCACCCTCTGAGAGCAGGAGGGGAATTACAAATATTAACCTGTTCTGTCCTTGGCCGACTTAAAAACACTATTTGATTAAGCAAAGGAAAATAAAACCTGTTAAACACTAAACACTATTCTTCTCAAGATTCATTTTACAACTCACAATTTGGTCTAAATCCATTATCTGCTTTTAAGACTCTTCAGTCAGTCTCAATCATGAGGAATTAGATGGAAAGTCCACTTAAAAGTACAGTGAAATAGACATAACATACGCTTTTCTTTCAGTTTTATAGTTCAACATAGATTTGAGAACATGAACAAGCCTCAGGCTAATATATGATTTCATGAGCATCAATCTTGTAGCTGACACTGACAGTGAATGGGAGATTGACCGTCCACATGGTAATTTTCCAGGCGTACAAACACACAGAACTGCTAATGCTATTGTGATATAAACCTCATTTGAATTTAAAAGCTCAGTCCACAAACACAGGCTCTACTCTGACCATAAAGTAGACCATTGACCATTGTTGTTTTGTAAAAGTGGGCCGATTCTGTTTAATGGTTGATTTTTTTTTTCATTAGTAATGCAATAGGAGTTCATTGGAGTGTCAATTCAAGTTATTTGTGGAAATTGTGGCCTCTGGCCTCTTGTTTGGTTGCAGTTGTTGCATAGTGTGTTATGTTAAACATATAAGTAATACTGACAGAATCCATCATCCCTTCTGCTCACTTTGAAAACAAAGCTTATGAATCCTTTATTTTTATACTTCATTATTATCTTCCAATTAATCTTTTATTATAAATTTAGCAGACTATTGTAATAAGTTGTAATAAGCTAAATACTTGAAACGTTAATCTACTTTAAAAAATAATATATCAGGTTACTATGTGAATAAGTCCTCGATGAAACGGGTTTCTTGCAGACAAATGAATGATATGAAAGGTCGCTTCCTCGTAGATGACACACCGGGATCATTGACGTGAACTTTGTGGCTCTTGCACCTGTCCGCTCGTGCTGAGAGGACGTCACGCCAAAGTGCACTCAAAGTCTGTCAGTTTAATATTACCTCGCTTAACACACCTAGAACAAGACCTTTTCTGAATCTTTACTCTGCTGATATATTCGGCATATACACAATCCACTAAGAAGTTCTCGCTTCAATGAAATATCACCAATATTGCACCACAAAGGTCGCTGCCGCCCACCGGTTTATTTCGTTGGAAGACGATTGCAGTAATAACAGGTTAACCAGTAGAAAAAGTTGAAAGCTCATTGGAATAAAACGCTGCCGAATTCAATAAGGGATCCTAATCCTCCATATTAAGGTCTTAAGTCATGTTTAACGAAGTGGATATATTTACTGATACGTGAGGCGACATTAAATCGACAGATTTGTGAATGGAGTGTGGCGTCACTTTACGCTCACACTGTCAGGGCTACTGTACTGTAACCCCCTGCCATACTCCCACAGCGGGACACAGGTAGACGGTGCGTTCAAAGCCGTTTCAGCAGCAGATAGAGTATTGTATTGACTGTATTGAAGTCCATATATTTGTTGTTTTGCAGGTACAATTACCCTGGGGGCGACAAATGAAAACGCCCAGACTCACCTTTGTGTACAACTCGTTCACAGACATTGTCCTGTTCGTCTCCACTCCCTCTGTGTGAACTACGACAGCAGTGCCATTCCCGATTTAAAATACCGAGTTATCGGCTTCTAGTGAAGTTGTTGTTGGGGTTTTTTTTGTCTTCTAAACAGTGTCAAAATGTGGACAGGCTGTTACGGCCCGCATATCTCCACAAGCAGGTGTCCAGTCGTTAGTTTCGTCAAGTTGTTTCGTGGTGAACTATATCCAAAGCCTTTTTTCCTGGTCGCGGCAGGTGTTTCCCTCGACTAATTACGTTGTCTTCATGTGTTACATTCAGCGCGCTTACATCCAGCAAAAGAAAACAAACAAACACACAAATGGGTATTGAAAGACGCGTTACCGTCCGCGAGGTTAGGTATCTTATTAGCCACATAGGTACAATTCAGAGAAAGATAGATAACTCCCATCCACTTCCTGCCAGAGGTATGCTGTCCATAGACCCTGTGTGAGTGTCAGCTCGGTGCGCCGCTCTGGGCCACAGCCAGGTCTCTCCACGGTACACTCACACACCCACTGGATTATCAGAGCACTGCACTGTGCATCTTGCACACAGGTTACCCTCCTGTCATTGTTTTATCTTTGGTGAAATGCAATTTTCTGCTTAATAAAAACACAAATACAGGGATGTAGACTGATGAATAAAAAGGTGGGCAAACTATGGCCTTCAGTGACTGATCTTCACAAGGTAAGCAACCACCAGTATAAACAAAAACAACATATATGTAATTATAGTTTCATAAAAGCACTGATTTATGTTATTCTTTCCCCTTTTTTCCTGTGTCCGCATTCAACAGCATAAAAATATTAGGCTAGAAAGCAGGGTAAGCTGATTTTAGGTGGGTTCAGCCTCCACCACATCCCCACATAAGTTGTATTTTAACCATTACCATTAATAATTGATATGTCTAACAGTTGGTTACATTTGACTCCTTCCATTCTAGAGCGGATCCGATCCAATTCAAGTGAATAATAAACTGGTTTCCTCTCAGAGCATATAACAAGGCCCTCTGTGACAGGTCTCAAGGGAAATGTCTTATCAATGACATTGTGTAATCTGGTGATAGTGAGACACGCATGTTATAAAGAATAGTTTTGTTACTTGAACATTAACCCACAGTAATCACTGCAGCCCTGCTTACGTCTTGCTCATCAGTTTCTCTAAAGGTATCTGTACATAGTCAGATTATTAGTAAAATTGTAGCCTAAGTTTGTATGTGGTGATGTGTGTGAATTTACCTTGGAATAAGGGTAATAATCAGCCATCATCTTCTTAAGGTTTTCAATAGTAGATCCTTTGATATGTACTTGAAGTTTGGTTATTTCCAGTTCCAAAGTGTGCAACACTCAAATCATTTCTGAATGTATTTCGAAGCCATGACCCGTCGCAAACAACGTTTCAGGCATGTCTGAGCAAAAACATTATTCTTACATCAGTTAATGCCTCCACACCCCAAACCACTCCTTCTGTTGGTATGGGGTGTTGACCGAGCTTACCTGTTGCTCCGTGAATCAGACAAGCCACAGACTAAACACCAACCGGTACACCCATTGCAGGCATTGCCAGTTTTACAAACACATTACCAACTGGGCATATTGAAAAAAGTTCCAGATACGCAACATGATAATCTAAGCTCATATCCTAACACATGTTCCGAATTATTTTAATTCACCTTTTACGGAGAAAATAACATTGGTTGAGTCATCCAAGTATGATAAAATAATATAGGTTGGTTACTGTGTTAGATCCAGTTACATTTCCAATGGTAAGTTAGTAAACCGGTTTGTCATTGGCGTTACAAGGCATCCGAGTTGCTTTGGAGGCACAACTAAGCCTCTGGGTGTTTCATGCCATTACACAGACCATTGAGTCAGCCTGACTACCATCTGTTTATCTCAGTGCATCCTGAAAAGGAATAGCACGCAGCGGATCCCTGATTGTGAATCACAGCAGTGGCAAAAATAGGTATTCGAGTTGGGTGACACAAAATGATATCCAGTTCCAATTACCGACCGTTTGTTGCCATACACCAGGCCAATTTACAAGCCTATTTTTCGTTTTGCTTGGAAAACTGTCTGATGATGCTTCTTACTCCTCCACAAAATGAGCAGACTTTGTGCAATGTGCATCCCATCCACCTCCACCCTCAGTAAGGTCTGTATTACTCAACAAGTTAACCCTGTCATTGCAAATAGTTGTATTTGTATGATTAATTGAAAATAAAGTTCCATTTCATCTCCTAACCTGTTCTGTCACTGGTCTATAAGGAAAACCATGATGGTTCAGATGCACAATTAGCTTTGAAATCATTGTGGGTAAACATATTTTATTTGTATTCACAGTCATATTGCATCATACAAGAGGGTTAGAGAAATGTAGTGGCAAGAGATTTTTTTAGCTAGCAATGAGTGTGTGTCAACAACACGCGTGGTGTAATATGGTGTATCGTCCTCCTAACCTTCGGTAAGGCTACGCCGGTGTCTGGCACTGGATCCCTCTGTTCTCCTAAAGGGGTGGGCACCTGCGGGGTGGGAACTGGGTCTAGAGAGGATTTCCTGGATCTTCTTATCGTGGTGCTCCTGCACGGCCAGACCCTGCCGGTGCTCCCTCTCTACCTGGGCTTTCTCCTCGAACCGCAGCTGCTGCTGGTGCGCCACCTGGGCCAGCAGATCGGCTTGGTGCGCCTGGCATGACTGTTTGCGACTGCAAGGACGAACCGCAAATAATTACAAGCTGTCCGGCTGTGGGGGGTGGGGGGGGGGGAATGAAACGTCAAGCGAGCCGTTGACTGTTAAGACTGTTCACGACATACCGTCTTTTTTGCTCCTCGTCCAGCAGTTTCATCTCCTCCATGGTTTTGTTCAGCTCATCCCTCTCCTTGGCCAGCTGAATTTGGTTTCGCATGTTCAGGTCCACTACAGCAGACACACACACACACACAGACACATACACACAACCCATGTCAACAGAATCCATGCTAAAGTTGGAGGCTACACAAAACATTAAGATCATCTTCCACTCTCACACTGGCGATGAATTTCCTCTCCTTACATTTGTGTTGGATCTGCAGGTGGCGCGTTTCCATCACGTCCTTCATGAGCCGGTTCCTGGCCTCTCGCTCCACGCGACTCTTCTTCTCCCTTTTTGCCCAGGTGGCGTTCAGTTCTGCCTCTATCAGCTGCTCTGTCTCTTCCTCCTGTCTCTTCTGCTTATCCAGCTCATCAGCCAAGTATTGACGGTACTTTTGCTGCTCGTCGCGCAGCTCCATCTAAGAGAAAAAAACCCCACACATGAACACTTACGGCACTCTTATTTTCTGTCAAGTAAAGCATTTCCTTGTTGAGTGTAATTAGTTTAACCATCATGCTCATACTGTCTCAGTTCCCCACCATCCTCTGAGCAGCATCCTGCTTCTCATCCTTCCCCTCTGTCAGCAGTTGCTGCAGGATGTTCATGTCTAGGGCCAGCTCGTCCTGCTGCTCCCTGGCCAGGCGTTTCATTTTCAGCCGCAGACTCTGGTCCAGCTGCCTGCGCCACGCCTCCTGACCCTGGAGCTTCTGGTGCTGCTCTCGCTGTTCCTCCAGCTGCAGCATTTCTCTCTGCTCCCGCTGACAACCACAGAAGAAGACTGAGGTAAGATATAATCCAAAGTATCTAACTTATTATGTATTTATCAGGAATTAAAAAAAAAAAAAAAAAAAGCAAAACAATGCACACCAGAAGTTGGGCCTCCTCCTCTTTCAGCTGCTTGGCCTGTTGTCTCTGCTCCTCGGCAGAATTCATCTGAGCCCTCAGGTAGCCCAGTTGCTCCATGTTACTTTGCTGGTGCCGCTGCGAGTCCCGGCTTTCTCGTTCCTCCTTGGCTTGCCGGTCAGCATCCCACAGTTCAGCAAACAGCCTATCCTCCTCCTGCTGCTTCTGGCGCAGCTCCTGCCTGGTCCGCAACTGTGCAGAGCGCTCCACGCAAACCTCCTCCTGTCTGCGCTGGGTCTGGATGGTCCGAAGCTCCTCGCTCTGCTGTCTGAAAAGGTTCTTTATCACTTAAACGTCAAAAAACACAGAACCTCTTACCGAAAAACTTTCAAGTAGCCGTCTACCTGAACAGTTGCTCCAGCTTGTCTGCGACCACCTCCTGTCGTTCGCTCTCTCTTCTTTCCTTCAGTGTCTTGGCTCTTTCTCGCATCTTAGCTTGCCGCTCCAACACAGTCTCCTTCTTGTCCTCTAGCTCCCTCAGGAGGTCCTGCTCCTCTGCCTCCAACATACCACGCAGCCTTGGGGAAAGAGATGAACGGTTAACAGATAAATTGTTAAGAAACTTGTAAAGAACGCCAAAATAAAGGACTGTTCACAGACAAACCTTTCCCTCCTTTCATCAATGCTCATCTCATATTGGCTCATAGCATCTTTGACTTGTCTCTCAATAGCCCCTAGCAGGACTTGGCGATCGGTCCTCTTCTGCCACGTGGTTCTCAGGTCGCAGGTCTGCTGGTACTTGGTGAACTCCAACACCTTGTCCCGGGCTTCCTCCTGTTTTCTTCTCTCTAGAGTAAGGTAGTCTGGAGGCCTCGACAAGGGGAGCCGTGCTCTCTTTTTTTTGGGATAGTAAACACAGTAGCAAATAGACAAATTGTTATATCTCCGTAATATTGAGGCCCAAAATTTTACATCATATTTAGGCTACCACATTAAGCATGATCAGTATTTGCTCCACTGCACTTATTCCCAGAAATGGGATACAAGTAGGTCGCATATGCTATTAGACTTTTAATATTGAATTTCAATTTTTGTATTTACACTTTTGTCTTTTAATTCATGGACTTATATACACATAGAAGTTTGCCACACACAAAGCAGTCTGTACTCACCACAGCACAAGAGTGAGGCGTCGGTCCGTTGAATTCCCGACATTGAGGCTTTGTTCTTTGACTAGACAACATTTTCAAGTGGAAAATACAAATGTTTTGTCTCCAGCTGTATGATTATCATTACAGTTATTATTGTTTTACATTGGAACAGCCCTCGAGTCTCATGGACACCATTAAACTGGTCAACACGTTACCGGAGTTGTTTTTGAGTTGCCACGGTAACAACAAACATCAGGAAGTGATATTGACAACAGTGCCCCTTGTGGTGGATTGCATTCACAGACTGCATTAATGAGGAAATCCTTAATTTTCCCATTGACAAATACATAACAAACTGTGTCCATCCACTGCATATTCCTTACATAAGCGGGAAAGAGGGAGTATCTTTCCTCGTACCCCCAAAATATATATATATATATTAAGAACACTTATATGTTCTAGTGGCATAGGAAAAACAAGACACTTGACAGGTCCAAAAGAAGAAGAAGAAGAAGAAGAAGAAGAAGAAGAAGAAGAAGAACGACTTTAATTACAACATTGTCCACAACACATGCAGGGGGAAGTGGCCGCACAACACACACACACACACATGCAGGTTAGAGTGTCCAAGTTGAATGAACTATCTGCTATTATCCCATCCCCGCCGATCTTCTTCCAAGTCATCCAGGGAGCAGAGGCCGCAGACGACGGCGGCGCCCGGGGACCAATTCCAGGTGTTTACAATTATACAATTATACAAAGGGTATAGCCTACAATTTTAATAATAATGATGAAATGATGAAAAACAAAGCTGTTAATTATTACACACATTTAACAAAGTAATTCAACATCCAATTGATATTAAACATTTAAGCATGTATTAATGCTACAAATTAAATGTACAGTATATACAAATCTATACCTGCTGTTGAAACAGGCGTGTAAGGACATAAGGACTTTTGGTCACAGGCAATGCAGCAAGCCGTTACAGTAAACCAACCAAATCCTACCCTATACTAAAATGTTGGAATTATATATATTGGCTCTGTTAACAATGGTAAAGTATCACACAAAATGTTTAATTGAAAACTAAAACATATTAGTTATATGAAATAAGTAAATTTGAGTGTAAAGCTATAGCTAAGTTTTAAGTATATATGTACATTTATTTTTGTAAATGTACAAAAAAAAAAAATATATATATATATATATATATATATATATATATATATACTGCAGATTATGCATCAGTTGAATTAACACAAAAAAAGACATGAACTAGATGAAATGCATGATAAAATCAGGAACTGTAATTAATACTAGGCTAATTATTACACGAGTTTGTTGAATACTCAGTTCTGATTGGCCAATGAACACGTTGAGAGATCTGTTATTTCTGAATAAGGAACCACATGTAACATGTTACTCCACAGTCAAGATTTCCGGTCTAGTTTGTTGATTTCTAATCTACTTATCTAGCGACACCTTGTGGCAAAATGACGTTACTCACTGGTTACTGCTGACAAACACTCTGCTAACCTAGCAAGGTGTGGAAGAATTTATTGTATCTTGTGATTCTATTGTATCTTGTATTTCTATGTACCCCGTGGATTGTGTCTAGATGTCTCATGAAGAGACAGAGGAAAGTCCTTCGCCCATGTTCCTGATCAGAAGCACTCTCTCACAGAACAGATTGTTCAGACTAACGATTAGCACAACCTTGTAGATGTTTAGAAACTAGCCCGCTTGTCCTCCCTTTGCTCCCTTTCTCTGTTCAGACGTTTCTCTAGTGGAGATTTCAAATAGGAAATATGGGAACTCTTTGAAGGCTCCGATATCTCCCACCTGATGGTACTTTGTGAACTGTGGAAGTAAATACTATGTACCTATGTAATCTTTGTAATACTGTATATCCATGTGTTGGAATGCTGAATAGCCTTGTTAAGAAATACTGCACGAGCATAAAGCTTCCATTATCACTGTTCAGTTCAATCATTAGTTTCTGGGCCTCTTGACATCACAAGAGTTTACTCCTAGTTCTTCCTGCTTCCTGTCAGGTAGCTGGGTATCCTTGAACTGGCTGGTCTGTCTGAAACTGTCATAGTTCCCCAGAAGTGTGAGAGTTACAGCCAATAAGGTCATGGAGGGTTACCGAACTGGAACCTGAGAAGTTACACCTCTTCATGTATGTTAACCATACTTTCCCTACTGTTGTACACACTTAACATATTGTTCAAGACTTGCATAACACTTGCTGTGTATGTATCTCTCCCCATGATCATTCTTTTATATTAGACACTTGATGCAAGAGAAACTGTCTGAGAGGAGAATTTATTCAACATGTACCATCCAAGTTTTGAACATTGAGACTACTGTGGAAAGTGGGCCAAAGCAATCGAAAATGGTGGAGAAATATATGAACCCTACAGGGGACTGGTCATTATTTCATATATTATAAGAATAACCTTATAAGGGTAGGTAGGTGGGTACTTTATTAATCCCCAGGGGGAAATTTCTTTGTTACAGAGACATAAAATAACACTAAGAATAAAAATGACCATAGGAATAATACAAAATAAAGAATAAAAAATATATAAAAGTACAAAAGTACAAAAATATGCAATGTCTCCAATGTCGCTCCGTGGTACCGAGGCAGGATGAGTCTGCTGCTGAACATCTCCTCTGCCTGGCCAGAGTATCGTGAAGTGGGTGAGAGACGTCCATGATGGCCAGCAGTTTGACCAGCATTCTCCTCTCAGCCACCACCTTCACTGGGTCCAGTCTGGCCCCCATGACAGACCCCGCCTTCCTCAGCAATAAAATCCTCATCTAAACCTCCAGCATTAAATGTCAAATGCCACAGTTCCACATAAAAGTGTCGGCTAACGTTACAGCAGATAGACAGAACACACATTTTACACACACACACACACACACACACACACATTAACTTTTTTCTTTTTTGCTGCATGTTATTATATTACATTACATTACATTACAGTCATTTAGCAGACGCTTTTATCCAAAGCGACTTACAATAAGTGCATTCAACAAAGGTAGGTAAGGAAACTACTAGTCACCAGAAATCATAAGTGCATTTCCTTCCTAAACAAGCAACTAAGAGCATAACTAGTGTTAATGTAAGAGTGCAATAAGTTAGCAACCTACTTAGAAAATAGTTATATTATATGTTACATTATATGTATTATATGGTACCATATATATATATTATATATATTATATATAATATATATATATTATATGGTACAATACATGCCTGTAGAAACTATGTAGAAACTATTTGGACGATGAATCATGTTAGATGTAAGTGAAGTCACAGACGAGACGGCCTTCTGGGTCGTCTTCCATCAGAGGTGGATTGAAGGTTTTCATTGGACCCTGAGACTGGTAACTGCTAGAGTTTCTCTCTGAGGACGTCCCTTGCTGAAGCTCAGGACTCAGGCGAGATACTGAGTCTGTGCTAGACCAAATACTATTTTCTTCAGTCTGCATCATCAGGTTGTGCACAGGGTTTTCAAATATGGCTCTGAATGGGACGGATGGTAACCCTGGCAGAGATGAGAAGGTTTCAGGTGTTGAAGTGAGGGGTGCTGGGATGGGGTTGGGAGTCTGATTTTGTGGGGTCACTGAGGGCTCTTCTTCTTCCTGGCTGAAGTTACCATTTACTGGTGTGAGTTTACGATACAGCTCTGGAATGCGTACAATTTCTATTTTGCTGTGGTGACATGGATCGATCTGGAGCAGACAACGACCGTGATGCCCCTGGAAAACAGAAAACTGAACTCACATCCATACAAAAGAAAGAGAGGTGGCTGCTGGATGTACAAAACTTGCATTTGATTCAAACAAGCTGGTAAAACTGCAGTGACCATTATGAGTAAGGACACCGGATCATAAAATAACTGGATATCATCACATGGTTGTGAGAACCTACCAGGGGTGTCAACCAGTTATCTGTCAAAACTGGCTTTGGGATTGGAGGATAGACCTTCTGTTTGACACTGTTGGATGTAAAATGGCATGAAAATAAATCTCTTCTTCATAAAGGGGAAAAAATAATACTGAATAAATATTTTACAACAAATTACACATAGAATGAATGCAAAGATTTGCTTACCATCTCCAGTGTCTGCAGCAAACAATAGTAACGAGGGAAAGGAGACTGAAAAAACTGACTAGGGAAACGATGATCATGATCAAATTATCAGCTGTTGAATTAAGACAGACAGTTCTGATGAGCAAGGAGAGGAAACCAAACCATCACCATGGAAACTAAATACTATCATAACACAACAGGCAGAAAGGTATATGTTTAGAACATATACCTTGGGACTACGGATGAAATTTAGCAATTGTGCTAATTCCGGCACATTTACATTGATGTGTAATGCTGATATGTTGATTAATGTGTACTTTCCCAATTCAATAAATAAATAAATAAATAAATAATATTGTCCTGGTGCAAAAGCACGGTTTGCCCTGGGGAGTGGGCGGAGTTACCCACAGTGCAGTTCGGCACCAATTGGTATGAAAATGTGTTGCTTTTGCTAATGGAGTTAAATGTTTCATCAGACCTTGTGTGTGCATCTGGTTGTCAGTGTGAGGTCAGCAAGCAGAGGAACCTGTTACTGCTTATCTGTGACAGTGTGTAAGAGTGCTGTTCCTGATAGCTGCTCCTGTAGTCCAGACTGCAGTGATAGGATGAGCAGCCATCACAGCACAGTGTGGTAACTCTCAATACCAGTGCATTAGTCTGAAAGGGAGGCAGTGGAGTACATACGTGAATCCATAGTCAGTGTGAAGGACGTATCGCCACATTCTCCTATTGATGTCAGTGCCTTCAGTTTGAACGTGTACGAGCTGGCATGGAGGTTACTTGCTGTCAGGCTTGTGGCGTTGGGGTCATCTACACCAAAAGACAGAGAAAGAACAGTGTGTTGTGTTGAAGGAGTCTGGTAAACTCTCTCCTTTGTCCAATTAAAAAATTCACTAGTTCAAAAGAATGCATTGAATTCAGTTGATGAAAGAGTCTTCTATTAACCTGCAGGCATGGTTCAAGTCTGAAGAGGAAAGGCAAGGCAAGTTTATTTGTATAGCACCTTTCATACATAAGGCAGTTCAAAGTGCTTTACACGAGGCATTAAAAACATTTAAATCAACATTTATAAAGACATTTAAAATAAATAAATGAATGAATGAATGAATTAATTAATTAATAAATACAACCAGTCTGGACCTTTTAGTCTGGACTTAAAAGTTACTTATTTATTTATAAAAGTTATTGTGGGAGCATGTCTCAGTTCTTCTGGAAGTTTGTTCCACCTATTTTTGTTGCATAGTAACTAAATGCTGATTCACCGTGTTTTGTTTTGACTTGTTTTGACCGAAAGAGAAAGAGAAGCTCACCTGGGTTGAATAAGGTTAAACAATTCTAATTGGCAATAATTCTAATAATTCTGTCTAATTCAATCTGTACCCTTTGTGAACCACTACATATGTTTTTACCATGTAATCATTATTTAATCAATCTCTATTTACCAGAGGAATTAGTGCATGTGCAGAATTAAGTTAACCAATCAAAGATCAGATCTTGGGGGAGGGGGTTTTATATTTATGTGTGCATGTTCTTTATTTGGAATATCTTCATTAAGATTTGAGGTTTGCATGAGGATTTTACGAGGTTATTCCTTTAGGAGATATGAAATAATGACCAAGCTCTGTAGGGTTCACAAGCATGACTGTTCAGGACTTCTGTGTTAAAACATTCTTGACAAGCTATCGTAATCATCTGGAAATACATGAACATCCTCGTACCTGTGCTGACATGAATGGAATGGAAGCTGTCATTGTAATACATGATGTAGCCTTGAATGAAAGCAGTCTGGCTTTGGGGGGAGACACCGGTCCAGGATACCTGAACATCTGAACCCAGTTGTTCCGATTTCAACCCTTGAATCTGTTCATCTTGAAGTTCTGGCAAAGCAAGAAAATAAAATGGGTGAAGCACCATTGGAAAAAGTAGTATACAGCATGAGACAGGAGGGTCATGAGATCCTTACTCATCTCTCTGACGTAGCCCTCTCTTCTCTCTAGTAGCTTCGGGGCTCCTTGACTGCGGGCGTATATGGACAAGGAGTATCTCACACCAGGTCTGAAGGTTTCTGGGGTGGAGCAACAAAAATGCACGTTTGGTTACGTTGCAACGACTGTTACGTGTGTGACAAGGACTAAAATAGAGCTCACCTGATAATATTCGGGCATTAGTTACCCCCGAGGGCACTTTCAACCACTCCACGATGCATTTACTGAAGGTGGGACACCAGGCCACGACGTAGCCACAGCTGGCTGCAGGGTCGGCAGACCAGGACACGTGGAAACCACCGTCGGTGCCGGTGATCTTGGAGGGGGTCACTCTGTCTGAAAACAAAGAATCTCATGATCCTTAGTTGTTGATCAGGTTTGAGACAGAATTAAAGTGTTTTAGATAGTGATAATTATAATCTAATAAACTAAAAGTCTTTAAAGGTGCATTAAGTAAGTTTTTTACTGTCCCGTCGCACAAAATGGCCCTACTATATCCACAGGGGGTTTATAGGGATGCTGATCAATACCAACGACTCAAAGACCTGTCAGTGTTGCAATTCCTTGGTTGCCGATAGAGGTTGATTAAATAATAAATTACATAGTGGTCTGAATTGTAACTACCTGGATAGAGCCTTGGGATGGTGATGGCTGACGGGGAGGAGCTGCCGTTCAAGTTCCTAGCTGTAACGGTGACAACATGCTCTTCACCGGCATCGAGACAGAGAGCAACACTGTTCTTGGTTGGACGTATTGTGGTTCTATTTCGCCTCTCGTTCTCTGCCGTCTTTCCCCAGATCACCTCATAGTCCAGGATGTCTCCATGGCTCTGATTCGCCAGTAGTGGCTACAGAGGAGCAACGTCATCAGTTCATTCTAGTTTTCCTCATTTAGTCACAGAAGAGCAGAAACTCATCCAACTTACTTTCCATGTTAGAACAGTTTGGTTCTGCTCCATCAACATCCAAACATCTAATGCATCTGGAACTGCAGGGCAAATAAACATTTGATGAAAATGAATGAGTTGGTTGCAATGTGTCACACTGGGTTAAAGGTTTTCTTTGTTTCATACTCACTATCGTTCTTGGTGTGGAAGGTAGTCGTGCTCCAGTCACCCCATGTCCAGAAATGTTGCTTTGCTCCACATTGTACCTGCACTGTGTACATCTGACTGGGGATCAGTCCATGCAACACTGTAAAACGAAGGCCGATCCCAGAGCAATTCCTCTGGAGACAAAATAAGAACCTCTGAACACAGCTCAGAAAATGACTTGACTTTAAAACAGGCCTCAGTTCATTTTCAACTCACTGTGTCTGTTTGTCCACCGTGGCTCAGCTGGATTTGACATAGTAGATCTAACTGGTTGTACTTTCCTTCCGTCCACCGCCACTCCAGACTGGCATTCCTGGCATTCACACTTGAAGCTATCACGTTCTCTGGAGCGAGCATGCGTACTGAAACGAGAGTCACACAGTGTTCAAATGCATTTAACAATAGCGGATAGACAATAGACATTCAATATGTTAGTATTTGTAACTTTTCTATATTGTATATGCTACCTCTTTTAGTCAGGTCTGCTCTTTCTGTGAGCACCAAAGTGCCGAGCACGTTTTTGGCCGTCAGCGTCCAGTTCCTCTCACCAACATCCACCGGTACCTTTTGATTGCAACTGCACTTTTTGGATGATTGGTCACATACCGACTTACCTGGACACTCACTGGAAAACAAATGGGAAGAGAATATCAATTTCAGTTGTTTTAACCCCCAACTGATGGTCCAAATGCCGTGGGTTCATTGATAATACCTGCCAAGCAGCCGGTAAACTGTTGGACTCTTGATCAGGTGCGCCTTCCTTCCTAAGTTCCAATGACATTCAACTGATTGCAGATCCCGGGTTTCACACTGAAGACCCCAGTCAGCAGGAGGGTCTGAGGCAAGGCGAGTATCGTCATTATATAAAGTGCTCGACACTCAACACAACTTACACAGACTGCAAAATAGTGAGTACTACTTACAGCCAACATAAACACAGGCACCGTGGTAGCCTCTGTTACATGTCACATCAGTGCAAGTGAAGCCAGACGGGATGTTCAGGTGAACAGTTAAGGCGTACGTCTGATTGCTGATCTTGGTAGCTTTCATGTCATTGCTGTTATACCCATAAACCTGCATCTGGCCAAAATGCCCCCCTACATCCAGAATGCAGCAGAAGGTGAGATTGGTGCCGACCTGAACCTGCCTGTCCTTCGGGAAAACCTGAGGCTCTGTTGAGGAGTTCACTCCTGCAGGGTACAATGACATCAAATGTCTGAGAAAGCAACGTGGATATCAAATGCATGTTAGCTTTAATGTTTTTGATCGTATTCATCAAAGAGAATATTCACCGGGAATAGTCTGCACTTGGCTCCATGGACTGGTGTGGTTTTTGTAGCGGGATCTGAGCCTGAATGAATGGGAAGCACACTGGAACGCCAAAGGGGAGGTCCAACTCCAGGAGTGAGTGGATCCTATCTGCTCCACTGTCACAACCACTGAATCCTGAAAATATTCAGAACAGAGTTACTACTAATACAATGTCATTACGATGTCGTGACCTTGCTGTGGCAGGTGAAAGTCTTACATCATGCACTGGGTTGCCTGCTCTTAGGACCTGCACCTCATAGATCAGCAGGTCCTGGATGGCGGAGCAGGAAGGATCGTCCTCCCATGTCACGAAGATCTTCTGCTCAGACAAGCTGTGCTGCTCCGTCATGTTCCGCGGGCCACACTGTACGACCCCTGTCAGGAAAATGTCCACAGCAGATTTAAAGTATCATACGTTTGCAACTTAAGTAGTAATCATGACTCAACTTGTGTGGGGTGGTTTCTGGGATGCATTGGCCAAGAAGTTTTAACCTATAGAATTAAGCATTTGAACACAACTTGTGATATTCCAAATATCAAATGAACAGAATTAATAATAACCATGAATACTACACCTGAACCAAAAAAAACAACAAATTAAATTAAAATTAATTAAAATTAAAAAACTACATTCCAGACCTAATCCAGTTTAAACAGGTCGTATCTATGGTCCTCGGACATACATCTGGGGCCTGTTCCAAGAAGTGGGTTTAGTGAAACCTCTGAGTTTGGTAACCCTGAGATGAGGGAAACTCTGGGTTTCCCGTTCCAGAAAGAGAGGTAACTCAAACTCTGATTCAGTTACCATGGTAACTGACTCTGTGAACCTAACCTGCTCGCTGGCAGGTTTTCTTGAACAAACCCTGACTTTCTCCCTGTCTCCTCCCTCTGCTGAACCTGAAGCAGCTGTCGGACATGGCGTGTCCTTTCCTCGGTAACCCGATCGATATTCAAACCGAAGTAATTCGCAAAGTCTTACGTCGGGAGAGGATTTTGAGACCCCAATTAGATGTTCTATGTCCAGGATGGAAGAGCTGTCCGAGATATAATATGCCATTTACAGTTCACGGATTAAGCTACCACCACCCCGAGCAGTCAAATAAAGACACATTTTATTTGGTCTTCTTTATTTCCTACAAATACAAAAGCAACAGTTTGTATTTTTATATTGTTCCAACAACACATTTCACCTGTGACCATGCACCCACCTCTAACTTATGTGCCAGTAATTACATTTCTAGATCTGCCTTTCTAATTTGCCACCCCAAGTACACCACTTGAAGTATGTCTGGCCCAGACAGCTCAGTTGATAGAGCATTAGACTCTCAGTCTCAGGGTTGTGGGTTCGAGCCCCACATAGTGTTAACTATCACCTTTGTAAGTCACTTTAGATAAAAGCGTCTGCTAAATGACTCTATTGTAATGTTTTTATATTTCATTTTCAGCTGCTGCCAAGTGCGCTTTGCGCCCGTGGGATTGCACCTAAATGAAAATTTTTTTTTTCCAATACTATTCCACCACTTTCTCACATGTAGGTAATATTATAAGAAAGTGTGGTTAAATGTTAAATGACTGCATTCAAATGTACGCATTGACTCGGGCAGCGATTCTCTCCCACGCCAATTCCCTCTCCGTTACGACCCTTCTGCTTGCTGGTTGTCATGGTGTATCGTAGTATCTGACCTCCATTGATGATGGCTTTTTATTGTCGTCACGCACGCGTTTAACTCAAGATGAACATACTCAAAGTTGATTGAACAAACTCAAATCAGCCGTTCTGGAACCGAAAACTCAGACTTGGCCATCTCAGAATGAACCAACTCAGAGTGCAGGGTTAGACTCAGAGTTTGCTGAACCTTCTTGGAACAGGCCCCTGCTCTTTCCAATCCTCATGAGGGCTGGTGGTGATGAGGACAGCGGTCCTACTCTGCTCTCTGTAATGTCAACATGTTTCAACACAACTCAGCTCTAACAACACACACTCACACACACTCCGTTACAAGCTACTCCAAAGAGATGGAAATGTAAGAGGCCTTCACAGTGTTCTGCAGTTCCTCAAATGTTCATTTCAATCACTGTCTGTCTTTCTCTTGTATCATCCAGGTTTTAACACTAGCATCCTGCCCATCTCTAAGGATTCACTGATGTTCAATAAGCTGCACATCAACTTTTGGATTGGTGGTGCTACGACTAGAGGAAAGAAGGGAGGAAGGGAGGGAGGGATAACTAAAAAACTAACTAACTAACTAAAAATAGAAGTTGCGATTTTGCCTCCAGAAACTGAAAAGGGGGCGATTTAGGGTGGGAAGGTGAGGAGAGAAATTAAAGAGGGAGAGCTGAAGGTAACGAGGGAGAGATTAATGCTGGTGCTACAGCTTTCAGAATTTTGATGGCTATGTTATGGAGGGATTGATGGAAAGAGGGAGGGAGAGAAAGAGGTGTAGGAGAACTGAGGCCAGGATGAAGATGCTGTGTTCTTTGTTACAGGTTCGCCTTGTGCGAATCAGAAGCAGCAGGATTCAGACTCAGGGTCAACAGAAAAGCCTCATAGGTCGGTCTGTCCGCTGTCAATCATTCACTCCTGTCCACACACGGCCACATTGGAATGACAGTCTATATTTCACGCCACAGGGCCAACAAGGCAAACAGAATCAGAACTGAAGTGGCCCGGCCCGGTCTGTCAGTAGAGCATGAGACTCTCACTCACAGAGTCATCGGTTTGATCCCCACGTAGTGTCAAATACCCTTGTAAGTTGCTTTGGCTAAAAGCGTCTGCTAAATGACTGTAATGTAACACACACACAGGAACAAACCTTTGTACAGTTCTCTGTCCCCGGTGGCCAGTCATTTATTACTAAGTATATTAGTGTTCTCACTCACAACAAACACAACTTGAGAAATGGGCTTTGACTGGGTCACGTGTGTGTGTGTGTGTGTGAAAGTGACTGGTCCACTTGAAGAAAGATGAGTTGCTGTTACCCAAGTGGTAGTTTATTATGTATCTGGTTCTTAATTCTGTTCTACCTTTTTCACTCTTTGTTTCCATCTCTAGGTTTACTTTCATATCCTTCTTCCTTCCTTCCCTCATGCCTCCCCTTTTATGTCTTCGTCTACTTTCTCTTTTCTCTCTAGGCTTCTATATCCCTCGTTGTACTTAGGAGGGCTACTTCAAGCCCACTTAGTCAGCCAATCACCGGCCGCCACTGGTCTACGTGTCCTCTGACTTTCATATTTACTTTACAGATTACAGATGCAGCAGATTCACACATCACTGATATTCTTTACCACTATTCCAAGTTACTGCAAGTCAGTACTGACCCTTTAAGGTAAAGGGGTCACATGAGATACTCACCACTCTCTGGGTCATTTCTCTCTTGTGTGCCCATGCAGAACAGTGAGGCCAATAGAAGCCAAATAAACATGATGCTCCTTCGGTGAAATACTTTGATTATTCCCTTGTGGAAAACGTAGCGGACAGAGCGTCCTGGTGTCAGCACATTCCTCGTAATAAAAACAGGATCAAAAGCATAAATAGATTTAAGCTAGAGATGCACAGTGCTTTTCTGGGATGGGGCCGTCTGTGGGAAAGAAATGTCAATCATCTGTTCAGTACACTATAGTGATCAATACAAGCAAGTAGCCTATTAGACAGTAGAGTTATAAGTAATGTATAGTAAAGTTGTGTTGTAATGTATAGTATAGTTACTTACACAACAAGGCCATTTAACTGGATCATACAGGAACGGGGTTAAGTTGCAGACCATACATTTTGGATCAAAAAACCTTCCAAGCCACAAATCCCTTCATAAATGGCCGATAGTCAGAAGAATGCTGATGTAAAAGCGTGCTGCCAGTTGTATTGTCACATGCTGCCACATGTATTTGCTGCTTGAAGTTAGTAATGGTTGTGAAATCCATGATGAATTCGGCTTGGCAGGAAATGGGGAAACTTCTTGGTAATCATGAGTCACGCGGAAGGAAAAGCAAGGGAGGAGCCGCGGTCGGCGACGCTCGAGCGCGCAGGAATTTGACTGTTCACACCAGAGGCGCCGGTTTTCTCAATGTAGGGGTTTGGTGTTTCTCTCTCTCTCTCTCTCTCTCTCTCTCTCTCTCTCTCTCTCTCTCTCTCTCTCTCTGTCTGCTTGTTTGTGTGCCTGCTCCTCTCTTTTTCTCTCTCTCTCTCTCTGTTTGCTTGTTTGTGTGCCTGCTCCTCTCTCTCTCTCTCTCTCGCTCTCTCTCTCGCTCTCTCTCGCTCTCTCTCTCTCAATTCAATTTACATTGCCAAAGCAAGTGTGAAATAAAAACAAAAAATGACATACAACACATTAAGACAACGCAACACATTACAGCTGTCTTAAAGTTACAACAAAATATGCAAACATGTTCAGCATTATTACACTATCATGAATAAATAATAAACAGTACCTTATATAATTACAAATCAAAGAAAAGGAAACATTCTTCTGTGTTTTCAACCATATCCGTTCAAAAGGTGTACATGGCAAGTTAAGATCCAAACTCAAATTAATACAATAATCGCTGCCTTATTAAATGAGTAGCTGATTCTATTGATGACCCCAAGAGAAACCACAAACAGGCAACACCAGCGCACAAATTATTCCCAAAAAGTTCTCAAGTTCTTATGATTGCTAAAAACAATAAAATCAGACAAGGGGTAAAGTGCATTTGTATCAACTTAACCACCAGCAAACTGCATCAATCGCTGATGATTGTCTGGCTTCACTGAATCTGCTTCACTGTTCTTTGTTCATGTGCAGTGTCCACAATAGTCTTCTCATAACTTTTCATAACAATGGTGAGATGCATTCACTCAAACTGAGTACCACTGTGTTGACCGTTTGGGGGGAAAAAACAACTTTAATTAGTCACAATCTGTTCAGAGCAGATCAAGTCTCATTTTGTTTAAAGTAGTGAGAAGAATGTGATTTCCATGATAGTGAGTGAATAATTACCCTATTGCTTGCAATGAGGAGTATTAAATGTTTAGCTCAATGGATATTTTGCTTCATATGTTGCCATTGCTTAGTAATTGAATTGCCAAAGCCGCATAGTCTGTACCTGATATATGATGGGTCTGATCTCCAGTAGAGAGAGGGGTCTAGGTCTCTCTCCACCATGAAGTCAAAAAGACTCTTGTCTAGCATCTCAAACACTAGACAAGGGTATCCATTATGCTGGACCAAGTTGTATTTATGTGGGTCCAGTACGCTGACTCTGTCCAGCATGGCCAACTGGGGAGAGACTGAAATGATCTACCTTGTTCTCAGCATCCCAGAGGGCCCAGGGTGTCTTCTTGAGTATCTTTATGGCCACTGTGGTGTTTGGGTCTAACCGAAGACACTGGGCCACTTTCCAGAAGCAGCCCTCTCCCTTGAAGGCCTGAACCAGGTAGTCACATAAGCTGCTGGACAACACATTGTTCTGGACTACCTGGAAGTCCTCAGGACCTCAGGAGCCGGGAGGGGGAAAGTCCTCTGAGCTTTCCCAGGAGCCAGATTTAAAGACACTTTCTTCCCACAGGCCATCAGGCTCTTGAACAAACACACCTGAAGCAGATTTCAAGCAGCAAGGAGGGACGGCAAGGTTTAGTGATGAATGCTACAGCTTTAACATTGAGTTCTTTCCCAAACACATCAATTTCATCAAAAGGGCATTCAAAAATACTGTGGAAATGAACTTTTGAAATTTTGATATTTGATTTGATATTTTGACTAGGTGGAAAATCTGGATTGAACTGAATATGTGAGGAGAGAAAAGAAGCCCCTTTGGTCTTCTATCCTCCTTGTTAGTCTCCAGACCCTTAGAGACCCCTAGAGACCCCCTAGAGAACCTTGTTACAGACCCACTTTAGAGCAGCTTTACCAATACAAACACGTCTTATTTTAATAGAAATGCACTTAAAACAACGTTTTGAGTTTTTCTTTTGATCCCAATAACGTCAAAGTACGAAATTTAGGTTAATGTCAAATATTGATGTTTTATTCTTTGATTCAAAGTGTCTGGCAGGTCTATTGTTTTACAAAGAAAGAGAGCTGGAGCAACAATTGAAGACACTAGGCCACTATAAAACGAGCACCGGGAAGACCACCGTGACGTTGTGAAACTACGTCGGTATTTAAGGTTTTAATTTAAGCAAACAAAACTTGATATGTTATATGAACCTGATTGACGAAATTTAAATGAAGAACACAGTTTCATCACTCAGTCTTTCTTTTGGGAGACCTTGAGAATATACACATTTAAAAACAAGTCTGTCCAACATGGATTTATTTATCATGGATAACTGAGGACTCTTGTTTTGAAATTAAGGAACATGATTTGATTTAAAGACTAGAACTCTGCACCATACAGACCTGAAACAAACAAACAAAAGTAAACACATTTTCTGCTCCCACTGTAATATTGTAGAATACAAAGCATCTCCTTTACATCAGTAGGTCCGGTTTCTTTAATGAAAACTGACGTTCATAGATGGACCAGTTTTATGGAAGAGGACCACAGGTGGGGCGATCAGTTTCCTATGTGGAAATAAAAAATGATATTCTTTCTGTATATATAAACTTTGATCTTGCTTTACTTACAAGACTCTATTTCAGTACCTTACTTATTGTCCAACCTCGGCAATGTTGCAAAAAACATGGAACAGAACCACAGCTTTGAATGTTTCCATCATCAATGCAATCACTAAAGGAACTTCAAATGCAGCTGAACATAATGACAATAATGTCAAGAGTCACTGACTAGAGAAGGGTCAGTGATCCAGTCCGACCATGAGAGCCCCACAGCCAGGGTTGTGCACATTTGCACATTACACAAAACACGACAGCAGCTGATTCCACTGATTTTTCAACCAGAGGAACTCATCAGAGGAATCAGCTGCTGTCGTGTTTGGTTGGAATGACAACCTGCAGACTCTCGGCTCCCCATGCCACATGGTTTGAGAAACCTGCTAATGTTTCCCCAGCATTAGTTTTGCAACTTCTCATCCAGGTCGTAAATTTAAAAAATAAAACAAAAAATTAAAACACTGAAAACTCCTTGAACATTTAGACTCTGGAACACCTCACCCAGTGGAAATATGTCTGTGAAGAGACACAGAAACAACTTAGGATCATGGAAAGTGAGTGGCAGCTCAGGAAAGCCCACGAAGTCCAGACCCACGTTGCCGCAGTGCTCTAACACGCATGCTGCCTATTCTGTGGTCGCCCCTCCTGCCTTTGAGCTGCATACATCTGCACTCTGGCGCCCCCAAGTGGCAGCAGGAGATAACTGTGACTGATTACCCAGAAATCGTGTGGGTAATGAATGAATGTTTATAGAATCAAACTTTTCAAATAATCCCTGACATCATCTGGGATCCCCAGTTTGAAACTACTGGTGTGATGTCAAGGTTCAATTATGCACAAACGATTTAACCAATCATGAATGTAATACATTTTCATTTAGTCAGGACAGATCAGGTTCATTCCACTATATTGTGATCTTTATGTTTCTATTTGAGTTTGTTCCTTGCCCACACACACACACACACACACACACACACACACACACACACACACACACACACACACACACACACACACACACACACACAGAGTCCAAACTACTACATTATGTCGATCTGTGTAGCTCAATGGGTGGAGCAGATCAGCGGTCTGATTCCCACTGTGGTCATTCATACTAGAAGTGTTTCTCCAGCAGAGAGCAGCAAGGAGACACTCCAGTAAACCAGGTGTTAGTCCACTGGGCGTGATTACAACCAGTAACTTCACAAACTGGGACAATTTGTCCTGATCTGGTCCCCATTTTCCTAACTTCCTAACCCTTCCTAACCCCAAAGTACCACAACCTACCCCGAAACACTCAAAACAACCACAAACCAACCCAAACTACAACAAAATGTACCACAAAATACTGAAAGCACTCCTAGTTGATGATAAATCAGATATAATGATTAAACATACTAATGCTAACGGTAATGTTGCTTAGCGGTTCATGAAGCATGATAAAAATGTGGAAGCACTTAAGCAATAAATCTTCACCTTCTTTGTTCTGTATTGTCACTGGCTGCACACTTTGGTGATGATGACAGTGATGATTATGAAAACTATACTGACATGTTGTTAGTGTGAATTTACTTTAAAGCTCTACAATTTAGAAATAAAACATCCACTTAAGTTTTTATTACGTTTGTGCTTTGAACATTAAGAGCCGATCTAGTTAACATGAGGAGGGAGGCGGAGGGGAATGTTAAGCTGAACACAATATGTACAAAACAACATGAACAAGATAAAGATTTATATAAAGTTTGTAGGAGTTGGAGCTGATTCTCCACCTAAAGTTTCTTTCTTAATAGCCATTAAGCAGCATGCAAACCAATCGCAAAGAAAAGGGCCCTTGATAGAACTGATAGAACACGTTCAGCATGGTTCTACATACGTCGAAGGACCTGAGCCTCCTCAGGAAGTAGAGTCGGCTCTGGCCCTTCTTGTATGCAGCCTCAGTGTTCCCGCTCCAGTCCACTGACCACCAGATCTGACACACAGCCCTGCAGCCTCACATACTGTGGTCTGCCAGTCAGGTAGTCTATTATCCAGGTCACCAAGGGGCCATTCGCCTGCAGTGTCCGAAGCTTATCTTCCCAGGAGTGTGGGCTGAATGGTGTTAAAAGCACTGGAGAAATAAAAAAAAAACATGATTCTCACGGTGCTGCCCACCCTGTCCAGATGCCAAGTGGCTTGGCAGGCCTGCAAGGGATTAACGGTTTCAAATCTAATCCACTAGGCCCATTCAAGATCATTGGCGTGACATACAAGACTTCTTCAGGGGATTGATTTTTCTCTCTAGTCAAAGTCAGATTAAGAAAATGGAGAAAATATAACTTTGTCTGCCCACAATGGTTTTGTGGACATTTTGATTTCACTTCATTGTCGTATCCTTTTTCTATTCTGTTCTGGTCGCTAGCTTCAACATTTCATTCACTTCTTTTCATGGGACATATAGTGATGTGTCATTAGGTTTAAACTGTTTTGCAACTGTTTTAAATTATTTCTCAGAATTGTAGCCTACATGAAAGTGAAAGTAAACAGTCACAACAGCTCAATGAACAAAAGAGAGTAGGGCATTTAGGGTGGACCAGAGATGGGAAATAGAAGCAGACATAGGCTAACAACTGACACAGAGATAGTCAGCACCAACCTGAGACCTGACCTGGTATTGGGCTCCAACACCAATCTATGTATTTACTCAGTGGAGCTCACTGTGCCACGGGAAGATGCAGTAGACGAGACTTCTGGAGGGGAAAAGCTTAGACACAACCTGGATCCTGGATTTCATTACAATGGGGATGTTGGACTATACCTGTCTTTAACAGTATAGAATATAAATGATAAATAAAATAAAATGTAGTCCAAGTGCAGTATGTGTATTTGTCTTGAGCCAAAGGAATCTGAGGAAAAACATATTCTACGCCATACGGATCAGCAGTTAACTGGCTAAAACCAAAAGTTGCCTGTTATAGCGCCACCATCTGGCCGATCGGTGTACGTTTTTTTTGCCAGAGTAGTTGGGGAGATTTGAAACCTACCCACCACATTTGGAAGCTCTGAGATTTATGGTTTCTGAGACTGTTTTAAAACAGCAAAAGAAGAAGTGGACGACCCTCCCCCGCGCCCCACCGCAGTAACTGGTACCAGCATGCTCGGTGCTGATGATGAGGCTGAGGATGGCAGAGACTAGATTCTCGCGATAGTATCGGTCCGCTCAGTCTGTGCGGGTTCTGTAAAGATGGCGGTCAGCATCCGAGGCCGCCCGTCTCGGAGCAGTCGGATGCGAGGTGAGACAGATTTCCGCCCACACGTCCTCGACCACACGACCAGCGACATTAATATTTAATTGTCTTCAGCGTTGACATTGTGTCGCCATTGTGTCCAGTTGAGCTCATTCATCCCGTTTGTGCTGACAGGTCGGAATGACAGCGGGGAGGAGAACGTACCGCTGGATCTCTCCAGAGGTGGGTCGGTGGGTTGTAACGTTGTTGTGGTGAGCGTTTGGTGACAGATTGGAGTCAGCGTCCCCGCTAGGCATCACCGTTAACGGCATATGTAGTTGACAGCTCGTGCTCTGTGCCGTTAAGATAGTTGTTTGGGCGATATTACGGATAAATTGCGTGCAAAAAATGGTTTGGGTTTGCTTTGCCAACTCGGTTGTACTGTCTGTACCATCCCGCATGTTTAGCCTGCATTTTGCCAGACCTACAGTCTCAGAGTCAACAGTGTCAAGCTGGACAACATCGAAAATTAAACTTCCGTTCAAAACTGTCATAGTTAAAATAGTTATTGATTATCAGGTATCAGTGATGTAGTGGTAAAGAAAAATATAGTTAAACCATGACCCCTAGTTGGTGATCATCATCTGTAAGCATCATACTATTTAGTAGGGGGTCTACTATGAATATACATTCTAAACAATCAAGTCAGTCTGAAAGGTTTACCACTGCATCCAATAGTCGCAAAGCTCTTTAAAATACAGGGGGGGAAAGTATTTTGTGTTTTAGGCATCAAGTATTGCTTGATCCTTCAATGTATACGGTCACAAGGCTGTTTCATCAGCAAATACATTCATTCCATTCATTTAGCAGACGTTTTTCATCCAAAGCGTCACACTATGTGGGGATCAAACCCACGACCCTGAGACTGAGAGTCTTGAGAGAGCGCTCCTGACTGAGCTGTACCATGCACTGTAATACAATGTAATCTGTTCAGGATCTATTTTGTAGCTTCAGTGTCTATGTATGCTTAACATTATGATTCCACTGAGTGTAACGATTGGATTATTACTGTTCTGTAACCCTCAGGTCTACATTTATTGTCAGCATGCTGGACAGTGGTTAGTGAGGTCATCCTCCTCCTGGATGATACAGGTTCGATCCCCTTTGTGGCCTTACCTGCCAAAGTATCCTTGAGCAGGATATTAAACATCCACCTGCTCATGGGTGCTGCACAAGCTGGCAGACCATGCTGCCTACAGTAACAGGGAAAAATGCATGGAAGTATATGATCTTAAAAAAAAAAGGACGGCCGATTACACTTTTACTTTGAAAGCAAAATAGCCGTACCTCCGGTCATGTTCGTGCCAACTCTGGCCAGCTTGACGCAGCTTTTTTGTAAAGGAATTTTTAAACGGGAGGGTATGGACTGGTTTCGTGAGGAGGGGGACATAAAAAAACAGAGTGATTTATAAATAGTACAATGCTGCAAATCAGAAACGTCGAGTTAAAAGGACCCATCCAGGTTCAGCACCCAAACATAGTAACAGATGTGACAGCGCCCTCATTACGGGGACATAGTGTCCCTATTCAATCACAGTAAGCTGCTCAGGATCACTTTGCACTATTTAACTCTATGGTGAATTATTTTACTTACGCCTAGAATAGCTCGCCTAATATGGAAAGAGGGAATTAAGAAGGGTTGGGCAGATACAAGGATAAAGTACTGGTTGAACTGTGTTGAATGCCACTTAATGCAAATATATATGTAAATATTGTTCCCTCCCTCCAGCAGATAGGACAAACCCATGTATGACCTTGCAAATGGGACAATTTCTAGTCCTAAATACTTTATAATGAGCTAACAAACTAGTATATATTACCCAGCCTTAATCTTAACACTTTGATACAACTTCCTGGATCAGTCCAGAGTTGGATTTCTCTCTACTAGTAGGGAGGCGGCAGACTCAGCAGCCGAACAGTTGTTCTGGCGCGGGTACCAGTATTTAGACCTGCCCGCATACCAGACTGTGCTTATTGTTCCAGTTGAACGGCCTGCCTTCTGTTAACACTTGTTAACAACAAGTCTTTTGTGACAGTTATGCTGGTCCAACCGATATATGCAGAATATACAGAATCTCTGTAAAGTGTGTTTTTATTTTAGAGAGCCTTATGGGCAATATAGGCTAATCCAGCAGACGCTCCCCACTGGTTTCAGATCCTGCCGACAACCTTCGTGAAATTCTCCAAAATGTTGCAAAGCAGCAAGGAGTCTCCAACATGCGCAAGCTCGGTCACCTGAACAACTTCATAAAGGTTTGTAAAAAAAATTAAAAAAAATGAACAAACAGGCATTGAATGAATGAATGTTACCTCGCGACTATTTATATATGGCGATCTCTCTCCCACAGCTTCTCTGCAGCGTTGGCTACTCAGAGGAAAAGCTTGGGTTTACATATGTGGAGATAATTATTTGGTGAGTGTTTGGAACATGTCCGCCTGCCGTTGTGGTAAAGCTACTCCACCATTCATAGTTAAATACTTTGGCTGCTGAGCTCTTGGTAATGTTTTTTGCTATTTCCCCCCTTTCTCCCTCTCCAAGTCTTCGGTTGGCGCTGTTGAACGAGGCCAAGGAAGTACGCGCGGCCGGCTTACGAGCCCTACGTTACCTGATCCGAGATAGCAATATACTCGAGAAGGTGCTTCAGCTGCAGGTGGACTATTTGATCGCCAGGTGAGCGTTGTCGTACAGACCCTACGTCACGATGACGTCACGGTGTTAGCTGGAGGCAAAACAAAGCAAAATTGGAGGCATCACCTCACCTCAGAGCAGCAGAGTAAGAGGCTGCCGTTCACCCAAAATGTCATCTTGCTGTGTTGTTGGATGCCAGGATCGAAGGAGAGGCTCCAACTTGACATGTTATCGTATACCAGCTGCCACTGCCAGTAAAAAAAAACGAAGACAACGATGGTTAAACACGATAAAACGAAAGGATTGGACTGAGGCGATCATCAAAAATGCTCGTGTTTGCAGCGCACATTTCATAGGTTAAATAAATAGGCATATATAGGCATTTAAAGATTTATACGCCCTCAGTTTCTCTTTACTATACACGCTTGGTTTCTCTATCAGGTCGGTGTAAATGTCTGGCCGTTCCACAGTAGGTCGTCCTGTCAGATCGTTGGTTCATGTTAACTTGTTCAAGTAACACTCACGGTCCTGGAGAGTGAGTGACCGTAAATATTCAGATATAGCGTGATTTTCTTCAGCCATGTTAAAAACAAGCCAACGAAACTTGCTAGCCAGCTTGTTGGCTAATGTGCTGAGAAATTCCTGCAAAATCAATATTTCATTGTATTCATTCATTTAATTGGAACCAAACTGTCAACTGAGTCCAGAGTGAATACAGCGGTTATCAGTGACATCTGCTGGACAAAAACTGTCACTGCAAGTAGTATAAAACTTTATAAATTGTTGCTACTCTGCTAGCTAGCTCAACTGCAATAATAATGTTCATAATATATACTATCCAAATGTAATATCTGAGACACTCTTCCCTGAGGTGAAATGTTTGCTGCAGAGATCAGAAGTCTTGTTGGGTCTCCAGGGATCTCATTTTAATTGGTATGCCAAAAGTAAAATGCATGATTTAATAAAATAGTGATAGTAAGCACTAACTTTGGGAGTCAATTTGGGAGCAGTAACGCCACTGCAAGTCATAGCTCGGTGAATATGTGCTGTACTGGAATGTAGATCTGGGTCTCTATGTGTAAAACCTTTATAAAATTTGGTCTCTAACTGATACATAGGAACAAATAAAATGCTCACTGCCAGGTAGGACACACTCAGATCAACTTTTATTGATTTACAGCACATGTGAAACCTATAAGTGATGGACTCCATTTGAAGCTTCAATGAATTGAACTCTCACAACAGAGAGAGACCTGATACAAAATGAGTGAAAATAAATATGATCTATGCTAAAGCTGTACGGGTAAGGGTAAAAAAAAAAAGCAAATTTCCTCTGGTCTCTATTTTGGTGAATGGGTGCCAAAAGAGAACTCGTATCAATACTATTTACACTTTGGTGCAAATATTTTTATACCAATTGAATTATATTCTGAGCCAGATTTTCATAGGAGATCTACTGAATGGCCTGTGCAGGGTAAAACATGAAAGGGCGCACATGAAAATTTCAATGGTAAAAGAGTTTTGTGAATTACTGAAAACTCATGTATAGTGATTTTTTTGATGGGCATAGATAAATGAATGAACCAATAATGCGTTTCTGCTTAAGTCATAGTTTTTACTTCTAAAAGCAGGAAGTTCTTAAGGTGCAATTTAGACCAAACTTTCACTTGAGTGTCTTTTATACATATGGGTCATTTTAATTTTAATAATGAATAGTCTTTCATGTCATTGAAAGGTGTCTTTTTGATTTGTAACGCTTCAGTTGACCTTTTCAATTTAAAAGTCTCCTTTAATCATTTAATCTCAGGTGCATAGACATCCAGCAAAGCAATGAGGTTGAGAGAACCCAGGCCCTCAGGCTGGTGCGAAAGGTGAGATTTTGTGTCGATGACATCAACACCTCACAATCTTCTATGAGTCACTACTGATGGACCAGCTGCGTTAACATATAAGGTGCATCTTTATCATATTGCACAGCATCTTAGCAACAACATTGTTCCTGGTTTAGCATCGATTGTAGAATAGTGACGATTGGTTTTGATCAGAGTTTTGTCAGCTCTATGTACCCCTGTCTTTGCAAGGGTCCAACCCATAAAGTAATTAAAACACAGACTTTAACACTCACTGCAGTTACATGTGGGAGTTTTTCCTTGTCCTCTGTGAGGGTCCAAGGCTGGGGGATGTCGTGTACTAATCATTTATTATTTTCACATGTTGGGCACTGTGAAGCCCTTAGGGACTGTAATGGTGATTAAGGGCTATACAAATAAATGTGATTTGATTTGATTTGATTTGACATGTCTTGAAAAGGCTGTGATTAAACAGTTATCACAGACTCAAAGCATTCTTGAGTCTTTGAAGGTCTACATTAAAAATCAGGGACCCTAAACTTTAGGACAACCTACGATTATCAAACTTAACTGATGACTTGTTGAAGAAGACGAAAAAGAAGAAACTTATTATTATTATTATTGTTGTTGTTCTTATTTTTATTATCATTCAATCGCAGCAAGGGGCCTGTCTCACGAAGCAAGTTCAAAATAGTCAGGGCATCTTTGCAGTAGCCAAACCAAACGTTGGCAATCCTGACTAACTGGTCTCAAGCTGAAGCTGGTTATCAACTCGCTCTGCGTGATCAAATAAAACAATAAAAGCCGTAAAGACTATGAACAATGGTGGGGTTATGGAAACGTATGCTGCCGGTAGTTTCAACAATAAGTTTAACTCATTATTGATAACTACAGCCAGTTAGTAAGTTACCTGCTATTTGATAGAAACCTCTTTAATAAGCAAAGTGGGCAAATTGGCTGGAAACGCTACAAACATTCATTATATCTCTAATATAATAAATCCTTATGGAAAGTCCTTCTTCCTATCTGTTAATTCAGTAGTATCTCCCTGTACACTTTTCATTTCAATGCAATTTTTTTGTTCATATCAGGCTTAGTTAATGGAATTTTTGTGCAGTAAATGTTATTTAATAAGGTAAAACAGCATCATCTAGGAGTGATGATGCCATTTTTTCAGGTAGTTGATTGGTGAGCAGGCTTTTTATCCGTTTAGATCCGGTATTCCTGAAAACATAACCTGGTACGGAGCGGGTTAACCCTGCAGCCTCAGTTACCATGGTGATCTACCTATAAAGTGAGCCGCCTTCGTGAGCCCGAAAATCCAGGGTTAAGCCCAAAGTTAGCTCACTAACACAGTAATCTGGCTTTGTGAGGCAGGCCCCTGCTCACACAGATGCCTGTTATCGTTGAGCTGTGTGTCTCTGCTGCCACATACAGATGATCACTGTGAACGCCCTCCTTTTCCCCTCCTCTGTCACCAACTCCCTCATCGCCGTGGGCAACGACGGGCTGCACGAACGAGATCGTATGGTCCGGGCCTGCATTGCCATAATTTGTGAGCTTTGTGAGTAAAAAAACACACACACACACACACACACACACACAAACACAAACACAAACACACTCTCCGCTCGCTGACGTCAATCACACCGCGGCGGCAGAGCGACTCTTGTGTGCTCCCTTTATTCCGCAGCCTTGAAGAACCCTGTTGTGGTGGCACAGCGAGGCGGCCTCAGCACCATTTTGAAGAGCGTGGTCAACTGTCAGCTGAGCCGCATCAACGAGGCTCTCATCACCACCATCCTCCACCTCCTCAACCACCCGCAGACCAGGCAGTACATCCGCTCGGACGTCGAACTCGAGGTACTGACGGAGCTCAAGACGTGGTAGATGTCACCTGTGTGATGTTATTCAGAAAACTATATCTGTATCTTCCCCAGCAAATCCTGGCCCCGTACACTGACTTCCACTACAGACACACCCCGGAAACAGCAGAAGGGCAGCTTAAGTAAGTTCAGGGAAGTAAATCTGGTCAGTTTTTAATTTTTTTTAATTATTAAATCCTCTTTTTCATCTGTTGACTTCAGGGAGGACAGGGAGGCTCGATTCCTGGCCAGTAAGATGTCGATAGTCGCTTCGTTTCGCTCCTGGTCAGGTAACGTGGTTGAATTTCTGAACGCCTCGTTAGCGTTTCTTTGTCTGTGACATTGCAGTGGACGAGTGCACGTCCCACATAGCGAGTACTGTTAACACGTATTTGTCCCGCTCTCTGACCTCATTCGCCCTGCAGGCATCATTAACCTCTGCAAGTCAGGCAACTCTGGGATCCAGTCTCTCATTGGTTTACTCTGTATACCAAATATGGAAGTGAGGGTAGGTACACTGTGGAATGTAATAGTCACATTTGTCTGCATTGTGGACGGGCTCCAAAATGCCCTCCTTGCATTCGCCATCACCACGCTGTAATATAGACAACTCAAATTAGCGGAGATTAAGTAGAGCTAAATGCACCAATCAGAATGTGACTAATTTCCCCTTTTAATTATAAAGTAGCAATAATTGAATACAGCTCCAATTATGACCATGTTAAAATCAGGTCTCTATTTGCCCCCATAGAGAGGCTTGTTAGAGGTGATGTATGATATCTTCCGGCTTGCCATACCTGTCGGGACCGCAGACTTTATTGAAGCACTTATTAGTGTAGGTGGGTACAGTGACATTACTTTCATTGCCTCCTTTTGCTGTTGCTGCTGCAGTTGTAGCAGAATGTCAGGCTACGATTCGCCTCTGACATTATCGTTTTTTTACCGTCTAGACCCCAGTCGGTTTCAGGACAGCTGGAGGTTGTCGGACGGATTTGTGGCTTCCGAGGCTAAAGTAATTCTTCCGCATCGCTCACGCTCAAGGTAATAAAAAACGTGTTAACGCCAGACGTTTCTCTTCTAGTCGGGTTCAAAATATTTAAGCTTTTTTTTTTTTTTCCCATTCTGTTCCATTAGGCCAGACCTGATGGACAACTACCTGGCTCTGGTACTGTCTGCCTTCATCAAGAGTGGACTGCTAGAGGTATAATCATTTACCATACCGACTTTGTCTGTAGTGGTACAGGGTGTTGGTGGGTCCTGGAAAAAAGTCTTGAAATATATTATTGATATTTAGAAAAAGGTGTTAAAAAGTTTTAAAATCTCAATAGTTATTAGAGACAATGTTTCTTCTTCCTCTTCTTCTTCTTCTTCTTCTACTTAAATTTTTTCCTTTCTTTAATAATAATTATTTATTATTATTATCAATAACAACACTAATAATAATAACAATAATAACATTGAACAGGCTTGGTAGTACATCATGCATCCTATCTGCTTTACTAAACACATTTGGACTTTTTATTCACAATGAATTTCCTTGTGTCCTTTGTCTTATTCCGCCCATTCATATTTAGGTTTTTAAAATTGTCTTAAATTTAATTCAGGTAGCATTAAAAAAAAAAAAATCTGAAACCTGCACACATCCGTATCAGCGTTTCCATCACGCCCATGTTTCCTCCACAGGGTCTGGTTGAGGTGATCACCAGCAGCGACGACAACATATCTGTACGAGCCACCATCTTGCTGGGAGAACTCCTCTATATGGTACCTCCCTGCTGGGTTCACTTTCACTGACAATATGAGGCCATACATCAGAGCAGTAGGTGCTTTGGGAGTTTTGTTTTGTCGTAAGCTTGATTTTTTGTTTTTTCCCCCACAGGCCAACACCATCCTCCCCCACAGCCACAGCCACCACCTGCACTGCCTCCCGACTCTCATGAACGTGGCGGCCTCCTTCGATATCCCTCAGGAGAAGAGACTGTGAGTACCCAAAAGGCGTGACGCAGATGTATCATCGCTGTCGTCACGACGCGCGGCGACACTGAACCGGGTGACGTTGCTTTTTCAGACGGGCGAGCGCCGCGGTCAACTACCTGAAACGCTTTCACGAGAAGAAGAAGCGAGGGCCCAAACCTAACAGTCTCTACTTGGACCACATCCTCCGCAAATCGGCGGCGGCGCACTACAGCCGAGACCAGCACTTTAGACCCCAGAGAGACATTTTTGTGATTAAGGTATACACATCGCATCAGGAACAGGACAGGACAGGACAGGACAGGACAAGAACTCAGAATACCACAGAGTCGTGAGGTTTTGGGGAAATTGCTGCAGACATAATAAAACATTTCTGTTAATTTGAGTAATTGTGCATGAACAGATAAACCAGAACTGTATATGAACATCATTGCAACGTGTAGAGGGAGCAGAGCTGTTTTTATGGGCTGGTGCATTGACCAGCTACAGCTTAACATATTCTGTTTTGCCATATACATTACTCAATAATAACAACTAAGAATCGTCAAACTGTCCGTGACCAGTTCTGAGCGGTGCAGTGTGCTGGAAGCTTTCTGATGGATAAAATAATTACCATTGGCTAAGAAAACAGAATTGAGATTACAGGCATTATTGAATTGAAAATATCTAAAAACCAGAATACAGGGTAGATTAAAATGTGAAAAAATACAACAGAATCACCCCGACAGTAACAGCTCTGTCTGTACCGTAGGACACTGAGGATGCCCTGATGACCAATGTGAGAGACAGCCACATCCTCAACCACAAGGAGAACCTGGACTGGAACTGGGTCCTCATTGGAACAATTTTAAAGGTAAAGCCAACTGGAGCAGGGCTCCAAATATCAACCCTCCCAGGACTTCTTAAACCTTTTCAACCCAGCTCCCAAATGAGAAGCGTAGCTCAGGCTCCTTTCGACGTGTATTTCTGCTTGCACCTACCAAAAAACAAGCCGGGTCATGAGTCCTAGTTCAGGAGGTTGATTATTTCCTTTATATACAGTTGTCTAGCTGATATGATTATGTTGATCTTACCCTGTGATGTTTTATTCCTTGTCTAGTGGCCAAATGTTAGTCTGCGTAGCAATAAGGACGAACAAATGCACAAGTAAGTGTTTTTTCACCCACATCTTCTCGGAACAGTGTCACGTAATATGTATGCTGCGGTCTAAATTGCTACAATACATTTTCAATTTACTCAAATTACTCTAGTGCATGACTTATGCGACAGCAGCAGTATCGCTACTACAGTCTATTCTCCGTGTCGATCTGTAGATTCGTGCGAAGGCTGCTTTTCTTCTACAAGCCCAGCAGCAAGCTGTATGGCAGCCTGGAACTGGACCATCCCAAGGCCAGGCAGCTCACTGTGGTCGGCTGTCAGTTCGTAGAGTTTCTCCTGGAGTCTGATGAGGTGAGGGGAATCCACGCTGGCTAGCAAATCGCATTTCTTTAATGTTGCGATAATGTCTTGCTGTGAATGCATGCTTTTGTATTTTCCTCGTTCTACTTCATGCTTGATGCTAGAGCAACCAAAATGTCAGATGCACATGTGGGATGATACTCATAGTTGTTTGCCATTGATGCACTGATGATGAAGATGCACAAACAGGAAGGGAGGCATCATTCCTAAATGCTTCATGTTAGAGAAATCAAATTTGGGTAACTGGGTTTCAAATCTCCCTCACTACTGAGGCAAAAAAACAAAACAATCAGTGGTGCTATAACATGCAACTTTACATTTTGGCCAATAACTCCTCAACTACTACCTTTTCCCCTGGCTCAACACAAATCACATCTTAAATATTGCACATATTGGTTTTTCATTTCTGTAAAACCTTTTTCTCTTGTAATGTTGTTCCAATCCCCAATACACACACAATTTACACACACAGGATATGGAGATGTCAGGTATTATTGCTATTGCACAGAAGTTTGATGCACCTAACCATTTGGTCCATAGCGCCATCATCAGAACAACTTTGCAACAGCACTTGCCTCAATCTCCACCAAACCTTCAGCTGCCTACATCATCTTTGCATCACATCATTTTGATACTTGTAACCGCTTATCTAAATGATTGTGAAGGGCTTAAAGGTTTGTCAGCAAGACCTGTCTGTCTGTATGTCATCTCTTACTGGTCATCCTGATGACATCTCACTCTATGTTTTGGCTACCTTTATAGGAAGGCCAGGTGTACCTGGAGGACCTGGTGAAGGACATTGTCCAGTGGCTCTCCTCCTCCGCTGGGATCAAACCTGACCGCAGTCTCCAGAGCAACGGGCTGCTGACCACACTAAGCCAGCACTACTTCCTCTTCCTGGGCACCTTATCTGCACACCCACATGGCGTCAAGATGTTGGAGAAGTGCAGCGTCTTCCAGTGGTCAGTCTCTGCTTGTTCAATTCCTTTTTTAAATCTGTGTTCTCAACCACCATTGATACAAAAAGCAAATGTTTAAAACACACGTTGACGAAAACATTATTAAAAACATTATTAATTGGGGGAGATTTTGCAGGTGGAGGGAGGGTACTTCACATTTATTTTACAGTCTTGTACCATGGAGTAACACGTCTGCTCTAGGGCAGTTGGGGGTTGAATGCCTTGCTTCACGGCACTTTGAAAGTAGTTTTTCTTTTTCACTTTCAATCCACTTATTTAGTTTCACGCCATTTGAACCACTGACCATTCATTCTGTATTTGATCCACTCGTTGTTCGCCCCTGCTCCCCCAGCCTGTTGAACCTGTGCACTCTGAAGAATCAAGACCACCTGCTGAAGCTCACCGTCTCCACGCTGGACTACAGTCGCGACGGCTTGGCTCGAGTCATCCTGTCCAAAATTCTCACTGCTGCTACTGATGTAAGAGACAAACACGGCTATCTTTAAGAGAAAGACCCTAACACCCTCATGTAATTAGAGGTGCAGTGATGGTATCTGTAGCATTGGAATTGGCACTGATGTACTCACATAGAGATTTTGAACATGTGGCACATTTACTACATGGGTAACTTCTTTCCTGTGTCATCATCGTTCGCTGCCTTGCGTGGGTTTAACACAGAACTGCAGGTTGTATGCCACCAAGCATCTACGGGTCCTCCTACGCGCCAATGTGGAATTTTTCAGCAACTGGGGCATCGAGCTCCTGGTCACTCAGCTTCACGACCGCAACAAGACCATTTCCATTGAGGCACTGGACATACTGGATGAATCCTGCGAAGACAAGGTGAGGGAAGAAGGAAGTTAATCTTGGAATTGTGAAATGTCCTTCGTATTGCTGCGGTGTCTGAGACCACCCAGTCTTTATGCTACGTGGTGTTGTTTTTCAGGCCAATCTCCACGCTTTGATACAGATGAAACCTGCTCTCACACACCTTGGGGATAAGGGTGTCCTGCTGCTGCTAAGGTTAGATTAACTACCTAAGCATGGCTAGTCACTGTTTAATGTCAGGGTCTTGCTGGAATAACGCCCCTCATCGTGTCTTCTGTGCCGCCACCAGGTTCTTGTCCATTCCCAAGGGGTTCTCGTATCTCAACGAGAGGGGGTACATCACCAAACAGCTGGAGAAATGGCAGAAGGTACATTTCGACCAGCAGAAGCACGCCTATGCCGATCCGGATGTTCTCAGCTTACAGAAACCTTTTTTTGTGTTGTTGTCTCTCTACAGGAATACAACCTGAAGTATGTGGACATGATCGAGGAACAACTTAACGAGGCTCTCACCACATACCGCAAGCCTGTTGACGGAGACAACTACGTACGCCGCAGCAACCAAAGGTAAGTCGCCTCTGCACCTCTGACTATTTTGGATCATCCTTTAAGGCCCAAACACGATGGAAGTAATATTTGATATGCTGCGTTTGGAAACAGTTGGTGTGTTTGAAAAGAGATGTGATTTCTGCATTCGATTTTCACATCTTAACTATTTTGCTGACTGGTTTTAAGCCATTCCTGATGCAACATTCACACTGAAATCTCTAGATAGTTGTTAGTGAGCCATAGTAAGATATAACCTCTTTGCTTTTGTTTGGTATGGCAGGTTACAGAGACCAAATGTTTACCTTCCTGTGCACTTGTATGGTCAACTAGTCCACGACAAGACTGGCTGCCATCTACTGGAAGCCCAGGTAAGTTCATCTGCATTCATGATGTAGGTGATATAAGCAGTGACATTGCATTCATGGACTTCGTCAAGGTGATTCAACTGCTCACCGATAAGGCGATGTCCATTAACAGACCTCAGATACTGAATGATCTGAATGAGCACCTGAAAAGAAGAGACAATAATCATATTAAACACATGATTGCCTTTTAAAAGAAAACATGTGGCTATCACGACTGATCAGCCACATGAGGCAATACAGGCAGCTTATTGAGTTGGTCACTTGAACCTGTTTCCACATGCATGTGGTTTCCATTTGACACATATAGATGTGTGATACATTGCTGGAAATGGAGAGATAAGAAACCAGGTGAAATTGTTGTTAGTTATTTTAACTGGTTTCACCTGGATCTGAAGATCCAGGATAAAAAATAGTGCCCATCCCCAAGCTCTAGTATTCAGAGAGAAAGTTTCAGCATTTAGTTCATTCTCTTCTCTCTACCTCCCACAGAATGTGGTTCCTGATTTAAGCTACACTGTTCGCTCTCCAACCCTGGACAAATGGGAGGGCATTAAACAACTGAAGGCATCTCTCTGGGCTTTGGTCAGTAATAGCAATTCTGACATCCATAAAAAAAAAACCTCAAAATACCTATGAAAATGTCCTTTGCTGTGCTTACCATTATTTGTTGACATTTAATATTTGGGGAAAAAATGCAATTTTTAGAATACAAAACTATTTTCACTGTTGATTGGTTTAAACTGTCTTGTTTTCCAGGGTAACATAGGCTCATCGAACTGGGGTCTGAACCTGCTACTGGAGGAGGGGGTGATCCCTGACATAGTGTCTCTGGCCCAGCACTGTGAGGTTCTTTCCATCAGAGGGTAGGACTATTAACCTGCTTTCTCATTGTCTTAACTCAGCTCTCAATACAAAAGCCCAGGGGGGATGTCAGTGTAATACTTCTTCTTTCATATCTCTGTGCAGGACTTGTCTGTACGTGCTGGGCCTCATCAGTAAGACGAGGCAGGGGTGTGACACGTTGAAGCAGCAGGGCTGGGACACTGTGAGGCATAGCCGGCGTACGCTGTGGCCTGTAGTGCCTGAGGAGGTGGAGCCACAGCCCAAGCTCCAAAACCCTCTGTCTTCTGTCTCCAGTACCCTCAGCCTCACCTCTGAGTCCACAAGCTCTAGACACAACAGCGAGAGCGACTCTATACAACCAAGTGAGCCGAAGCTCTCCAATTCTAAGAATTGCTTGATTACTTGAGTTACACATAAACTGTTGTGGTGTCTCCGACTCTAAGTGTTATTTCTAAGTATTATGTACTAATCATTCGTAGGTATGTATATCCTAGATGATGAGAGGCCGGAAGGCTGCGAATTCCCAGAGGAATCTCTGTACATGTGCCCCAAACTGATGAAGGACCGAAGCCCCTTCACCCTGCTGGCCTCTAGCCGCTTCCGCAATCGTCTTCTCCACTCGTTATCTCTCTCTGGAAAGAAGCTACGCAGCACTGGTGACCCCAAAGGCAGCAACCGAGGCCAAGGCGGAGGACCAGATGGAAAACAGGGATACAAACGCACTATGACAGAACCTACCTGCTACTCTTTCGGAGCAGCAGACGTCTTCCCTATTTACAATGTTGGGCATCTGGCTAAGAGCCCCTCGGTTAGCTTGGATACCTCCTTTGTGGGGAATAAAGCCACAGAGAATCATGGCAGTACTCCGAGCATTGGGGAGGAGGAAATTGAGGGAGAAGGTAGGGAGCCATGGTCTATTGAGGTAGAAGGGTCAGGTGTCGGGGCCGTGGAGAACCATCGAGAGCAGAGCAGCCATGAGCGTTTGGCTGGAGATGGACCTTCAGGAGGGGGAGGATCCCAGTTTAAAAGCCGTAGCCAGAGCTTTAACACGGACACCACCACAAGCGGCATCAGCTCCATGAGCTCCAGCCCTTCCAGGGAGACCCTGCCCTCCACTATCGACACCGACTGTGTCAGTCTCAACACTGTGATCAGCGCCCAGACTATTCAGAACATGCACTCACTTACACCCCAACCCTCAACGCCACTTTCAATCTCTAAGTCCAGCTCCACCTCGCTTGTACCTCCTGGCTCCTCCCACACCCTGCCCCGCCGAGCCCAGTCCCTCAAGTCGCCCTCGGTGACCACCTTGAGTAGCTTAACCGATTGCAGCCTCATGTACTCCAACTCCAGAGATGCATTGGGGTATGCCACACTGAAGTACTCCAGTTCCCATGATGCCTACGCAAGTCCTCGCGATGCTTTGGGCTATGCCACTCTGAAGAGGCTGCAGCAGCAGCGTATCCACCCTTCTCTGTCCCACAGTGAGGCCCTGGCTTCCCCAGCCAAAGATGTGCTCTTCACTGACGCCACCATGAAGACGGGCAGCCTGGACTCCAGACTCACTCCACGAAGGTAACACTCCCACTTTACAAAGTCAGTTTTATAGGTCAGTAATTGTTAACAGGTTACTTTCGAAAAATAGGTATGATTATCAGGCCATATTACATTTTCTGAGCAATTTGGCTAGCACATACTGAAAATAACCTCATAATTTATATGATATAATAATAATTTATATGACCCTGATATTTGTGATAAGTTATATTTATTCTGTGTTCCACCTTGCAGAAATTCGACTGCTGTATTATGCCCCTCGGTTTGGGGGGCCACAGGGGGGTCCAAGCTTAATGTTAAAGGGGCACTGCCCCCCCCCCCCTAGAACCACCACTATTACGACTGGGAGTCAAACCCAGAGTGTACATTACACACAGAATCAAGACCTTGCCTGCCTTCCTCACGGTGAACCTCTGTCTCCAGGTTCCTGAAGGCCTTGAGCTTTGCCTCCCTGGACAAGGAAGACCTGTTGAGCTCCATCAACCAAGCCAGGCTGCAGCGCTCCTCCTCGGTGCGGTCCATGGTGTCCACCACCAGCTATGGCACTTTGGATGACTACATAGGCCTTGCATTGCCTGTCAACATAAACAACATGTTCCAGGTAATGGATATCCTATTTTATATCCAGCTTTTTTTTCACATCATGGTGAAGACCACTACCGCCACAAGCTTTTAGTCCACAATGCTATTCGATTCTCCTTGGAGATGATTTTGGAAATGAGCTGAACTGAGTAGTATGGCACTTGAGTGTGTTGTTCTTGGATCCCTCTAGATCAAAGAAACAGCATATTTTCAGAAGAGGATGAGCCCACCCTCAGAGGACCGATCTGCCAAATTCTTCTCTGGAGACTCTGATGGTGAGAATCTTGAGAAATAGGATGTAATCAACACTTACACTCTTATATTGAACAGCTAAGCAAGTTTGGACGTTCCAGCTGCAAATAACCATCTTTTAAAATGTCTCTACTGTATGTCTGCCGTGTCCTCAGGCCCCAGCGATGGCTGTCGCCGAGCAGGGCTTCGTACTCAGCTCAGTATCACGGAGCTGATGGCGGTGAGCCGAACAGAGCAGCAGCAGATGCTGGGTTCAGAGGAGACGGGGCTCCAAGAGCACAACGATGACAACTGCCTGTACTGTGCTGGATTATCTGTGCTTGGTTTCAACTCACACAACAGCCACCCAGGTGTGCTCACATGCTATTTGAATTGGAATCAGAATATAAGAGAGCAACACACACAGGACTGCCATTCATATCTACAGTGTATTTGTTTTTAATGAGCAGTCTGCCTTGTGTAGCCATTCAATAAATGATTAAGCACCTTTTTTCCATGAATGTGGTCCGATGTAACTCCTTTTCCTCTCTGCCTCAGACTTAACGGAGGGGCCCCCGTTCTCAGAGTGGGGCAGTCCACCTCCACCAAACCATCTGGACGTCATGGTCCAAACCAAACTATCAGGGGTGTCTGGATGCAGTGATACAGTGTCCCAGGGCTCTGGGGGAAGTGCTCGCAGCACAGAGCTGGTTTTGGGTAGGTCGTTGACTTAGTCTTAATTTTCCTTTCACATTTTTAAGCTGCTGTATTAAGCAGAACAGTTGTTTCAGATTCCAAGCTCATGTTTCCATTTGCTCTTTGCACCTTGGCAGGAGTGAAGTCCATTCCAGAGGATGCTCCGGCTGGCAGGGTTCTGCTGAGGAAGGAGGTGCTTCGTCTGGTCATCAATCTCAGCTCTTCTGTGGGGACCAAAAGCCATGAGACTAGCCTGCTAACGTGAGACACGAGCTACCTCTTCCCACGCATACAAGCTCTAACCAACACATAGTTTACAGCTATACAGCAAATTCTGACTTGCCTGGGTGCCCATGTGTTTTCTTGGCAGGATCAAGGAGAAGTTCCCCTATGCATTTGATGACATCTGTCTTTATTCTGAGGTGTCCTACCTGCTTGCTCACTGCATGTTTCGCCTGCCCTCACGCCGCTTCATTCAGGAGCTCTTCCAAGATGTGCCATTTATACCGGTATGGATGAATGTTTACTATGTTTCTTTAAGATTTCTGGAGTTTGTGACCTTAACCCCATGAAGAAGAAATCTGAGCTCAGTTCACAACATGAAAAGGAAAAGTGGGTTTGAGTTATCTGAGTTGAACAGTGGGAAAACATCATACTGATGACAGCGCTAGCCAGATGCTCAAGAGCAGCGACTGATTACGCAATATTTGAGCAGTTGGCAATACAAATTTTAAGTAGTAGTGAGATGAATGTAGTCAAACAGATTAATAACCATGCCTGTTCAATTTAATGGTATCAATTTGCTTTTTTATTTGTAATCGCTAGCTAATTAGCTAACTATGCTAATTTGTGTAAATTAACACAAGTTACCTTGGACAGGAGCCCTCAGCAATGAGCTCACTGAGAAAAGTGCAGGATGTGTATCATACATGTCAGTGCACTTACAGGAAGACTGGAGAAAGGTGATTTAGATTAGATTAGATTTAATAGATTCAATAGGGATCATTGTTCTGAAATGTTTAGCACGTATCATCTTAGGATAAATACTTAACAACTTCATGGGGTTTGAGCCACATTTTACAGATGAGAGTACTACCTCTAAGACATGGCTTTCTCTAAGTTTGTCTTATTTGGTGCTGAATCCTGTCAGAATCTACTGTTCCCCTTAAGGAAGTATATACACAAAGACATGACATGTATGACATGTTGCATCCAGCGATCAACTTCCTGTTTCTCCCTCAGATGTATGAAGAGGCAGAGAGCATCCTATCCATGTCACCAAAGAATGCCTCAGCTGACCCCCACCCTGACCCTTGAGTCACTGTCACCCTTACCAAACCTTGTGTCTGGCCTTCCAGCCTATCCATCCACACTGTTGACCTCTTCCCCTTACCCTCCATGCAGCCCAACACCTACTCCACATCCTCTTTAGCTGCTCTGTCAGCTCTCTTTAGTCACAACTTGACACATCTGGCAGGACAGAAGAGACATTTTCCCAAGCAACTTTCAGATGAGTTTGAACAAACATTTTCTTCTCACTACTTCAAACAAAATGAGACTTGATCTATTCTGAACAGCAACTAACTGAAGTTGGGGTTTTTTCCAAACGGTCAACACATCTCCTGTTGGGTGGTACTCAGTTTGAGTGAATGCATCTCACCATTGTTATGAAAAATAAGCATGTCTTTTTAGCTCAGCTTTTCCCAAAGTGGATCCTTTGACTTTAAAATAACACTAAAGAGGATGTGCCAATGCAGCTCCTGTGCTTTTTAATAGCTAAACTTCTATTCATTATGAGAGGACGCTTCTATTGTGGACATTGCACATGAACAAAGAACAGTGAAGCAAATTCAGTGAAGCCAGACAATCATCAGCAATTGATGCAGTTTGCTGGTGGTTAAGTTGATACAAATGCACTTTTCCCCTTGTCTGATTTTATCGTTGTCATTTTTAGCAATCATGAGAACTTGAGAACTTTTCGGGAATCATTTGAGCACTGGTGTTGCCCGTTTGTGGTTTATCTTGGGGTCATCAACCACATCAAATCAAATCACATTTATTTGTATAGCCCTTAATCACCGTACAGTCTCAAAGGGCTTCACAGCGCCCAACGTGTGAAAACAATAAATGGTTAGTACACGACATCCCCCAGCTTGGGACCCACTTGGGACCCATATTGCAGCCCGTGTTTAACCCATATGGGCCCCACGTTTCAATGTTGGCTATTTGGTGACTCCATTACCCGTAACATTAGGCTTGAGTCACTGGCCGAGGTTTTCTGTTAACCCGGGGCCAGAGCTAGAGCTATTGCTCTTCTGGCAGTACTGACCGCCTCACTGTGGGCTTCATCAATATAAGATCATTATCAACAAAAGCACTGCTGATCAATGATGTGATTATTGAACATAATCTAGACATGATGGGTCTCTGTGAAACCTGGCTAAAGCCAAACAATTTTAATTGTTGCCTCATTGCCTAATCGATGCCTCTCCCCCAAACTTACTTACAAACTAGTTCTCAGGTTGCCCGAGAGATGAAAAAATGTGGGGGTGTTGCCTTGATATTTTACCCTATCCTTAATCTTAATCCAACACTAACAACAAATTGATATCCTTCAAAGTCCTTATTCTGCGCCTCACAGATACAAATCTCCCATCATTTTATTTAGCAGTACTTTACCGCCCACCTGGGCCCTATTTGCTCTTCTGCAATTTCATCTCGGACTTAGTGACCCGAGCTGATAATATTCTCATTATCGGTGATTTAACATTCACCTGAATAATTCCACCGATCCTCTCAGTAAGGCCTTCCTACATCTTATTGATACTTGCGGCTTCAATCAATTTGTTAATGAACCAACCCACCATGGCAGCAACACCCTTGACCTGGTTCTGGCCCGTGGCATTCCTGTTCCTGCTTTAGTGGTCTCCTCTTATGTGCCCGCCCTATCTGATCACACTCTCATTAAATTTGAGATCGCATTGATCTGCCCACGCCAAAAGTTTAACGATACACATACCAGCCATCATACTGATTTTACCATGGCCTTGTTACTATCTGAAAAACTGCCCAGTTTTCTCGCACCACTCTCTGGTCATGTTGACTCACTTGACAATTTCACCAACAAACTAAACTCTAGCCTTACCAACACACTCGATTCAATCACCCCGTTAGTCACAAGAAAACACCATGCTAAAATTTGCACTGTGGTTTAGTAACGACACTCGGAGCGTAAATGGCGATTGACGAAACTCGAAGTCTTCCGCCTTACCTTGATAACCTGCTATATTATAAACACGCACTCTCGTCAGCCCAAACTGCACACTTCTCTAGGTTAATCAGTGCAAATAAAAACAACCTGAAGTTTCTATTTGACACAGTCGCTAAGCTAACACGGAATCCAGCTAATTATAGATGAGATCACCAGTTTACTCTCCACTGGTGGTGCCGTCTCACCCCTGAAAAGTTCACTTGATGTTTCCCGGGCTGAATGTCTTTTCTCACAGTTTGATTTAGTTTCCTTAGATACTCTCACCAACTTTGTTCTGTCGTCTAAACCCACGACCTGCATGCTTGACCTTGGCCTGGTAAACTACTTAAAGAACTTTTCCCTATCCTCTATATTCTCTATATGATCAATCGGTCGCTCTCCACTGGCACTGTGCCCTCCGCCTTTAAAACGGCCGTGATCAAGCCATTATTGAAAAAACCAAACCTTGATCGTGAAGTACTTCAGAACTATAGGCCAATCTCAAATCTGCCGTTCCTCTCCAAAATACTTGAACGAACTGTAGCCAGCCAACTTACGGATCTTTTGTCTAAAAACAGCCTATTTGATCCCTTTCAATCTGGCTTTAGATCTTTCCACGCCACCAAAACTGCACTCAGAGAGAGTGGTCAATGATCTGTTAACTATTGACTCCAACTCAACCTCAGCACTATTGCTACTTGACCTGAGTGCAGCCTTTGACACAATTGATCATACGATACTCTTGAATCATCTTGAAAATTATATTGGTATCCAGGGATCAGCACTTTCTTGGTTTAGGTCCTATCTACTCGATAGATCACAGCGTGATCACACGTCTTTTACAACAATGTGAGTGTTACAATATGGACTTTGGTGTGCCACAGGGCTCCGTCCTAGGACCACTACTATTCTCTATATGTTACCACTCGGTGACGTCATTCGCAAATTTGGCATTAACCTCCATTGCTATGCCGATGACACTCAAATTCACATAACTGTCAAACTTACCGATAACACCCACTTTCAAAAACTAGAGGCCTGCCTATCAGAGGTCAAATGTTGGATGTCGCTAAACTTCCTACTTCTTAATGGCAATAAAACTGAGACACTGATTGTAGGACCAGCTAGACACAGACATTTGTTTGAGAATAGTACGCAAAATTTTGATAGTTGTGTAATCTCCCAGAGCCCATATGTTAAAAACCTTGGGGTAAAATTCGACCCTATCCTCTCACTCAAGTTGCATATTAAGGAGACCACTAATACAGTGTTTTATCATCTTTGCAATATTGCCAAGATTTGACCCATGCTAGGCAGACACAGAAATTTTAGTGGGCGCACTAAAAAATGACAACTGGTTCAGAATACTGCTGCCAGAATCCTGACCAAAACTAGGAAATTCGGGGTGCCCGTCTCGTCTAAGGTAATCGGCCTGTCCGCTTCTAACTGACGGACACGTCTCTCTAATAGAGACAACTTCTCTTCGATGAGCACTCAAGTGGAACAAGAAGCCATGCTTATCCTTGCTGGTATCATTGGGAGACTAAATCGGGTTCAATAGAACTACTAGCTACTCATTTAATAAGGCAGCGATTATTGCATTCATTTGAGTTTGGATCTTAACTTGCCATATACATACACCTTTTGAATGGATAGGGTTGAAAACACAGAAGAATTTTTCTTTGATTTGTAATTATATAAGGTACTATTTATTATTTATTCATGATAGTATAATAATGCTGAACATGTTGTGCACCTCTTGATGTTTGCATATTTTGTTGCTACAATGTAATTTTAAAATACAATTTAAAATGCTTTACATTCCATTATCACATTGATAATACAATTCTAGAAAAGCATAATTTGACTATAAGAAAAATGTAATGTGAAGAAGTGTACATCCACCTTGTTAAAGGGTAATTCCGGGATTTTTCAACCTGGCCTCTATGTCCACAAAATCGCTTTTTATACCTTTAAGTAGATCCCAAAAGTTTCTGAGTTTCTCCGGTCCATCGGCTCAACCGGCAGTCACGTAACAGCGGCTCTATGGCGGCAACGTAATCCGTAAAGGCATACACGGCCGGTCAAAGTACGTCCACTAAAAGTGCTTGTTTTTGTCACAGACGGGCTCAGATTATTATTCGTGTTATTATCCAAATGTCTGACAACATTATGGAAAGGGTCGCTACAGAAACAGCTCGGAAAACGAGAAATTGTTCTAATTCTGCTCTTTTGCCATCAAGGTCCACAAGGTCCACCAATATATCAGGTCCACTCAACACATCTCAGTGGGATCATATAGTTTGGGATGGAATCTCATAGCATGGAATGGGTGGTTTACCTAAGGGTGGTATTCAGGTCCAAATCTTGAAGTTTTCCAGAAAAAGATGAATTATCAACCTCCCATTATTATATGTGTAAATAAATAGCAACACTTTCAGTTTCTGCAGTCCAAAGTCCAAGACTTTATTCCATAATATAGAAATGGGTGGGTGATCATTTATTTTAACTCAAGGAGTGCACACAATTCAAGATTATGGGCATACGATCTGATAGTTGATAATTTAGAGACAGTAATCAGGTCAGTGGCCACATCTTAGACATGGATCTTCTCCTGTGTTTGGGGCTTTACCTACTGACCTCAGAAATGCCTGGAGAATGCAATACATTGCAGTACGGGAGGTTCTACTTCCTCAGTTGGTCTAAAGACAGTGTTTGTTTGCATTCTCTTGGTCAAAACATCTCAATAGCATACCATTAAGTTGTTGCAATATGCTTGATTACTGTCACAGATTCTGATGTAAAGGTTGTTATGGGCTGAGAAATGGACTGAACAATGATGATGTTTCCTTTCGTTTATTTAGGCAGCTGGGATTATTTTTCCTTATTTTATATTACTTTAACCTAAAGAGAGACATGGAGTTGAGATCAACTTTACTTTACCACCATGTACAGAAAATATCCCTGTGTAATTGAAAATGCCATTTGGTAAAGCACTTTATGGGCAAAGACTTGTGAAGGCACAGTCCATCATGGTGGAAAACATAAACAAAGGGCATTGTGGGTTCCCCGTGATAACTCTTCCTTAAAATATAATCTTCCTTTTGCACTTTTGTATACTCAGTGGCCTCAGCTTACTCTTCCATTTTGCTGCACAAAGCGTTACGATACATGACATTGCACATTTGGACATTTCTTCTGTTAATCTTATGACTGACCTACCTAAGGAATATGTTGGGATAATTTAATTTTGGGAAGACAGATTCAGCAACCTGTTGCTAAAACTGACACGTTTAGGAGGTGGGAAATTTAACTTAACTATTTAACTTTTGTGTACATTTTGAGTGTCTTATGAACATGAGCACCTTTGTATTCATTGTGTTGTAAGTGGACTTCTATTTAGCTTCTCTAAAAGCACTGTATGGATCTCAGAACTCCTGTGTCTTGTATTGTTAAGGATTTGAGGCAAGAGTGTTGAAGTGTTGTTTATATTTTTCCTTGAGAGAGCATTTTCAAGAAGTTGTACCTAAATGTACCTACATTTTTGCCTATGGAGGACTGAATTGACCATAATTAGAAATAAATTAATAAATCATGAATAAATAAATGTTATAAAAAAACATGTACATCTGTAATATATGAATACATAACTGAGCATAATTGAATAAATACAAACGTAAGACAATGCATTAAAAGAAAATATCATTATAGTAATTTATTTCCTTATTTATTTCAATATTTTCCCTCCTATGATATTGAGTCTGAAAACCAAAATATGTGGTTGGGGTTTAACAAACTATTGGTTTACTATTGTTGTGGTGCATTGCTCAATTGAATTTAGGTTGACCACTGATGACACTGAAACATCGTATTAGCATATTATGGACAGGAAACAATTTAAAGAAATAAGAAAATAAATACATTTTAAAAATCTCTTATTTTATGTACTTATTTATTTTTGTATTGATTCATGTATTGATTTCTTATTCTGGCTGCTTATGTCCTCCATACTAATCTGTGTTTTTGCCTATACAATATACTGTGTGCTCTGGCAGTATGGGCCATGACAAACAGTCTTATTAAAGGGATGCGTTGATCATGAAACAGTCAACATCTTGTGGTTTTTTATGTTTGTTTGTTTTAGCTTTATTCATTCCTGAAGAAATGCCCTGGTTTGTCCTACAAGTTAAATCAAGTTTATCATCACACACTGAGATACTGGATTTGGTCTAGTTGTGGGCTGTTTTCATTTCCACTGAAACTCAATATCAAAACATTAGTGGAAGTAGGAGTTACACTGCACTGTGACTCATGATTACCAGAAAACCATTTCTCCATTTCCTGCCAAGCTTAACTCCTCATGGATTTCACAACCATTACTAACCTCAAGCAGCAAATGCATGTTTGAAGCACGCTATTACACCAGCGTTCTTCTGACTATCGGCCATTTATGAAGGGATTTGTGACTTCGGAGGTTTTTGATCCAAAATGTATGGTCTGCAACTTAACCCCGTTCCTTTATGATCCAGTTAAATGGCCTTGTTGTGTAAGTAACTTTATTTTTATTCTTCTTTACTATACATTACTTATAACTCTACTGTCTAATAGGCTACTTGCTTGTATTGATCACTATAGTGTACTGAACAGATGATTGACATTTCTTTCCCACAGACGGCCCCATCCCAGAAAAGCACTGTGCATCTCTAGCTTAAATCTATTTATGCTTTTGATCCTGTTTTTATTACGAGGAATGTGCTGACACCAGGACACTCTTTTGGCACATTTTCCACAAGAGAATAATCAAAGTATTTCACCGAAGGAGCATCATGTTCATTTGGATTCTATTGGCCTCACTGTTCTGCATGGGCACACAAGAGAGAAATGACCCAGAGAGTGGTGAGTATCTCATTTGACCCCTTTACCTTAGAGGGCCAGTACTGACTTGCAGTAACTTGATTCAAGATTCAAGAATCTTGAACTTGGATTCAAGAACTTGGAATAGTGGTAAAGAATATCAGTGATGTGTGAATCTGCTGCATCTGCATCTGTAATCTGTAATCTGTAAAGTAAATATAAAAGTCAGAGGACCCGTAGACACTGACTGTTGCTTGAGGAAAGATTGTTGCCAGTTGCACATAATTACACATATTTAATTTGTTGTTTGGTGTTTTTTTTTTGGTTCAGGTATAGTATTCATGGTTATTATTAATTCTGTTTATTTGTTATTTGGAATATCACAAGTTGTGTTCACATGCTTAATTATATAGGTTAAACCTTTTAATGACAGGGGCCAAATGTATAAACCATGCATACGCACGAAATGTGTACTTAGGCCACTTTCCACGGGCGGCGAGAATGTGCTTACCAGTACGCATCCTTCACACCATGCCTACCATACGCAGTCTTTTAGTGTGATTAGTGTGATGTTGCGAGTTGGCAAAAAAAGGATAATAAAAGTGAGAATTTTTGGGGACATTTTATTTAGCTTTTTTTCTTTCACTACATTGTGTTAGTCTATAGTCTATAGTCTAATCTATAGTTTAAAAAAAAACCTCACTATTATTAGGCTACATAGTGATGCGTGAGTGGTTAACAACCTTTTTTTGACAAGCCTTCATTTCGTTCTATGATCTTTATATAAATAAACAATTAAATACATGATCTTTATATAAATACAGATTATTATTCTGTATTATTGGGGAATAAGAATAACCTATACTATATAAAGGCTGTTGCCGTGCGTAATGGCTGCGCCAAATGATAAAATGGCTGCTTGGGCGTTGATGGAAGATATTGCTATTGCACAATTTAGGCGAGAATGAGTCTTCAGAGACCGTACTGATTTTCTGGCCCATGATGATGACTGGCTAATGCGCCGCTTTGGATTTCCAAGAGCTGTTCTCTTGGGATTGTGTGCTGAACTGGGCCTGTGTTGGAACAGCACTCTCGGAGAACCCCTGCCATCCCCGTCCATCTACAGTGTAGCGTGTTGAGCTTCGTTATGAACGATGAGACTATTTAGTCAATTCTAACAATTGACAACTATTGAAGTTATTCTTCGTAATTAATATCTTATCAATTAACACTCTTGGGGCACCACCAGTTTACACTGGAATAGTCTCTTTATAAGGATATCAGTCTAATAATCAAAAGAAGTGAGCTCTAGATTACAGTGATTTTCTACCTTCATGTCCAGGATATATCAATGACACACAAAAACCAGTTCTTTATAAATGCAAAGATTTTATTAATTATGTAAATAAAACACCAATAAAATGAATAAATGTATACTAAACTAAAACAGATAATGGCAGTAAAACTGACAAAGTAGGAAGTTAAACAGTGGCAGAGGATATATCAAATAAGAGTGGCAAATGATATTGGGGTCAAGGATGGCAAGGAAATTGGCACCGACAAAAGGACCTGAGCTGTAATACGTCTAATTGCGACCATGTGGCAACAGCGAAAGATGGCTTGGAGGACAGCTGACAGTTTCCGGGAGACTTGGGACAGAAGGACAGAGAATAGTGGAGAGAGAGAGAGAGAGTATTCTAACCTCACTTTCACAGTTCAACACTGCCTTGGCATCACCCGTGCATCAACAAGAAAGTTGGTTACCGTCTGGTTTGCAGGGTGTCAGCGGCGTCCTCGTCTCCGTGGTAACCGTTGCGCAGTCGCAGTAGCCAGGTAAACACACGCACGTGTTGGGCTGGGCCGGTCAATGTCCGGAGGGCCGATGTGGAGTGCGGTCCAGGACCGTGGTTCGTCAGGGTAGTCGTGCCAACAGTTCACCTCAGTGAAGGTAGAGGGAAGGGTCGATGTGTTGGCACACGTCGTTCAGGTAGCAGAGTAGCGGAGCGGCTGGCTTCTGACGTGGTTACGTAGTCTTCTGGATCAGGTTGAGTGAATTCGAGCGGGCACCTTGTCGATATTCACCGTAGAGCTGATCTGGTAGTTGAGCTTGGAGAAGAGCTTGGAGCCAGGTTCAAACTTAGTTTCAGGACGGGCTGCGGGACGGGCTGCAGGACGGTGGAGTTCTGTTTCTTGATGTTTCTTGATGTCCTTCCGCCTGAGTTTTTGCCCGTCCGCCCGTTGCAGGAGTTGTCCTGCTTTCTTCGTTGGTGAGATTTCGAGAGAGAGGTGAGAGAGAGAGCCAAGGGCTCAGCGGGCTTTATAGCAAGTCGGGAACGTAGGTGTTTCCCTCATTTGCATGCATTCAGATTTATGGCCTGATGCTCAGTGATTAACATTCGCCAAAACTGCATTTCCACCTAGGTTTGGAAACATTGTTTTTCTTGATCCTTTTGGGATGCAAGTGACATATTTAATCACCTTACCACAAATGTGTCAGTATGATACCAAACATTACCGTCTTACCACAAAACCCTGATGAGTAAAACAAACATCTTAATAACACATGCTGTGTGCTTTGAATAGGCAAGATAATACATTGGGACATAGGGTATATCATCTGCCACAGGATGTGTTATTCAAATCTAATAAAACATATAAGGAAAGTTCATTTTTGCTACACATCCCAGAGTTTCTTTGTTCTCTTAGTGTGTCCCCCACTTTGGGATGCAGGTTAAGTCCACTTCCCCGGCCCTTATCTTCCAAATGGCACCAGAGCGGCTACACGGCCCTGCCAAGTGTTACTTTTGGCGGTTTCATGGGGAGAGCCACCCTTTGTTGAGAGAGGGGGGTTCCTTGGGACCCTAGGAGCCCGGCGGGGGTCCTGACCTGATCAAAAGGCCTTGGGGGAAGGAATGTGTTAGTCTTTGAGGTGTCGCTAGGTATCCTGTCTGGTCCAGAGAGGAAGAGTGAGGAAGATGATGTCTCCTGCACACACTACAACAGGTATTGACAACAATCGGGTTTTTAGCGACGGGCACATTTCAGTGGAGCTTGGGGACAGATCAGGGATATCCCAGTCTGCCCTGAGTCGGGTCATGCCCATGGCGTGGGGTGGCATCATTTCTTTGAGTAATAGATACATCAGGTTCCCACACAGCAGCTGAACAGGCCAACATCAAAATGCAATTTGCAGCGATGTCCAGTTTCCTAAATGTAATATATGTATATAATATTGTTTTGTATAATATTTTATACCCTCAGGTGACAATGGGTATGCCTTGGCTACCTATGCCATACAAACCCCCAGAGCGCACAACAGACGCGCCGTAATGCGGTGCACAGCTGTGCGCTCTGTGGTAGAGCGTTGCATTGGGCTTTTAAAAGGGAGATGGTTTCGGTTACTTTCCATTACATTTCATTCAACTTGCCATTACATACTTACCATTCAACTTGTTTCGTTTTGTTGGTAATGCCACAGCTAGGCTTCCAAATAATAGGCTACGCGTTTTCTTTGATCAACCATTATTTCAAGTTCACAGTCGGTAAAATTGCATTTCTTCTTCTATTGCTTCTTATTGCTTGCTTCTTCCGCCGTTTCTCCTCCAAACTAAATTAATGCTGGTCCTTTACATGCACACCAGGCAATTGGGGGTGTGTTGGAAGCCATTTATAGTACATTGTGGGCATGGTTACAATTTAGTGCACGTGCGCACAATTTCAGGATGATTGAGATGTATGAGGAAAAAACACGTGGGAACAGACGTACATGGGGTTTTATACATATACACAGAGTTTTATATGGCCCTAGGTCCGCGGATGAGCTGCCCAGTCGGGGTTGGAGCAGGATGCTCCTGGAAGCCTGGCGGACTGGCAGCTTTGGTGCTCATCTCCCGGGACATAGGGCCAGGCCAGTAGAGACGGAGCTGAAAAGCGGCTGTCAAGACCGCAGATCGATCCCCTTGATCTGCCGTCGGACTCAGACTCTGGCTCGCTCATAAGCTCTCTCGCTCACACATGCATGCACATAGAATTCATAGAAAGAGTATCAATTCATGATGGGGGGCCCGGAATGTTTTCTAAAGTGAAAAGGGGGCCTGACATAAAACGTTTGAGAACCACTGGTATATAATATGCTGTGGACATTTTCCTGACAGGGGTCGTACAGTGTGGCCCTCGGAACATGACGGAGCAGCACAGTTTGTCTGAGCAGAAGATCTTCGTGACATGGGAGGACGATCCTTCCTGCTCCGCCATCCAGGACCTGCTGATCTATGAGGTGCAGGTCCTAAGAGCAGGCAACCCAGTGCATGATGTAAGATTTTCACCTGCCACAGCAAGGTCACGACATCGTAATGACATCGTATTAGTGGTAACTCGGTTCTGAATATTTTCAGGATTCAGTGGTTGTGACAGCGGAGCAGATAGGATCCATTCACTCCTGGAGTTGGACCTCCCCTTTGGCGTTCCAGTGTGCTTCCCATTCATTCAGACTCAGCTCCCGCTACAAAAACCACACCAGTCCATGGAGCCAAGTGCAGACTATTCCCGGTGAATATTCTCTTTGATGAATACGATCAAAAACATTAAAGCTAACATGCATTTGATATCCACGTTGCTTTCTCAGACATTTGATCTCATTGTACCCTGCAGGAGTGAACTCCTCAACAGAGCCTCAGGTTTTCCCGAGGGACAGGCAGGTTCAGGTCGGCACCAATCTCACCTTCTGCTGCATTCTGGATGAAGGGGGGCATTTTGACCAGATGCAGGTTCATGGGTATAACAGCAATGACATGAAAGCTACCAAGATCAGCAATCAGACGTATGCCTTAACTGTTCACCTGAACATCCCGTCTGGCTCCAGTTGCACTGATGTGACATGTAACAGAGGCTACCACGGTGCCTGTGTTTATGTTGGCTGTAAGTAGTACTCACTAGTTTACAGTCTGTGTAAGTTGTGTTGAATGTCGAGTCTGAGGTGCTGCACTTTATTTGCTGACCATACTCGCCTTGCCTCAGACCCTCCTGCTGACTGGGGTCTTCAGTGTGAAACCCGGGATCTGCAATCAGTTGAATGTCATTGGAACTTAGGAAGGAAGATGCACCCGATCAAGAGTCCAACAGTTTACCGGCTGCTTGGCAGGTATTATCAATGAACCCACGGCATTTGGACCATCAGTTGGGGGTTAAAACAACTGAAATTGATATTCTCTTCCCATTTGTTTTCCAGTGAGTGTCCAGGTAAGTCGGTATGTGACCAATCATCCAAAAAGTGCAGTTGCAATCAAAAGGTGCCGGTGGATGTTGGTGAGAGGAACTGGACGCTGACGGCCAAAAACGTGCTCGGCACTTTGGTGCTCACAGAAAGAGCAGACCTGACTAAAAGAGGTAGCATATACAATATAGAAAAGTTACAAATACTAACATATTGAATGTCTATTGTCTATCCGCTATTGTTAAATGCATTTGAACACTGTGTGACTCTCGTTTCAGTACGCATGCTCGCTCCAGAGAACGTGATAGCTTCAAGTGTGAATGCCAGGAATGCCAGTCTGGAGTGGCGGTGGACGGAAGGAAAGTACAACCAGTTAGATCTACTATGTCAAATCCAGCTGAGCCACGGTGGACAAACAGACACAGTGAGTTGAAAATGAACTGAGGCCTGTTTTAAAGTCAAGTCATTTTCTGAGCTGTGTTCAGAGGTTCTTATTTTGTCTCCAGAGGAATTGCTCTGGGATCGGCCTTCGTTTTACAGTGTTGCATGGACTGATCCCCAGTCAGATGTACACAGTGCAGGTACAATGTGGAGCAAAGCAACATTTCTGGACATGGGGTGACTGGAGCACGACTACCTTCCACACCAAGAACGATAGTGAGTATGAAACAAAGAAAACCTTTAACCCAGTGTGACACATTGCAACCAACTCATTCATTTTCATCAAATGTTTATTTGCCCTGCAGTTCCAGATGCATTAGATGTTTGGATGTTGATGGAGCAGAACCAAACTGTTCTAACATGGAAAGTAAGTTGGATGAGTTTCTGCTCTTCTGTGACTAAATGAGGAAAACTAGAATGAACTGATGACGTTGCTCCTCTGTAGCCACTACTGGCGAATCAGAGCCATGGAGACATCCTGGACTATGAGGTGATCTGGGGAAAGACGGCAGAGAACGAGAGGCGAAATAGAACCACAATACGTCCACCCAAGAACAGTGTTGCTCTCCGTCTCGATGCCGGTGAAGAGCATGTTGTCACCGTTACAGCTAGGAACTTGAACGGCAGCTCCTCCCCGTCAGCCATCACCATCCCAAGGCTCTATCCAGGTAGTTACAATTCAGACCACTATGTAATTTATTATTTAATCAACCTCTATCGGCAACCAAGGAATTGCAACACTGACAGGTCTTTGAGTCATTGGTATTGATCAGCATCCCTATAAACCCCCTGTGGATATAGTAGGGCCATTTTGTGCGACGGGACAGTAAAAAACTTACTTAATGCGCCTTTAAAGACTTTTAGTTTATTAGATTATAATTATCACTATCTAAAACACTTTAATTCTGTCTCAAACCTGATCAACAACTAATCATGAGATTCTTTGTTTTCAGACAGAGTGACCCCCTCCAAGATCACCGGCACCGACGGTGGTTTCCACGTGTCCTGGTCTGCCGACCCTGCAGCCAGCTGTGGCTACGTCGTGGCCTGGTGTCCCACCTTCAGTAAATGCATCGTGGAGTGGTTGAAAGTGCCCTCGGGGGTAACTAATGCCCGAATATTATCAGGTGAGCTCTATTTTAGTCCTTGTCACACATGTAACAGTCGTTGCAACGTAACCAAACGTGCATTTTTGTTGCTCCACCCCAGAAACCTTCAGACCTGGTGTGAGATACTCCTTGTCCATATACGCCCGCAGTCAAGGAGCCCCGAAGCTACTAGAGAGAAGAGAGGGCTACGTCAGAGAGATGAGTAAGGATCTCATGACCCTCCTGTCTCATGCTGTATACTACTTTTTCCAATGGTGCTTCACCCATTTTATTTTCTTGCTTTGCCAGAACTTCAAGATGAACAGATTCAAGGGTTGGAAGGGGAACAACTGGGTTCAGATGTTCAGGTATCCTGGACCGGTGTCTCCCCCCAAAGCCAGACTGCTTTCATTCAAGGCTACATCATGTATTACAATGACAGCTTCCATTCCATTCATGTCAGCACAGGTACGAGGATGTTCATGTATTTCCAGATGATTACGATAGCTTGTCAAGAATGTTTTAACACAGAAGTCCTGAACAGTCATGCTTGTGAACCCTACAGAGCTTGGTCATTATTTCATATCTCCTAAAGGATATCTATATCATCTCGTAAAATCCTCATGCAAACCTCAAATCTTAATGAAGTTATCCCAAATAAAGAACATGCACACATAAATATAAAAACTCCTCCCCCAAGATCTGATCTTTGATTGGTTAACTTATTTCTGCACATGCACTAATTCTTTTGGTAAATAGAGATTGATTAAATAATGATTACATGGTAAAAACGTATGTAGTGGTTCACAAAGGGTGCAGATTGAATTAGACAGATTACTGTTTAACCTTCTTCAACCCAGGTGAGTTTTTCTTCAGACTTGAACCTTGCCTGCAGGTTAATAGAGTTTTTTTAATTGGACAAATCTACCAAAGGAGAGAGTTTACCAGACTCCTTCAACACAACACACTGTTCTTTCTCTGTCTTTTGGTGTAGATGACCCCAACGCCACAAGCCTGTTAGCAAGAAACCTCCATGCCAGCTCGTACACGTTCAAACTGAAGGCACTGACATCAATAGGAGAATGTGGCGATACGTCCTTCACACTGACTATGGATTCACGTATGTACTCTACTGCTTCCCTTTCAGACTAATGCACTGGTATTGAGAGTTACCACAATGTGCTGTGATGGCTGCTCATCCTATCACTGCAGTCTGGACTACAGGAGCAGCTATCAGGAACAGCACTCTTACACACTGTCTGACCTCACACTGACAACAGGACAACATTCATCAAGGTCACGCACAAACAGCACCAGATGCACACACAAGGTCTGATGAAACATTTAACTCCATTAGCAAAAGCAACACATTTTCATACCGATTGGTGCCAAACTGCACTGTGGGTAACTCCGCCCACTCTGCCTGTCGTGTTATGATATGATAGTATTTAGTTTCCATGGTGATGGTTTGGTTTCCTCTCCTTGCTCATCAGAACTGTCTGTCTTAATTCAACAGCTGATAATTTGATCATGGTCATCGTTTCCCTAGTCAGCGTTTTCAGTCTCCTTTCCCTCGTTACTATTCTTTGCTACAGACACTGGAGATGGTAAGCAAATCTTTGCATTCATTCTATGTGTAATTTATTGTAAAATATTTATTCAGTATTATTTTTTCCCCTTCATGAAGAAGAGATTTATTTTCATGCCATTTTACATCCAACAGTGTCAAACAGAAGGTCTATCCTCCAATCCCAAAGCCAGTTTTGACAGATAACTGGTTGACACCCCTGGTAGGTTCTCACAACCATGTGATGATATCCAGTTATTTTATGATCCGGTGTCCTTACTCATAATGGTCACTGCAGTTTTACCAGCTTGTTTGAATCAAATGCAAGTTTTGTACATCCAGCAGCCACCTCTCTTTCTTTTGTATGGATGTGAGTTCAGTTTTCTGTTTTCCAGGGGCATCACGGTCGTTGTCTGCTCCCGATCGATCCATGCGAAATTGAAATTGTGCACATTCCAGAGCTGTATCGTAAACTCACACCAGTAAACTTAAACCAGGAAGAAGAAGAGCCCTTACTGGCCCCACAAACTCAGACTCCCAAGGGTTACTGCAACCAACCACTGAGGAACACCATCCCAGCACCCCTCACTTCAACACCTGAAACCTTCTCATCTCTGCCAGGGTTACCATCCGTCCCATTCAGAGCCATATTTGAAAACCTTGCGTACAACCTGATGATGCAGACTGAAGAAAATAGTATTTGGTCTAGCACAGACTCAGTATCTCGCCTGAGTCCTGAGCTTCAGCAAGGGACGTCCTCAGAGAGAAACTCTAGCAGTTACCAGTGTCACAGTCCAATGGAAACCTTCAATCCACCTCTGATGGAAGACGACCCAGAAGGCCGTCTCGTCTGTGACTTCACTTACATCTAACATGATTCATCGTCCAAATAGTTTCTACAGGCATGTATTGTACCATACAATATAATAACATGCAGCAAAAAAGAAAAAAGTTAATTTAATGTAAAGTGTGTGTGTGTGTGTGTGTGTGTGTGTGTGTGTGTTTATAAAATGTAATATTTTAGCCTTATTATTTGATCTAATGAACTGTTCTGTCTTTCTGCTTTAACGTTATTTGACACATTTATGTGGAACTGCTGCATTTGACATTTAATGCTTGAATTGAAACAATGTATTTATCAAAATAAAGTTTCAGCCATGCAACCTCATAAATAAAAGTTGAGCTCCAACTGGGCTGATAATTTGATAAAGCACGGCTATGTAGAAGATTTGTGAACCCCTTGTGCAATTATAGAAACCCAAAACTGTCCACCACCATAATAACCTCCCAGACCGTCAGGCCATCAGTGTGAGAGCTGAAGCTGGGTTGAGAGTGGCTGTTCAACTAAACATTCAAGCAAATCTACCAAAGAGCGACTCAGGAATAAGAAGTTTAGTGTTTTGGATCGGCCAAGTCAAAGTCCTGACCTGAATCCAACTGAGATGCTGTCAGGACCTGAAGCGTCTGTTCATGTGAAACCTCAAACCTCACTGCGTTGGTCGAGTTCAGTAAGGAGGAGTGGGAGAAAGTCCCTCCAGGAAGATGAAGAGACTGATCAGGGGTCAGTGGCTCTAGGAGTCATCGCTGCTAAAGGAAGTGATGAAGTGCCACATGTTCTTTATTTGGGATATCTTTATTAAGACTTGAGGTTTAGATGAAGATTTTCTTTTTTTGCTCATTTCATTTTCTGAGCAGAACATCAATATTGGAAAGAATTATATTTGGCTTTAAAAATCACCCATCATGTCATTCATCCCAGTTTTGATATATTTCAATCATGTGCACTATTAAACAGAGTTCGCCCATGGAGCGAATGTCAGAATGTTTTGCTCCCATGCAGCTCTGCACTGTCAAGAGTCTGACCCTCAGCCAGACCTTGTTGCATAGTTCCCACTTTCAACACCATCCCATCAGCCAGCCTGTATCCAGCTCCTATCCTCCCCTGTCGGGCCAGATTACACGATGGAAACAAGCTGGGGTTCTGTTCATTGCATTTCAATTTTTTTGCAACATTGCCGAGGTTGGACAATAAGTAAGGTACTGAAATAGAGTCTTGTAAGTAAAGCAAGATCAAAGTTTATATATACAGAAGGAATATATTCTTTTATTTCCACATAGAAAACTGATCGCCCCACCTGTGGTCTTCTTCCATAAAACTGGTCCATCTATGAATGTCAGTTTTCATTAAAGAAACCGGTCCTACTGATGTAAAGAAGATGCTTTCTATTCTATAATATTACAGTGGGAGCAGAAAATGTGTTTACTGTTTCAAAGTGTGTTTGTTTCCTTTCTTCAGCAACAAGCAGGGAGATGGGAGGAAGGAACAGGTATGTATCATCAATTGTGTGTCAAAAACATGTCATGCTTTGTTAACCCTACAGGGCCTGGTCATGAGTTCATATACATATCTATTAAAGAGGAATCCCCTTATAAAACCCTCATCTGAACATCAAATCTTAATGAAGATATCTCAAAAAAAAAACATGCACAAATAAATTATATATTTTGTTTATTTAACAAAAACTATTCCTGTGTGTAAAAACATGTGAACTCCTTCTGTCAATAACTTGTGGCTCCTCCTTTATCATTGATGTCTCTTTACCCATGGAGCCATGCAGCCAATCGGGAGGATAACTGGAACTAAAATGTGTTATTATTATTGTTATTATGACTGATCATGGTTTCATTCAAATCATGTTATCTTAATTTCAAAACAAGAGTCCTCAGTTATCCATGATAAATAAATCCAGGTTGGACAAATCTGTTACGATCATGGTCTTCCCGGTGCTCAGTTCACTGCCATCAATATAAAACAATTAATAGTGATGTAAATTTTAGTCTTAATTTCACTTATTCTAAAATTGTTACTCCAGCTCTCTTTCCTTTCTCTTTCTTTCTAAAACAACAGACCTGTCAGTCACTATACAGGTCGACTAATCAATAGAGAATCAAAGAATAAAACATAAATTCTTGACATTAACCTAAATGTCAAAATAAAACGTTTCTGATAAAAGGTTGTACTTTGACGTTATTGGCATCAAAAGAAAAATTCCATTGACAAAACGTTTTTATAAGTCCATTTCTATTAAAATAAGACGTGTTTCTATTGGTAAAGCTGCTCTAAAGTGGGTCTGTAACAAGGTGAAGGTAATTCTCTAAGGGTCTGGAGACTAACAAGGAGGATAGAAGAACACTTCACCTAATCAATCAGTTCAAGATACTCTCTCCGGATGCGATTCATCATGGAGACTCTGGACGCTGGGACCAAAACCAACACCTTTTTCCTATGTGTCATGGCTGAAGGCTAAAGGTATTGTAATGCCCTCCTGCTTTGACCCTAGCTGAACAGATAATTTTCCTGAATATCCATTTAATTGTTAAAAAGGTTATGAAGGATCTCATATATATTTTATATTGTTTTAGAGTAGTATCAGTGGAGTACTATGATGAATAAGGCATCCAGTCAGAAGAGAGTAGGGGCTACATTTCCAGTAGCCTGGAAGACATGATTATGGAAGGTGGTTGTTATTTTCTTGTAATAAATAGTGTCCATTTGCTCCATTTCTGTGAGCTACAAAGTGGATTTGACAGAACCGCCATTGACGTTTTCCCCCCCAATGCAGCTCTACCCGGAGGCCGAAGACATGGCATACGAGCCATGTAGCCTAATGTTGGAGCTAGAAGAATGGGCTTTGAGTACTGCAACAAAATCAGAACAAAATGTCCACAAAATGTAACTTATTGGCAGAGAAAATTACATGTAAAAACTTTTACAATACAGTTTACAAGTATTAAGCCTACATAAGGAGCCCAGAGAATGATTTTCCCCATGAGGCCAAGGACAGCAAGGATCTGTCCTGTCTGACCCTGGAAATCACACCTCTTCCTGTCCAGACGGTCGAACCTACAGGGGCGCAGGGTTCTGGTACCAACTGTGGTCTGTCAGCAAAACCAAAGAAGAAGAGCTGCGGCTGCTTTTCTTGGCTATCCCGCATATTCAGGTGGGACAAGATATCTGCTGAAGTAAGACGCAGTTTCACTCTTCATGCTTGTTTTCAGTCAAATCAGTTTAGATTGTATCAAGTGCTCAAAAGCTGGAAATTAAAATGTTAAAATCTTATTTCTTCTTAGGCTGACAACACGGTTACAAAGGCAGACCTGCCAAACCAAAGGCCCTGCTGGAATGCCCTCTCATCTACAGCCCACCTCTGACATGTCACGTTCCTATCCAATCAGAAAAAAGCAACACAAATATATTATTTGAATACATTTATTTGCATACTACTGTTACAGTGCCTTTGGACTTTTCTTCAAAACTCACCTTAATCCAAGCACATAGTGTGAGGTAACATGCAGCCTAAAGCAGAGATGTTTTCTTGTTCGAATATAGGACATCTTACTACATGTCAAAAAGGAAATTATGTTTACGTACATTAATCATGTTTCATTGCAATTTTAATGTAGCAAAAATATTTACTCAGATATTACAGACTTGCTGTGATGTGTTTAATTACCTGGACTGTGATAAATACGTTGCAAGCAGTTTTCTCCATCGTGTTGATATTGTAATGTATAATTCACTGACAACTTGATATCTACTCTCCCTGATTGGAAGCCAAATCATGTGACTATGCTGCCACCTACTGGAGAAGAAAAGGGTGATCTTCACATGGCAGTTGGGAGAAAACCTTGTATCTCGAAAAATTGAAAGAGACTAAAAACTTGTTTCATAACCCCAAGGCTTGTAGAACTTTCTGACCATGTGCATATAAACTGATGTGCATATAAATGTGCTTATCATTATTTTCTGTTTGTGTGAGAAACTGAAAAGTCGGACAGCACAAATCTAAAAGGAGAAAGAGTGTGAAATGTGAAAATGCTTGTGGGGGACGTCAAGGCGAGGAGAGATATTGTTGGTGGCCTGCTTGTAACCTATAACCACACTTACATCATTTCACGCTCATTTGGTTTCACTTAGCCACCTCTTACACTTCTCTTTTACTCAAAAAGGGAAAGTAGTCTAGATTGCCAAGTCAAATGGCTATTTTGCTTTACTGGTTACAATGTTTATTTAGCATATGGTAAATGTAAGGCAGTTATTCCTAGATTTCATCGTAGCAGTTTCATACAGCACGTATACAGGTTTGACATTAAGAAGCACAGTTAGTCAAACTAATATGTAAGTAAATAAAATATTCTACAGCCATAATATGAAGTTTGGTCACAGTGGGTGTGGCCTATGACATAATAGCTCATCTAATGGCTTATAACTCAACATGGGTTGAAACGATTTTTATGAAACTTGCTGAACTCTTCATAACTTCTATCTTGTATATGCATGCCAAATGTTATGCCAGCTGGGCAGAATGGCCATACTATTAATGTTCAGGCACATGCAACAAAGTTGAAACAACTCACAACGCTTGCCTAAATTTAATTATGTTTAGTGTTGAATAAAAACAAAAAACAATAGGAGTATAAGTAGGTGCAAACAATCTCTGCCTATGAGAACCTAAAACCTTTTAACATTTTGTAAAATGGCATCAATTTTCCAACAGCAGTATAATGTGAGTGTATTCAGATATGTTCCTGAGGCTTTAAAAGACGTTACATTTAGAAAGTTTTACAACTCCTTACATTAGCATTGCAAGCTGATAGCAGCTACACTATAGTAGCATCAGTAGTACCTTATAGCCTTACCGTAGCAACCTCTTGTACTATCTTTTTTGGGTGTGCCTGTTTTATCTAACTCATTTTGCTTAGATACTTACAAAGAAAGAGCTCATAAATGTCAAGCTAGCATCATTTGACACGTCTTACTAGCTTGTTAGCTAACAGCCATGGATTGGATGCAATTTGGAATGTGCACGATAAACAAGTTAGTCATGTTGTACATTTTTCTACATCAGTGTAACACAACTGGTGAGCTCCCTTATTAGCATTTAGTTCACTTGATGTAATCAGTCTTAGTATCACCTAGTACAGTGCTACTCACCTAGTCCAGCTCTACTCAGGCACACCTGAACCAATTAAGGTATCTAAGCCTCTAATTGGTTCAGGTGTGCCTGTGTAAAGCTAAAACCTGCAGGACAAGGGGGTCTGAGGACTGGGTTGGGAACCACTGACCTAGTCCAAAACAATCAAAATGTGACCTGCATGGTTGTAAATGTGTACATTAGCCATTATGGGCTTGAACCCCATGTTGAGTTTGTTGCATTTATTGTTATTGTTGTCAGGTTGCTCCTGTTCTATAATCATTATTTGATCATCAAAATATTTGTAAAAGTCCCAACCAACACTTAATTCCATCATTAATAAATGGTGAATTAATCCATATTTAATATTTATTTATGGTCATTTAATGGTTAACTAATAATTAATTGATGATTAGTTAATTTCCGGCATTGTTTACAGGAACTAAATGATTAATGTGAATGAAGTTGCATTTGATGACCAATGAAAATCTCAACACACTGTGAGATAAGAAAGGTGGACTGAAACAGGAAATGCTGAACAATCAAAAATAATGAAGTTAATTAAGTTCCTTGGCGTTGTTCAGCTGTTGTATTTCCTTTTGCATTCCATCTCTCTCATCTCATCGCTTTTTGACATTTTCATTTGTCATCAAATCCAACTTCATAAAAGTTGAATAGTTGAGTTGTGTTTTCACATTCAGCAGGTGGGAGAAGTACATTTCCAGCGTGGTTAGAGGTGTTTGTGTGAGTGAGAGAGAGACAGAGAGAGAGATATTATGAGTGTATGGATAGTGAGTGGGCACTTTATACCATATGTTGCATATAGATATTTTCCACTGTTCACAAAATAAATAAATAGCTGATATTTGCACATTGACAGAATATAGATATGGAATTAGAGGATAATGTTATTGAGATACCTTTAAAGCATATAAAATGTGCAACAGTCAGATTACAGATGGATTGTCTCTTGAAACATTCAGAAATTTGTATCTTTACATAAATTATACTCATATCACCAGAGAGGTCAGGGCGCAGAGGCACTTGCAGAAGGGCAAATCAGCAGTGGTGGGAACCACTGATGTACTATCTATCTTTCTGTCAGCAGCTCGTATCCAAGATAAAACGTCTTGTAGGCTTTAAGTGTTGGGACTCTAACAATATTTCAGTGGTCAACCTCTAAAGCATCAAAGAGCAAGAGAAGAGAAACATGCTCTTGCCCTATTTTTTTTAAACTTTTATATATTTAATGATAAAGAGATAAATAACTGAAACTCTTCATATATGAGTATCAAGCAGCTAATAAGGAGTAGTACCACCTTTTACCTTCAGAACATCTGAAAATCCAGTCTCCAGTCCTTTGAGGCATAAACGGGGTGGAAATCTACTTTAGCCCATATAACCTGCCGTAAAGGTTCAAAGTTATTTCAATTTGGTGATTGGGGAAGTTACGGAAGGCACAATTTGTTCTTTGTCGTCATACGACTATGCAGAGCAATCATCAGACCTCAGCAGACATTGTGGGTTGAAGCCATCCTCAGCCTTTCCCCTCACTTTCCCCTGAATTCTAGTCATGTATGTTGCTGTCTCCCTGTTTTTTTTCTCTCTCTCTCTCTCTCCCTGCAGGTTGGTGGGCGTGTCCCTGAAGGCTCTTGCCTGCACAGCTGATTCCAATCCCACCTCTTCCCCCTGTGTATATTAGCTCGGCCGTCATACTTGCTCACTGTTTGCCTGTCTGCCTTTTGCTGTGCTAGCTTTCCCAGTATAGTAAGTTGCTTGTCTGTATTTATTTGTTGATGCATTGCATCTTATCACTCCTGAGTAAAGCCTTGGCTTTTCTGAGAACCTCTGCCTCCGTCTTGTGTCTGCTTCTGGGTCCACCTGTACTTGATCATGACACCATCTAGGGAAAAGGGTGAAAGACGACCATATTACCATTGCTCAGGGCTCCAGGTTTTGCGGTTCCTTGGGCACAAGCAGTGTCTGAATGGCAGCCCTGCCATAATGACCAACTTTGATACGGTCATGATGTATAGTTGTGTTGTTTGTGCCTATCCCTGTTGGCGAGCTTCGACTCACAACCGCTGTCCCACTGTGTTTGACATATGTTGTCATCATTTTTGAGACTGCTCCCTTTTCTCCCATTTAACTCATTTTGCATGCAATTCGTGCTCTGACTATTCGGCCTCTTTGGAATTCTGTTAGTTGCCTCAATTTTGGTTTGAAAACCTTTTACAATACAGTTGCATTGTCAAACCATTTGGTGTGCAAATGTTATACATCACCTGGACCGTCCAGTTGTAAGCATCACAAAACGTTAAACAGACATACATGGGTGTTTTATCGGATTGCTCGTAGTGGAAAAAAATCAATAATAAAATAAAAAACTTAAGATAAAAATTATATCTGTAAAAAAGGGGGATAGTCATGTGATGTAACAATGAATATTGCCACGGTGTGAGAGTGTGCAAACGGGCATGCCTGTAGGTGTGTTAGGGCTAATTCAGCGGAAAACCAAGATACCTGAAAAAACAAGGGGTGCGGATTTTGTTGAAATTATGGATTTAATTGTTTGAGAGGCGGTCAGTTTTTCCAATGGTATGTGGTCTATTAATAGATTTGTCTATTGTACAGTGTTGAGTTTATGTCTGGTTTTCCAATTCAAGAGTATTGTTTTCTTGGCAGTATAGGCGACTAATATAAGTGATGTGGTATGATTTGGGGTATTGAGGATGGAGGTATCTCCCAGTAAACAGAGTGTAGCGGAGAGTGGAATCACTTCCATCACACATACACGGACAGTTATAGTATCTGGAAAAATTAGAGAGAGAGAAAGAAAGAGAAAGAGGGAGACAGAGATAGAGAGGTAGAGAAACTGACATTGTTTGCATTTAGGTAGATAGAGAGGGAAAGAGGGAGAGATAGAGAGAATGAGACATTGTTTGCATGTAGGTAGATAGAGAGGGAAAGAGGGAGAGATAGAGAGACTGAGGCAGAGTATGCATGTACAGACATGGACATATTTGTTGGTACCCTTACAGCTCATTGAAGCAATGCTTCATACCTCCTGAAAAGTGATGAAATTAAAACAATTTTCCCATGTATACTTGCATGCCTAAATTATTGCTTATCCTGCAAAGATATTCTAAAATGGCCTGGACAGATTTGTTGGTATCCCTTAGAAAAGATTATAAATAATTGGATTATAGTGCTGGTATTGCTATTATGCTATTATTATAGCATCTGGAACAATTAGATAGAGAGGATAGAGATAGAGAGGTAGAGAGACTGAGACATTGTTTGCATGTAGGTAGATTAGAGAGAGAGGGAGAGACAGAGAGACTGAGGCAGAGTATGCATGTACACTATATGGCCAAAGTCAGTGGACACCTGACCATCAGACTTATATGAGCTTGCTGGACATCCCATTCTAAATCCATGGGCATTAATATGGAGTTGGACCCTTTGCGGCTAGAACAGCCGCCACTCTTCTGGGAAGTCTTTCCACAAACTGTTGGAGTGTCTGTGGGAATTTGTGCCCATTCAGCCAAAAGAGCATGTGTGAGGTCAGGCAGTGATGTTGGAGGAGAAGGCCTGGCTCGCAATCGGCATTCTAGTTCCTCCCAAAGGTGTTCAGTGGGGTTGAGGTCAGGGCTCTGTGCAGGCTAATCCAGTTCCTCCACACCAAACTCGCCTAACCATGTCTTTATGGACCTGGCTTTGTGCACAGGAGCACAGTCATGCTGGAACAGCAAAGGGCCTTCCCCAAACTGTTGCCACAAAGTTGGAAGCGCCCAATTGGCTAAAATGTCTTGGTATCCTGTAGCATTAAGATTACCCTTCACTGGAATTAAGGGGCCAAGCCCAAACCCTGAGGAACACCTGAACTCAATAACTAGTAGCTAGTAACTAGTGTCCACTGACTTTTGGCCATATAGTGTATAAAGGCGATTTCATGTAGCGATTTACACATGTAGGATGTACCTTCATCAGCTGTAAAATAGTTTCTAAAACAATGGCTTGTGAATACATTTAACCACATTGACAGTGCCCCCGCTGCGTGATTCTCTGAATTTTCTGGTAAAAACTAACCTCACTTCCTTTGAGAAGCCATAAGACATGAACAGCGTCTCAAACAAGAAAGCAAATAAGTGTGGGAAAGCATATGGCCACAGAAACATGCATGTTACACACACACACACACACACACACACACACACACACACACACACACACACACACACACACACACACACACACACACACACACACACACACACACACACACACACACACACACACACACACACACACACACACACACATATTACATACACTTAAGTCACCTACGTACTGATACCGATACCGTGTGGGTGTGTGTGTGGTGAGCTGTCTGGCCACCAGATATAAATGCTGGGTTACTAGCCCTGCTACACACAGAGGTTCCCCTGACTCATCAGAAACGTTGATCAAAGGGTTCACTTGGTACTCAACATCTTCTCACCCCAAAGACCGGTGAGTTGTTCTTTAAAACTAACTTTCATTTCTTTTGTTTTTGTTTTTTATTGGAATTTATTTATTTATTTATTTATTGGAAGCCAGAACATGTTTTTGGACTGAAGAAGAAGTTGTAGAGGATTGTTTCAGCATTTACCATACCAACTTTATATCTGTGACACATATATGACACGGTTCTTTGTTGTTGATGTCAAACTTTTTTCTTTGTAAATCAGGAGCTGCCTTACTGCGATGATGAGGGATAACATGCCGACCTTCGCTCTGCTGTGTTTTCTTCTGTGGATGCTCCCTGCAGACTCCATGGTGGTGAGTAGCACATTCTGGGGTGAAACTATGCAAAAATCACGATTACTTATTATTACTATTATTCATTCATTTTATGTTGGGGTAAATTTGAGGTATGCACCGCAAACACCAGATCGGGAAAAAGTTGAACCTCTGGCTACGTTCACACTGCAGTTGAGAGTGTCTCAATTCTGATTTTTTTCCCCCTTCAAAAGTGACACAAATGTGATTATTTCCAATCAATGGGAACAGCTAGAAGCGGTATGACGTTTGTTTTGTTAATGTAAATCTGCGCAGGTATGTCTTTTTGAAATATCTTACAGTTCACATATTGGATTAACAATTTAAAATAGAACAGGCACCAAAAAAAGAAATAGTATGTGACCCACAATTCAGAATTGCCTGCAGTATGAAACGCAGCCTTAGTTGGGAAAGCCCTTTATCCAACAACAATTCTTCTGGGGATTCTGGGGTTGCAAGCAGCATATAGTATCACAGAAGTATCACAGAAAGCAGAATGTACAAAATATCAAATACAAAGCCACAATACTAGACTACACAATACACATGAAGTAGAACAAGTAAGGAGAATTTCATATCATCATATCTTCTTCTATCTTAGGATGCTTGAAGAAGTAGGGGTCTCAATGCATCGTTTTAAGTTGGTTTTCATAAATCTATCAATGGCATCAGAACAGCCAGTTCTCTTTTAAAGAACTTGTGTCATTTGGTGTATTTCTGTGTATATAAGCATCCCTGTTTGTATTTGTGAATATGCCTATGTGGTTAATTAATTAATGTGTGTTCTTAATTAATTAATTAAGTAATTTCAAGCCATTTCAAGCCGATCATGCTACTCTACGTAGGACATGGAATAGTTATATCTGTGTGATGTAAATTACCTTTTCGTTTCCCCCTTTCATCCTGTCCTTCTAGATCCGTCGATCCAATGTCGGTCTGCGAAATCTCTACCTCAGCATCCCGATGAGCATGATGGAAGATTCCGTCGACGACATGTATCTAGGTTGTACCAAAGAGATGATGACCGCGGTCAAGAACAAATACATGAAAGAAGAGAGTCAGGAACCGTTCTTAGAAGCCTGGAAAGAGGCGGAAACCTGTGCAGAAAAAGGACAGAAAAACAAAGGCCAAGAGGATGCTGCTCTCACTAAGGATCACATGCAAGCAATCTGTGTTTATACAGCTGACCGTGTTTATAAAGAGTTCAACAGAGTAGTTCGGACCAGTGGGGCAAATTATAACACGCCGTCTTTCCTGTACCACTCCTTGCATTTCCTGCTGACAGATGCCATACGCATCCTGAAAACTGGTCAAAAAGATTGCAGGACCACCTACCGGAGAACCAACATTGACTTTAGCGGAAAAGTCGGTCAAACCATTCGATTCGGCTCCTTCGCCTCCAGCTCTTTAAAAACAGACCAGACAGACTTTGGGAGCAAGACCTGCTTTGAAATTCGGACCTGTTTAGGTGCTTATCTAAAGAATTACTCATGGTATGGAGATGAAGAACAAGAGGTGCTCATTCCCCCCTATGAGGTGTTCAAGATAAATAAGATAACTAAGGGTGCAGAAAAAACAAAAGGCCTGGATGATTGTGAGGTCCTCTATAGCTTAGAGAGCGCGGGAGGTAAGAGCAATCTCAATTGCAAAGCTGCAGGTATATGAGAAAATCTATCAATCTGCAATCTATGTGCATTCAAATATTCTAGTTCTGTACTGAATGTACTCTCTCACCCATGCTCCATTTAACAATTATATACTGTGCAACAAATATTTGTATGGAAAGTTGCTTTATGAGTCCAATAAATAAGTATCATGGCAAAAAAGTGCATTTCCTGTTTTGGTCAAGTGAATGTTTTATCAAATAAATTCTTCATACCACCAAAGAGACGAACAGCATCTACTGTCACCAGCAGTGCTGCTGCTTGTGTGATCTCGAGGTCACATTTCACCTGTTTCATTTCAAATTCATTGTAGGAAATGTTCATAAATAATTAATTTTACATTTTAGAAACATGCCTCTCAGTAACCTCAATAGCCACACACAGTAACCTACACCATTAGGTATCACAGCCAAACACCATACCAATGGTTTTCAAACTTTTTCTTTGAGGACCAAGATTTCCTCAGGAACCTGGAACTTTTTATGTGGAGCGTCAAATTACATTTTTAAAATAATGTTGGCTTACCAAGCTAATAAAGTAGTGATAAATGTTAGTATTGCAACATCTTAAAATCATATAAGCAGAGAAAATCCTGCACAGGTTTGGTGTTTATTTACCGATGTTAGCCTGCATGTAGAGCAGGGCCCCGTTTCACTATGTGGCTTAAACAATCCATGATAATTTGATTCATTTAGCTCATAAATTCAGCTTGGTTTTACTTCACGGTGTGGTTTATGATTTGATCCACCATTAAATCATCTAAAAAAACTGCTGCACAGGGCAGGAACTCCTCATTGCGGTTTATGATGAGGCTTAAGCCCCTCATCCATTGAAAAAATCTCTAGTGTTACCACCAGTGGAGATGATGAGAAGCTAAGAGTCAAAGAGCTCGGACCTGATCAGCCTGACAATGTGATTCAGCAGCAACGTCTCAATGCTTTGGGAAGAAAGACGCCTCTGACTGTAACCAGTCAGTGATAAAGTTGCATACATGCTACAGCTTTAAGATCGAGTTCTTTCCCAAACACAACACCAATTTCATCCAAAGGGCATTCAAAAATACTGTGGAAATATTGCGTTGGGCTGAACGCACTATTCGAACTACACTCCCCTCCCTGCAGGACTTATACACCAGGAGGTGCAGAACCAGAGCCTGCAGGATCATGAAGGATCCTCACCACCCCAACAACGGACTGTTTCAGCATCTCCGCAGTCACGCAGTTAAGAGAGTTAAGCGCGTGCGTGACGACAATAAAAAGCCATCATCAATGGAGGTCCGATACTACGATTCACCATGGCAACCAGCAAGCAGAAGGGTCGTAAAGGAGAGGGAATTGGTGTGGGAGAGAATCGCTGCCCGAGTCAATGCGTTCGTTTGAATGCAGTAGTGTATTCATTTAACATTTAACCACACTTATATTACTTACATGTGAGAAAGTGGTGGAATAGTATTGGGAAAAAAATATTTTCATTCAGGTGCAATCCCACGGGCGCAAAGCGCACTTGGCAGCAGCTGAAAATGAAATAAAAACATAATAGGGTCATTTAGCAGACGCTTTTATCTAAAGTGACTTACAAAAGGTGATCGTTAACACGATGTGGGGATCAAACCCACAACCCTGAGACTGAGAGTCTAATGCTCTACCAACTGAGCTGTCTGGACCAGACATACTTTAAATAGTGTACTTGGGGTGGCAAATTAGAAAGGCAGATCTAGAAATGTAATTACTCAAACATAAGTTAGAGGTGGGTGCATGGTCACAGGTGAAATGTGTTGTTGGAACAATAGAAAATACTGTTGCTTTTGTATTTGTAGGAAATAAAGAAGACCAAATGAAATGTGTCTTTATTTGACTGCTCGGGGTGGTGGTAGCGTAATCCGTGAACTATAAACGGCATATTATATCTCGGACAGCTTTTCCATCCTGGACATAGAACATCTAATTGGGGTCTCAAAATCCTCTCCCAACGTAAAGCTATGCGAATTACTTCGGTTTGAATATCGATCGGGTTACTGAGGAAAGGACACTCCATGTCCGACAGCTGCTTCAGGTTCAGCAGAGGGAGGAGACAGGGAGAAAGTCAGGGTTTGTTCAAGAAAACCTGCCAGCCAGCAGGTTAGGTTCACAGAGTCAGTTACCATGGTAACTGAATCAGAGTTTGAGTTTCCTCTCTTGCTGGAATGGGAAACCCAGAGTTTCCCTCATCTCAGGGTTAACAAACTCAGAGTTGTCACTAAACCCGCTTCTTGGAACAGGCCCCTGGAAATGAAGTTGAACTGCCGGCTTGTTTATGTAAACACAATCAGACAAAATCTGACACAATTAAATACATATTACAATATTATACACACCTTAGGCTCATGAAACCCTTTCCTTTTATTTCACCTATTTAACCCTATTTTAAGTTTCAGATATTTTAGTTCTATTTTAGGATCCTTTTTATTCTAATTTTAGTTCTCTTCTCGTTTTGAGTGACTAATTATGCTAATTAGTTCAATATTCTATTATGTTCTATTAGGCCTTTTTAGTTTAGTTCATCTTTCCCTTAACCTGAGTTACTTAACCAATAAATCAGAAATATCAACAGTAACACACATTTGCATTACCAATTCAACACAGTATAAATTAAAATAAAAACCCTCTGGCATGCAACATCAAACAAAATACAATACCTGAGATCAATGATCAATGTTCAATACTCAATGTAGGCTATAATCAGTCCTTTTTGTTAAGTACTTCCCTGCCCGGTTGAGTCCCACTGCTCGTTGCAGCAGCAAAATACTGGAAGTTTCAGTCCTACCACGATCCAGGTGCTTGAATCTGTACTTGTCCTTAGAACGGGCGGTCTTGCTGTAGCAGACAGACGTACATGTATCCAGCGGAGATCTCCTATGAGTGGCTCGCCATCTTGTTTTCCCAGCTTGGTGTGTGTAACGCCAAGCAGCGATCTTCATAAATCCAAAAAACCTGGCCAAATCCTTGATCAAACCCGACAGACACAAATTCCAAGGTCCAGTTAATGGTAAAACAAAACAAAATACTCGGAATAGATAAAGAAAATAAATTATTGTAATCCTGTAAGCTTCAATATTATCCTTCTCTTGTTTTCGTGGCTTCTCTCTTGCAAGTGTCTCACGTTCTAAAATCTAGCTCGCTCTTGAACTTCCTCTGCAGGAAAGCGGCCGCTGATTCAGCGCTGCTCCTGCCACTTCCCAAGAAACAACAAATCCGATACAAAACAAAATCACAGCATATTGGGTGTTCAGGGCCTCTCGCGGGCAGCAGGGAAAAGTAGCTGCTAGCTCTGACTTCATGTGGTGCCAACAGCCACGAAATTGTCAATTGTTTATGGATTTTTATGATTGTTACATTTTAAGAATCCCAACATGTATGCCTACATAATCTGCAAGTTTGGAGAATGTACCTTTAAAACTCTCCGAGTATTGGCAAAGTTAAGTGGACAGTTTGCCTCAAAACTTGATCACCTCCATTTTGAAGGATGGCTTTTTCAGCTCCCTGCAGCTGTGTGCAACAAGGGCTCTTATTAGTTGGTTCCTATCTCTGGACCAATCAGAATCGTTGTTACATAGGGATGTTCAGATCAATGACATCCCCAGCATGATGGAAAAATCTGATGTAAACAAAACTGTGCAATTTTTTAAAGAAAATTGAAGATCCTCAACCCATCGGTAAGTGTGCTATGGTTTTTATGAAAATATAATGTCTTCTGCATTTTTTAAGCTAACTTTGAACATGATGAGTTGAATGATGGTGATAGGAAATGAGTTTCAAAAAGTTGTTACGCTAGTTACCCATTAATATAGCATTTATAATTGAGTGATTTAGCACTATTTTGTGAATGAAATTGAGTGTATTTGAGAATGACAATACCCGAATAAGGGCTGATACAGTATATAAGAATTTGTTTGGTTTTAATCCTCAAGATTTCCTAATTAATGACCACTTTCTTAATTAGCTATTGTATAGGATTATCCCAAGATTAGCATCAAGTGTTTCTTGGATCTTTGATCACTAAATCTTTGATTGTGTCGCTTCTAGAAAAGATATCAACATGGGAGTGGGCTCATTTTTTTCAGGAGAAAATGATCTTTCATAATAATGCATTTTCAACACTCTTTGATTAATGGCTCAATTTGGCCCTGAACACCCTACAGTATAGGCCGCCATCATTACTTGATATTAATTACTTTTTACTATTACTTTTTACTACTTTTTACTACTATTTACTATTTATTCGCTATGATAATAATAATAATTATGAATTATTATTCATTTATTTATTTATTTATTTATTTATTTATTATAGTTCAACCCTTTATATATTTATGTAGGTTATTTTAACCTGGGTTACACCGTGATAAATAAAGTTCTTGCATTTTGAATCTTGAACTATAAGCTTACTTGATGTTGAAGGGAAGGTTTTCTTTAGTGTTGTCGCTGTCTAGTTACTTAGAAAAGAATAGGCTAATTGACACTTGGCTGGAATTCCAGTCTTCTGCGGGTGTTTAGAGCACACCAGAATGATTTGGCACCAAGTCCAGTCAGATAGGCGTGAGAAAAGAGACCTGCATGTAGTATTTTTGGATCTGGCAAATGCTTTTGGGTCAGTACCACATAGTCTGTTATGGGAGGCTTTTGATTTCTTTAGAATGCCGGATAGTATTAAGAGGTTAGTCAAAGCTTACTTCTTAAGACATTCAACTTGTTTTACCACAGCAGAGTACACTACAGCTTGGCAGCAGCTGGAGATAGGCATTATGGCAGGGTGTACAATTTCCCCTTTAGCTTTCACCATGGCAATGGAGGTCATTATTAGAGCTTCAAAATGGGTAGTGGGTAGGGAAAGGCTGCAGTGAGGGCTGCAGGGATGGCTGCGCCTCCCACCAATTAGGATTTACATGGACGATATGACAACTATAATGTCAACAGCTCCAAATACTAGTGTGCAAAGGTTAGATTGGAAATGACTCAGTCAAGGATCCAATGGTTAGGAGCATTGCACCCACAGTTAAAACAGGGAGTAAGTCAGTGGCGGCTCGTCCATAGGGGCGCTAGGGGCAGCGTCCCACTTGATTTGATGGAGAAAAAAATAAAAATAAAAATATATATATAATAAAAAAAATTAATCTGAACACATTTCATAGATTGTATTTATAATTCATATAAATGTGTTCTAGTCAATACGTGTATGTTGATGTCGTGTGTCATTGGCTTTGGTTGGTTTGTGGACTTCATTACCGTCTCTGTTGCTTAGTCAGCCAATCACCGGCCGCCACTGGAGTAAGTGGAACCCAAAAGAGGCAGTGCAGCAAGCACAGGCACTTAGATAGACAGACTTTATTGTCATTCAGTATACAACAAGTGCACACAGAACAAAATTTCGTTTGCAAATAGCTCAGCACAGAGTTAGGATACAAAAGGTTAAAATATAAATAAGATGTAACAAAATATACAGCAGCAAAAATATAGCTATAAGGTGCAATAGTGAAACATAGTAAAGTGACCTGTGAACATAGTAAAGTGACCTGTGGGGTTTACAGTAGTGCAGAAAATTGTTCATATATGAAAGAGTAATTGGAGAGGTATGGAAGGGTGCACAAAAAGACCTGGTATCCAGTATAGAAACATGGTATCCAGAATAAGCGGCATATTTTCATTTTGAGTTCAGCAGTCTGATGGCCTGGGGGAAGAAGCTGTTACAGAACCTGGTGGTCCTGCACCGAATGCTGCAGAACCTCTTTCCAGAGGCCAGCAGGGAGAACAGTCCATGGCAGGGGTGTGAGGAGTCACTGATGATGTTTGTGGCTCGGGACAAACAGCGCTTAGGTGCAATGTCCTGAATGGTGGGAAGAGAAGTCCCAATGATTTTCTCCACTGTCCTCACCACTCTCCTCACATTCTTCCAGTCAGAGGCGCTGCAGCCTCCGCACCACACAGAGATGCAGCTGGTCAAAATGCTCTCTATGGTGCTTCTGTAGAATGTAGTGAGGATGGGCAGGGGCAGGTGGGCTCTCCTCATCCTGCGCAGGAAGTGCAGACGCTGCTGTGCCCTCTTGACCAGTGACGCAGTGTTCACAGACCAGGTGAGGTCGTCTGTGATGTGCACCCCCAGGAACTTGATGCTGCTGACCACCTCCACAGCCGTGTTGTTGATGAGAAGTGGAGCGTGGCTGGGCTGATTCTTCCTGAAGTCGACAATGATCTCTTTGGTTTTGTCCACGTTCAGGATCAGGTTATTGTCTCTGCACCAACCCACCAGCTGCTCCACCTCCACTCTATAGGCCAGGTCGTTGTCGTCCCTGATGAGGCCCACCACTGGTGGCAGCCCTGGGGACGCAGTCGTGTGTCATCAGGGTGAACAGCAGAGGGCTCAGGAAACAGCCCTGAGGGGAGCCTGTGCTGAGGGTGATGACACTGGAGGTGTTCTGTCCGACCCGCACTGACTGCGGTCTTTCAGTGAGGAAGTCTAGCAGCCAGTTGCACAGGGGGGTGCTGAAGCCCAGGGGTTCCAGTTTGACTACCAGGTGCTGTGGAATGATGGTATTAAACGCTGAACTGAAGTCCAGGAACAGCATCCACACATGAGTGTTCTTCTCCTCCAGGTGTGCAAGGCTCCAGTGAAGAGCGGAGGAGATGGCGTCCTCAGTGGAGGCCGGTAGGCAAACTGGAAGGGGTCAAACGTGGGAGGGAGTCTCGAGGTGATGTGCTCCTATACCAGCCTCTCAAAGCACTTCATCATGATGGGAGTGAGTGCGACAGGCCGGTAGTCGTTGAGTGATGTGATTTGAGGTTTTTTAGGCACTGGGATGATGGTGGCAGTCTTGAAACATGATGGGACTTTGGCTTGATCCAGTGAGGTAGTAAAAATGTCCGTTAGAACATGAGCCAGCTGATCTGCACATTCCCTGAGCACCCGCCCAGGTATATTATCAGGGCCCGGGGCCTTCCGTGTGTTGCCTCTCCTCAGAGTCCTCCGCACATCAGCTGTTTCAAGACAGAGTGCCTTTTCATCCTGGCGGGGAACAGCTTTCTCCGCAGGAGTGCTATTTAGTGCTTCAAACCTCCCAAAGAAGTTATTGAGTTCGTTGAGGAAGTCCGTGTCATCATCACATGCAGGAGGGGCTATCCTGTAGTTTGTGATAGCCCGTATGCCTTGCCACATATTCCTGGTGTTAGCGTTATCGTGGAAAAAGTCCTGGATTTTTTGACTGTGAGCACGCTTTGCTAGTCTGATGGCACGGTTCAAGTTGGCTCTCGCTGTTCTCAGTGCCTTCTCGTCACCAGACTTGAAGGCTGAGTTCCGTGCCTTTAGCATTCTGCGTACTTCATCAGTCACTTAGACATAGGGACATCGTAGGCTGGCAAAACAAGGACAGTGGGTGAATTGGGAGAGTGTAGAGAAGAGAAGTTTGAAGTGGAGAGAGTTGGGGAGCATGGAGGCAAGCAGAATTAGATTTATTATAGGGGTTACTTATGATGTGCTGCCATCTCCCCAAATATACTGTCAGGGTGTAAAATTAAGGGCGATAAACTTGGCGTCACAATCAGGTGTTGAAATGTTTTGGGCGTCCTCATGGAAATAGTGGGTCCTCCACTATATGCATAGTTCTAGTAAGAAAGCGAAACAAAGAACAAGAAAGAAGAAATGGAGTGATAGTTGCGGATGTTATTTCATAACTTTGGGATCACCAACACTTAATACAATGATCATTCATGTTCTAAAGTAATAATTGAACTAACTAACAATACCAGAAGTGCCAGCTGCATATGCAGGTGAGACTTGTCAAACTGACCAGGGAGATCGGCAGCAAATTCATCCAAGCCCAAATAGTGGCCATGATAGTTTTTTATTTCGGAGCAGCTACTTTCATTCCAGGCTGTTGAATGCAGCAGTCCAGCTCTGATGTTACCGGGTCCACAGCCTGGTAAAATTCATGTCTCCACTGCCAATGTCCTGTGCGCGGTGCGACGTCTTGGTGGATCGGGCAATTGTACATTATTCTGTGCTGCACATGCATTCACTTTAGTCACAATTTTTTCATCTTTTCTCATGGCATCCATGCGTTGTCTGAGTTGTACACTCCAGTGCACCCCTGGCACTTGCCTGTTTGTGTTGGAGCATCACATGGTTCAAACAAGACTTCACAGCTCTCCAGGCCACAGTATGTCCTTGCCTTCATTGCCTGTTGGTACAGGCCAGATAACTTAGCTCTTGTATCACCTTGTATCACTGTTTTGTCTTGCTCCAGCATTTTAAGCGTGTCCAGAAGAACAGCATATGATGAATGAATTGCATGTGTGAAAATTTTATTCCATTCCATGGTAATTTTCTGATCTTTCTCAACCTGTTCAGACAGCAAGGCGGTGATAGGTTTGTTGCTGAGAGATGAAAGCACTCAAACTGATTCTAAATCATGCTGGTCAAACTTTGTGGCCTTACACCAATTGCAATTACCTTTCTCTCACCCTTTACAGCAGACAAAGCAAAAAACAGTCTCTGTCTGAAACAACCACTGCCATCTCGAAAACCAACTTGGCTGAAACCATCATTCAAAACGCCTCTACACACCTGCGGTTCATCAGCTATCACCTGCAGTATATAAACCCCGGCCTTCCACCCACTCATTGCCAGATCATTGTTTGTACTACTCAGTCAGTTTCGCGCTTGGCCGCTTTGCAGTATTGCTACTCAGAGTATTTCCTACATCTTCCATACTAATCCCCTTCTCGTTATCCAGTCTCCTACTCCGGTTCCCTGCCACCGCCTGCCTACCCTGCCTGCCTGTCTGTCTGCTGGTTCCCTGCCAGTCATCCTGTCTGCCTGTCTCCCCGCTCCGTTCACCCGGCTCCTGCACCAGCCCTATCTCCCCTGCTTGCCATCTTGCCCTGCCACCCACAGTTAGTTCCTATTCCCTCAGTAAAACCTTGTTTTCCTACCTACGCCTTATGTCTCTGTGTTCTGCATTTGGGTTCTCTTATACGGTCGTAACAATGTCTCACACTGGACGCTGCGTCTTCCTGTTATGATGTTAATGTGGTTGCTTTTGGGCTTTTTAACGTGAATAACTGATAACCTTTTCTGCACCATTACTTGGTTACCGCCAAATCTTTGGTGCTGTTCAGCCACTCCCTTACACTTTGACCTGGCGAAATGGCTTGACGCAGTCACATCAGGACACTGAGGTAGAATGCAATTCACACAATTTTCCCATCCATTTCTTTTCGGACTTGGACCCCAACAGAATAATGGTCAAGCAAGCGCCTTAAGATAAGTCCTTCAAACAAAATCAGACATTATTTAAAAGCTACAATATTATTTCCACTGTGTTTCACTCTCAGCCAACAGGGGGTGCTGCAGCCCTCTCAGCAACCCCCTTCCTGCACCTATGACTTGTGAAAACCATACTGATACATACATGTTTTGTTTATCAAGAAAATGAATCAGTATGCAAGTTTCTCCATATTTATGAGGTGGCAGATAATAACGAAATTGCACGATAATTATTAAATTATGAGAGGTCCTTGGTCTTACAGATAGGTATAAGGTATAATTTTTAACTCCATTGGAACAATGCCCTTTGAAAAGGACAGATTAAAGATGTGTGTGTGAGATGTTTAACAATAAGATTTGCAACCTCTAGCCAATTTGGTGTTAAATTTGTCACACTAATAACACTGTTTTCCACAATAAAACACAATACTAAACATTTTCTTCAAGAAATGTACCTCTTCTAGACGGACGTTCAGTTTGCCATTGATTTCATGCACATCATCTGCTTTTACTTTGAGCTATCTGTATATGTTTGTCTGCATGGCACATGTTCTATGTTCATGTGCCTTTAGTTCATAAGGTGAGAAGAAATTTACATTATAGTGGTACAGATAAACTACAAGATTGGTTTTGCTATTTTATTTTGAAATACTCTGCTTGTACTCTACTCTGTGAGTAGTGCAGCATACAGAGGAGAAGGCTGTGCTTGATACAAACCGACTAAATAAAAAAGGTAAATAACCCTCTTCTGAAGCAGTCTTCATGTGAGTGTGTGTGGCGTGTAATATCAAAGCATTTTACAATCATTTCATCATAGATATGGACTGTGGCACGTTTGATGTTTTGGCACCATACACAGCATCTGATGTAATTATCTGTTCTGCTATTTTTGGGTGAGAATCTGTGTAGAAACCTAGCTTAGATGATTTGATGGTTAGCTCTGTTGCCTCACAGCAAGAAGGTCCCGAGTTCACCTCCCGGGTCTTTCTGTGTGGAGTCCGCTTGTTCTCTGGCTTGGTTGCATTACGTTCAACCCTCCTCCATTTGCTGTATTCTTATTTGTATGATATTTTTCTTTGCTGTGTCTTTTATTTATTTTATTTGCTGCTGCAATGACCCAATTTCTCTGCATGGATCAATAAAGTTTCATCTTATTCTATCTTATCTGTATTTCATCTTATCAAACAGTGAGTTCAGTTATGTAAAACAATCAGACCAATAGCTGGAAACGGTATGACACCTTGGTTCCCAACTGGTGTACTTTCTTCTCCTGGAGTAATCTCTGACCTGGGATCCCTGAGTGAACTGATAGTGGATGTTCAGCCTCAGCTGCTAATGACAATTATTCTTTGAGCTGTTGTGACTGTTTAGTTTCATACCCCAATCAAACTGTGATGTAGGCTACAATCATGAGAAACAATGTACAACTGGGGAAATTGTCAGTCACATTTATTAACCTAATGACACATCACTATATGTCACACGAAAAGAAGTTAATTAGATGTTGGAGCTGAGGACCAGATCAGGGCAAACCGTTCCAGTTTGTGAAGCTATTGGTTGTAATCAGGCCCAGTGGACTAACACCTGGCTTACAGGAATGGCTCCTTACTGCTCTCTGCTGGAGAAACTCATCAGAACCTTCTATTGCAAACTGGTAGATTCATTTCGGAGCCCCCAGGTCACTTTTCTCCAAGGCTTACAGTACTACCGTAAGAAGTTTCTACGTTTTTGTACACTTCTAGTATGAATGACCTGAGTGGGACCGCCGATCTGCTCCACCCATTGAGCGACACAGAGCGACATAATGTAGTAGTTTGGACTGTCAGAGTGTATTGTGTGTGTGTGTGTGTGTGTGTGTGTGTGTGTGTGTGTGTGTGTGTGTGTGTGTGTGTGTCAGTAGTGATAACATGCCGAATATCCGGTGATTCATGCAGAATATCAGAAACATAAAGATCACAATATAGTGGAATCAAACTGATCTGGTCACCTGGTCACTTTACACTTGACACCACTGCTCAGCACATTGTTTTCCTACTATATATTTTATTCCCTTATTTGTTATGTTGGTTGCATTTTGTGTCATGTCTTATGTTCTGTTTTTTGCACCTTGGTCCTGTGAGGAACAACATTTTGTTTGGCTGTATGTGCTACATGTATGGCTGAAATGACAATAAACTCCACTTGACCCGAATCCCAATTCTCATTTTCACCCCTACGGCTTCGGCTTGGCCCTTCGGCTTGGACCTCGGAACAGAGTCACAAGGGGTAGTGGTAGAAATCTCTCCCTACGAAATGGGACAACCCTTCACGACCTTGATACGTCATCGATGACGTTTACATAAACAGACGGGACGAGTTTGTTCTCGGAGATTACTATGGCAATAATGGTATTATCACAGTGACATTTGCTGTTCATCTGATGGAGATAGAAAAGCATGGACGCTCGCGATTCGTTCACAACTTATACATTTCAGGCTACCAATCGATCAAACAAGTCATCAAATAAAAAAGACCACTGCTTCATTACCAGACCACTTCTTGACAGAATAGCGTTAGCGGTGCTCTGTAGTCTAGCAAGCCGCTCCTAACGTTACCCTGCCAGTCTGCACTGATATTAGAGGAGCCGTAACAAGTGCAGCAACTTCGTTGCTGGACTTCAGTTATATTTCAGGCGCCATATGCCATCAAAGGGGGAAATGCGACATGGAAATATGACAAAATGCGGGACTGTCATGCACAAATCAGCCTAAAAACAATGTTGTAACGTACCTAACTAGCGAGGTAGAGACATCGGCATACTAGCGATTTTTTGTTATGCTTGTAATAAAGAAAAGGTCTATAATACATTGAAACGACATTAAACTAAGATAATACCACGGTTAGAATATTTTTTAGCAAATATATTTTTGTTTGGAGTTGCTTGATGAAAGTATGTAAGAGTTATGAGAGTCCAAAGTGCTGAAAAGAATAAAGATAAAGGATAAAGAAGAAGAACAATGGCAGCCCATCAAGTATATGTATATCTATATATGTAATTGATAATTGATGGGCTACCATTATTATTATTATTATTATTATTATATTATGGCTGATCATGGTTCCATTCAAATCATGTTCCCTTTATTTCAAAACAGTCCTCACTTATCCATGTAAATCCATGTTGGACAAATCATCAGATCTGCATAATGAAACCCACAGTAATAATACGAATAATAGATATAGATAGATAATATAAAATACTACTAATCTAATTACTTAACTTATAACCTATTACTTAACCTAATTTATAACTTATCTAATAACTTAACTTAACTTAACTAGAACTATTAAAAATGTGCCTAAAGGACGTTTATCACATACACACAGACACACACACACACACACACAGGAGCAGGGGAGCTCAGCGCCTAGCCCTCTTCCTGGGATACAGCTGATGCGGGGGTGTGACCGGAATGGGAATCAGAATCCACTCCTCCACCGCCTCCTCCTCCACCTCCTTCTGCTCCTCCTCCCTCCTCCTCTTTTCCTCAGCCACACAGAGCTATGGATGGAGGGCACAGAGGTCAGAGGTCAAAACTAGAACAGTAGGAGGCCAGCTGAGGTCTGGACTAGCTAGGTGGACGTGACTCTACCTCCCAGAGGAGTCCTTCATCAAGGGGATGAACATGGGGCAGCGTTCTCCTTCGTCCCCTCCAGGACCTCCTCCAGGATGGGGAGGAGAGGAGCGTGGCAGGGCCACTCTCTCCTGACAGGAAGACCAGGGACCAATCACAACCAGCTCTATTGCATTTTATCAACACTTTTTCTACTTTATTCCATGTTGACAAGGTGCTCTGGGTTTAACAGCCAAACAGACGTCAAGATAGATGTTATTAAAGGATCAATATACAGGAAATCACACTTTTCACAGGTAGATGTTACAGTCAATGTGAGAAAATAGTAAATGTGTACGTCTATAAGCCTCATGCTACTGTGACTAGCGGTTTCCACTCACATTAACCAGGAAATGAACCAGATTGACCTTTTATCACATTTACTATAAAATATACAGTCATTAGGAACAAATATGTTGAGTTACTTTGTCATTAATTCAAATATGTACAAAGAGAACTAAACAACATGGACAGTTAGAAACTAGACACTTTTCAAATGTGTTAAATTATGAGGTACAAATATGAAACATAATCCTAAATTAAAGACAAAGATCTTTTTAAATAAGTACAAGAACATAACAGATGTACAAAGACACATTGAATGAGGTTGGGTTGTATATTATAATAGTGAGCAAGCAGCAGTAAAGAGCAAGTGTCCATAGTATTTTCCTCTAATGTGATGTGACAGTAAAGGAACAGGGTTCAACCTTCTTCCTGTTGGTGGTTTTACGACCCTTGGTCGTACTGTGGTATGTATTTGTGAATATCCTATTTAGTATGTGTCTGAATATTCTTGTCTGTAGTGTGTGTGTGTGTGTGTGTGTGTGTGTGTGTGTGTGCGTGTGTGTGTGTGTGTGTGTGTGTGTGTGTGTGTGTGTGTGTGTGTGTGTGTGTGTGTGTGTGTGTATGCGTGTGTTTATGTCCTTTATAAACTAGGTACGCGCCAGGAGAAGGTGGCCGTTCCTGATTGGCCAAACCCTGACAGAATGCATGCAGATGATTGGCTCCCACACAATACACCGCCCTTCAAATACCCAGTCAACCCGCCTGCACTTTGACAGCATTTCCATTTCCATCCCTCCATCCCGACCTTAGACTGTCTCAACTAAGAGATAAGATAAGATAAGAGAGACTTTATTAATCCCGCCGTGGGGAAATTCACGTTATAGCAGCTCACAACAATAGAAAAACAGAACTCCGTAACTGTGTAACCCTGTGTAGCTCTGTTAGTTCTGTTAGTTCTGTGCCTGTGTGTTTTCGGTTTATGTTTGATCACCATTAAGTTTTCTTTAGATTTAGAAGCAGTAGGAGTGGACTGCCATTTACTTTGTACGTTGTTTCTCTTGTATTTTGGATTTAGGAAAGGAGGTAGACATAGCCCTCTGTATTTAAGTTCTTTTTATTTTCAGATCGTAGTTAGGGTTCTTGAAGCAGCATTGTTTTGTTTATTGTTTTGGCCTTGGTCCACTCCGAAGCCTGTGCTTCAATTTTGTGTTCACAATTAAATATTCGCCTTTTGATTTACAGCACGTGTTTTGTGGTTGGTTTTGGGAGGTGGAAACAGAGGGTCCAACTTATGCTATGCCTTTAGCGACTCTCCTAGACGGGGCATAACAGGTGGTCTGGTGCTTCGTCGTCTTGGAGTGGCTGTGGTCCTGAAGGTGAGGAGGCAGGTGGCACTTCTGCAGTAAGAAACACAATGTAGGATGGGAGGATGTTAACTGGAGGTTTAAAACACTTTCTGATATATTGAATTTTAAAAACAATTTACTTTAATAAATCACACACACTTTAGGATGGGAGGATATTAACTGGAGGTATAAATAATAGTTTCTGCAGAGGACTACATCCATCCATTATCACCGCTTATCCTGTTCAGGGTCGCGGGGGGTCTGGAGCCTATCCCAGCCAACATTGGGCGAAAGGCAGGGTACACCTTGGACAGGTTGCCAGTCCATCACAGGGCCAACACATAGAGACAAACAACCGTTCACACTCACATTCATACCTACGGGCAATTTTGAGTCACCAATTATTCTAAGCCGCGTGTTTTTGGACTGTGGGAGGAAGCCGGAGAACCTGGAGGGAACCCACGCAGGCACAGGGAGAACATGCAAACTCCACACAGAAAGGCCCCAGATTTTTTCAATGGATGAGGGCTTAAGCCTCATCATAAACCGCAATGAGGAGTTCCTGCCCTGTGCAGCAGTTTTTTTGAGATGATTTAATGGTGGATTGACTAATCAAATCATAAACCACACCGTGAAGTAAAACCAAGCTGAATTTATGAGCTAAATGAATCAAATTATCGTGGATTGTTTAAGCCACATAGTGAAACGGGGCCCTGCTCTACATGCAGGCTAACATCTGTAAATAAACACCAAACCTGTGCAGGATTTTCTCTGCTTATATGATTTTAAGATGTTGCGATACCAACATTTATCACTTATCACTTATCACTTACATTTATCATTTATCACTACTTTATTAGCTTGGTAAGACAACATTATTTTAAAAATGTAATTTGACGCTCCACATAAAAAGTTCCAGGTTCCTGAGGAAGTCTTGGTCCTCAAAGAAAAAGTTTGAAAACCATTGGTATGGTGTTTGGCTGTGATACCTAATGGTGTAGGTTACTGTGTGTGGCTATTGAGGTTACTGAGAGGCATGTTTCTAAAATGTAAAATTAATTATTTATGAACATTTCCTACAATGAATTTGAAATGAAACAGGTGAAATGTGACCTCGAGATCACACAAGCAGCAGCACTGCTGGTGACAGTAGATGCTGTTCGTCACTTTGGTGGTATGAAGAATTTATTTGATAAAACATTCAATTGACCAAAACAGGAAATGCACTTTTTTTTGCCATGATACTTATTTATTGGACTCATAAAGCAACTTTCCATACAAATATTTGTTGCACAGTATATAATTGTTAAATGGAGCATGGGTGAGAGAGTACATTCAGTACAGAACTAGAATATTTGAATGCACATAGATTGCAGATTGATAGATTTTCTCATTTATCTGCAGCTTTGCAATTGAGATTGCTCTTACCTCCCGCGCTCTCCAAGCTATAGAGGACCTCACAATCATCCAGGCCTTTTGTTTTTTGTGTATCCTTAGTTATCTTTTTTATCTTGAACACCTCATAGGGGGGAATGAGCACCTCTTGTTCTTCATCTTCCATACCATGAGTAATTCTTTAGATAAGCACCTAAACAGGTCCGAATTTCAAAGCAGGTCTTGCTCCCAAAGTCTGTCTGGTTTGTTTTTAAAGAGCTGGAGGCGAAGGAGCCGAATCGAACGGTTTGACCGACTTTTCCGCTAAAGTCAATGCTGGTTCTCCGGTAGGTGGTCCTGCAATCTTTTTGACCAGTTTTCAGGATGCGTATGGCATCTGTCAGCAGGAAATGCAAGGAGTGGTACAGGAAAGACGGCGTGTTATAATTTGCCCCACTGGTCCGAACTACTCTGTTGAACTCTTGATAAACACGGTCAGATGTATAAACACAGATTGCTTGCATGTGATTCTTAGTGAGAGCAGCATCCTCTCGGCCTTTGTTTTCCAGTCTATCTTCTGCACAGGTTTCCGCCTCTTTCCAGGCTTCTAAGAACTGTCCCTGACTCTCTTTTTCCATGTATTTGTTCTTGACCGGCGGTCATCATCTGTTTGGTACAACCTAGATACATGTCGTCGACGGAATCTTCCATCATGCTCATCGGGATGCTGAGGTAGAGATTTCGCAGACCGACATTGGATCGACGGATCTAGAAGGACAGGATGAAAGGGGGAAACGAAAAGGTAATTTACATCACACAGATATAACTATTCCATGTCCTACGTAAAGTAGCATGATCGCCTTGAAATGGCTTGAAATGACTTAATTCATTAATTAAGAGCGGCAGAACCACATAGGCATATTCACAAATACAAACAGGGATGCTTATATACACAGAAATACACCAAATGACACAAGTTATTTAAAAGAGAACTGGCTGTTCTGATGCCATTGATAGATTTATGAAAACCAACTTAAAACGATGCATTGAGACCCCTACTTCTTCAAGCATCCTAAGATAGAAGAAGATATGATGATATGAAATTCTCCTTACTTGTTCTACTTCATGTGTATTGTGTAGTCTAGTATTGCGACTTTGTATTTGATATTTTGTACATTCTGCTTTCTGTGATACTTTTATGCTGCTTGCAACCCCAGAATCCCCAGAAGAATTGTTGTTGGATAAAGGGCTTTCCCAACTAAGGCTGCGTTTCATACTGCAGGCAATTCTGAAATGTGGGTCACATACAATTGACCCTGTTCTGTTTTAAAATGTTAATCCAATGAGTGAACTATAAGACATTTCAAAAAGACATACCTGCGCAGATTTACATTAACAAAACAAACGTCATACCGCTTCTAGCTGTTCCCATTGATTGGAAATAATCACATTTGTGTCACTTTTGAGGGGGAAAAAAAATCAGAATTGAGACACTCTCAACTGCAGTGTGAACGTAGCCAGAGGTTCAACTTTTTCCCGATCTGGTGTTTGCGGTGCATACCTCAAATTTACCCCAACATAAAATGAATGAATAATAGTAATAATAAGTAATCGTTATTTTTGCGTAGTTTCATTTTACCAGGCTGACATTCACCCCAGAATGTGCTACTCACCACCATGGAGTCTGCAGGGAGCATCCACAGAAGAAAACACAGCAGAGCGAAGGTCGGCATGTTATCCCTCATCATCGCAGTAAGGCAGCTCCTGATTTACAAAGAAAAAAGTTTGACATCAACAACAAAGAACCGTGTCGTATATGTGTCACAGATATAAAGTTGGTATGGTAAATGCTGAAACAATCCTCTACAACTTCTTCTTCAGTCCAAAAACATGTTCTGGCTTCCAATAAATTGAAAAAACAAAAGAAATGAAAGTTGGTTTTAAAGAACAACTCACCGGTCTTTGGGGTGAGAAGATGTTGAGTACCAAGTGAACCCTTTGATCAACGTTTCTGATCAGTCAGGGGAACCTCTGTGTGTAGCAGGGCTAGTAACCCAGCATTTATATCTGGTGGCCAGACAGCTCACCACACACACACCCACACGGTATCAGTATCAGTACGTAGGTGACTTAAGTGTATGTAATAAATGAGTGTGCACAAGTGTGTGTTGTGTGTGTGTGTGTGTGTGTGTGTGTGTGTGTGTGTGTGTGTGTGTGTGTGTGTAACATGCATGTTTCTGTGGCCGTATGCTTTCCCGCACTTATTTGTTTGCTTGTTTGAGATGCAGGCCTTCGCCGTTCATGTCTTGTGGCTTCTTGCAGGAAGTGAGGTCAGTTTTTACCAGAAAAATGACACACTTGTGCCCGCTTCAGAGAAATCATGCAGTGGGGGCATTGTCAATGTGTTGTGTTAGAAAGTATTTTACAGCTGATGGAGGTACATCCATGTGTTAATCACTACCATAAATGGCCTTTATACATGCATACTCTGTCTCATCCTCTCTATCTCTCCCTCTCTCTGTTTCTCTCTCTATCTATCTACCTGCATACTCTGCCTCATCCACTCTACCTCTCTATCTGTCACCTGTCACTCTCCCTCTTTCTCTCTCTCTCTCTCTCCATCCATCCATCCATTATCTATCACCGCTTATCCTGTTCAGGGTCGCGGGGGGGCTGGAGCCTAACCCAGCCGACATTGGGCGAAAGGCGGGGTACACCCTCGACAGGTCACCAGTCCATCACAGGGCCAACACATAGAGACAAACAATCCTTCACACTCACATTCATACCTACGGGCAATTTTGAGTCACCAATTACCTCTCTCTCTCTCTCTCTCTCTCTCTCTCTCTCTCTCTCTATCTAATTGTTCCAGATGCTATAACTGTCTGCGTATGTGTGATGGAAGTGATTCCATTCTCCCCTACACTCTCCTTCCTCCTCCACATCACTTACTGTATATTAGTCGCCTAAACTACTGCCAAGAAAACAATACTCTTAAATTGGAAAACCAGACATAAACTCAACACTGTACAATAGACAAATCTATTAATAGACCACATACCATTGGAAAAACTGACCGCCTCTCAAACAATTAAATCCATAATTTCAACAAAATCCGCACCCCTTGTTTTTTCAGGTATCTTGGTTTTCTGCTGAATTAGCCCTAACACACCTACAGGCATGCCCGTTTGCACACTCTCACACCGTGGCAATATTCATTGTTACATCACATGACTATCCCCCTTTTTTACAGATATAATTTTTATCTTAAGTTTTTTATTTTATTATTGATTTATTTTCCCACTACGAGCAATCCAATAAAACACCCATGTATGTCTGTTTAACGTTTTGTGATGCTTACAACTGGACGGTCCAGGTGATGTATAACATTTGCACACCAAATGGTTTGACTATGCAACTGTATTGTAAAAGGTTTTCAAACCAAAATTGAGGCAACTAACAGAATTCCAAAGAGGCCAAATAGTCAGAGCACGAATTGCATGCGGGCAGCTGCAAAATGAGTTAATGCGGGAAAAGGGAGCAGTCTCAAAAATGATGACAACATATGCCAAACACAGTGGGACAGCTATTCAGACACTGCTTGTGTCCAAAACCTGGAGCCCTGAGCAATGGTAATACGGTCATCTTTCACCCTTTTCCCTGGATGGGATCATGTTTGGAAAACGGCCAGAGCCCACTAAACTCAGCTCAGGGCTCGTATAGCAGCAATCCAAGGAGGATTTCAGATGTTCTGAAGGTAAAAGGTGGTACTACTGCTTATTAGCTGCTTGATACTCATATATTAAGAGTTTCAGTTATTTGGTTATTCATCTCTTTGTCATTAAATATTTAAAAGTCCCTATTTGGGATGCAGAAGCCGACGAGTGCCTCTGCGCCCTGACCTCTCTGGTGATATGAGTATGATTTATGTAAAGATACAAATTTCTGTATGTTTCAAGAGACAATCCATCTGTAATCTGGCTGTTTAAAGGCATCTCTATAATACTGGATGTGTTCCGTTTCTAATTCCTTATCTATATTCTGTTAATGTGCAAATATCAGCTATTTATTTATTTTGTGAACAGTGGAAAATATCTATTTGCAACATATGGTATAAAGTGCCCACTCACTATCCATACACTCATAATATCTCTCTCTCTCTGTCTCTCTCTCACTCACACATAAACACCTCTAACCACACTGGAAATGCTTGTTGTGTTAAACACACTGGCTGAATGTGCTACATGTGTGGCTGAAGTGACAATAAACTCACCGTCACTTGACTTGAAAAGCTTAACATACACTTAAAGAAGAAGAAGAAGAAGATTCAAAACAATAGGGTTTCAGCTCTAGAACCCCTAACAATAGCAATATGAAATTAAAACATGATGGTTGTTATTCACATTCATTGTTTATTTCATTCATGATTTCCATCATCAATTTGTTGATACATGCCACTGTATTGTAAATATTTCTACATAATATCAGTTTTTATATTAAGAGTTCTGTCAAGGAATTTGAATCTGAAAGAAGACAATATTCTCCAAGACCTTGGGCCTCATTTATAAACTCTGCGTATTAAAGATGCGTACGACATTTTCCATGCAAAGGTTGCGGGTGAAATTAAGTACCATGGTCTTATAACCTTTCAATCAAGTTCTAATAATAATATCCCAGAGGACCAGCCAGGCCTAATGTTTCTTTAGTCTAAAACCTGTTTAGTTTGCCCAAAAAGCATGAAAGAAGAAAGAAATGAAATGTCATTATGGGCTCATGAATAATAAAATGTCGCCCAGATTCAAGGTGGACTGGACTGAATGTCACAGGGCTTGTGATGATGGGGTGTCATGATGTGTTACGGCTGCTTTTGTGGCACACGTTGGGGACGCTGGCGCCGGGCACACATCCTCTTCCTCCATGGGTCACACGGGATCGTCTGACCATCCGACTTTATTGAGTAAATTCTGGATTCTTCATGATACAATTAGGAATTTTGTGATGTCCAGGATTAGAACAAACTCTATTTCCCCCAATGCATACTACATATGTCAAAAGTTATAGTTTTTGCCTCAATAACATGAATAGGTCATCACTATAAACTATTGATACAACTATATCAACAAGCAATTGAACAGATGTAGAAAAGTAGTTTAACTTCTTTTTGCTGGACAACTTAAAACCTCTCTTCCTATTAGAAAGGCAAAAGCCTTGCTTTTTGCAAACTTGCTTGCAAATATACATGGATACAATGCAAATGCACCCACAGGCCTCCTCCTGTCATGCATACACACACACACACACACACACACACACACACACACAAACGCACAAGCTCACCAAGAAATGCCAACACTATAATATGGTGAGAAGTCATTAATGATTCTAAGAAGAGGTTCACCGCTTTCTCATTTTCTCACCTCATGACTTTGCTTTTGTCTTGTGTCAAAACCACATTTCTGAAAACATTTGCAGGTTCCTCAAAAGGGTCTTGAGAGGTGCATGACTTTGTGTTGCTTGACTTCATTTACTGACTTTACTTTCAAGTCGTGTGAACAATAAACTTGTAATAGCGATGATTCATGATTGAAAATTAATGATTTATGCAGGAAGTAATGATTTCCCCCGAATTTGCTTGACACACATTTTGGATGGAATAATATCCAAGTAACATGGGTTAGAATTTTGATTGGATGCAAGACCTGAATGCAATTCACATAAATATAAAATCATAAAGACGCAAATTTGTACTGTAATGTACAAAAGCGTTTTGCATTCATATTGAAAAGAAATCACCAGGTTTTCTGTAATAAGATCTTTTACAGAGATAGACCTTTTTTTTTCCAACCAGAAACAGAAGTCTGGCTCAAGGAGAAGTCTCGCTCTGAAATCTGAAAGATGAGGTGAGTTGTTGCATGAAGAGGTTAAACAAAGGTTTCTGGTTAAACAAAGGTCTATCTCTGTAGGGATCCTTTCCGTAATGTTGTCAGACACACAGAACAATCTGAGCCTGTCAGTGGCAAAAACAAGCACTTTTAGTGGACGTACTTTGATCGGCGCACTTGCCCCTGCTGATTACGTTGCAGCCATAGCAGCCCGTTTCACGACTGCTGACTGAGGCGATCTACTGGAGCAATTCCAAAACATGTTGTATCTATTTTGCGGTTTAAATGACAAATTTGTAGAGCCCAGGTTTAAAAATACCGGAATTCCCCTTTAATATGAAGCCCCTATATATTTGAACATGTGTCAGTTTGCAGCACCACTGGGCTACCTGGAAATTTTTGACGTGGCCATGGCGCACACTGGTCTAACACCACCAACACAAAAACATTCCCCCACCCACAGCAATCAAAATATCACGACAATGTGAATCGTGGTCTTTGCTACCCCTAGCCCACTAATAAGAAGCTTCATTTACTAATCGCCTCTAGTGTTCCATGGAAAGACCTGTCACCTGTCAAAAATGCACAGTCAGAAAAAGAGGTTTCCTGCAATATAAATAAACCCATAACCACACTGCAAAGTGTGTATGATAAAGACACAAATAGCTAAAAGTCTTGCCCCATATAACCTATTAATCAAAAGGCAATATTTTGATCAACTATCAACTCATTTATCAAACTCATCAAACTCTATTTAATCAACTCAACTATTGTCATTGTTAACATAGTTCAAGTGTCATACGCCAACTAAATAACCAGGTGCCGTTTCAGGTAGTCCGCTTGTGCAAAGGGCAGTTCTGAGTAGGTCCGGGTGTAGGTGACTGTGTGGGGGGGAAGAGGAAAACTAGACATGAAACACTAAAATTACATTTTGAAAGGATGTTAATTGGTGTTAAACGTTCTATACCGTATACATTTCTTTAGCTTTGACTTGTTGTCTATGGGTGGTTGAAAGTATCCAGTCCAGCTGTTCCTCTAAAACTGGGGACTAATTAACTGTCGCGCTACAGGAGTCATCTAGATGTTAACCAACAACAAACAACATAACTGAATACTTTTTCTTTTCTCTCTCTCTCTTTGTTTTTCACCTTATCTAGTTCTTCTCTCTTCTATTGTTAAGTGCCTCATGTACCTTGAAAGGCGCTCTAAAAATGAAAGTTATTATTATTATTATTACTTAGACATTGTATTAAGATACCCTATTTTTAGTGGGAAAACAACTTAATTGCTAATTCCCGTGAAACTTTTACTGTTTTAGTCCCAGTCTTATTTCAGTCTTTTTTCCAGAGTTCTCTCCATCATTAAAATGTTTGGTTTGGTCATACTTTCAAGATATTTCAAGATAACTCTCTGTTTGGTTTGACATTTAGTTTGGGTTAATGCTGATATTGTGGTACAGATCATGCACTATTCTAATGCCATTGGGATCGGGCTGGCAAGGTGGCCACCCTAAGCCATCCTTCGACCAGACAGCCCAAATTCAAGTCCCCATGCCAGATAAATATCATCATCACAAACATGATGATGTGTCCTTGAGCAAGCCACCGAATCCCTTCCAACTCTGGGGATGCTGCTCAGTAGCTGACCCTTCATTCTGACCTCCCTGGAAGGGGCATGTGAAAAGAGAAATATCAAAATAAAAATTTTTAAAGGTAGAGGAAGGTGGCAGTAATGCACTTTACGCTGGTTGCCAAACCCCTGTTAAAATTCAAGAAGAAAAAGAAGAAGGCGTGATCTCCCATCTTCCCACGTGCGTGAACGCAGCATCACTCGCCTCCCGGGATGACGTGTCAAGAAAGTGCCGGAAGCTTTCAGTCCGTCCAAAATGGCTTACCAGACTATACAGCAGGAGTACTTACAGATTCCTGTTGTAACTAGGGCATACACAACTGCCTGTGTCCTCACAACAGCTGCAGTGGTAAGATATGTCCTAATTCAAATATGTATTCTGTTATTTCTGCCACATATGGACACTGGATGTCTCTCATTTTCGTAGCTATTAACCTAGCTAACGCTGCGTGTTTACTTTACTGTTAGCTCGCTAGTACAGCCATAGCGCCCATGGGTGCTGCTGTAGAGAAAGAGAGATAGAGAGAAAGAGAGTACGTGTCGGGACATAAGTAGCCAGTGATAATGGCTTCGTGTCCGCGTCGGTGTGTTTGGCGAAGCAACGTTGGCCGTTAACGCTCGCGACGTCCGCTTGTGTTATTTCAGTTTTCAAACTGGCTCGCAACTGAAGACAGTCGTTCAGTGCTGTTCTCTCTTTTACGTCACGCCAAACTGGCTTCCGAAATCTGCCAGGTTAAAGTGGCTGAGGTGCCTAGTTCATGAAATGACTCTGTACATTTTTGAATTGATTGGAGACACTTTTCAATATTCTAGAGACTTGCTAAACTGCCTGCACTGTTGGTGGGGAGGTAACAATGATCAGAGCAGCCATCTTTATACATTCAGTCATGTGTAGGAATTGAAATAATAGTGAAACTGAACTATGTCTCATTTTTCTGGAGAATCCTAGCACTAGGACCCCATCTCGGGAGCCACCTATCCAAGGCTCTCTGAAGTAACCCAACTGCTAAACTTGCTGTCAAGTTAACTGCCACTCTGTACTCTGGGTTTAAAGTCAATGATTTAGACACGATTCCTGTCGGTGATGTTTTCTGAACTGTCGACTGTTTGATTCTGTTCCAGTTGTAGAGCTCTCTTTAATGTGTTTATTAACAGTTTATTATTTACTGCCATACACCAATGGAAATAACTCTCATAGCTATTACTTTGTAGCTACTTGGCTTCATGCAGCTGGCCGAGGCTGCAAAACTCTAACTTGAAACTGTCTTGGGAGTAGCTACATGCTTTATGAATTATGATTCAGTTATTTTCTTTTGTTGGATCCTATCGTAGAAGATGTGTGTAATGTGCTAAAGCTGAATCATCAGATGAACAACAATGACATTTTTGTGTTCTCCTCTCTCGCAGCAACTAGAGCTCATCACACCTTTTCAACTATACTTCAACCCTGATTTGATTCTAAGGAATTACCAGGTAAGTAATCTCAACGTGACTGCTCCTCATCGACAGATGGTCATTTCACATATAACCTGAACCAGGTCTCCTTTCTCTACCCACCTTCATTTGGTTTATTTTCGCGCCCGTTTCTGACCAGTGATCCCTTTTCCTTTTTAAGAGATGCGAGTGAGATGAGTATCTCGCCACCAGTTCCTCTTTGGTGTAGAGTGGAAACAGGTTACAGCGGTTAGCTTTGCATTACCTCCCTGTCGGTGTAATTCTGCCTTTGTGACAAAATTAGGAACTTTCTTACCGGTGTGCTTAGCCATGATACACTTTATACAATCAATATGCTTGCTGACTTGTATTTTGAACAGTTAAAGAGTGGAGAGTGAACCAGCGTCTAATACTTTAGTAGTTAGTTGTCACGCGCTTCATGATACTACTGCACTGCATCATGAAATACAAACAGGAAGTGGAAAATGGGTCTTCATGGCAGTAGACGACCATGTGTTTTTGTTATTTAAGAAAAATCTGTCAGCAACAAGAACTCATTAGAGTAAATATATATATATATATGTATATGTGTATATGTATGTAAAAATCCCAAACAATAAATATTGAAAAAAAGCATTTATTGTTTGGGGTTTTGCTCACACCTCTCAATCGCTTAATATATTATTGTACAATTTACACTTACACTTTGTAGGACAGTTTGAAATTGTCATTACCAGACTGAGGACATGCTTTTCCAGGTGCAGACCATATATAAATACAATTAAACAATTATTAACATCAATTCTCTGTGGGACACATTTTATTTTCTATTAAATATGATCATAAGACTGGATTCTGTCTGGAAGGCAACCATTCATTTGTTTAATATCCCGTGTAACCGGACATTTCTGATCCAACTGCTTGATTACAGTTCAAAATGAATGCGATTGGAAGGTTTAGTAAGTTACACATCACTCTTTGTATCAAATTTTAAAGTGATGGTCCATTCTTACATGAGTAGCCACACTTCCTTGTCTTACCAGTTCAACCGCGCTATTTTTGGCCGTGTCTATAGGTTGACATAACCTAGAATCTCTTGTTTTGTTTTGAAGACACAGTTGGCAATTAAAATAATAACAGACAGGCAACAATTAGTTTAGATAATTAGCCTGTAGCAGTTTCATTATTATTGTCATTAGCCACTATTTAAAACACATACTGCTCCAGGCCTAATAGTGTGTTGTGACCTGCTTCACATCCGTTATGTCTACAGCCGGTTCATGACGATGTTACTTTGAAGTAGCAGCTTGCAGAGAAATGCAAGCTGTCAAAAATAAATTGTCGATTGTTCTCAAATGAATGACCTCGAGATGTTTTGTGTTTGTCGATGTGCGGGTCTACAGCTGATTGTTCTCCCCCTCTCTCATTTTCCAGGTATGGCGGCTAATAACCAACTTTCTGTTTTTTGGCCCAGTTGGCTTCAACTTCCTGTTCAATATGATTTTTTTGTATCCTTTCCAAATGCATGTGAAACACATTTTCTGTTTCACTTTAAAAAAAAAGAAGAAAAAAAAAGGCATATGTGGTTTCAGAGATGGGGGAGGGAGGTCATTGACCACCACAGTGCACTGGGACTAGAAATACAAATGGAGAGAAATAAGTCACATGATCACTCAAGGCAGTGACACAAATAGTTAAACTGTGATGATGATGAAATCTAAGTTTGGACCTTTTGATTGTATTTCTATCATCAGAATATGTTGTGTTGTGTAGCCGTCCTTAACCGTTTCCCTTCAGGTACCGATACTGTCGTATGCTGGAGGAGGGCTCTTTCAGGGGACGCACCGCTGACTTCGTCTTCATGTTCCTCTTCGGTGGGCTCCTCATGACCGTATCCTTCCCCTGAAAGAGTTTGTCATTTATTTTCATTGGATGCAGCTTGTTTTAACTTCACAAAAATGCAGTTTTTAGTGAACATGACAGGGTTCCTACAGGTCTTGAAAATCCTTGTATGTTTGTGGATTTCAGATACAAATGAATGACGCACCAGGCTTTCCTGTCTTGATGACATTACGAGTGAAAAGTGATGTCTTACTTCAAATCATGCCAATTTTGAGTTTCACCTGAAAGTCCTTGAAAAGTCCTTGAATTTGTTGTCCAAGTGACAAATTGGCTTAAAGTGTCATTAAGTAATTTCTCATAGGGTCATAGGGATGCTGGAGCCTTTCCCAGCATGCATTGGGTGGAAGACAGGAACAGAAATATAATGACAGAAATATAAAAGTCAGATTTTCACAATAGCCAAGCTAGAAATTTGGAGCAGTAATTGGTATTGTCCCCAACATAAATATTACGTCAATTTGTGCTGTGGGACAGTAATAATATTAGGTATCGCACCTTTTTAAAAAGTTTATTGGTTCCTTTGGGTCCCCATTGGCTGTGAAGGTAGCACTACTTCTCCTGAGCTCCACAAACAACGCTTTGAAAGCATCACATCTGTGCGGACTAGAGGCAGGTTGGGTACTTTCCCCCCCACACACACACGTCTCGCCATCTGGTTTCCTTTCCTGTGTCTTTACTGCTGATAGCCTAACGGGTGCAGTCTCAGTAACTGGGGAAAAATATATCCTTCACCTGTTAGAGCCTGTTAGACAAGTGAGTCAGTTTGGCAGCAGGATGGATGAGTGTTGAGAGAGTCTGCATCCCCGTAACCGTAAAGTCTAGCTCGGTCCTGTTGATTTCCTTCGCCATGCTCTTCTTTAACAAGCCCTCAGATATTTGGCACGTTTGTGAGCCTGGTGTTCCTGGGCCAAGCCTTCACCATCATGCTGGTATACGTGTGGAGTCGACGAAACCCAAACGTCCGCATGAATTTCTTCGGCCTGCTCAACTTCCAGGCGCCCTTCCTGCCCTGGGTGCTGATGGGATTTTCTCTCCTGCTAGGCAACTCCATCATTGTGGATCTATTAGGTACCTGCCGCTCTCATGCGGATTCATTATTTGGTAGTGTCGTCGTGGATGATTTGTATTTGTGATTGAATGTTTTTTTTGTTGTTTTTTTTAGGTATCGCTGTTGGTCACGTGTACTTCTTCCTGGAGGATGTGTTCCCCAACCAGCCAGGTGGTGGCAGGTGGCTCAAGACCCCCTCCATCATGTCAGTGCATACTTTCCTCCTATATTTTCTAGAATTAAAAAAAAAAAAAAAAACACAAATACTAATGTTGGAGAGCATCGACTGTAATCCTCTCCCATATCTCCCACAGAAAGATGCTGTTTGATACTCCAGAGGAAGACGCCAACTACAACCCCCTCCCCGAGGAGCGCCCGGGAGGGTTTGCCTGGGGGGAGGGACAGCGCCTCGGGGGCTAAAGGAGCCCCCAGCCTTCCCCCCACTCCCCTGATCGCCAGGTCACTTCTAAGGACATTCCCTCAGAGAAAGAGAGAGAGAGAGAGAGAGAGAGAGAGAGAGAGAGACGACAGGGACAAACGTGGTCTTTTTTTACGACTTGTTTCTTTTGTTCTGGACTAAAGAATGCCAAACTACCAGAACTAACCGGGAGGTATCCATCTGTTGTCTTTGTATATGGCTTACATCACCCTCAGAAACTCTTCTTGATGCCAGATTGTTGCTCTGAGACTACTTGAGAGAACAGAAGCCCAGGGACTTTGGTTGGTGAGCCTTTTGGCTCGGTTGATGTTTGTCATCATCTCAGAAAAAAAAAAAAAATCATGATATTCAACAATTGTCAGATGAAATAGAGAAAAATGACAGCAGTAGAAGAAGATCTTAATGGATTTATTCAGATGCTGAGTGTGTTTTTTTTTTTTTTTTTCATTTTACTTTTTTAAAGAATAAATGTGTGTGGCAAATTACTTTTTGGGTTATATTTCATTTGACAGTAGCGTTGCATGAGGTGAAAGAAGGAACAAGGTTTTAACAGATGACATAAATTGATCGTATGGCAAGGGAAAGTCTTTTTTTTTTTTGCTCTCTGCACAGCAGGTCTTTGTCACACGTCTTTTAGATTCATATTTTCCTCTGGAAATTGTAGTCCTCTTTTTGAATGTGGCTTGCTGCTGTAGTCAGTGGTGTAATAGTGGAGACTAGCAGTCTGACTTCCTGACTTGGCACAAACAGCATAAATTCAGGTATGTTACTGTGCCGTATACAGTTCCCCTTTAAAGAGGGTGTGATGCCTTGCTATTGTTTGTATGTGAGAGCGTTGCCAGTTTGTTATTGATACTGTATCCAGTTTGTTCCCTTTTTTATGTTGTGATTTGATCCACTTCAAACTTACTGGATGAGAGAAACTGACCCGGGGGCCTCGGTGGTAGGGATCCTATTCAGAAATTTTTGGATTGTGTTTGTTACTCCTGAGGAAGGGCCGAGAGAGGGTTTTCAACATGTGAGTTGTGACAATGCATATTTCAAATAATGCCAGTCTCACTCCCATTGTTTACCAGTCCGGTGAGCATGAGATTTAATCGCTTTTATAGCCTTCATTGTGCTTGTGCTGGATCAGATCACAAGTGATATACTAGCCGTGTGCCATGGAGGGCTGAGAGTCGGCAGGTTTTCTTTCCAACCAACATGCTACACGAGATGTTTTACTGATTATTAGTTCCTCCCCTCTGGCTGAAGGTGTGCCCTCCATGGCACATATTTTGAGACCGCTGTGCAGTATTTCTTTTCAATGTGTTTGTTGGGATTCTTATATAGTTTATGATTTTTGCTAAGTGGGCCTAGATGAGTAATGGATTTTAAAGGAGCCAGCAGAGAAACTCTTCCTTTTATTGTTGCTAATTGTTTAATTGTTCTGTTTTATGTTACAGCTCTTTTTAACTTGTTATACAAATATTATTGCTTTGATTATTTATTACTACAATAATACAACAAGATAGGAGTGAATTGATGGTTTTAACCAGACAAATGAACTGAATTTAGGGGTTATTTAAATTTATATGAAGTGTTAAGTCTCCGGTCACACTTTATATCACTGGGTGGCGGTAATGCACTTTGTAAGTTGTTTGTCAACCGTCATATGGTCGAGGAGGAAGAAGAATTGCTGCCTTCATGTAAGATGGGAAAACCGTGAAAACGATTCTTGGAAGCAACGTGCTGTGTTATTAAAACTCTTTGATCAAAACCCCATGATTTGAAGTTGTCTGTAGACTGGTTGCTCCTGATCAGCTTTTCTTCACAATTAACACACATGCATGCAGTGAATGATGCGTGTAAGTTTGTGTTTTACAGCAAACTAAGCATCCGAACGTAAACCAAAAACATAAACACCAGCGAGATGTTGTGTACTGCCATGGCATTTTAAGAGTTGATCACATGATTGGTTCTCTAATGAAATTTGCTAATTTTGTTGGTTGAAATTAATATATTTCACTGCACTTGACTACGGGTATCCCCTTGTTGGTAACGAATTCAGTTGATCGGAAAATCGGGGCCAATCTCCCTACAGCGAGTTCCCAAGCAGTATTTATGAACTGCAAGTAGTCGAGAGGTATTTTATAGTAGTATTTATCGGACGAAAACTGAAGTGAACGGTATTTTCAAGAAGGATTTCGCATTTCCCATTTCTACCGGAGACTTGAATGCACCAGAAGAGAGGGCTACTCACTAGTTAGCTGCTTAGCGACTGCGCAAAGATGCAATTGGCATTAAGTAAAACATTTGGCCAGAAACCTATTAAATTTCAGTTAGAACAAGATGGGGACTTTTACATGGTTGGGTCGGAGGTACGTAACTAACCACGGGTCGACTTCAAACCCTTAGCTCCCGAATTGAAGCCTCAATTGTGCATTTTTCTGGCTAGCGTTAGTTGATGCTAGCTTGCTAACGAGCCCACATCCAGGCTTGATAAACAAAGAAATGCCTTGCCGTGCTAACGGGTACATGGCTGGGTAGCGTTCACTCAGCACCTGGCAGGTCAAATATGATTCAAGCTGTTTTGAAACAAAGACGGTAACAGAAAAATATTTTTTCTGTTGCTGTAACTTCTTCTCGTGCCGACTGATAGTTGGCTAACAAGTTGTGCTGAACCAGTACGCGCGACGTTACGTGAAGTTACCGGCTAAATCCGAGTGCTGTTTGGGAAAACTAATACACTCTGCAATCATATCTTTATCCACCGCTAATATAGTAATATAATTTTACACTGAAACTATAGTTGTCCGTTTTTCCCTATTGTCACTCTATCTACACCATTCATTGTGAACTACATCATATGCATAGGCTTTTTTATGTGAGGCTTGCATGAAGCCCTCATTCATTTCTAGTCTTAGGGAAGGAAAGGGAAGTGGTCCTCTGAAAGTTTGTTAATGGCAATGGTCCAACAGCTGGACCCATTGGTTGTGCATGAAGCAGAAGGATGCATAGGGCCTGTCTGTCCATGTTTAGAGGCTTGAACCAGAAGTACCAGGTGATGGAGAGGGCTGGGTTTTCCTTCAGACCTGTTCTATGTTGTCATCCCTCAGTCTCTATTGCAGGCTGTCAAATGGAGGCAAAATGCCCCACACATCTTTTAAAAGCTGGTTCACTAAGATGGAGACAGTACAGTTCTGTGAAACAACATTGGAGCACCGCTTCCTCCCACCATCAGGAGTATTGTATCGCCGCAAGTATTGCTGACATTGTTAAAGAGAGTCAGACAAGAGTGGAGGAGACTAGTGTTGGTAGCAGGGCTGGGTGGACGTTTACACCGGTGTTGTGCCCTATGAAGCACCAGCCAGGTAACATGTAGGTCTGTGTTCTACTAAATCACCCTGGCGAAGAAGGCAGCTTGCCTGTTGATGCTGGTTAACGCTGGTTTTAAGCAATAAAGTTTGTTGCATCGGCAACGTTTTTCATTGTCTTTCGCTTCCTTACTAAGCGCAGTGCAAAAGTGGAGTGAAACTAAGTGTGACCAGGAAGTTCAAATGATCGCCTATGTCTCCTCTCCTCTCCAGGTTGGAAACTATCTGCGTATGTTTAGAGGCTCGCTGTATAAACGATACCCGTCTCTATGGAGGAGGCTGGCCTCAGTGGAGGAGAGGAAGAAAATTGTAGCCTCGTCGCATGGTGAGTTGTGTGGCCTTGTTTGACTTGGAAAAAGCAATGATTTACCGGTTTGTTTTTACTTAAAAACAGGTAATGAAAAATGAGATCACTCAAACAGATCACTCAAGTGCAGTTACAGTATATAGGAAGTACTCAGGTTGGACCACCCCTGATCTAGGTGTAAAATAAGATCCCTGATGTACACAGATGTAATATCCTGGACAGAAAGTGATGTTTATCAGTGACCAGCCAGACTTGAGACTTGTGTCTCAACGGATGGATGCTGCACATAGGCTAAAAATAAAAATGAACCTAGACATGATCTCAAGCCAAATCAATGGGCCAAAATAAACCGATGAGCTTGTCACTTCACCAAAGATGATATTACTCTGAAATACTCTGAATGATCTTCCTCCCCATTGTCCATCTCAAGCCACTAGTGTTACTCTGCTGAAGGCCTCCGAATGTGAAGAGATCTTTGAGGGTAATGACGAGAAATACAAGGCGGTGTCCATCAGCACAGAGCCTCCAGCATACCTCAGGTAACTAATACCAGTAGCGACCACCCTTTTCTAAAGCTAGCACTAAGTGGAAGTGACTTTCTGGCTGTCTGGATATTCGTTTTTGCCATATTAGACAGCATATATTGGAAAAAAAGTATGTACCTCTGTATTGAAGTTATGGTTTGGTACGTTTACGGTACACTGAAATAAAAGATTGTTTTTACATGGAAATAATGTAATATATATTTTTAAATATATGGAATTATGGCTTTTTTTTTTCTCTTTTGGTAGCTTGTGGTCTCCTTTCCCACCGTTGTGTGTTTTTGTCCTTCCTATAAAGGGAGCAGAAGGCCAAGAGGAGCAGTCAGTGGGTCCCCACACTGCCCAACAGCTCTCACCATCTAGATGCCGTGCCTTGCTCCACCACCATCAACCGCAATCGAATGGGCCGTGACAAGAAAAGGACCTTCCCCCTGTGGTGAGAAAGACAAACCATTTGCTTTTTTTTACAAGTCAAGGAAGAAGTGCAATAAATGGACTCAAACCCACGGAGTCCTGGTATACGTTACTGAGACTACAAAACTACTTCTATTAAAATGAGATAACATGTTCAACTTTCTTCCCAGAGATGCACAGTCAAGATTTGAATGGATAACATTTCAATCTGTTTATGCTGTACACGTTTATTAGTTTTTATTTAGGATAACTGAGATGTATAGGAAACACTGCAGTCTCAGTGTTTGATGTGGGTGTGAAACCTCTCGGGGGGCCAACAAACAAACCGCTATCAGTTTCTCCAACAATAATGATGCAGCGCCTCAGCATGTCTTTACCTTTTCATGTGGTTACTTGAGCAAACATTGTTCCTCTCCAGCTGCTTTGAGCTTTCTGAGATTAATTGGGCAATTACTGGTGCACTTTTGTATTTTTATCGCTCGGATTTCTGAGAGCTCACAGATTGTGCTGGATTCATGGTGGTGACATGCCTCCAAATTAATTTGTAACCATATTCTCTTGAGACACGCCATCATGTTTGAAGTTCATAAACACTGTGAATCTGTTAGCTAATTAGCACAAACAGCGCATTCGATTAGCGCAGGGAAAATGGAGAGAGCCAAAACAATGTAGGCTGTTGAAGCAGTTTGGCTGAAATCCAATGACAAATGTGTAAGAATAGCTGTTAATGGATGAGATGCTTTCAGCGATCCGATTTCAATCTCTCTCTCTCTCTCTCTCTCTCGCTCTCTCTCTCTCTCTCAGCTTCGACGACCACGACCCTGCAGTGATCCACGAGAACGCCTCCCAGGTCGAGGTGTTGGTCCCCATCCGTCTAGACATGGAGATAGACGGACAGAAGCTCCGAGACGCCTTCACGTGGAACATGAACGGTACAGGCGTGATTCATATTGTCTACAGTTTCGCCTTTGCAGTTACGTGATCAACATCTAACATCACTGTTCCCCCTCCAGAGAAACTGATGACCCCGGAGATGTTTGCCGAGATCCTGTGCGATGACCTGGACCTGAATCCTCTGGCCTTTGTCCCGGCCATCGCCTCAGCCATCCGCCAGCAGATCGAGTCCTACCCCACCGACAGCATACTAGACGAGCAGACGGACCAGAGGGTCATCATCAAGGTGAGTGCATTCAGGGTTCCCACCGACCAAGTTTTGGAATAACATTGAATGTTATTGCACCTTTATGCCTTTGCACATCCCGCAGCTCAACATCCACGTGGGCAACATCTCTCTGGTGGACCAGTTTGAGTGGGACATGTCGGAGAGGGAGAACTCCCCGGAGACGTTCGCCTTGAAGCTGTGCTCTGAGCTCGGCCTTGGGGGAGAGTTTGTCACCACTATTGCCTACAGCATCCGTGGTCAGCTCAGCTGGCACCAGAGGACGTACGCCTTCAGGTAACTGGCGCACTAACTCCGCGAAGGGGTGAAACAAACAGCAGGTTTGATGCGCCAGGCACCGTTCCTTCCTTCCTAACGCGTCAGGCTTCTCATTCATGTAAATGTATCAAACTTTCTATGTTGGTCCAGCCTCAGGACAAAATTACAATGTCCTGGTGATGGCGCTACAGCAGTGGAGCTTGTTTTATTGAAAGGATAGGTTACATCAAACTACTTTGACTATTTTTAACAGGCTTTTGTGTATTTGTCACTTAAAACCAACTAAGTAACAAAGAAACAGTCTTTACCTATATACATTTTTTCACTTTTGCCTTGGAGCTAGAGGATGTGGTGAGGTTGTGGATGGAGCGCAAGATAGAGGCTGTGGAGCTTGGATCTGGAAAAAAAAAAATCTTTCTTTTTTTTTGTGGCTGTTTTAAGCTATTCCTGCTAAAAAAAAAAAAAAAAAAGTAAGGTTGGCTAACGTAAATGCAGACGACAAGTGATGCAGTGAAAGTAGTTCAAATATTCTGTTTAAATATTAACAAAAGACTCGGGTAATATTATTGCTCAAGTAGTCAGATATACTGTCGTTGAAGTTAAACTGACAACGATGAAACAGTGTGGGTTAAGTTACCCGGGCTGCTGCTCCCCTCTACTTGCAGTGACACTTTTGTCCTGCAGATGTCGCTGATAACCGCTGTGGGGACCCTGCTTAGGAATTACGGCTCTGCAGTTTAATGCTCACAACTTTTAATTCATGCATTTCATCCTATTTAGTCCAACTGCCTCGTGATAGACTCTTCCAATGCATTGCTGAAAACTCATTATACCTCTTCTGTTTGTAGAGGGATATGTATTGTCGAGTGTTTGTTTGTGTTTTACTGTAACCACTGCAACAGCGGTCCTCAAATCTGGACCTCTGCCAGAGTATTGCTGGTTTTCTATCCTGCCAGGTAGTTTTCTGTCTACTAGGGCTGTTTTTAAGACCTGGACACCAGGTGAATGCAGTTAACTACCTGGTAGGATACAAAACCAGCATGACTCTGGACCCTGTGGACCAGTTTGAGGAACACTTTGTTGCTTTGGGAGTTGCCACTATTTCTATGCACTAGTGATCACTTGTCATTCTGGTTATCAAATGGCTTTAGATTGGATCAGGTGAAACTTTAAAGTGAAAATCCACCATACATTCCCGGGTCACTATTGTTGTTGGGTGTATTTCTTATCCCTGTGGATAACTGGCTAGATGTAGACGACGTGACGTGAAGTCAATATTTCCAGCGCATCTACAATGGAGTTTGATGGCAGAACATTTTCAATGGTAACGGTATATGTCAAGTTGCACCAAATCTGAGTGATTTGAGATTATTTTTTCCCCCTGTTGCTTCCTTTGCTGAAGCAGGTTGCACCGTAAGAGTTCACAAAATCGGCCTGTATATCACCAGGCGATCGAGACCTGGTGATTGGTCATTTTTGCCCAATGACATTTAAGCACAGTTTGGTGCCAAGAAAAGTGGAAACCTTGGAGCCACTTGAAGAGTTTTGCTAGTTTTGCTGTACTGTGGGTGACGTGTGGTGGCAAAGTTCATGAGTTTGAGCCCCAGCTGGTGCTGAGGATATGCAGCACCAATGCAACTGTCAGCATGGGTCTCTGAGCATCATGCATGTCATTTAAGTCAGAAGATTTCATTCACTTTGCAAATGCTGCCTGCTTATAACCACATGCTACATGCACTACGCCACAACAGTACACAAATAGGTGAACTCATAGAACAGTGGCATTATTTAGTTTTATCAATCAGAATATTTCTTGATTATAAAATGAAATTTCTTTATAGAAGTTTTTAAATGCCATGTTTTTGATTTGCACATTCAGGACAAAGCACTTAACACTTACTACTACTGCTTACCATTTAGTTTTAATTTGTTCCTTTTCAGTCATTGGTCAATTTTGAAAGATTTTCATTCTCAAATCAGTGACAAAGTGCAAACACAGTGTTTTGAAAGCATCATCTCTCATGGCTTTTTTTTGTGTTGCTAATGTGTTCTGTTTTGCTCTCTCTCTCCCCACTGTCTTGTTCCCTCTAGGTCTGATTTCAGGTCAATATGCTTACGAATTACTTCCCCCCCCTCTGCCCCCAAACGCTTAACCTTCTTCCACGTTCTCTTACCAACTGCACTGGGAAGCTGAGTACATTTACACTTCTCTCTTTCATCTGTTCATATTGCACAGCTCATCCCCTTGAATATCGAAGGCATACACTACATTAAGTTGTACTGGCCAACTCATGCAACTCATTCTCTTTCGTCAGTGTAGTCACCTCAATCTCGCCCCCTACAAGAAGAGGCTTTTTGATTTAGGTCTTGATCCTAGCCAAATGCACCAGGTGGTCAACAATAGCTTTGGGATGCCTATAAGAGAAAAACAGTCAGTAGTATTGTGCTGATTGTAATGTGACGCATTAAAATTGCATGAGCTTCTTTAAAATTTTGTTAGCCATGTTCCAAATATTGCTTTTGTTGGGTCCTTTATTGTATCTGGGGGAGAAAATGAAACCCTCAAAAAATTTGTTAAAACCTTGCAAGTGTTGCAAATGTAGCCGACCAACACGTCAGATAATTTTTCTCATCCCCCAACCGGCTTGTTTTACCCTCTCTTTGTCACATTATTACCGGAGTTTCAGCGTTTTTATTGTGGACTCACGTTGTGTCGCCACGCCTGTGATTTCCCACAGCGAGAACCCGCTCCCCACAGTAGAAATTGCCATCCGCAACACGGGCGACGCGGACCAGTGGTGCCCCCTGCTGGAGACCCTGACGGACGCCGAAATGGAGAAGAAAATCCGAGACCAAGACAGGAACACGAGGTGAGACAGAAACTCATTAGAAACGCTACGACACTATACTGCCTGTTTTTGGGTGGGGATGCATTTGAAAGGATGATCTTATACAAATAACTCAAACCACGATCATATAGCCCAGGAAAGCTGGTTGTAGTGTTTGTCAAATAAGCTGAAAATTAGATGTCATGTGAAGAAAATGTGTGGCCTATATTTAGCTGATGAACAAAATGACGGCAAGTTGAATTTTAGATCATTTAATTGCAACCAAGAAACATTTTAAGATGGCGACTAGATGTGGTTCCTGACATTTCAAAGCCAGTTTTAGTTCAAATTGACTGTATCGCTTCGAAATACTTTGCAACTTCACCTTACACCAGACTGGTCCAACTAGAGAAGCATAGATCTAAGGCTCACATCATTCCTAAGCTAGGTTTGTGCAACTTGCTCTTGCTTGCGATAATGGACAGATGGATTGTGTATATTGTGTGTATATTTCCATGATATATGTCTGTGGGAATTGGTCTACTACTGACTGTGGGAAAAGTTCTAAGTTATCAAAGTTCTCCTCACTGGATGTTATTTGTTAAACAATTTTCTGAAAATGTTTGTATTCTTTTTTCTTTTTTTTTAGGCGTATGAGACGTCTGGCCAACACGGCTCCTTCCTGGTAAAAAGACGCATTAAGCTGCATCGGTGCCTCCGTGGGCTGTTGGTGATGCTTCCCCCTGGAGATTCCCGTTACTATGGAAAAAAAAGCAAGCAACAATACACACCTACAGACGTCCACACACACACACACACAGGTTATTCATGAAGGGTGGATAAGGCATCTGGACATTCCTGTAAACATGAAATGCACACACAGCCATGCTGCTCAACCTCCATCAGAGCTACCTTTTAACATACAGTACTACACACTCACAGGCATTCCACCGGTTATCATCGTCTTCATCAACTTTGCCTTGGGTGCATCAGCCAGTTATATCTGATCCACTGTAAGCTATAGCGTTCTTCTTTTAACGACGTTGTCTGTTAGAGAATTTCAAACCAAATCGTGCTCAACATTCATTCAACACTACACTGACTTTAGCCCTGTCAGGACAGCGTTGGTATTACCAGGGGAGGCCTGGTTAGTGGTACCGGACTGAACGTGTCAGTGATTTTTCTCCAGCTACCCCAGAAAAATTCCAGCTGATATTACCGTCTGTATTTTTGTGTAACTCTTTGACGTCTCGCAGTATTTTTAATCCCGTCCGGGTTGCTGATGGTGTTTCGTGCATCTCTCTTATAAGGGCCATATAACCAGTGGTGGGGCTTTTTGCAAGGTTAGAGAGTTTGTCTTGTTCTGTTGTACTGTGGGCGACATTTGCGCTAATGACTGACCGTAATGACTGACATGCATGGGCAAAATCAAATTCCCGACCTCCCCTGGTAATGCTGTGCAGAGAGGGCTACAAACACACTATGGCCCAGATCATCTAACGGTCTGCGCTAGCGTAAATCAAATGGTGGGTGTAGGTTTTAGCAATTAGATCTTCCCAGTTTTAACGCATCATCTGCACGTGTGTTCGTTTGCATGCTAAATCTTAGTAAATGCGTTGCCCGCGCAGGACTAACTGCACCCACACTTTATTCTTCCGACGCGCCTCACGCCGTGCCAACGTTAGCAGATCCGAGCCTGCATCTTTTACTGAGTCTTGTCGGTAGGGCACACGGAAGAAGAAGAAAAAAAGAAACCACGCCGACAAGAACCAATCGTGTCTTTTAAGGTAATGATGTTCAACTTGACTATACTCTTGAGAATGATGATGTAAACGTATTTGCTGTCGCTTCCTGTTCTTTTGTAAAATTGCTTTACCTTTTTAGTGGACTTGTTGTTTTTATAAAAGGAAAAAAAAAATGAAATGGTTGAAAATGTGTGGTTCTTTAAAGGTGACCTGTGTTTGAATTATATCAAATGATTAGCAACATTAGCATTATGTTGTATTCTAGAGCGCCCTCAGTTGCTTTTAATTGGGATATTTCATAGTCTGATCATTTGCCACAGGAAGTGTTTGGTTGCATCCCATGTAAAACAACAACACATTTAACACTAACTATCATTAATATCGTTAAGTATACCTTGTTCAATACCATGGGTTCCTTGAATCTGACAGTTTGGGATGTGACATTCATAGAGATGACCTTCAGTAAAGAACAGATATAACAGGCAAGAGAATCCTTGGAGGTGAAGGGGGCCTTAAAGAAATGCAAGCTAATTCTGTGTTAAGTTAGCTGCATCCCTGTGCAACAACTTGTGAGGGGGGGGTCCAGATGTTTCCCCTTTAAGTGCCTCTCAAGCATTTTATTTCATTTGTTAAAAGCTTCTCTAATAGTGTCCTTAGCTACCTATTTTCCAAAGTGCAGGAGCATTTCTGTGGATAAACATTTCATCATCATATCATGCTTTACAGAATGCATCAGCCAGTTATATCTGATCCACTGTAAGCTATAGCGTTCTTCTTTTAACGACGTTGTCTGTTAGAGAATTTCAAACCAAATCGTGCTCAACATTCATTCAACACTACACTGACTTTAGCCCTGTCAGGACAGCGTTGGTATTACCAGGGGAGGCCTGGTCAGTGGTACCGGACTGAACGTGTCAGTGATTTTTCTCCAGCTACCCCAGAAAAATTCCAGCTGATATTACCGTCTGTATTTTTGTGTAACTCTTTGACGTCTCGCAGTATTTTTAATCCCGTCCGGGTTGCTGATGGTGTTTCGTGCATCTCTCTTATAAGGGCCATATAACCAGTGGTGGGGCTTTTTGCAAGGTTAGAGAGTTTGTCTTGTTCTGTTGCAAGAGTCGTCCCCCCCAAGAGTGAGCAGGATCTTTATACCTACCAGTTACACAAGCCCCTTTAGGGTTACCTCCGGTCTTAATAACAAGGTCACTAGAATAGACAAAACAGTATAGGGAGACAGATCACTTGGAGACACTCTGCTAGGCTTTAGGTCATCCTCTAGCACTACTACTACTGTTAATACATATGTGTAATACTCAAGTCATACAGTATATACACCGATCAGCCATAACATTAAAACCACCTGCCTAATATTGTGTAGGTCCCCCTCATGCCACCAAAACAGCTCTGACCCGTCGAGGCCTGGTCTCCACAAGACCTCTGAAGGTGTCCTGTGGTATCCGGTACCAAGACGTTAGCAGCAGATCCTTTAAGTCCTGTAAGTTGCGAGGTGGGGCCTCCATGGATTGGACTTGTTTTTCCAGCACATCCCACAGATACTCGATCGGATTGAGATCTGGGGAATTTGGAGGCCAAGTCAACACCTTGAACTCTTATTATGTTATATATCTTCTAATATCTTCTGAAATAATTGGAAGTTCTCAATAAGCTTCCTGCATCTTTCTGCTGCCAGTTTCTCCCACTCTTCAGTTGCAATCCTCCAGTTCTTCAATGTTTGAAGAATTCCTTTGACCAACTTCACATTTCAGGTCTCACCATTGGTTCTCAATGGGTTTGAGATCAGGACTCATCTCTGGCCACTCCAGAACAGTCCAATGTTTTCTCTTGAACCATTTCTGGTGCTTTTGGATGTGTTTTGTGTCATCATCCTGCTGGAGGACCCAGGGACATCAATTGACTCCTAGTTTTCTGACACTGGGCAGCACATTTTGCTCCAAAATGACCCAGTAATCCTCTGATTTCATGATGACCTTAATACGTTCAAGACGAGACGTACCCGAGGCAGCAAAGCAGCCCCACAGCATTATGGGACCTCCACTGTATTTGACTGTAGGTAGGGTGTTCTTTTATTTAAAAGCTCCATTTGATCTGCATTACCAAAGACCTCTAATGTGGTTTCATCGGTCCACAGAACATTTTCCCAGAAGGATTTCTGTTTGTTCAGGTGGGTCTTGGTAAAGATCAATCAGGCCTTCTTGTGTTTCTCTTTCAGAAGTGGGGTCTAACCCTCCGACCATAAAGCCCTTCTTGGTTCAATGGTACAGGCTGAAACCATTACCAGACCTCTCCAGGTCTCAACAACGGCTCAATGGCTCAACAACATCTGAGATCAGTTTTCCTCTTAACACCATGTCCTGGGAGATTCCTAAAAATCCCATGAGCAGCAAACTTCTTAATAACACGGTGAACTGTGGAAACAGGAATACCAAAGTCCTACTGTATCGTCAGCATCTGGTGCCTTAGTATTCTCTGGCAAGCTCACCACAGCAGTATGACAGTAACATGATTAATGCCTGCCTCAGCAAGAACGGAGGGACAGAACCAGGGTATAATCCGCAGTCATGCATGCTATATTTTTATTGGTAGATCCAAGCATGCGTTGGATTTCGTATGACTGAACTGTCCACTGTGCTCACTCCACTTCTTGCATTGGAAAGTACCAACCAACAATGTGTTTGTTTTTTTTGCCTTTACTGGTAGCCACTTTATTCAGATTTCCATTACCTGACACGGGAGAGCAGGTTTTACATTTTCATCGTAGAGATATTTTAGACCTCTTCAAATTTCACCTCTTTTCCTCGTTCACCCTTTGGGGAAGGAGTGGGCTGGAAGGTGCAGTGTCTAATGAGTGAATTATGACCAGCGTGCCACGAACGAAGTTGAAACCTTTTCTAACTTGAATGGGGTTCCTTGTTTAAACGCTGCAGCTGGAGAGTTTTTTTACGCGTTACATGTGCGTGCCTGTGCCTGAACCTGTGGAGGCTTGCCCCTCCCTCGGGGGCGGGGGAACGTTCCTGCTGCTCACAATAGACGTGATAGTGATCTTTCAGTATCACCACAGGCCAACGGTGCAGACTGTAACTTAACACATTAGGATGGGAGTTCAAGCTCAATGATTTTATTCTACATTTCTATAGCCATGTCACATACAGCGAATAAGGGTGAGTGTCAATACAGCTAGCAAAAAGATAGAATATAATGTGATGTATTAAAAGCCCTCCCACTCACACATCCACAGGCTCGGCTGCAATCAGCTTTAATTGGCCGCAGCCGCTGAGACCAGCCGAACCTACCACCCTCCCCAGTCCGCCACATGGATCTATTTAATAAAGAATAAATAAATAATATATTATACATTATTCATTTGGATGAGAGTCAGGCCAGCACACATATCCCCAAATCAAGATATCATCCATTTGCAATGGTGTTTTTCTCTTTCTAATATATACTTCTGGAGTCTCTTATTTGTCTTATTCATCTCTTACTGTTGCAAGGAACAGAGACAGAGGACATTCTGCATCAATGGGGCTTTTTAAGGAGAGTTATGTGACATCTCTCTCGGGCAAATTGTAATGATAGATGCTATATATTCTAGTCTTTGAATTTCTGACTCTCGGCCATATCGGCCATTTGTAAATACTTTCAAAATAAAAGTAACCATGCATGAACACGAATTGTAATGCGTTGCAATAATACTAGCCATTAAAAATAGCGATTTTGCATGAGACAATATCTTATTAATACTTAACAGAACAGCTGGAAGGCAATTCCCTGTGTCCATGGGCAGTTAGAGCTATGTCAGTCTTTAACTTCACCATGGAGAGAGAGAGAGAGAGAGAGAGAGAGGGGTATGTAAAGGCCTCTTGGGAAAGCTGTGATCAGTTTCCTGGTTCTGTCAAGGTGTCAGTCTATCGTTATTCAGTACTGCCTGCACATTATCGTGTAGAAATAGGAACAAATGAGTTTATAGGTTTTATTGCAAACAGAATTTTATACAAAACTATTTACAAATGGAAAGACACAGTGTGATTAAAAAACACTCAAGGCAACTGCTTACGTATATAGTGAAGATACATAAAAAATAGATTTCAAAACTGTTGTGATGACATGTTTACATAGCCAGGAGTCTTTAGCTCAACTATGCCGGTCTGCTACTTTGCAGTCACATCAGTGTATTTTTACAAGTCAACTGCATCAGTGTCCTGCACTGATTACGTATAGCACCTTGACTTAAAAAGAACATATCCATGAATAAAAAAAAACCCAGTGTTGCTTCATCTCATTTCTATGAATAGGACCTTACATTGAACTGGAGTACGTTATTTAATATCAGACATGTTACTCTGTCAGCCTCTCTCTGATGCTGTGTTCACTGTACCGTTTTAAAAAACAGTAAAACGCCCTGACTGGTTTTATGTATTGCTTGGTTTCTTATTTTGTACATAATTATACAGTCTCAGTGCATTTCTAACGGAGGCCCACAATGAAACTCAGAGAAATAAAACAAAGCACTTTTCCAAATAAATGTAGACTGTATGGCTCTTTATAACAAAAAAAAAAACACAAAAAGCACCATATTAAGAGGGAGGAGTTAGGAATATACATTTGAGTGGGTATTTCTATTATAGCTGCTGCAAACATAATTAAGTTGAGGTACAGGTTTACCTTTCCCACTGGATAAGATTGAGCACCTTGAACCTTCAAAGGTGTATCATGTATCACATTCGTCCTTGAAAGATTGCAGTGAATTCAGCTCATTTTTGGAGCAATACTGTTGCCGTCAACACAAACCAAAATAAATAAGGCCAAGCAGCGATATTGTAGCAGTATTGGCTGCTTATTTAGATGCACCTTCAACTTGTTCATACTTGAAAAGGAGGTTCAAAAAAAATACTCAAATTTAGTTCACGAGGGGATGGAGAGACCCACTAACACACCATCTCTTGGGATTTCATGTTTCATTGGTGATAATGTCACCAAACACTGTGTTTCATAGTAAGTCTATTCTAAAAATGTCCGTATCCTGCGGCAAGCTAACCGCAAGATCCCTGCATCCACCTAAATCCACTTGCCTCTCTGTTTAATTCACATCATTGTGTAAGCATTGTTTAAGTTTGAGTGCACAAAACCAATATAAAAATATCAAAAATGAACCACATTGTCCAGGCCTAGTTTAACATTTGTTTTCCCTGGGGTAGCCACTGGGGTACTGAGACCTCAAAGGAAGCAATAAAACGAAAAATCAGACCAACTTTGAACAGAAAAACCTCCATATAATATAAAGATTAGCGTGCAAATTTAAGTGGAGAACTAATGTTTCTTTTGTTTAAAGTCTTGTTATGTCTCTCGTCTGTTCATTCACGCTCTTCGAAACCCAGGATTCGTACGCTGCACTTGTAACCGTAACGTCAGCACATTCCAGCAGGTCCTGATGTGTAAATGGCCTGCTTCCAATAGTAGAGAGAGGGGATGCGTCACTTCAGCTCCCTGCATGCCTTTCTATATTAAACAATAAAAATAGTTCATGCTTTGAAGGGCTGGTTTCCCAATTCGTATCCAACTGTGCCAATAAGGGGCGTAACGCTATGTGATGTGTAGAATGGTTGTAAAACTGGTGGTTTGGGTGACTGGAGTAATCAAACTTGAAAATTGATGCAATTACATCTGAAATGACACCTACTGAAATGAAAATCCAATATTAAAAGGCAGATTTCATGAAACCAGATTATTTTCTTTGGTTGTGCAATTTCGTTTGGAACTTAAAACAGGACCTGATTATTTTAGGGGTTTATTTTCACTCAGAAAAGAGCTAAATATCTAGCTTTGTGAATGATGACACTGCTTACACAAAAAGTTTGCGCTGATATCAGGCGGTAAATAAGAAGGAAGTCTCATAGAGTAAAAGTGATTGATTGGCATGTTTTGCACAGAATATGGCCAATATTCTGATGAAAGTAGGTAAATGTTGGGAATATTTGACAGGTCAGACACGCAGGCTTCTGTTTACAACTGTTTCAATGCAAGTGCTGATGGCTTGCTTCTATGTCGTTTTGTATTTTTTTATTATATTGGAATTTAAAGTTTAAAGTCTTTGGAGACGTATGACCTCAGTGGAATGGGTAGGAGGCACAGCCAAAGAAATCTGCGCCGACGTTGCGGGGGTAGCCTTCGAGGACCTTCAGCTCCACGGGGTCAAACTTCCAATAGTGCGACCCGCTCAGGAAATGGGCGAAGCCTGTCAGAGAGAAGAGGAGCGCCAATCAGCTTTGGGGTTGAACGATCAAATTGAACAACCACCGGGATAGGGGCAGCAGTTCTGGCGCTAGTCAACAGGGAAACAAGTACATGTGATGCCACTGTTATTCGCCCCTCCTTTCTGAAGGCAAGGCCTAAAATGACGTAACCATGACGTATTGCTCTTGAACCCCTTTGACTACATGCATACTCATGGTCTCTTCTGAAAGGTAAGATCTTGTAATTTGTTCTCTAAAGTGTCAGAATTACTATAGGTGTTACTGAAGCGGAGTTACTGAAACTCAAACACAATGGAAATCAAAGGATAATCGGTTAATCGGTTAATCGAAGGTGTTCCAAAAAGTATACTTGGTAACCAAACCATATATTCATGGACATCAATATACAAACATTCAGTATAATATTCAATAAAACCACACCAAATACTCACATTTTCCTACTATTTTAGATTGTGTCACCTCTTCAAGTATCTCCTAACCTGTGTTCCAAAGCCTCTCCAAAAAGTGGCCAAATGGACCTAATGTGTTATCTAAATGATTATTAGGTCACTGAACACCACACCAAAACAGTTTAGGTACAATATGATCCATAACCCCCGTTAAGTTACTATCTATCCATCTAGGTTATATATCCATCCATGTTGTGAAGATGTGTTCCCTACTCCTAGCTCTCACCATATCCGTCTCGAAAGGCTGCATCGACGTTGCTGGGCACGCCCCCCCAGTCATGCATGCTGTGAGGATGGGCTGCGTCAACACGATTCTCCTGTGGACTGAAGCTCCAGTAAGCGCCTGATTTTAAGAGGTAGATTTTCTGGACGTGGTCCTCCTCCCACTTTACGGCTGCCTGGATATCCGCCACAGGCAGACCCAGCCGCTGCACTGAATCCGGTCCCGTGATTTTCCTTTCAGCATCAAACACCCAGTAACTGTCACCTGTCAGGAAGTCACACAGTATAAAACAACAACCTCATGATGAAGGCGGACCTCATTCATCTGGACCATGGACACTTAAACTGCATTTAAAGGAATACATAAACATCAAAAGCAAACCAAAATAAGAAGAAACTAAATTGCCTTTCCAGTAACACCAACCTTGGAAGAACCAGATGTTGCCTGAAGTGTCTTCATAAGCAGCATCAATGCGATCCGGAATGCCTCTCCAGTGGCGTGAAGCCAGAGCTGGGTAACCGGCTTGTAGCCGCCCATCGCGTATACGCCAAACGTATTGGGACTTAAAGAAGAACAGCTCCCCCCTGATCATGGACACGGCGTCAAAGTTTGTTCTGCAGGCATCCGGCTATGGTACAAGTCAGAGAGAAAGACCAACGTCACTGTTGATGTGGCAAACGCAGCCCAGGCTTCCCAAGACAAACAAGAAACAGACAGATAGCCTGAAGCACAGCTAAGAAAGGCCTTTCACTACCAAATCCCTTCTGCCTGAACATGTACCTTACACATTTCTTCGTTATCATAACACGCTCACCAGAGAAATGTTGATCTGTCTAAAATCTTGCAAAAGTATTTCATTTTTGTGGCATCATGGTGGCACTGTGATCTAAGATGCGTATCGTGTAATCATGATGTCCTGGGTTCAAATGTGGCCTTGGACCCATGTCATTCCCAAGTAATGGAAATATGCCTGAAACATAATCTTATGAAGAAAAACGTTTAAACAACTAGACTAACTGTCTCACCACTCCAAGGTCAATCTCATTGGTCTCTGTGATCGTGGGCGGTGCTTCTCGGGGCGGGCCGTATAGGAACTGGATGCCCTTCTTGTCATCCTCGCTCAACACCAGCGGGTACGTGAAACTGTAGAAAGGTGACATCACGGCACCGGGAACCAGGGAATGCTGGAGGCCCAGGACGTGGCCAAACTCATGAGCTGCCACTTGTAAGAGATCTGTGCCTGAGTGGGACGGCAATAGATAACGGGGGTGGTGACTTTCACACCACATGTTGAACACGTTATTCTCCCATGGGATGCTCGTTCATTTCAAATGGGAGGATCTGCTAGCGCTGCATCATTCTGCTGCAGATGCAGTGCATTGTGATGAAGGGGTTGCATGCATTGGATTGATTCTGCTCATGCACTGATGATTAGGGATGGGGATCGAAACCCGGGTCCAAAAGGACCCGGTTCCAAATTTCTCAAAACCCGGTAATCAATAAGGTCGGAGCTTATAAATTCTGCTATCGAGCCTATAGCTAGGGTGACCATATTTTCAAACATTAAGATAATGGCGGAGCGTGCGAAACGGTCAAGTGCTTGGCTACATTTCACTAAAGTGAAAGATAAAGAGGAGGCGAAATGCCAACTGTGTTCGAGGGTCATTTCATGTAAGGGGGGAAACACCTCCTCAATGTTAAAACACAAATGACTGTCTTCGAGTAGGAACAGCATCGGTAACAACTCCAGCTGTTGCGGGACCATCCTCATCAACTCAAGGTATGCATGGATGGTGCATGCAGCCAAAGTCCCGTTCATTGACAATAATAATCCAATTGATAATAATCCAACAAACACGAATAAATTGAAGCCCATGGTGTTAGTTTAGCTCATTTAAAATGGCTAGAATAAGATCACTGCCAGGGCAGTGAGTGAAGTGGCAACAGCCTCTTGGTGGCTGGCTAGTTAGCTACTTAGCAGCTAGCAGGTGTCTGCCCGATCTCTTAAAGTGACAGTACACACATTTAAGTGTGAAAACGAAATACTTATTGAAACAGGCCGAAATGCTCATTTTCCTGCAGAAAAACTGTTAGTGTTAAGAGCTGTCAATTTGTTTTCCCTTTTTGTTTGTGTAAAGGATAGGCTATATTTATTTTCTTTCTATTGTTTTCTTCATTGTTGGAATTTCATTTATTGCTGCTGATATATTATTTTACTATTCTTCTCATTTATGTTGATGGAGCCATGTGTGTAGGCTATTTCTTTTTCAAAATATGTTCAGAAATTAAAGTAATTCACACAAGCAATAAATGTGAGACCAGTTCTGTTAAAAATGTATTGCCGTCTGTCTCGTCTTTCCATAGAAAAGTATCGATAGTGGTATCGATAAGGACCCGGATCGTTAAGCAGGCTCGATAATGGTATCAATATCAATAAAAATGAATGATCCCCATCCCTACTGATGATGCATGTGTGAAATTCTGCAGAGTTAGAGCTCTAGAAGTAAGTGTCTGGGAACTTAGTGCCTACCCTCATCTTAAATCATTTCAAACTGACTCACCTACACTGTTGCCCACTGTCCAATGCTCATCATAGTCAAAGTGGATGTCGCCTTCTCTGTGTGTTCGGGGGAAGAAGGCGTGGGCAAGGATCCCTCCAGGACCATCGAAAGGTAAGTTGTCACCATGCCAGTACCTGCACAGACAATACCTTTACTTTAGACAAATGTGACGTCTAAAAAATTAACAATTGAAAGAGGCTATGATGATGACATGACTATAGGGTATGTTTCACTATAAAAAATAAAGCTACAGTAGGATGTTCATGTCTATATCCCACTGTCAAATCAATTTCTATAGCTAAACCATGAGGTCATGAAACAGCAGTACTGTTGTAGCTAGCAGGGAGCGGTAGCTGGATACAAGACCTGGCAACAAGACATATAGGGCAGGTCAATAAAAGAACTGAAGAAATCATTGCTAACTGTTGAACTGCCCTCACTGGTTAGCAGCTGAAACATCATCATTATAGCATGTCAGTTAACTAATCTACCTCTACCTGTAGCCAGCTAAAAGCAACAGCATTAGCTGACTGACGATTGACTGTCTAGCCGTATTAGCAGATTGACGATTGATTGCCTCATCCAAATCTCCAGCTTAACAACTCATGTCATATAGGCTACAGACATTTTCAAGTTTCCAAGACTTCTTTGTTGCTTCAGTGGCAGACAGAGACAAAAACATGAATGTGTTGTTATTTCCAAAAAACGTGTCATCACCAAAGCCATGGAAATACAATTAAAAGCAATTATGAAAGTAAACGCTCAAAGAAAAATGCCCAGGCAAACATTAACATTTTTCTGTTAAGTGGGTGCACACAGTGAAGCAAGAGGGTTTTTATGATATGGAAGAGCAGTACACATGCCAAAATGGCAAAAACAAATGTGTCTGGAGGCTCACTATTAAGCCCCCGCAAAACAAGTCCTGTGCTGCAACATTCAATTGAGGTTCGTAATCTACTCCTGTAGTAGGCTGTACTGTGTTCAGATTTGAGTGGTTGGCCAGCTCACACTGCAGGATTAGCAGGAGGCTCGCAGAATTTGTGCGAATCAAGCGTGTTTGAAATCATGGTGATGGTCAAAAAAGGCAAGAGATTGAAATCCTAAACCCTTAGATACAAGATCCCCTGTATGACCAGCACAAACTAGCGTGAAAATCAGCCCTGACACCAAATTGTGGCTTCGATCAGCCTGAGTAGTGGAGGCGATTGTATGGCATGTTACACTGCAGGTAAGTGCGATCGATGAATTTGCTTCCAAATGCAGCGTGAACTTGCAAGTATGGTGACTGGTCAAAAGGGCAGATGATTAACTCCTAACCCTTAGACCTAGTCCCTGTATCACCCAGAAACGTACAGATCTATGACACGTCACACCACAAAATGTGTGTTAGCGATCAGCCCGGTAGTGAGCCGCAGCCTCTTTTACGACGTTATAACTTCTAAGTTCGTAATGATGTTCAACTTTAAGTGAATGCTTCCGTGAATCCTAAGATTGTCATCTTCGCTGCTTGGTACGTGTCTTTTTTCTAGATGGTGACGCACCTTTGGGTCTTCGTCATCGCAAGGGAAAACAGCCCATTGAATTCTGGATATTCACACCAGAGACATGTTTGTATAGACACCCACCCTGTGAGCGCAATACGTATCTTCTATTGCAAGTTCCCAGAATTCCTAATACTTATCAAGACTTCCTAACTAAGTCTGCAAAGCTTCCATACCAACGTTTTACCCTGGTAATCTTGTTTTTTTTGCAGCTGTCACCCTGGTTATACCTTGAAACCACAGAATTTAGCTGACTATCTAACCAACAGACAGCAGTACTCAAAGTCAACCAAGTGAATTGTAAGTACAGTAGAAGTGTAAAACGTGTGTTGACCACTTTTACTTTTAATACTTTTAAATATACCTTGAGCATAATCCTTATGATGATACATTGGGCCTTATAGGCACTGCAGTGTTAGTAATGTATGCCTTATAACTGGACAAAGCAGCATTACAATACAGACCTGCATTGTCTGATACAGGCTGACTGACTGAAAAAAAAAACTAGTTTTTATTAGGCACATGTAGACATACGTAGAGCATGGATATCACATTCCACTCAGCATTTATAGTCTCCTTGGTATATTCTGGTAACAGAAACTGGTTAGAGAATGGGCTCTTTCTTATTGTGGAGAAATGGTGTGGACAAGCCCAGACAGGACAGCCACATGTAGAGATAAACCCATTTACCTCCAGCGAGCATCGCTGATACTCTCGCAGACTCCCTTTAGACCGAAGACAAAGTGAGGTTTGTGCACTCTCTATTTCAAATGCGGTCTACGTTAAAAGACATCAATGTCACGCTGCTGTATAAAGTTGTGTACATCTTGATCTAGTCCAGGAGAGCATCAGGTTCTAGGGGTGAAAAATGGGATGAATTAGCACATCTCTCTGCTAGGCTGTACCTTCTCACAGCTTTTATCCTCAAGAGGATCTCTTGGCTAGAAGCTGTATTGTTGACAAGATAGAAAATATGGAGCTGCTCCATAGAGAAGATGCCAGATCATTCTCAATGGAGCAGCCAGATTCATTCACTGATTCAAGTTTTGATTCTCAGCTTTCACAACTAATAGTGGAGTGTAAAGCCTTGTTCTCAAGCCAAAAAAACAAATGACAAAGCTGCATTATCATTCCAGTATTTAGCAGGGTGATATATCACCTCTTCACTAGACTGTTGGATCTCTGCTCTGATTCTAAGTGTCCTGCCGATGTGAATTCTTTGGTCGATAAAGGTCATAGATTACTGAATATCCCTTTAAATGTACATGTTTCCACTTTAAGTCAAACTAGTATAGTCTGTCCAAAAGCTTATCATGCTTTGAACAGACTACCCATGTAAAGAAAATCAATCCAATCCATAAAAATACAGAACAAACCATGTTCCATATAGATTAATTCAGGAACAATTTAATTATAGGACATTTGATCATTTGACAAATGACATCTGCAACTTTGTCCCCTATTTTGTCCCTAGTTGACATATTTCCCATTAGCTAACTATTCGCCTGGCCTCCCTTCCTGTCCTCGACTGCTGAGGTGCCGTCAAAGTAAAGAAAGTGAATTGCGTTTGTGCAATGCTAACATGCTGAAGTGGTCTGACAAATAATGGCTCTGTTTTTCCCAGAGGTCACGACAACCCCGGTGCCAAATTACAGAGGGGGAACTGTAGCCTTGCTGCCTTTGAACTGTAATTGGAGATGGCGGGACAGTCAAAACAAGAGGTGAGGTGATGTCAAGAGGCTGAGCTCAACACAATTTTGATGACTCATGGGTAAAACATATCAAGTTCTCCCGGTTTAATCAGATCGCTTTAACAGAGAAGGGTTGGAAACAAATCCAGCCTATAGGCAGAAAATACATAGCAAATGGCCAAAGGACATTTTAAGCTACCTTAAGGATGCTGTTCAGACATGGGGAGCAGTACCTCAACCATTTCATTTCATGAGAATCAAAACCTTTATTTTGGCGAGCAGCAGGAGCAACATTGACACACCACCCTTCTTTTGTACAGCTGTATAAATGAGCAAGTCTTCTATGAAAAGACTCCTCTTAAAATGACAAGACCAGTGATAAGCTACTGACCGATTGAAGGGGTTTCTTACTTGTACGTGAGGTCGGTGTTTTCCCAGCGGCCCCCAAAGAGCACGAATCGCTTCCTGCGCTGGGCTCCCTTCTTCGTGTTGTAGTACGACAGGCTGAGCCGATTCAACGCAGGATAGTCCGGGACACCGCAGCGGGGACGTTTCCAGGTCTCATTTCCAGACGTCAGGTGGTACTCTTCGACAAGCGTGTCCTGTTCAAGTCTTCCCCTCTTCTTCGGACCGAAGTGATGGTTCCTCTGAGGCCATCCCTGCAAATGCAAGCACATTCGTATAAGTACTTACTGCTCAAACCGATCATCAGCCTGAGAGGAAGTTAGAAAGCAAACATATACACTGCAGTAACCCTAAACGAGAGGTTCACATGTGCTTCGAAAGAAAAGAAAATTTAAGCTTTGATTCTTTTAAGACCGGACCTCACTCCAACGTGACAAATTAAGCTTGTAGATCCAGTCTAACAGAGTTCCTGCCAAGGAAGCCAGCTTCTGCAACCAAATAATCTCTTCAGTATTATTATAGTCTGTTTTCTCTGCAGAATTTGGAGGAAATGTCCATGCTGTTTACTCAGGATTGAGATTTTAATCAATACTAACAGAACTCACACTTTTAGCCTTTCAGACCTTTAACACTTTTTATGTGCCAAGAACCTGCTGAGAAAGTGCATAAAACATTCAATGTAAAAAAGATGGCAATTTAGACTGCTATCTCTGATCGTATGCCAGTGTGCTCTATAGCCTCAGATTTCATGCTAGATTTAGGGTGCTTTCGCACCTACCTTGTTTGGTCCGGACCTTCGGACTTTTCAGTTTGGTCCAAACCAAAATGGCAGGTGTGAAAGGTGCCTGGTCCAAAGGACCAGAATTTGGTCCGACCAAAAGACGTGGTCTTGGTCCGGATCAAACTGAACCAAGGTTCGGTTCGTTTGCAGTGTGAAAACACTTTTTGGATGGTTCGAACTTTCGGACCAATTACAGGAAGTTGAGGCAGGGTATCGTCAGCGACGATATCATTTTTGCATGACGAGGACGTTCATTTGGTGAATTCGAACTAGTCTTGAGTACTGCGCTTGAAGTTGGTGCTGCTGGTAGTAATGCCATAATAATAATACTATAGTCAGTCCCACCAGGAGTTTTTTTCTGATTATTGCGGCCCAAAATGATTGAATTTGCAGCGGCTTTTATCAAAAATTGCAATGCAATTTGGGATATTTTTCGTGTTATCTTGTGGTAAAACAGCAGGAATTGATGAAAATTTCGAGCCCCCCATCCTGCCCAAAACATAGTAAACTGCCCACTAGTAATCGTCACACATTAATACCTCCCGGGGCCACCGGCTGAAAACTAGTTTTACTACACATGATCTCTGTCTAGTGCCTTTCTTTGTATTTAATTCCTTTTTAATCCTAGTTTTCTTTACATTGTTTTTGTTTGTTTTTTCCCTTTAGGCTGCAATGCAGCATATCTACAATTTGCCATCACATCATTAGTTGACCCGTCACGTTCCCGTCCCGCTCTAATCTGTCAGGTCTGTCAGTGCTGCCAGTTTGACACAGAGAAAAAGAGAGAGAGGTCTGGAGTGGAGAACGCACATCTAACTAGTCACCGGCCTGTTAGCAGCAAATCAACTTGAACAGTTTATAAAATGATTAGGCTGCACCGTGGCGCGGCCCGTCCAACCGGCCCACCGGGATTTGTCCTGGTTGTCCCGAGTGGCCACTCCGGCATTGTCCTATCAAAGGCTCAGGATAACAAGAAAGCAAATGGTTCAAATTGCATATTTTAATTTTTTTTTTAAAAACCTCCTGAACATGTAGGAGTATTAATGTGGAAGCATTGTGCCAATTTGACCGTTTTATGCGGGAATATTGCGGGGTATTTTCTGGCAAAATGGAAGCTCTTGCAAGTATTCAGGCAATTAGTTGAATTTGCGTTAATTATTGCGATTGCAACATCCTGGAGGGACTGTATAGTGGCAACGAAATTAATCTGTTCATTCATTTCATTCAAACGGAAAAGGCTATCCGCCGAATTGACAACACGCACGCCCCTCTATAAACCAATTAATGTCAAGTATAGGGAGACGCAGCCCACGTAGTTGATGACGACAGGATGTAGGTATGTCATCCAAAGGTCTTTAGTGCACTCGCAAAATTGCAATGTGAAACCAAGACTAACCGGATCAAATGTATACAATGTAACAAAAACATGAACCTTGGTTCGGACCTTGGTCCGGACTTTCAGGTGTGAATACGCCCTTAGTCTCTTTGAGGAAAGGTATTCCTAACTACAATTGCAATTTAATGGACAGGCTTTTTTGTAACTGCAACAGAAAGTCACCATGGATCATCGGCATATATGTTTTCAGGAACACCATTTTACTACAGATGTCTCATGATTGCATTTTACGCCTGGATGACTCTGGCTGAGATCGCACTGCGAGCCAGAAAAAACTCTGGAGATGGTCTGTTATCTGTTAACACCTTGCACAAACACGTGTTTTTCCTCTTCCAGATAAGATGTCCAGATACAGGTCACATTTTACTGACAGGTGTCGAAGAGCATGAACACTACAAAATAAAAGCATTTTTTAAAAACTTTATTCCATGTGTCTTACACCCTGATCTATAAAATGGTTTAATGCCAATGAAGTGAATTCATTTAAGGGATTTAAACAAGTTGATCATTCCAAAGCTTGGTAGCGGCAATTGGTTATGAATGAAGATCATTTTTTGGCCATAAGCAGGGAGAACCCTATACATCAAGCTGGCTTTGTAAGTGAAGGAAAACGTGAGGAAAGAATCGTTAATCCTTGGGCATGTGTTGTCAGCTATGGACAGCTAGGAATTGGGAGACGTGAGTAGAGCTTTCTGTGCCATGGGAAGATGCAGCAGATGAGGCATGTGAAAGGAAGATGCTTAGAGCTAGCAGCTGAGGCTAAACAGCGAATCAGGAAAGCCAGGGTAAGCCCTGTGGAAGATAGGAAGTTAGGGACATGGGGAGTCATGATCAGCGCTTCAGGGTCCAAAGTATGGAAATCCATGGGTATGGGTATGTAGGGTAGAAAGGTAGAAAGGGTAGAAATACTGTGGGTAGTCACACGCCATCCTCGTGTGGTTAAGCCAGTTGCTCGCTGATACAATCTGGTTTCTGAACTGCTGAGTGGGAGGTTTCGAACCAGCTGGGTCAGCCGTCTCCATCAGCCTATGATTGTTGGTCCGATTCAGCTTCAGAACTGCTGAGCGGACTATTTCAACCCAGCAGGATCAGCCATACCACTATCCATGTTGTTGCTGAGATTGAAGGTGAGCTTGGAAATTATTGGATGAGACAGTGTAAATAGGTGTAGGCGGGGTGGGGTAGTAAAGGTGTCATGCTTTCTGACGTTGGAGTTCATTGGGATCCCCATTTGTATTAAAAAGATGCTAAGCATTTTTCCTGAGGTCACCAAGAAACAATATCACAGTAATAATATTGTATAGTGTTGCAAATAATACATTTACACTAAGACTTTTACAAGAAACATTAAAGCAAACAAGGTTATGGCAATTTCCTGAAACAAGAATCAAGAGTAGGCTCCAATTAGTAAAACAAAAGAATGACAAATGTTTTTATTATCAGTTCAATTACTTTCAGGAGATTTGAATGCTCTGCAAAACATGGAGGTTATTACCTAATTTCATTCTGGATTCAGATTTACATCGACGCCAACACATATCCGCATTGTTTTAATCTGATGTCAGACCACCTACCATTTCAGCGCCTTGGGTCGTAATAAGTCAAGTATGGGCTGATTCTCGAAAAAGTCCCTGCAGCCACATCAGCTAATCCACCGACAGCTGCTCTGTGAAGCTCACTGAGAAAAAGCACTACAGCACGTCGTCAAGCATCCTCAGAACGGTTATCCAGAGAGATTAATAACTTCTAACTCAAACTCAAAACACGTCTTTAAAACTGTACTGCAAATGGCACTTCACTCAAGTTCTGTATTGAGACCTTTTTTGGACATTTTTGGACATTTTCTATTTGAGGATTATCTGTTAGTTACTTTTTATATACTTTATACTAACGTTCAAATTGCGTGAGCTGCCACTACATCCCTCTAGAACTGTTGGTAAACAGACAGGGCGAAAACTAAACTGTTGACTGACATGTTAACCTCTCTTCGTATGAGAAGATTCCAGGGTTTTAACCCATGAAATGCTGGATGGGTGAAGACTGGGGCTGCATATTGGTTTGAGATGGCCTGAGATGGCCGAAAAGCACATGGTATACTGCATTCTAACACCACTTAATGTAAGATGTAAAAGAAAAATAGGCCAATTCAATTAAATTTAATTCAACCCTGATTTTTAAAATATGTCTCAACTATTCCTGTGGAATTGGATGGCTCTTGCAAAATGCAAACAATGTGCATGCAATGTTATAGTCAGACTGTAGCCCTGTAGGCTTTAGAGGGGGAGTACCACTGTATGCACAATCTTTGTAACTTCATTGGTCTTCATCTATTAGAGTACCATAGACAACAACCATGTTTCAGTGCTGCTGAGCAAGCTGTCAATCACATGTACATACTCTTGTTCTACAATTCCAAATCACAAATGGAGGGACAAATCTGATGGTACAGATGAGGACACAACAGAAGTTTCTGCTATGGTGTATGTGGATTGGAACTCTTTAGCGTTTACATCAAGGTGGCCAAACACATTCGAATGCGTCTCGGAGCATCTTGTGATGTGGTTGGTGGTTTGGGGGCGACCAGACCACCATCTGTTCTGTCAATGCATCTTAGGTGCATTTCCACCTGAATTTGTATGCAATTTGTATGAAACTGAAATTTGTTTTCATATGTGTGCAACAAGCCACCAAGTTCAAAACTGGCATACTGCTGAAAGCATGCTGAAATCTGAAATTTCTGAACAAACATCTTGACATTGAAACAAAGTCTTGGGGGGGGGGTGGAAAAGCAGCGAACGTGTCACCACAGGACGTTGTGGTTGCTGCGTCTCACCCACACCGACATGCCCGAGCTTAGCCCCAAATAAGGTGATGAAGACGAGTCGAGTATCTTACAGGTGGCATCTGGCACCTTTATGGAGTCTTTGTGATGTCATACAAACATGTAAATACAAAGTGTGCATGTATGAATATGTGCACGTACAGACATGAACATGCACATGCCTGCGCAAACATGTGCGCGCACACACACACACACACACACACACACCTACTCTTAAAACCTACCACAAAGCTGTATTACACACATTGAGCAGATGTCTGGAAAGTCCCTGCTCATGACATCAGGACGTCTGCGCCATAACACAGCATGTGTCATGAAAGGGATCCGGGATGTTGATGTTCCATTATCGAACATCCATCTTACTTTACGACTTGGAATAAGAAAAACAATAAAAAGGCAATGTGGATGAGGGCCAATTCTTAAGAGACAAGCACATCACACAGGCCTGTTTGTCCTCCTTGCCGTTTATCAAACAAGACAGAGGTGTATTCTTTTTATCATTTGACTCCCAAAAAAAACAACACAGTGTACTCTCAATGTGATAAGCTCAATTCCCACAGGCTTCCGACCAAAGCAGTCTACACATGAGGTAAGTAGTGTGCGCGGTGAAAGAAATCCCTCAAGGGTAAATATTTAACCGAAAAAAGCCCCAGATATCAGCAAGGATTCGGTGTTGTTGTGCACCCAAACAGGCCAAGCACGCCAAGTAGGGAGAATGTTTGTGGGGGGGGATAAAGAGGATCGGTGTGGCGGGAGATGAGAGTCTGATCGCCGCTGGGTTGGAAATATCTCTTACTAAATCTCTAAATCTCATCATAAGCGATTTTAGAGATCCTGATTACGCTCCTTCCACAAGAAAGAGCACCTTGCTTTCAGTATGACCTCTGAATTGACATAAAACACTGCAGTGATTTGTGGCCAACAAATGCATCTGGAGGGAATGTTAATCATTCACCTACCGGTATTACCTTCTGTACAATTAACTAAAAAAATACTGTTAGGGCTTGAAGATTGGAAACAACTCTAATTTGACCATGCTGCATAAAGTAGGGGTTGAGAATACACAAAACAACACAAAACACACATAATCCCTTCCCAGGATATTTGATAGGTTTGATGCCTCTTCCCTTTTGGCAGAAGTGCACATACAGTATGATGTACAAAACCACAATTCCCCAAGGTTGCTCATTCCTCCTGTTTGCCTGGATGTCTCCCCTTCTGCTAAGTAGCTATCTAGTGCTTTCCCCTTTTTTCCGCTGAGTCAGCAAACAAGCTGGTTTGTTATCCTCTGCCAGATGCCAGGTGACTTGCCTCTGCCTGCATAATCTTCCTCTCTGGCTCACTTTGTCAGCAGCATGGAACAAATTGATGCCACTAATCTCAGCATTTTTTAAATTATTATTATTATTAGTGAAAGAAAATGAATGTTTCATTTGTCTAAATGCATTTCTCTTCTTCCATATAGAATATTTGTAACCTCTTAGTTTGGGGGGGGGGGGGATTCAGAATGTATCTAAAACTGAATGACTGCTGCCAGTTTCCTGGGGGATGAAAAAGACTTAATCTGTTAGTTATTTTAAATTAGCAGCTTTAAATGACCACAGTGGACAGACGCATGGAGGACAAAAGCATGTATGACCTTGGGCAGAAAGTTAAATTGGCCCCGTTAATAAACTTGTATGAATCTGAAATACTAATTTGCAATTTTGCCACGGAATAAAACTATGTGAAATGAGCAGCAAAAGTTAAAACCACTGAGTAAAGGAGTTTATACCGCAGGCGTTTGTTTAAAGTAGACGAATTATCATTAATTAACTCTCTCTCTCTCACGCACACGCGCGCGCGCCAAAACTTGCACACATATAGACATACACCCCCGCCCGTATCTTCATAAAAGAGTATAACACGTGGGCTCCGGCACCAAACCATTCATTTAAAAGAGGAAAAAAAAGCGTGCTGCGTGTTTGACTCACCGGAGCCGTTTTGTGCTTGTTGGTGGTCCTCCCGTCGCGCACCGGCAGAGAGTGAACGCAGAGCAAAAGGTGCAAAGGGAAGATGCTGCTGCAAAACACTACAACCCGCATCCTCCGTCCACACACGCACACACACACACAGGTAACCGTACACGAAGCGGACAGACGGAGAAAAAGACTTGCTGCCGGACGGGAAGTCGGTGAATGGTGAGAATTAGCGGCAGGAGGGGATTTTATAGCGCCGGTTGTCTTTGTTCTCTTCAAATGACACTGTTTATAAGAGCTCCCTCGCAGAAGTGCTCGAGCGCACACGTGATTTAACCCCTTTTTGGTCTGGAAGTACTTAGGTTACACTGTTTACCTGAGCGGAAAAGAATAGAATAATAATCATTCATTCATATAGCACTTTTAAAAACAATTACAAGGAGCAAAAATGTTGTTTTTTTTAAAGTGTTTAAAAATACAGATTTTTCATTATTACAGGTTTCCTGATCAGTTTCCACTATCAGATGTCGCTGTATATTCCAAAGAAGATAAAATGGGCTAATAATAAAAATACAACACGGAAATGTATGTATGTGTATGTAAATGTGTGTTTTAATTTCCATTTCATCAACGAAGAACTTTCAATTAGCTGCTCACCTTGGAAGAATTAGCTATCTACCTTTCAGGAACATATTAATGTATTATTATTATTATTATTATTATTATTGTTGTTGTTGTTGTTGTTGTTGTTGTTATTATTGTTATCGTTATTATTATTATTATTATTATTATTATTATTAATGTATTAAATTGCAAGTGCAAAAAAAAATCCTAACTAAAGCAAATTCAAATCAGTTCATGTTTTCATTGGCCCCACTTACTTACATTAAGTAACACTGATTGTGGACTGTTGCAGTGTTTAGATTCCTATACAGGCTCTTGTATGCTTTAGGTTACAAGACAAGTTTCACCCACTTCACATTTCCTTTGCTATCAAAGCAGCTGTGGATATGTGTGCCAACTGTGCCAAAGTTTTTGCAGGTGCTTGAACGTGACTAGGTGCAGTAGTGACAAGGTGTAGCTCTTTAAAATAATCAACTAATCAGTTTTGTCAGTAGATTTTAAGATTATTTTCACTACTCCAAAAACACAGACAAAGACATTTGGTGAAGCTGCTTTAAGCACCTATGGACCAAAACTGTGCCGGAATAGTCTCCTGTTGGACCTGAGGACAGCTTGAAGCTTATAAACACACCTCTTTAGCCGTGCCTTTACCTAGGGACAGTTATTACTATTTATTCTATTTTTATATAACTATTTATTATTTTATTTATTTATTTGTGTCTTTGTCTCTCTTGTTTTAATCTTTTATCTTTATTTACTTTGAATTAGTGCACTTTTCTATTTGATGTTAAGCACATTGCATTCCATCTTAATGTGCTATATAAATAAAGTTTGAGTGACTGATTGATTTCCATGTAGTTCCATTAGGTTCCCCCATTCAGACATCTCATCTGAGAGGACTTTTTTAAAACAGAATAGAAGTAAACTTTAGAAGCTGCCCAATGACTCCCACAATACATTGGTTAAAATGAAGACGGTCTTCAGCCACACAGCACACTTGAGTTATAATACTCTGCAGGACTTCTGTTGCTCAGATTGACTTCTTCCTATCTAAGCTTTTATTGAAAAGCTCTTTGAGTCGGCACGTTCAATATGGTACAACTGATCCTCTGTCTCCTGATGAGTTGTCTGGGTTAAGTAACTCGACTGGCCTAAAGCAAGTTTCCTTCTAACTCATTCATCATGATATGCCACAAACATATCAACACATTCGGTTGCCTCCATGTCTGGCTATGTGTGTCGGGGTGGTGAAAGTCACATATCAGACACTGTCTGGAATACATGACTGTAAAGACTCCTAATGCAGGGGCAACTTCAGATTGACAGGATCCTAAATGTCTGGCTGGTAGATGCGGATTCACTTTTTTGATACCAGAAACAATTCATCATGCATTGCTTCCCGAGCTGACAGTTGGATGTCTGAGCTTGCAAACGCCGCCATCTGAGTGAGAACACTGTCTGAGACCTGGCTGGCGTTGTGCCTTGATGACAGGTTGAAATGGCACCAGGGGGATTCAAGGCTTTCATTGTCAAACACGGCCGACATGCTATAGGCACATGGCTAAGTCATGTTTTCAGAATAATACACACTAAATAAAATGATACATTTGTTCAGCTAATGTTTATCTAACAATTTGATTGGGTAACAACATTGAAATAGTCAATATATGAAGAAACACATATAAGAAACACAAGCAACTGTGTTGGTTCAGCTGGAACTATATGAAATGAAAAACATTTGGGTTTACATCCACAACTTCTAGATCATGAATTAACCAAAATAAGAATGCAGGTTTTAAGGTGCAGCACATCATATGTTGCTCCATTAAAAAAATAGAATTGTAATTTATTGTCCCTGTTCAGCTTGAGAAACAGTTTTGGCACACCTTTGCTTCTACCCCTTGGCAATGTATTTGCTTTGCACCCATTTCCTCGTCTCTAAGGGTGTTGCTGTGCTCCGTACGGGATTGTTTGTACCAACACATTCAACTCATGAATACAACTCTTGCTGTAGTAAATTCCTATTTTATTATGACTGGAAATAGTTAGAAATCAGATTCCTGGTGATGTTTGATACCGGATGCTCAGTGAGTGTGGTCCTGAGCCAAATGCATTCTTGAGATGCAGAAATACAGCGTGGAGATCAGTTGTGTGTTGTTTGGCTTGTTGATTTTGATGCCAAGATCTTTCTTATGCATTCAAGCAACAAATGGATTAATATCAATGTATTTCTGAGGAGACTCTTTTTGTCTTTCTAACTTTATTTGCATAGCAAAAAACAGAGTTACAAAGTGCTTCACAGGAGTAAAAAGCAGCTGAGATCAGGATAAAGAGATACAAGAAAAATAAATACAATAATAAAAAACAAAATACGAACAGGAACGAACACGAAACTCGAAAAATACAGACAACACAATAAATAAATAAATAGCTTAGTATGAGAACAATGTAATTACAAGTTCATGTAGGTAGTTTGTGGGAATGACAGTGCCAAAAAGTTTATATTTCTTGCTATCGGGTAGAATGTGTTATTATAGTGAGAGGATATACTGCCTATTGCCCCGAAATGATCACCTAGAGCAGAAATCAACTTGAAGCCACCCCTGAGCCTAGACAAGTTCAATACCTACTCCAGTAAGAGAGTTTTGACCCTCGGCACATCACAACCTCCTTCTTTGCTTTGCAATCCAGGAAGTGCTTTTTGTCAAGTTGCCTGCCATTCTGATTGAAGATGCTTGCTTATGATGTCTCCTTCAGTGGAAGGTATCCAAGTGTGTCCTCTACAGGAAATAAAGCAAGTCATTTTTAACATGATCCAGATGTAAGATGATTGAACCATCCATTCAGTGGGGGTTAGATCATCTGGTGTCCTGTGTAATTTAGTGTTTTGTCCTGTGCGACGTGTGCTGTGTACCATTGGGGGGCTACTGTCTTGTCATCCCACATCTTTGTATGCCCATTCCACAGTACCTGATACTATAAAAGCACCAACCAAAGTGGCATCCAAATACAAAAAACACCAGCCATCTAAATAAATAAATCTAAAAGCATCTGCCATTATTTCCGGGTGTTGATAATAATTCCAGGACTAGAGGCTCAGATAGCTTTAGGCCTATATACAATTTTTGGTAGCTGAACAAGAGTTTGACATGTTACAACTGATAAACATGTATACGTATTTTTTGAGATCGAGAATGATTCTATGTCAAAAGCAGCTACTACTGAAGCAGTAGGTGGCAGTGTTGCACCTTTACATTGGACACCAACGCCCGTCGTCAAGCCGTTAGAGATAGGTAGTATACTACCGGAAAAAAATCTGACTTTACCTTCAAATTAATAGTATATTATTGCAAATTTAATTAAAAAATGTAAATTATTATTTAGGGTTAGGGTTAGCGTTTTGTATTAGGCGTACTTAAAGAATGTATTCGTCAATAAAGTTTTTTAGCTGAAATAACTGTCTGAAATAAGCTTAAAAAAAGCTTTATTCGTCAATAAAGCTTTTTAGCTGAAGGTTATTTCCGGAAGTGCTTTTTTATTCTTGCTGACTTGATACTAGTGTTGAAAATTTAAATTGTAGTAGAAATAGAAAAAGAAGAAGAAGAAGAAGAGGAACCGAAAACGGAAAGGGAAAAGGAACAGGAACAGGAACAACCATTGGTAGCTGGCTAACTACGTTAGCAAATTTATATAGGGTTAGGCTCATTTTTGGTGTTGTGATAATGGCGCCTTTAGACCTGGATAAGTATGTTGAAATAGCAAGACACTGCAAATATTTGCCAGAAAATGATCTAAAGGTGAGATCAAATCATTTTAACTGTTTTAATTAACGTTAAGTAGAGTAATGTATGTTAACACTATGACTATGTAACTTTATCTAGCTAGCCAACGTGGCTAGTTAGCGGTACTCTTGAGTTAGCTAACGTTATTGTGTTTTCATGATCAGTAATTTCGTCTGAAAACGTCGCAGACCATAACGATCACCGGCTAGGTACAACCTTTAATGTGGAAGGGGAGAAGACATTAAAATTGAGCTAGTTAAATGACAGGTAGCTTAGTTGCCAAGGGAATGGGAGCAGGCCATGACCGAGCAGGAACCTACCTACCTAGTCCAAATAATTACTCCAACCATACTTAATACATGTTATGAACTACAAAAGTTTGACGTACTTAACTTAAGTTAAACACTGTTTTATTCAGTTAATTGGGTAATTGATCACCTGTCACCCATTAAATAATGCCAATATGATCCGCTCCCAGTATCTTATTTTGATGGAACCATATCTGCCTTTGCTGGAGGAAGAAGAGTAGGTCGCCCACTGTTACTTGTGTTCAGTTTATGCTGGAAAAAAATACACTGATCTAGCCTTGGATTAGCTCTCGAAATATGGCTCCTCTTCCTTTTCTCCAGCCTAACAGTGTTTGTTGAAGCACAGCTTGCTGGCTGTTAATAGTAACACTTATATTTGCATAGCACTTGGGGAGAGCACTGAAGGGAGTCACAAAGTGTGAAGTGTACAAAACAAACTAACAGATCTGCTCTAACGAAGGGAAAACTTGCACTAGTACTGGCTCCACTATGGTCCATTCAGCAAAATGAAAACTCATGTCTTCAAGAAACATTTGACACACCCCTCTCCCCTGCAAGAATTGTCACACATCGTAACTTATTTGCTTTACTTTCTGCCTTCTTTTATTAGCCCTTTGCTTGCACTGCTTTTGTTTACTTTGTTACATCTTTTACCGGACCAGGGGCGTTGCTAGAATTTCAGCAGCAAAATACATCAATCTGACACATGCCCAGCGATAAGGTAGTGTTTAACACCCATGTCTAGGGCACAATATCTAACCCTTCCTGGCCAACTTTTCAGTTATCAACAGAAAGAAGAAATGAGTAACGTATAATGTATTCCTTTACATGATATTGATTGGCCGAGCTCCCCACCAATGTACGCACATAGACATACCAAAGCGTAGACTGGCGAGCTCGATTTGTGTCCTGGTGTGAACCTCGACGCACCCAAAACCCTATTATAAAGCTGGTTCACGTGTGTGTATATATCCTGATAAAAAAGTATTCTGGGCTCATTTCAAAACATTGGTTGCATGAGTGCATGAGTGTCAAACATTGTTGATTTTATCGAAATGTGCAATAAATAAATAATATTATGACTGGTCTGATAGTCAGTGACCAGGAAAAAATGCCAATGAAAGAATTGTCAGGATTTGGATTTGATGAGGGATTCTACAATTTGTGACATATGCAGTGGGATCTATTAATACCAAGACTTCTAACATTCCCATTCTCAGTTTCTTCTCTCCATCATAGCAGCTTTCTGGTTTTATAATTCTGGACTGTAACAGAATAATTACTTACTAATGTCATGCTTTTCTTTTTCAGAGATTATGTGATTACGTTTGTGATTTACTGCTTGAAGAATCAAATGTTCAACCAGTCACTACACCAGTTACTGTTTGTGGAGATATACATGGCCAGGTAACTGTTCTCATCCTTCTCAACCATCCGAAGATGTTTTTTTTTTGTTGTTATTGTAATGTTATCAGCAAGTTGGGGTTTGTTCTTCAATTAATACAGAAATCCCAGCATAGGCTGGGCTATTTTTGTTTTGGAAATGTGTAGTTTGGAGACCCCATGAAATGAAAAAGACATGTACATTATTTTTTTTAATTTCCTTTGTCAAGATAAATTCAGGCACATTTAAAAAAACAAATTTTGATGCTGTGAAAAATGATATGATATGATGTCATATGATGTGATGGCGATATGAATTGAATTGAATTGAAATAAATCAAGTAATTGAAAAATAAATTGATTCTCTTAAACTTCCCGTCTAGTTTTATGACCTTTGTGAGCTCTTCAGAACTGGAGGACAAGTTCCAGACACAAATTACATTTTCATGGTGAGTAAGAGAATTGTCTTTGTTTGTATATGCTGCTAGAGCGTCTTACTATAGGGAGTGTTAAGACCAGCATGCTCATGGTATTGGTTAAAGTCATATCGATGACTGTAGTATTTTCTTGAAGGATTTATTCATCCCAAACCATAGACATTAAGATCTTGTCAGCGTGAATCAAACTAGTGAAATATTCTCACATATTCCAATAATTCATTCATCCATCTTTTGTTCTATGTGGATGTTCAGATCTAAATGTTTACTCAAGTGGATGGAATTGATTTTCTCTAGCAATCTGAAACGTGAAAGTGAAGCTTCTGTTTTTTCTCTCATGTTTTTCGGGTCTGAAACAATCTCTTCTCTTAATTCCCTCCAAGGGCGATTTTGTGGACAGGGGATATTACAGCTTGGAGACATTTACACATCTGCTAGCCTTAAAAGCAAAGTGGCCCGATCGCATCACCCTCCTGCGAGGAAACCACGAAAGCAGACAAATAACGCAAGTGTACGGCTTTTACGGTGGGTGATACGCTCTGCGCAATTAGGCAAAGGATTTTTTTTGTTTCTTTTTACTTTTCCCGAGCTCATCCAACCACATTTTCATTTATATTCTGCTTTTTCAGATGAGTGCCAAACAAAATATGGAAACGCAAATGCCTGGCGATATTGCACAAAAGTGTTTGACATGCTAACTGTAGCAGCTGTAAGTCCATCCATGATTCATTCACATCGGTTACATGGTAACGTTTTCCTGTTGTGCTTCCTTTTCTAAGTGTATGAAACAGAATCAAACAATGTCTTATTTTTTTTAACTGGATTAAAATAACGTCATGTCAGTTTCGATGTATCCACTTCTAAGGCTATTCTAGTATTTGCAAAATGAATTGTAGCATACCTCAAGTGCTCAAGTACAGTATTTTGTTCAGTGATTAAACCATTCCCGATCATTAGAAACAACAAGAACCTGGGCCTGATTCCATCATCATTTTGTGGTGGTTAATTAGAGCAGTTGTTGCGTAAAAACTTGGCCTGGTTCAAATACTCAATCAGTCATTGGTCACCTTAAATCAGTGGTCTTCAACCCTGGTCCTCGGGGCCCACAGCCCTGGTGGTTTTCCTTTCCTTGATTTTCAACAGTTTGACATTAAGTTATCACGTAATTTGTATTCCGAGAACTGTTACAAAGAGGCTGCTAGATGGTGAGGAGAAGTGTTAAATCCGAGTGTCCTCTATTTGACGGTTACAGGGCTTTTAATGTGTTTGGGGGGGGGGGCGGCGGGGAAATTGTGTTAGAACAGGGCTGTATTTCGTTTTTAGCTTGGTTGCATTGGTGCTAGCAAATTCAAGAATTCAGTAGCACGAAGAAAGATGTAATACCACCCTCTTACCTCCAACACATGCTCAGACTTGTGCTCATCATAGTGTTGTATTGGGCTACGTTAAGGACTGCTCTGTCTATTTGCAAGGGCTAGACTGGACTTTGATGTTCATTTTATTATGAGAATTGTTTCATTCTTGGGAAGTCAGTTGGATCAGTAAATGGATACATGTCACATTTTGGTGTCCATTGGTGTCCATGTTAATAACTGTAGAAATCAAGTCTAATCAGACATCTGGGCTTTTTGTGTGTATTGCTTTCACTTATGTTATTCTTGTTGTATTTGGCTGTTTTATTCTTATTTAACCCTGCTTTTTTATTTCTGAGATCTTTTCACTATTGTCATTGTTAGCATTGTTACCACCTTTTTAATACTGTTTTGCCATATAAATGACATTTCTCTTTATGTTTTCAGATCTAATGCCTGATTTCCTAATTACACCTTTAATCCCAGTTGATAGATGAGCAGGTCCTGTGCGTTCACGGTGGTCTTTCGCCTGACATCAAGACCCTGGACCAGATCCGTACTATCGAGCGCAACCAAGAGATTCCTCACAAGGGGGCCTTCTGTGATCTTGTGTGGTCGGATCCCGAGGATGTGGATACGTGGGCTATCAGTCCACGAGGTGCTGGCTGGCTGTTTGGATCCAAGGTTACTAATGAGGTAAAATGTGACTTCATCATTTGTAACTAATTAGTGGAAAATGGAAAAGCTTTAAAAAATGGTTGCCATATCTTTGGAGAACGGATAAGTGTGAAAAGAACGCTCTCTCATTCCAACCCACGACAGTTCGTCCACATCAACAACCTGAAGCTCATCTGCCGAGCGCACCAGCTGGTTCACGAAGGCTACAAGTTCATGTTCGACGAGAAGCTGGTGACGGTGTGGTCTGCGCCCAACTACTGCTACCGCTGCGGAAACATTGCGTCCATCATGGTCTTCAAGGACGTGAACAGGCGAGAGCCAAAGCTGTTCCGCGCCGTCCCGGACTCCGAGCGGGTCATACCTCCTCGAACGACAACCCCTTACTTCCTTTAAGCGCAAGAGCCAATTAGTTCTCGTCTTGTCTCTTTTCTCTGGCTTTTGGAGACGTCACGGGCTGCAGCGAAGCTCCACATTTTTAAGTGTAAATCCAGCTATGCCCAAATTTATTTTTTATGCAACATATTTTAAGGAATTCATGGGAGTAACAATCCCGTTCAGGTCTACAGCCTCAGAGAGGGGAAGGGTTTCCTCTAGGCCAGGATCTGGTTCCATCGCATTTTAAAGTGTTGGCCTATTTTAAATGACAAAAACTGTTTTACGGTTTTAATTCTGATCTCAAAACATTTTATGTTCAAATAATAGACCGGTAAAATCAATGCACCCATGAAAAATAAGAATTTAATATACATCTTCAATGAAAACAATGGGCATTGTTGAGTATCATTGTACCAGTTTGTTTTTTTGTTGCCTTTTCAAAGACCAGAGTTTTGTTTTTTGGTATGAAACAAAATCTACAATTTTGTGCATACAATTGAGTTGTCCTAATCACTATGGGCCCATTATAGGTGTGTTTTTTTAAAAAAAAGCTGCTGAACCCATCCTCCAGCATTATGCCTCAAACACTTCCTGGTAAAAAAAAAAAAAAAAAACTTTATTTTTTTATTTATTGTTTTATTTTATTTGAAAGGTTCTGTCATGTTTAGTGCAAACACCATGCAAAGATTTTTTTTTATGCTCAAATGTCCATCCTACAACACGTACAGGCAATTCTTTTCACACTATCGCTATATGCTGTATCTGTCTGAATAGTTGGACAGTGTGCAATGAATTGTCGCACAGTTTGCAACAGCTCTGTGACTTTGGAAATAAATTGTACGGTGCAAGGTACTTGAATAGGTCAGCGCAATCGCTGTAGTTATTGCAGAGTACTCTCACAGTCCTCTGATATGTTGTTATGCCCTTTGTAATTTGAATAAAATGTTACTTCATGAGACTGTCAACTATTCAGTTGATAGCTTAGAATATTGTAGTGATGGTGTTATTTCTCTTGTCTATTGATAATTCACTTTTTGCAACCCTTTGGTTGAACCTTGAATGGGTGTTTGTAATTTAGTCATATGGTAAGTAAAATATATCGCTGCAGGAAACGTTGTGGGCTGGATCACAGGTCACATGAAAACCTACCCACTTGGCAGCAGGTTTGGGTACTGTCCAGGCAAGCTGGCTCTGAAAGTTACAAATATTCTTGAGATTTTAATATTGTCTGATTACAATGTGTGAACTGTGTCTCCCAAAAATGAACAATATATTTCATCTGCTCCTGGAAGGGTAACAGCATCTTATTCCTAAATTGTACGATGTAGTGGGACTGTTTTTAGAAACATAAGGGTTATCTTAAACGTTGGTTAATGGTGCCTTCAAAAGAATTGTACTATTGTCGACTATATATTACACATTTAAAAATAGAATTTCTATTTCATATCCCTGACATGCACATTTGACATTGTGCATTGTACATCTGCATTTTAGTCCTATTATCTATAACCAGCAATCTAGTGTTTACTTAACTATGTTAAGAAGAAAAATATTTAGTTTGCCTGTAAATTCTTGTGAATACATTACAACTTAAAGTCTACATTGACTGCCTGAGGCAGGTGACCCATTAACCTTACCAGACTCTTGGAAACTCTTGGAGAGCGCTTTTTGTGCAGTGTGGTAGACTCTAAAATGTTTTTCCTTCCCACCACCATCACACTACCAGAATTTCTTTACATTTTGGGTATTTACAGATTCTTGAAAGATTTGACATTACCAGCATAAATGTTTAACAGCCTCAAAATACATGTGATGAGCGATTTGACCAATAGTAAATTAAAATAATTTTATGCATCATTATTAATCATACGTGACAGTAATATAACAACCAAAATGTGACATTATTTGATGCTTCCAGCCCATGCCTACTCTTACTTTGGATCTAAGGATAGGGTTGAAGATTACCAGTGTCAGCCAAATCAATCAGATGAACACGTACAGAACCACTGCTATGTTCATATGTTACCCCAATTTCAATGTGCTAAAAATGTGGCCATATAGTCAAAAATTCAGCAACCCATGAGTATCACCAAATTCTAGAGATCTTTTTGTAGCTTTTCTTTACGGTCTGTGCATTTGGTTGTATCCCTATAAGGATTCAACTGTGTGCCCTGCATTCTTATATTCATTGTCATTTGACTTCCTAAAGGTGAAAGGACACAGCCAAAACATCAGTGTTCACTGCAACTGTCATTTCATGATTAAGTCATCAAATAATCAAGTATTGGGAAAATAGGTTAGACAAATCAAATTACACTATACATAACATCATGCATGTTAGAATATTTACATAGAAAATGATGGGTGCACATAGGAAAAAACATGACAAGAGTTTTGGGTTTATCTGGGGTAAAATGCCCCCCAGGCACCTGCAAGACATTTTGTAGGGCATGAAAGAAATACTACCTGCAAATGTACCTTCAGAATGGGCATGTTTGGTTACATTTGATGACAACAATGAGAAAAAGTGAGTTCATTCAGTGAAAAGATTCTATGACTATGCTTCTACCCAAGGTTTATTGAAAATATGCATTGTACACACCAGTCACGCCTTGTAGCCTAACACAAGACATCAATATCACATTTGCGAGACAGCTAATATTACAACTAATATTAGCATGAGCTGTGCAGACAGATGCTGTTCATCCTACTCTCCTGTGATTATTGTACTGTCAATGAAGCGAATTTGAATGTGGTTTACCCACCTTTTATATGCCACTGCAGCACAGGCCTAGACAAAAGGGAACCAAAAAAGCTTTCGAACACAATTGACCCCTAATTTCAGTGGCAAGGCTTTTATTTTGAAAAGTGTGACCCGGATGTAGCTAGCCAGTTGCAGTGGAGCAGAGCCAGCAGCTGTGCTCGCCCTGCCGCCCTGTCAGAGGACAACGGGCTCACACAGACAAGCAACATCCCCACTGCTGGACCACAACGCTCATTAGACAGCGGTCCCGTGTAACTCTCACAGTGAGATGCCAAGAAAGTGGCTCTTCGTCGACAGAGCTCGTCGTGGCTTTTGCACTATTTTCTGAGAAGGACTATAGTATTTCTGTTCGTTAACGTTAGCCGGCTACCGAGGTAAGAGATGAAATACACAGCAGCAGAGGCGGTTAAGCTAGCCACCGTTACTTGGTTACCTGTCTAACTGGCGCAAATTAACGTTGACTAGGTTTGCTAACGTTAACTATCCGGACAACCATTGTTTTTGCTTGGAATGCGTTACCCAGTGTGTTTTCTTTAATTTACTGATAATGGGGGAGTGGCAGTGGGCTACCAGAGACAGAAAGACAGCGAGGTTCCAGCTGTGTCTCTATTACTAGGAAATGTAACAGGGTAACGTTAAGTTAACGGCAAATCATATTGTAGGTAAGCTAACGTTACGTCTGCAATCTGATGTGTTTTGCAGCGCGAGGGCGTTAAATAAAGCTCATCGTAAGATAATGCACCACCTCTGGTCGAGCCCGCATCATTTTTTCTGTAGTAACTTGGGCTCAGCGGCCAGGATATAGAAGGTAGTTTTCATTGTGTGGCTCGTACAACGAAGCAACCAGTACAGGTAACGTTAACGGCAATGCCCCATTGACTGAAACCCGTCAATTTGTGCCCGCTAACACCCCGTAATTTCCACCTCAATACTGTAGTCTGAGACCTCTCTCCATCATTACAAGACTTGGATGTGTCTGACGGAATTAACCCTCTAGGCAAAGTATTCATTTCTAGTATATTTTCCATCGTTTTTGTCCACGCCAGTCTGGGGGATTCATGTATGTTCATATCCCAATAAAATGAAATGCAAGAAATGTGATTTACTGAAAACCGAGTGCATGAAAACGTGATTCTGGCCCACGGGGGTTGAGACCCTAATAAATAAACCTTATTTGGTTTTAAGTAGAGCACTGCGTTAGCTAGCATCCGATTGCAGATGCTGTACAGCAATTAAGGTTATCTTGCAGGCTTTCTCTGGCTACACTGATAGCTTCCCTCCATCATACAGCCCTATGCAGAAGCGGACACCCCCTCCCCTGAAAGGTAGCTAGCTAGTCATTCATTTCCATGGCAAAAAATAAACTTGTCAGGGGGTACAAAATAATTTTAGGGTGCAGTGCTCTGTGGAGGTATTTTACTCCTTGACCCGACTATGTGCTGCCTTGACCTGATTACACATCCATCTTAGCAAACTGGAGGTTACAGCCACAGTGAAAATGAAATCTGGGACAGCCCAGGTCAACCTATAAAAAAAGTGATCATGTGATGCAGTTCCCCCATAGTTTCTATTCTCTATACACGTTTAACTAGGACACCTGTAAGACACATGACATCTGTGACCGACACTGCCTATATTGATAGCATACAGACGTGCAGATTGAGTGATAATGTTAAAGACTTCTGTGTTTTCTGGATCAGTAAATTAACTAGCAGATTGCCTAAATATGACTTAAGAGCAGCTTTGATACATCTGTGACCATTAGGTTCATTTGTAGATGGGGAAATAGAAAAGATGGTGGATAGACTAGTATTTTGATCTGGTTGCTGTTGGTGCCAATAAGTAATGACTTATAAATATGTGTGCTTCTTTGTTTGAATGCAGTGCCCGATTACAGTCAATTATCTCTGTGTTTGTAATCAGGTGTGAAAAGTAAGTGTCATGACTGGAGCTGAGACCGAAGATGATATTCCATTAGGTGAAAGGAAGACTGTCACAGATTTCTGCTATCTCCTGGACAAGTCCAAACAACTTTTCAATGGGCTTAGGTCAGTTTTCACTTACTTTGTTTTCTCCTGTCTGCTGTGCTGCATTTGTAATCATCCACCACCAGAGATCAGTGGTAGGAAATACAAGCAACGTCACAGGGACGCTATGGAAAGGACCTCTCCATGAGGGGGTCAAACTCTACTCACTTTCTTTTCAACACTCTGTCTAGTTTAGGAGCAGCAACCAAGAATGTGAGGAACCCAACAGCAACTCAACAAGCATTATTCTCTGATATGGGAAATAATCATTCATAATGAAATAAACAGACAGAAAGGGAATTATAGTGAATAATGAAATAGCTACTCCATTGGCTACTAAATTAGCTAGCTGATATATTATTATGGCAGTTGAGATTTTATACAATTTTCTGGGTTACACTTATTTACGGCCATTCATTCTAACAACCTTTCTGGTTCTGCCTATTTTAATCCTGTAGACCCCAAAGCATTGTTTGACCACATAAATGTAATCCTTTTAAACATGACATTCTACCGATATAAATACCTGTTGCAAATTTAAGATGAAGATGAAGATGTCACAACACATTAGCTCAACACTTCTACAATTTCAACGATACATTTTCAGACCTTGTTACTCAGCATCGATGTCAATAAAGAAGAGTTTTAAAAGTATTGGCCTTAGATAAGCAAATCATACCTTTACTGTTTAAAAAACAGCACAAAATAAATACATTTTTAGTCAGTTATCACTGCAAGATAGCTCAATTAGATGCAAGTATCAATGAGCAAGCATAATGTAAGCTAAAACACATTCTAAATGCACGGAAAATGTGCAGTTATCAACCAGAACCAGAATGTGAATATGCCTATAAATTGTGTTAAAGGTGTCCTATTTTTTGATGGATTTGTAAACCCAGTAGTACTTTAAAAAAAAAAATGTATTTGGGGTTTTACAATTACAGACACATACAATTCTTGACATTCCCGATAAACATTCAGACATTTTCAAATATCCAAATAATTCCCAAATATGCAAGCTCCATAACACACGTTTGCACTATCTCAGCTACAACTCTGCTAGGAACCAGCTAGAATAGATAGATCCATAAAATAGATCCAGTGACCAAAATAAGCCCCTTTTTGACCAACATGTTTTAACATTTTTTATTTTGAAGGCAAAACTGCCATGCTTCCAGTTTTGTTTTAGTTATCTCTAGCTGGCTTGACAGTTTAGGAACAGGAACACAAGTAGCCAATCCCAAGGAGTTTCTCTACGTAATACAACCCGCGATTGCTTGTACATGGAAAGATGAAGACATTACCACATTAGCACACACACATTACCATATTAACAAACCATGAAAGTGATTCCTGTACATAAAGAGACGTATATAAAGCTTGCACATCCATACTAGTGACAGCACTATGAGGCGCTATTTCACTGATAATAAATACTTCTCAAGAAGTCACCCAGCACCACTACAGGTTCATGTACATGACAGATGAGCTGATCAAACAGGGCCATCATCTGGTCCCTAAAGCTGACCACCACAGTCAGTTCAGACATGGGCAAATCTTACAGTTGTTTACAAACAAACCAAGATCTAAAATGAAATGAAAGTTCAAAATGGTGATGCACTGAATTCAAACTTGATTGACAGAAATACTTGAGTACAAAACACAGTGATAGACTGTTGTAGACAAACACAACTGCCTCTCTTTCAGGAAACAGCTTTATGTTTCCCCACACACCCAAAAGCAAAGTATCTGCAGAGTGTCTGTTTTTTTTGAGATTTTCCTTTAAATATGTATGTATACGCTATTCTTAAATTGTTGCCAAGATAGATAATATGGATTAATATCTCACTCTGTGTGAAAGTGAAAAACACTTTATCCAGTGCTTTTCTGCATGTGTGTGAGATACATTGAATATGTAATTTGGTAGCCCATTGCAATTTTAGTTGCATAACCAAACCAAACCACTGGTTTGTGTTCTTTTGGGGCTTTAGTAAATATACAAATTTACTTGAGAATATTTGGAGACTTTGCATTGGCATTGGTTCAAGCAAAAAATGTAGCACCAATGAAAAATAAAATTGCAGAATGCCTCATTCTGGAGCACAATAGGGAGTGATTTTCTTTAGTGTGCTGCCTTCAAACTAGAGAAAAATGTTGGCTTCAGCAATGTTCATTTCAAAACTGTATTGACGTCTTCATCCCCTGTCATTTTTTAAGTGGGCCAGTCGGATGTACTTTTAGATTTTAGGGCGGTTGCTCGATGACAAAGCCTGGATCAAATCCAATCCTGATATTGATGCACTGTTTTTTAATCATTTACAAGGTATAGGTTTTACATTGTCCTGCAGTTTGAATGTTTTTGTTATGATATTCCTAGGTGTCACATTTAAGTCCCGAAAAACTGTGGATTAGAGGCAAAGACAGCTTGGCCATCTGGAGTACCAGTAGTGTTCCTGCTGGGTTGGTCAACCTGTGAGCTGGTGTTGAGCCAAGCAAGAATGACACAAAAACACAAAAGAGTGCCAGGCTACTGGGCTGGTCCTGTAGACCAGCTGGCCAGCTCAGTATAGAGACAAAGAGAGGCCCACTGCTCCTTCTTTCTCCCCAAACAACTTTGGTACATTCTCCTTTTCATACACTGAGCTGACAGTGACAGACGGATTGTGTTGTGTATTAATCACATCTGATGCTGCATTCAGATCACAGTTTAAACTTGGTTGACGCTGTTAAACACTATTATTGAAATTTTCTGTAGACTTTGGTGACTTGTGATGATTACTCTCAGCTTTTTCTCACTTAACACACACTCACCTAGTGAGTGATACATTTGAGCCAGTTCCAGTCATCATTTAACCCATTTCAGAGCTTTCTAATGCATTTTTAGGTGATGTTAAGCTTGAATAAATGTACTTACTTTTTGCATTACAAGTGGTCTCCCTCCCCTCATTGTTTTGCTAAGAGTTGTAATCACAAAATGTGATTTAAAAAATGTATAAGAAATACACAATTTTATTTGAAATGTATATGTCATGCCCTGGGCTTTATGGTGGCTCAGTTGTTAGTACAGATGCCTTTCAACAAGAAGGTTCCATTCCCAGCCCCGGTCCTTTCTGTGTGGAGTTTGCATGTTCTTTCCATGTTCGAATGGGTTTAGTAGTGGCAAACATAAAAATAGGCTCCATTGCTAGTAATAGTAATACTTTCCTCAACATGTTTCCATATTGTGAGGGCTCAGGGGTGTGGTAGAGTATCTATCGAGGGTCTGGGTAAAAAGGCTGCTTTATTTTTCTTTTTAATCCCTGCCCCTGGATACCAGTGGTCAAAAATAGGCTGTGCTATATGGGTGGGTCAATTTAAAAAGTTCTGCTAACTCTTGTGCTTGTAAAACTTAAGAAGGGCCACTTTAGTGTCCTTTTGGAGTAACATTTGTTTGATTTGGTTTTGAAGGTAATGTAACAAGTCATTACATTTCCCCCCTACCCCAACACGTCCCCTATCTCTTGGAATTAGTTTAGTATTAGTGATGTGGCCATTCAGAGCCAGGTGGAAGTTACATCTGTGGTTTTTAACAGCTTCATGTGAAATCATCAACTAGATTTACCATTATAACTTTAACTAAAAATAATAGGCTTGCTTTTCCATTCACAAATAGCACAACACCAAAACAGTACAATACCAATGTGATTTTGTTTTTAGATATGTGATTTATACTAAAAAGTGTATCTAAAGAGTGTATCTATGAAATTACCATCTAACAAAAACACAAATTTTGCCCTTAATGTTCTCTGTTAAATCTGTCCTTGTTTTGTCTTCATGATATCAAAAGGTGGCGACAAAGCCCCATCAAGACACTCAGTCTGTAGTCTCTCTCTCTCTCTCTCTCTCTCTCTCTCTCTCTCTCTCTCTCTCTCTCTCTTAAATGCTTTTCTCACTTTTTTTGGGCATTCAAACAATTTAATGAGTAAAGGGTCTGTGTGTATATTTTTGAATGACTGTATATTGTGGTGTGGACAACTTGTCAGGGCAAGATCCAGTTTGACTTAGGCAACAAGGACATTTATGATTTGATGGAGTTAACAGATAATGTAGGCCACAAAAATGTGTCTGATTGTGTGTCTGTGTCTGTTTCTCCTCTCTTTCCTTGAATGTTGTGCCGCAGGGACCTTCCTCAGTATGGACACAAGCAATGGCAGTCCTACTTTGGACGGACATTTGATGTCTATACCAAGTTGTGGAAATTTCAGCAACAGCACAGGTCACTTTCGTATTACACGTTCACATTATTTTCCCAGTTATAATGGATGTTAAAGGTTTCATTATACATGAATAGGACAAGAATAAATGTAATCGTCACACAATGCATTTTCCTCTCAAATGTTAATAAACAATCCAAATGTATACAAACCTCTTTCACATCCAAAATACTTAAGGCTCACATTTTTTCAGTATCCCATTTTATTTATTTTGGATCATGTTAAATGATACAGTGGAGAAGCAGTAACATTTTTAAAGGATTTTTTATTTAGGGCCAAAGCATTAAATTTAGGTTTAACTGCTGCATATATCATATAATTTTTTAATAATAATAATAATAATAATAATGAAAGGTTGTATAATTTAGTCAGTTCGAACCCTAGAATCGCCACTCTCGGGTTTATTTATTATTTATTATTATGGACTTTATTATAGGTTGGTTCCAGTTGTTGAATTATGTTCATGTCTAGTGCTCAATATATTCTCTTTTATTTTTTGGTTTATGGACAGGCAGGTTCTGGACAGCCGGTATGGCTTGAAGAGATGGCAGATTGGGGAAGTTGCATCCAAAATTGGACAGCTTTACTACCACTACTAGTAAGGGACTTGTCATTGTTAAATTATACCTCCACCACCTCCATTTAAAACTGCTTTCACTGTCCCACCGTTTTCAAAATGTGTTGACGAAAGGTACTACACAAGTCCTGGGTCCATACACTCTTAACTTGACTTAACTATAGAATTTATGTTTAATGGGGTAAATGTCACTTGACTTTCTGTCCACCCCTTGGCAAATATATACAAATTCTCTTTCACATGGAACATTAACAGTGGTTTCATACCTTGTGATACCTATTGTGATTATACAAACATATTTTACAAAGTTGCCAATACAGACTTTTCCAAATTTGGTGAGCTTTTCCAGTTTATAATAAAGAACTCAAAGTGATGGACACATCCTGGGTGTATTTTTACTGTAGGTGTAGGGCTGCAGCTCTTTAGAAATCTGTTATTGGTGCCTAGAGCCTGTATTTTATCAGTATTTTATCAGTTTGAAACTAGTGATAGGGCATCAGGTATACATTGATAAGTAAAAATGAGTCCCATTCCAGAAATAGTAATACACCTTCTTCTTTCCAATCTTGATTGGCAGCCTTCGTACCTCAGAAACAAGTTACCTGAATGAGGCCTTTTCATTCTACTCAGCCATCCGTCAGCGATCCTACTACTTTCAGGTCAACAAAGAGGATAGGTAAGTTCTGTAAAGTAGATGATGAAGTCGATTTTTTCCTATACTATTGTGAGTTACAAATTCAGAAAGTAGATGCAATCTACACAATTCGTAAGCAGCAATTTCTGCTACTGTAATATTCATGTGCAGTCATAGATGTTAACAAGACTGAATTTTGTGACATGCATCTCTTTATGCCTTTGCTTAATATTTGGCCCCAAACTACTGTGTTCTATAGTATACCCCTGGTGATATTTCATTATTTTGATGTGTAACATATGACTTAACAATTCCAAGCGATGTGTTATAGTGGTTAGTCTCCTCACTATTACTGGGAGCCTTTACGTTCAAACATTGACCAGGTCATCAGACTCAAAGTTCTCATTTTGTTCACTGTTGTTTTCAAATAGACTATATCTCAAGATATCAGTTATATGCTTTGTGGTGTTTTTAAATAACTATAGTATAATTCATAATATATTTTTTGATAAATTAAAAAAAAATGCCTGAACAGTCAAAAAGCTGGGAGAATGTCTGATTCAAATGATACAAACATGCTGAGTTAATGCTTGTGTTGGGTCAATTCAGATGCTGTAAACTTGCCTGAAGGATTCAAACAGTCATTTAGGGAGGGGCAATCAAGACCAAGTCCATTTGTAAAATAACATTAACTGAAGCTCATCTACAAGTGGCAGTACAAATGAATACATTTTTTAAAAAGGCAATAATTTTTCACATCATATTATCACCATCCTTTATGACAGTGGTTCTCAATCATGCACCACACAGAATAAGACAGTTTGAATTGCTCTAATTGGGGCTCTATAAACATGATCCAGTGTGACCCACTTTTTTGTCACACAGAGCAGTCATTCTTTCTTAGCCAAAGACACAGAAGCAAGAAAATTAGTTGAGTTGCATGCAAACAATACAAACATGGTGATTGTTATATGTGGATTGATGAATGAACAAGTAGGCGTGATTAAATGTTTGCAGTTTAATGTTGCTTGATTTTACAAGTTCCCGTTATCCTCTTTTTCTTTTTTGTTAGGCCAGAATTAGTAGTGAAGAAGCTTCGATATTATGCTCGCTACATAGTCGTCTGTTTACTGCTGAACAAGATGGACCTAGTCAAAGTTTTGGTTAAGGTATGGAAGCAAAAAGTTTAAACTAAAGCATGCTGAGAGGCCTTACTTTGAATGCAGCTGATTGACAACAGGGAAATGTAATCAAAGATTTTGTTTTAACTCTCTAGCCATTACCATCCACTGTACCTCCAGTTCCTTATCCTTTTCCAGTTCCTGCACAAGTAGCACAATCTGGTGCAATGTAATAACATAGAAACACAAACTAGGTAAGGCAGATTGGGCAGCCGATTGATTGGTGGCATTGGCTTTACAAACAAAACCAAAACTTTGATTGCAGCTTCCATTTGCCCCTTTTAGGATAGTGGGGCAAGTAGGTCTGACTTAGAAATTTGGATAATGCCTTATTTTTTAACTCTAGCCCAAGTCCCAACTTTTGGAGTAGTCTCAAAAAAAGGGTTTGTGTATTTGTGAATACGCATGCTAGAATCTCATGTCTATCTTTGCTACCTGCAGGAGTTATCTGAAGAAATCGAAGATTACACGCAACGATTCAACACAGAAGACCAATTGGAATGGAACTTGGTTTTACAGGAAGTGGCAGCTTTTGTGGAGGTAATTTTTAATGTAGTTCACACTTTCTGGCAAGTATTGATCTCTTGTTTTAAGCAATAAGCAAATGCACAATAAATTCTGTTTTCTTAAATCAACCTTTTGTGCAAGAAAAAGCAACTGAATGCCCACAGAACACCCAGAAATCCCTTTCTGTGAGTGGTCTACAGGCTGGCATATTGGATAAACTCTACTCTTGCTCACTAGTGTTTTTTTCTGTTTGTTTGTGTGAGCAGGCTGACCCGGTGATGGTACTGAATGACAACAACGCTGTTGTTGTCACTAGCAATCGGCTGCAGGAGGGATGTGTACCTCCACTGGAACAAGGCATGGTGGTTGGGCAGCTCATCCTTGCAGATGCACTCATCATCGGCAACTGTAACAACCAGGTTTAACTCATCAGCTCTAATTTACAACTCATAACAGCACTTTATACACTATATAGCCTGTTGGTAGTATTATTCCATTAACTTGCTAGCAAAAGGCAGCTATATTACCTGCTACTGTTTAGCATCAGCATCAGCTTGTACTGTTAGCTAGGTAGGTGCCCTTCAGTCAGTGCATAGTTGATTGGATTGTTGGTTAGTTTGTCTTGCTCTGTGTGCAGTATGTTAGTAGTATGTTGTTTTGTGTGTAGTAGTAGTTATATTAGTTTCTAGCAGTTGGCACTCGTTAACTTTCATTAGTTAATTTTCAATGAGCATTTGTCCAGTAGTGCCCGCCCACACACACACACACATACACACACACACACACACTCTCTTTCTCTATTCTGGCAATGTAGTATTGTTATATAGTATAGTATAGTATATAGTATATAGACTGATTGTACTGTTCTAGTGATGTTAGGTCAAGGTTAGGTTACTACTAGGCTGATGGTAGGGAGCAGGAGCAAAGTTCGGTTGAGTCTGATGAGAGTTGGTATAGAGGGAGGTGTTTCCAGGATGCTGGAATGCACTCAACACTGCAACTTGTAACATCTAGAGTAGATGCATAGGCTGATATCCTCTTTGGCGAGCGTCGGTAGGGTAGGGCATCTGCAGGTATGAATTGGACTTCTGTAAATGTGGCACAAACGATTGTATATCTGTGTATTGTTGAATCTCTAGAACCACAACCTCTAGAACCACAACCAAACACTGAACACCTTTTCTAATGTAGAACTCATCACAATTGGCCTTCTAATATGCCTATTCTCTATTCCCTGTTCCTTGCTCTAATCTGGAAAAAAAGAACATTGAATATTGCTCTTGAATGATTCACACTTACACTATGACAATGGAAATGGAGATTAATTTGTGTGAGACAATTTTTGATAGGTAAGCATGTACTAATAGAGCCATGGTACATTGCCACTTAGTATTGCTTCACAAAGCATCATGGCTTGCAGTCAACATTGGCTAGCATGTAATTTTATCCTAGACCACTGCTTATAACAGCATCAAAAATGACAACATCATGTTACATCGAAATAGTGGTGCTACATGACAGAATATTCTCCATGTTCCATTTTCATTATTTTATCGCTCCCATCTGTCTCACAAACCGACCTGCATTTCACTCTGTCTATAAGCCATGAAGCAAAAGAAGGTTGGTCAATAAGATGAATGCGGCTTTCAAACTGTTTAGTCTTTGAGCTCAGGCTACAGATTTGTGTCTTAGACTAATTCACGTAAACCTGGTAAACTTGTGTGTTTGTATTAATAGTTCTCTACTGCATGGCTGGATGGAAGAAATCATTATCAAGTGTGTGAGGAAATCTTTTGTCAGTTAAACTCTTTGATAACCTTGCCATTGTATAATAAGATTTGTAAATTTTGTTTGACACACTGTACATTTAGTAGATGCTACAAGCTACCATAGCATCATCTATAAAAGCACTACAGCACACTAAATGCTCAATACCCTCAAATCACAAAAAAAATGTTTTCACATTTTGTCTAGCAACCTTTGGTAGCAAAGAAAGAAATCCTACTGTGAACAGTCTTGATCATGGTTTCTGGTTGATTCAGCATAGTGAAACTATCCAAGCATAAATGTTTTGTACTGCAGTGGTCTTTTCTTTCTTTATATTTCTGCTTATATATTTGGTTTTTTTTGCTTGTTTGTGTAGGTAAAGTTCAGTGAGTTGACCATCGATATGTTTCGCATGCTCCAAGCTTTGGAGAGGGAACCTGTGAATCTGGCCACACAGACTTCTAAACAAGGAACGTTGGTAAGTGTAATTTTCAGACCATCTTCCCTGTCCATCGTGTCTGATGAAGACAGTGTTCCTGTGGGTTTGTGTTTGGTATTTGCTAAGAGTGCTTTAGCTTAACCTTTTACTGGAAAAGGGTTTTACAAGGCAGAGAGAGAAGCCGACGGCAGTTATGATTAATTCTTCACAAACCATGCTGGCCTATGACAACTCATCTCTCAGTTTTAATGAATAAGTAACATTTTGAGTTTTTAGTATGTGTCCCATGACCTCTTCAAGCTCGAATTTTCAGTACTGTGGTGGATTTAAAAATAATGAGGTGTATGTGAAAGTATTATATACTGTAAGAATTGACAGCGGCTTAATGACATTTTTTTTACTCCTCGCAAGAAGTAAACTTCAAATATGAACTCATGTAATTATAAACTGTTTCTTCCCAGGAACCCAATGAGAAGCCAGCTAAAAGGGAAAACCCTCACAAGTATTTACTCTATAAGCCGACATTCAGCCAGCTTTTCACTTTCTTGTCTGCCTCTTTTAAGGTCAGTATTCACTTGCGTCATAGCCATTCTGGGTCACACAGTTGCAAGAAAAAGTTTGTGACCCTTTTTGAATGACCTGCATCTAAGTCATCACAATAGATGTGTGTTATTTGTTAAATCCCATTGTGTTTATCTATTTTTATGACTTAGGTCAATTTAACCTTCAGCTGTTATCAAGACCTACAAGAAAATCTGTTTTGTTTTTTTAACATAGCATAACGATCAAACCTCTTTAAGATCCTCAGTTTTTTTTATCTACTCCCTTTGAGTCCATAAAGCCAGTGTCTGTCACTAACAGTATTGGTCAAATCAACAACAAAGTACTGAATCTCAAAATAGAAAACACCAAGAAATTCTATAATTCTAAATGTTGATGTGAACCTTTTTCACTGTAAAGGGATATTCCATTCAATTTTCCATGAAAACCAGAGTAACTTCATTGAGGCTCATTGAGGTAGAATTGTAAGGTGTATTTTAATGCTGATATTTAAGTATTTTATTCCACCACCTCTTCTTAATTTCAACATCAGTCTTCTGCATTTTCATGTACCAAGTAATATCTAACATAGTTGTTGTTAATTGTTGTTGTTTTACTATATCAACTTATTGTTATTGCTCTGGTTTCCAGGAATTACCTGCAAACAGTGTTATGCTTGTCTACCTATCCGCCACTGGAGTCTTCCCGACTGGGCGTTCAGATTACGAAGGTAAAATCCCATATATTTTAAACAAAACCTCTTATTTTAATAATTCAGGACAGGACATACCACCAAAGCTGCCTAGAGCTTTGAATTTGTAGATTTTTCTGTCAAACAAAATATCTGTTACTAGTGCAAATACAATGAGCTGCAAGTTTTTCCTTCATGTTCTTATTATTTTTGATGTGAAATGACACAATAACTATGTGATCCACCTATTCAGGGTGCCTAAAGTATTTGGTCAAATTCAGATTTAATATTATTTTACTATGTTATCATACTTTGACAAATAAAAGAGCCAAACAGTGCACGTTGTTGGCACCTACAATTTGTGCTTTCAAATTCAAACCTATACTTCAATCGAGGGGAAACATCCATTCTACTATAGCAGTGTCTTTGTTCCTTTTCTACAGTAACACTGTACACTTATCTCCCTGTACACTTATCTCCTGCTTTTCTCCCCATTTACTCTCTCACTTTTCTGTGTGTACCTGTTGTCTTACATAAACATTTGTTAGCAAATGACAGTAATGCAGCTATATTTGCTAGCTAACATCACTACTCTGGATTTTATTGATCAGAAAGATTTGTTCCAGTCATTCTGGTGCAACATTCTACAAAATAACTTAATTGTTACATGAGTACTTTCTGGAAGTGGACAGAATGGTTCGGTCATTATTCCTATGAAGAAACTCATAATGTGTTATGAACCAGGCTTCAAGTGTTATTCATGTTTATATTGGCAACATGAATGGGCTCTCAACCAGGCGTCATTCAAGTAATGAAAAAGACAGCTTTAAGGTATTGAAATAGATTGAGACAAAACATTCATGTATGATGGATAGGTTATTTGGTATGTTAGAGGTTAAACTAACGTCTAGTAGATTTTGTAAGTAGTCTAAACCTTGATTTTTTTTAAGCTAAATTAATTGAGCTTTTTTTCCCCTGGCCATTTCTTTTAGGTCCATATGATTTTGGAGGAGTTCTCACAAATACAAATCGAGATGTGGTGAACGGGGAGACTGTGCAGAAAAGGAATCAGGCCCAGAAAGAGATGCACTGGTGAGGGTTTATAACACAGTATCTATCTGTCTTGTCTATGTTTCTACTGAATTTATTATAATGTCTTGTGTATGTTTTTAATAGTGAGTAGTACAAAAATGTTGGTAGGTTTTATGCCATAAATCAATTCCACATGCTTTTCCTACAATATTATTGCCTTTTTTTAAACACAGTATTTACAACTAGTTGGCACAATCTCTTGGCTGACAATCGAACCAGCCCTCCACTCTTGTGACAAATAAAGTCCTTCCAACTCAGTTTGAACTCTGACCGCTGCCCAACACAGTAACAAACCCTCCAACTCATACTGTGACTCTAACCACCAACACCACCAGCAACCTGACAAACATTCACTGAAGGTCCATCCATTTACAATCATTGAAACATTGACTGATACTAACCGCGGTTACTACGGACCACCATAAACAAGCATTTTTACTACTTGTCCCTAGAAATGAAATAGCAAAACAATGGCTACTTTGTTATGGGTTGCTATTGATAGAAGTAATATGTGCAGATAATGTCCCACCTTATCTAGCAAAAGAAAAAGCAATTTTAAATTAAAACATAAACACAAGGCACCCTCCTGTCCTGCAGTCACATGTCACATGGTCATGCATCAGGTAATATACAAATATGTGGCCTCAAGATTCATATCGGAATTTGAGCAGGTTCATTTTATTTGATCATGTGAATGTATCATCTCTGTCTCTGAAGCACTACTTAGGTGGTGAAGAAAAGGATGGAATATGAGTAAACTCTATTCAAAGGCTGCTGGTCCTTTAAGATGTTATAATTGAGAAACAAAATGTACGTTATACATACACAGCCAAACCGTACTGGTAAATAATAATAGCTGCTGTGTCAGTGGCTTATCTTGCTCACTGTCTGTCTCTTGGCTATTTTCTTACACTACTGATTCTTACCTTGACCTCCCCTGTTTTCTTTATGCTTTCTAACAGTCAACAGATAAGAAAGGTGATATATCAGTCACTTGACTTAAATGTGCATGTCATGTTAATGCTTTATTGACTAATATACAGGTCAAACGTGACGACACAAGCAGGATGAAATGTAGCCAAATCTACAGCCCCTTTATTTGAAGCTTCACAGAGATGCACAACATTTAGACAATTATAATTTAACAGTCCTCACCCCACTTCCTCTTGTCTGTGTATTTCCCTCTCCTGCTTTTTCTCTCTTCTCAATCACATATTTTGTATGTGAAGTGATCAATAAACATCTTTCCCCCTTGGGTCATCTCCATTCAGAACAGACCAGTTCACCTACTTGCTCATGAAATCAGGTTGCAAGTAGAATGTAAAAGTGGAACTTGTCTCTGTGTGTGCGCTTGCATAGCTTTCATTTATAATATGTTGCACATTGTTTTTGGTATCAAACGTAAGTGTTTGAGGAATCAGAAAATACTAATGCCCTGCTCCAGCTGGGCACCAGCCCAATATCTAATACCAGAGTGTTTATTAGATTGAACATGTTGGCGTGAGAACCTCCCTGAACGTCTCTCCTGATCAATCCAGAGTTGATCCTCCATCATGCCTCCTCGCTTAGGCACTGATGAAAATAATGGATTATTCCTTTTTCTTTTCTAGGAATAGGGTAGAGAGAAATGTTTGTTCTGAACAGTCACTAAAATACCTCTCTGCTTTGTGCCCAGCCTTCATCCAGGGGACTTATTCCCTTTCACCCGGAAGCCACTTTTTGTCATTGTGGATTCTTCAAACAGCACAGCCTACAAGGTATATAAAGGGGTTTATTTATTTTAAAAGTAAAATAATTTCTATTAATGTCTTTATATATTGTGCTCACTACAGGAATTATTTATACTCAGAATTAACATTCCTCTTTCTCTTTTGTTTTTCCAAATAGAATTTCACAAACCTCTTTGGCCAGCCCCTGGTGTGCCTACTATCTCCAACAGTATATCCCAAGAGTGTACAAGGTGTGTGTCCCTCTAGAATAGTGGTGCGGCTATCAGCTATTTATTAGTTTGCAGTTTTGATACATGATTCCATTGATTCCAGTGCTTGTGTTTTATGCTGTGCTCACATTTTGTTTTCATCGAATTGTTGTTTCATATTTTTGTAAACGTCGAGAGGAAATGTGCCGGTTGTCCTCACCTCTGCCATCACTCTATTTACCTTTCCAGATCAGTCGCAGCGTGGCAGTCTCTTCACATTGTTCCTCTACTGCCCACTCTTGGCTTTTTTCTCTGTGTGTGGCTTAAACAGTGTGCGGCGCGGGCTGTGGGAGAGGGCTCAAGAGTTTCTTGAGAAGGTGTACCGTGACATTGGGCAGATGATAACTCGATCACGAACCATAGGTAGCACACGGCTGATCAATTTTGATCATTTCTTGTGTAACATATTATAAATAATCACAGCAGAGTGGACCATTTATTATTTGTTACTATAAATGTCTCTATGTATTTAGATGCTACAAGTCAAACAGAATGTATTAATCCTTTTTTAAAATGATGTATGTCTTGTATTGTGCATTATTTCATAATCTGTATATCAGGCAATTACCAGAATACTAGAAACAGTAATTGTTTATCTTCACAGATCAAGCCTTTTTACAATTTTTTGGTGACGAGTTCCTGCGACTTCTGCTGATCCGATTTGTGTTCTGCTCCGCTGCACTGAGGCTGCATAAGCTCTTCCGGGTAAGTCCCTGTTGTTGAGGCTATCCTCTCTAACCACAAGTCTCAAAGACATGCTTCCACAAGCTATTACGAGCTAGCTGTTTCTCAATAGAGACTAAACTCTATTGATTCTTGCACCTTTCCTGCACTCAAATATAAGCTCAAATATAAAGAACACAACAATTATATATAAAACAATTAGAAATAAAACATCTTGCAATTGTTGCAAAGAGACATTGTGAAACGACGTTTACATATCGTAGCAATGGGCAGAAGCAGTCAATGCGGCGTCTATGTATATATGTCTATGGTTTTGAGGGCGTGGAGGTTGTATGTAATGAGCACTGCTCTGATTGGCCGCCTCATGCCGTGCAAAGCAGTGCTCATTACATACAACCTCCACGCAATCGCCTGGTGGAGGCGGAGAGCAGAGCGTTTATGCTGCTCATGGTGAACAAATAAGCTTGATGCAGAAATTTACCATAACCATGGTGGTGTTATCCTTTTCACCACAATAAAAAGAGTGGATTGCATAGAATTTAAACAAGTATCACAAATAAAATAGTCTCCTTTAATGTATTCTTCATGACCTACACTCTCAGCTGTAACAATTCATAGCAACTACAATAGTAATAATGAAAAACATTGACTAATACACTTTGTTAAGCATGTTAGTTGCAATATTTTGTGACTAAAAGGTGTCTTGACTTGTTCTTGCAGGAGTCCAGGAGCTTCCCAGAGTCGTACCCCGAGCTCCCCAAACAGGACACAGTGGAGAGCAGCCTTCTACAGAAGCATATTTTGGAGCTGGCGACCATGCTGGACGTGCAGAGCCTATTTTGGGATGATTCATTGGAGACCTACTGAAGATCTTCCCACAGGGCAAAATGGCACAAGTGTACATATAGACACAGAATGACTCACTTGCCAGAGCCCTCGCAATTCTTTTTTTTTTTTTTTTTTTTTTTTTTTTTTACAGGTAATGAAATTACTGATTGAGCACACACAGTTTCATGTCCTGCATCGAACTGTTACTTGTGGAAGCAAATATAGTGCAACATTAGAACGTTTCACATAGATAAACCAGAGTGTTTAATATAGTGTAAATCCTCCATTTTTACAGTCTCGGTGGCCTGTCTGCTAAGTATAAGAACCATAAAAAAAAGGTAAACAAACAAGTGGGAGGCTCTAATGAACACCTAGTCAGTAAATATCCTTTCAGAGTACCCTTTCCCATCCAAATACACAGTTTTAATACTGCTGTAACGTTATTCCACATGTCAGATAATTGTAAAAGATGGCAGTCTCCGTTGCATTCCATAACAATGTTCTTGATGTGAGTTTGAGGGGGGACCATAAAATGTTTTGTGATGTGCAAATTTCACTGGGAACTGAGCTCAGCTTTGTGTACAGATCGCTTGAAGGAAGACGGGACTCATTTGCTCAGATACAATTTTGCATTCAAAGAAAATAAGAGCTTTCCATCACGGGAGTAGATATAGTATTTGTCGTTGTTTTCTTATGGGAGGTTGCATAAGCCTATAATTGTTAGAGAAGTGGGCTTGTGACTGGAAGGTAGACTGTTCAAATCATGTGACCAACTGGGACAATCTTGGTGACGAAACAAGAAATGCTCTCAGCTCTGATGTGCCCTTGAGCGAGGCACTTACCCCCTAGTCACATGGCGGAGCTAATCAATGGCCAATAATAGAAATCTGTGGTTGGGCCACTCCCTGATGTGAGTTTATTTAACTGTAAGTGTGAAGTGAAGCAGGGTGGTGCGGAGAGAGAGAGAGCACAGTGCAAAATCCTTCCCTGGATAATTTTAAAAAGTCAGTTAGAATAACAATAAGTACAGGATTTAAAAGATAGAATCAACAATTTTAGCATTAACCTGGAACTTTGCATTTGACCGACATCGCTTACTGCATAACTCATTGTTTATTTGCCATCTTAACTTGCAGAAGGCAGATCTGCATGAGGTTTCGTTTTGGGAGTTCTGTTGCTTGTTTTTGGCCATCATCAGTTGTAAAGGTATCACGCTTGTGCCATTAACCACATCGTAACAACCCGTCTCGTACATCTATTCTTTATTTTAAACCAATTGTTTGTTTAGATCCTGTGTGTTCTGACAAAGTGATACTTATTCCTTGTTTTTTCTTGTGTTTGCATGCAGAATGGCGAAGGAATGAATGCATGTGTCCTCTTATCTACAAATTATGGCCTGCACCTTTAAGAGCACAGGAGAAAATATGATCTAAAATAGTGTTTTAAAGTAGAGGGGTGAGGGTTAACTCAACAAATTCAGACAGTCAAGCTTCAGATAACAGAAGATGGACCTACTTGGAAGTAATAAGTGGCATGCAAACACGCATTTCTTCTTTTTTAAATTACATTTCCATACGCACAATGACCTCATTATTACCTGTACTTTGAGACGATCTCATATCAGTTGTTAATAATTCTGTTAATGTTTTTTCTCTTTGTGTAAATCTGCATGTAGTAGCTATTGTTTAAATGGATGGACGAAGGCCTGCTTCCTTATAGACTGCAAGCACCATCCTCCTGCCATAAACTGCAGTCGTATTGTTCCTTTGGTATTTCTGTTGCTCCCCATGAAGCATGTGGAGGCTGGATCCCAACAAAGATATTAGTTGTAAAATAAATAACAATGGAATGTTTTTTTCTATCATGATAAGGGCTTCTAGGTGAGTAGTAGTTTGAAGTCAGTGCTTTACTGAATGGGAACACAGTGGGTAGGTATTAGTTAGCTGGTTGAGCAGCAATGGTCTGATACTGGTATCCATTAAAGTAGTTGTGCTCAATTACACCAAATCACATAACAACTCATACTCATTGATAGTGCCTGCATTAAGTTTCCCCCTATCTTAAAGTCAGACTGAAATAACGTTTTGTCTGAGGCTGAAATGAAATCAAACCTAACAAGCACATTAAAATGAAAAATTGACTGGACATTTTGTGCTGAAGGTGTTCAAAAGTAAGCAGCGCCTTGTAGTGAATCAAATGAGTATCAGAAATACAAAATCTATTCAGTCTGTTGTAGGTTTTTTTTTGTTTCTTTTTAGCAATTCTCCCTGAGGATTTGACTGAAACTTTCAATTTAATGAACATGTTACAGTGGCATGAGCTAAAATTGTTGATTGACCCACATTTGTTCTCCTGTCATTCCAGTCCGACTTTAAAAATCACTTCACTGACACTTCCAGAGATATAATCCCAAGTGCTTTTTAATTACCTGAATCATAATCATTTCCTTCAAATTCCTTCACATTTGGCGTGTAACTGTCTGCGTTCCTTTGCATGCATGTCATCGTCCGAGCATCGTGACCATCTTATTCCAGTCATCTAATTGTTCCTTAAGACAGTAGCTTTATTTGGTTTCGTAGTGATGCTGATAGTGAAACCAGCTGATCATTAACTGCCCTTGACCAACCAGTTTGAATCATGCAGCAATGAAACAAGTAGCCAAGCCATTTTATTTGAAATTGTGATATTTGAATTCCGTGACAAAATTGTAAGTGGAACACTCTCTTTAGTGTTTCTACCTAATGTGATATTTATTGACATTGTTAGAGTACGTGTACAGATTTTGTAAAGCAATGTTTTGGCACAGATGTGTTTTGTTCAGTATGTGGTAAGTATAAAATATGTGTGATGAAATATGAAGTTGTTAAGGAGCAAACCGATAATGTTAAGGAGGCCAGCTTGTTCTTTGGCCACTTAATGATCTTACATTCCAACTTTCCAAGGACTTGAAGAGAAAAAAGAGGAAAACGACCACTGTTTTCTCCGCTTTAGATTTGACTGGGAAAGTGAACCGTTTCTACATATTCTTCTATTTCCATTGTAATATCCACCTCCATGTTTCTTTGTGTTGACAATTGTTAAAACGATTAAGATATAGTAGCCTTGCACTTTACTTGATGGAGTTATGAGCGTAATATTATCATGATCTTGTTTGTTGTGCCGTGGGGGGAAAAAAATCAGAAAAAAATCCATCTATGTTATTGTTTTTCATGCCAGCCCTCACACCTTTTTTTTTTTTTAACCAAAAAAATGATGTGGAGTGATTCCAAACAATTTCCAACCATTCCAACTCTTTCCCCTCCTTTAACAATATCTGTCTGAAATGTGTCAAAGATGTGTAGGCTGCTTTCTGAAAAAGGTTTGGCAATAGGGACAACAATAACAGGTTTATTTTCATGCATCAACCAATCAGCCATCCTTGTGATTTTTTGTTTTTAGCCAGTGGTGCTCTTAGATCAGTATTGGGAATATTTTGCTTTTAGCAAATGCCAATCACCATTTTCCCTCCCTAAACAAAGATCAGCTAATTGTACTGATCTAACACTAATTTATTAATATACAGTATAATTTGCCCATTTCTAGGCAAGTCGTAGAACAGCTGAAACAGAAATCTCATGGTGTTTTATTTGACAACCCTACTAAAAGTGAAGAAATTCATTAATTTCAAGTTATTGTCAAATATTACATGGTGAGATTACTTTGTTAAGTCTCAAAATCTCAGGTATGTGTAACTTCATTAGCTTTTATCATATATATATTTTTAAATTATTTCCCCCAATTGATTTTTTTTTTTTTAATTTGTCCTCCATTGGGACATTGTGATGTAAGGTAATATAAAGGTTAAATCACATCTCCATTTTAATGCTAATGCTATAGGATTTCAGTTTAAAAACATGTTATTGTATGGTGTGTCGTCCTTACCTCCAAGTTAAATGAAAGCAGCAAATATTGTACCCAACGTAAGCATGATTTGATGGAAAGTCATTCCAAAACACTAGAAACGGACCAGAATTACGACAAACCTACAAGAGTCATTAGATGATGACTGATTAAAATGACCCTGTGTTGAGACCATGTGCTGTAGTGATGCCTTCTGTGCTTCACATTTAAAATGTCCAAATCATTTCATTATGTGACACCATTGATTGTGCAGAAAAAAATACCACCAGTCAGAACTATTTAAAATTGTGACATAGGCTTATGCGTTATAAGTGAAATAGAAAGCTTTTACTAACAGTAACAGTAGCGTGTGGAATAAGGTGCCATAGTGGTAATTGATAGATGATTTTCTGATACACAAAATTTGATTGGTGTATTGGAGTAGATTGATTACCAGTAATACGACCACCAGTGTCCTATTTGAAGTGACAGCCGCAGGTGGCCAATCTGTTGGCCAGGTGGACACTCTAGCCCTTAGCAATACCTGCGGTACAGTGATTGTTGAAAGATATCTTTGGTGTTGCATGTAATGTGACCTGGTAAAAAAGAATCATCATCTTTTGGGGGTTCTATATATATTATAAGAAAAAATTCACCCCATAACACAGCTATTGCTTAAAAAACAGCTATTGGTGATGTACCTTGCAGTTCTGTTTCAATTTTGTTGTTCGGTGGTATATTTTTCATATTCCCGTGGATAAGTGGGAACATCAATCAGATTGAGATGGAGATATTTTCAGCAGCTACAATGGAGTTTAATAGCTGAAAAGTGCAATGATCTAAAACATCAACGGTAAACGTCAGGTTTTGGTATCAGTCCCTCAGAATCAAAGAGCAAGGACTTCTTTCTAGACCGACGTTCAACAATCATACAGGAGGAGGAAGAGACACCAATTTCTCGACCAAGAGCAGCCCCAATAGACCAGAATGCAATGCAGCCACAAGACAGGTTGTGTTTTGATTAAGGGGCGCCACTCTCACTTATTCATGACTGGAAAAACTCTTGCTCTCTTGCTGTTTACTCTGCCTTTCGTTATCGCTCTCTCCACCTGCACTTATAACCCACAGCTGAAGGCAACGAGTTCACGTCCCTTTTCTGGGGGTTGTCGAAAGGCATTCTGGGAAATGTAGGAACTCACTACCTGAAGTAGAAGTAGACGAGGCAGGTCGAGGGAAAGCGGGTACACCAAAACAATAAATTCCAACTCCTAGAATGCATTGAACATCACTGATGTATAACAATGGAAGAGGATCTGAGGGGGAATTCACCTTTTAAGTGTCTCACTCTGACTTGGCAGCTATAGAATGTAGCTAATGGGGAAGATATAAAGGGTTTCACTTCTCCCTTTTCATACGGTGCAACCAGGCTTGTTGATGAAATCTGTATCCGCTGTATCTGTACCTCGACCTGTAATCCACCAGAGCACACGAAATAGTGTTTTTCGCATGGACCGCATAAGCACAAATAGCCACCGCTCCATGTGATGGAGCCACATCCATAGAGAAACATGTCAACAAAGCCTCTGTCACAAATAACTGCCGATTGATCAATCTTATTTTCTTCTCCCCCCAGATATGTTGGGGGGTCATTTCTACCTTTTTTATACTTGTAAAAAAAACATGTCCAAAAGATGGGTACCAGACCTTTATAGCAAACTGTGTGACTTGCTTGTTGGTGTGATTTTCATAGTGTCATACTGTCAATTGTATTTTCAATATTTCAGTCAAAGAAATGCACTGATGATTATGTCTGTAAGCAGCATGTTTGTTTAGAATAGAAAGTGCCAAAGACTGTGTGCTCTCACTTTGATGTCTCAACAGCGATTTGAGATCAATTATTGTGTCAACAGAATTTTTTTTTTCAGTGTATTGCCAGATAAAGGAAATAAAGATGATTATTTGGCATCATGAAAGGACAATGAGGTGTATTTTAAGTGCGGGACTGGGAAGGATGATTAAATGTAGCCATCAGTTTATCAAGCTGCAGTTAAACTATTTAACAATTAAATGTTTAGGATTTTGAACTACTTGACACACGTAGAAATTGGAAGTGAAATTTCATATTTGATTGCATTTCAAAGAAAAGGAATTCATTTCATTGTCATTATATTAGTTAACTAGTATTTATATAGACAGATATTCTAAATTAGGGTGTCTGTATGCCCTAAAAGTGTCTACAATTAATCAATTAATAATTCATTTAAATCCAAGGTTTTAAAACTTTACAAAGTAAAAGAACAGTTAAATTTTGCCTCTAAGTGTTTAATTCCATTTATTTTCAGAGGCCATAAAAATGTTTTCTTGGTGTTCTTTTCCAGACACAAAGACCTATATGATACTATTCTGATACTATTGATATTTTTTGTTTACTTTTTAGATTGTTGGTGTTTTTGTTATTAAATTGGTCTTTAAATTGTATTTCAATTGTTCGAAAGAGCTGAACGAGTGAAAACAAGCTTAGTGGTTGTTACATGCTCACCTGTGAGTGTCTTAGCAAGTAATGTAACATCTGGATGGATACAGACAATATCTCTAATTATCTAATGTATTTAATTAAGTGACACCTTATATTGGGACAACAATATACTGACATATGGTGGTAACTAAGATGCAAGGATACATGAATAGAAAAAGTGAGGTGCAAAGATGACAAGAGTATAAAAACTCCACTTCAGTACCTAAAAATGCCTTTAGATGGCAACATACATATGATACCTGGCTTCACCTAAACTAGACCACCAATTGTCAAGGTTTCTGTTGGTACTTAAGTTATGATTTTTTTTTTAACATCCAGCATGTATACTTTGATAGTCTGGTAAGAAATTACTCTGAACAGATAACTTTTTGTCAAAATGGCAACCCACAATATTTTATTTGGGGTTCTCAAAGTCATGAAACATCGGATAATATAAATATTTAAAACAATTTCTTTCTTCTTTACATTACATGACATTACTTGGGAGTAATATGGCAAACCGAGAGGAAATCGCAATCACTTCCGTTTTCAGTTAAATACCTCCTGTACATACGGAAACCACCTCTATTTTAACTGAGATGTGTCAAAGATTCGGTCAAATGTGTATTTCAATAGATCAAATAAAAATTAGCAATCGATTTAAAAAAAAAATATATTTCCTATCGTTGTATGTACATGTGCGCATCTGCAAGATTTTCCTTTCTAGCGGGCCTTATCCTCTTGAATGGATGGAGTTCATCTTCTCGTACTTCTTATCTTTGTTACTACCAACGCTTGTTGAGTGTGTTGCTAAGGAACGCTGGAGGTCAGCTCTAGTCCAATCACTGGAGGACAGGGTTGTCAAGTGTTTCAAACTAACCAATCAGAAAGAGAAGCGTCACTACCTGTTGAAGTTTATCCAAGCTTCCAGCAGACTTTATGTTAACCTAACTTAGTTTACATTCTAAAGAACAAGCGTTAATTTGTTAATGAAATATATTTTGCAGTGTTGTCGCCTGTTTTGGTTTCTCATATGGTAAGGACGAAGAATTTCTCAATTTGTTGTTATCTTCCGAGGCTAGCCAGGCTACTGTTAAGGTTAACGTTAACTAGCTAACTAAAGCTATAACGTTACTCGTAGCTAAAATACGTTGTCTTATGGTTATCACGACAAAGTTACTATAATGACACAAAAATACTGCTGCATTTCTAAATGGAACATTCGTTTTATCTCGTTTCATCTATTTAACATGCTGAATTTAGTTTCTTTCCATGATTGAATGTAGGTTATTGTGGTGCCTGCTAGAGTAGACGATGAAAGGGTTTGTCAGCTGTGTGTGATAGCTATCTATGGTTCTTCACAATAACAGTAGGCGCAGGCTCGAGGTAGTTATTTGTAGCACTGTTTTCTGCAGTATGTGAATAAGGAAAACGTGACACTCACATTGGCAGAGTTGAGGTGGATTTTGATTCCCATTCTGAGCCAAACCAACCATAATAAAGATGCACAAACAGTATATACAGAATGCTACTTACACATCTTTTACAGTGTAAGCAATGGAATGTGTGCTCATAAGATTACCTGGTTATCTTTTGCATTTCACTCACACAATAAGTCAACTATATTAAAGACTCCATGAAGTGAAAATGGACAATTTTGTTGTTAATTAATGTAACTAACTTACCACAGAGAAAAGCAATGAGAACCCGTTCAACTTCACCACCGCTTCATGTGCATGTAAATGAGACCACACCCGTGCATGTCCATGTGAAGAGCCAAAGGACGAGTCCTGCCAGGACACCTCAGGTTAGAGATTTGGACAGATGTACTGTCATGGTGATGTTTGTGTGCATTACCTTTTTTTTGCTTTTGTTGTTTCAGTTAATTGTCATTTCAAATCCATAACCCTGATGCCCTTAATGTGCTGTGCATGATCTCTGTTTTAAAGGGGAGGGCGAAGTGCGACAGAGGAAACCCACGTCCTACAGCTAAAGCAAAAACGCGAGTGCCATGGATACCACCAGGAAAGGTCTCCATACGGGATGCTGCATACAAATGGGAGGTAATGCATCTCCAAATCCAATCCTCCATGTTGTTTCAAAAGATATTTTGTTAAAGTGACATTCTCTTTTTGTCCCAACGTTGCGTATTGGTTGTAGCAATAACAGACACATAGTCATAGTTGGAGTAGTACTGAAAATGTGTTTTCTGCCTAGGGGCCGACTCATCGCCTCGAGATCACATCGCTCTCTGAACCTGAGCCCTCCCAATCTGCGCTACGATTGGCTGACCTCTCATCCGAGGAAGAGGAAGTGCTACATGGACGGATTAGCCAGTACGAGAGGAAGATTGACAGCTTGTTGACCGAAGTCAGCTCTTTGAAGAGTGAGGTTTGTGCCTCCTGTTGCTTACACTTGAGTCATCCATACCATGGTCCTTTTCTAGGGTTAGACCGACGTGACGATGGATAGTTAAAGTTACATTTTTACAATAATGGACATGTTTTACTTCATTTTATTATTTAGATACAGCTCAATAAATGACATAAGTGATTTGTAGAAACAAATATTTACCGCACCACAATTGATAGTGTCCAGTTATGGAGGCGTGAAGTGTGTCACCCTGACTGCCTGACTTGAATTTGGCTCTACAAACACAGGTGGAGCTCCGGAGGAAGGAGCAGCTGTTGGAGCGCCAGTCGGAGCAGCTGAGTGTCTCCCAGCGGGTGATCGCAGAGCAGGAGGAGGAACTGGCTGAGGTGTCCAAGGAGCTGGAAGTGACCGAACGAGAAAACACACGTCTACGCCAGTCCATGGAAAAGATGCTGGAGGAGACCGACTACAACAGGCAAGGCAGAGAGAGAGATCCTGAAAGACTATTCAAATCAACTCCAACTTTATTTCAACAAGTGAACCAAATAGCTGAGGTCCATCCACACATAATTAAAATTATGATTTATTGAATTTGAAAATTTCAAAAAAAAAAAAAAAAAAGGTTAAGAGTCTTAAAGGAAAATTCCACCCTCAGATCCTCTTACATGGTTATAACATATCATATACTGTCATGTTCAGTTATTTTGTGAAAAAGTGTTTTTGGTGTACCCACATTCTCTCTATCTGCCTCATCCTCTTCTATTTCAGTTAGTGATTTCCTACATTTCCCAGAATGACTTTTAACAACTACCAGAGAACGTGCATGTAGGTAAAGAGATAAAGAGACGTCACGTCCCTTACTCAAAACACAACTCAACTTAATTCATATCGCCGTCTCGTTCCCCGTAGGCTGGAAAGAGACGGTATGCAACAGGACAAAGACGCACTGCTCAGGAAGCTGATGGAGGCCGAGATGGACGGGACAGCAGCTGCCAAACAAATGTCAGCCCTGCGTGAATCTGTCTCCAAAATGGGGAGCGGTTGTGGCAGTGTGAGTATCAACTGAAGCTTTGCCCTCATTGTGTGTCTGGGAAACCTGGGAATTCTAGAAAACGAGAAGCTAGTTTTTCAGTCATGGAAAACAGATGGGCAAGGAGAAAATTACGAGGTGAAATATTAACCTATTTTGTTAATCTTGGAGGAGGATTTGAACTGTGGCCATTACATTTAGGTTTGACATTGGTTCTTTAAGCTGATGGGTATGATACTGCCCTGTGTTCTATCAAAGGTTTTCTGTGACTGTCTCAGAAATACACTCTTGCAAAAGTTTGAAAACATCCTTTTTTTTTTCTTTTTTCCTCTACTGTTGGTGGAGAAGAGGCTGTCTGGCTCAGAGTCCTCGGTCTTAGCCCGTCAGAAGGAGCTGCTGCTGCAGAAACTGGAGACGTTCGAGGCCACGAACCGAACTCTCCGCCATCTTCTCCGGGAGCAGCACGGATGCCAGGTACAACGGCTTCAAATTGACATCATGAATGCATCCATACACCAGGGTGGGATTTGTTCAGAGAGCTTTAATTGGATACACAGGGCAACATTATGGGGCAACTCTTACAATGTCTAATTAGTTTCCCTATCATTGTTGCTGTAATCACATATTTCCTGAAGAGTTGGGTTGAAGATTTTCCAGCAGCAATATGGAGGTTTGTGGGGTATCATGCGTGTTGTTGGACATGTTGTTGACGTGCGTGTTGTTTGGGCAGATGGAGTCAGTACAGCTGGCAGAGCAGAAGGACACACTACTGAAGAAACTGACGGACACAGAGGCAGAAAATGCTGTGAGTATGTTTCATAATTCCTTGCAGGCTTCACACAGTTGTTTATATCTGAACAGACATGAGACAATCAACCTAAACAGACAGTATAAGAATCAGAATATCAGTGTAAAGTGCATGGTGCAATTTCACAGACCGAAACTATGTTGATGTTATTTTTATGACAGATTTTATTTGTATTTTTGTCCACATTTTCAAAAAAATGACAACTATAGTGTCCTGTATTGTTTTTGTTTTGGGTTTAATGAATAACTTCATTTATTTGAATAATGATATCTGTCAAATAGCCGGTCTTACATTTTATTTTGAAGTCGTTTCCTTTCCCTTTACAGCATCTTGTTGTGAAACTTCAAGAGAAAGGGAGAGAAGTCAATCAGCTCTCCAAACTTTTAGAAACTGAAAAGGTACTGGGTGCACGGGCTCCACTGGTGACACTTTTTACTCTAGATGTGATTGTGTGCAACCGGTCTCAGACAGGGCTTCAAAACAAAACAATCCTTTTGTGTGATTGCATTGAATCTTTTTGTTAAATATATTTTCGTAACTAATATACATTTTGCTGGATTTTGAGGGTGCAGGAAAATGCCAAGACCACAGGTGACTTGACCAAGGCTCTGGAGTCAACGAGGGCCCATTTGCAAGGACAGCTACGCAGCAAAGAAGCTGAGAACAACCGCCTTGCTGTGCAGATCAAGGTTTGTCATAGGATCTGTTCTGTCTTGGCTGGGGCCCTTACTATTATTGCCATTGTTATTGCTCCAATAGCAAATATATGCTGATAGATTTTGTACGTATAATTTTTAACTGTTACTTACAAATGGAGGCCACAAACAGTGAAACCAGATGTTTTAGTGATTTATCTTAACTGTAACACAAGCCTGCTTTGTCTTATATACAGCCCTACATATGTAATCCCTGATTTAGTCTTTTCCATTGGTCCAGAACCTGGAGCGAGCAGGCAACCAGCAGAAGGTGGAGATGGAGCATCTCATGGAGCAGCTGACGAGGCTGAAGCAGCAGGGTGGCGCAGACCGAGAGGCTCTGAAACGAGCCACGCGAGCCCAGAAACAACGAGCCGAGCGCAGCGAGGACACTGCAGGCCAGCTCAGTGCCCAGCTCCTGGACATGGTGGGCTGTCCCGCAGACCTGTCCAGTTTTATGTCTGTTGTAGATGGAAAATAAGTTTGTCATAACTCAAAATACAAGGGTATTTTCATCCAGTTTATGTACAACACGTTTTCCAGTCACATTACATATGTTTAATCCAATCAATCACATTTCAAATCAAATCACATTTATTTGTATAGCCCTTAATCACCATTACAGTCTCTAAGGGCTTCACAGCGCCCAACGTGTGAAAACAATAAATGGTTAGTACACGACATCCCCCAGCCTTAGACCCTCAACAGAGGAAAAACTCCCAAAAAAACCTTTTAGGGAAAAATTGGAAGAAACCTCGGGAGGGGCTACTCAGAGAGGGATCCCCCTACCAGGACGGTTGGGCGTGCAATAGATGCCGAGATTGGGCAAGCAGCGTATACACAATGCATAAAAGTTTATTATCAATCACTACATCAACAAACCCACACATGGCAGTGTCTCAACTGTGGGTCCCACAGTGTGATCACGGCGATGGGGGGTACCAAAGCTTATGTTCGGGTTTATCTCTTGAACAGGAGAAGCAAGTGGCAGACGCACTATCAGCAGCTGAGAACTGGCGAACCCGTCACGCCCAGGAAGGGAAAGACAAGAATCAGTTGGAGATTGAAGTGTCACTCCTGAACAGGTAAGGACCGCTCTCAGTAGCACGTTTTATCCACTGAATAGAAAGATATTGACCAAACTGATTGGAGGAAATTATCACTGCTCATGCACGCAACCTCCATTATCAGTAACCAGAATCAGTATCTGTGTTGCAACTACAGAAGGAATTTCAGTTTTTGAAATGTGGTCATACCCTATTAAGCAACTTTTTCTTCAGTGTAAAAAATGATTAAGCCCTTAGGATCGTGACAAATGTTACTTTTTAAAAACTTGAGTGCAATGAAGAAATGTTGTAGTAATACGGAAAAAAATTTGGTGTTTTTTTTTTTTTTTTAAACAGCCGTGTAGCAGACCTCACCGAGCAGCTGCAAAGTACAGAGGATAAAGGCCGAGCAGAGAGAGAAACCCTGCTGGACCATCTGCATGGATTAACCACAGACAGTACTACTGGCAAACTGGACAATCAGGCTCTCAAGGTTAAACACCCAATAGTACACAGAAAGCTTTAATTCAGTTGACAATGATAACCCGTTAATTGATACTTGATTTATTGTCATATTTCAGCTTTACCCTTTCACGATCTTACACTTATTTTGTATCTAGCGTGCTTTTTTTGTGCTCTCATTACATCCTGCCCGTTTCAGTTTTTCATTCCGATAGACTTGTAACTGACATACAGTACATTAGGAGTGTTGGACCGTCAATGCCAATACGATCAATGACACATGAGTCCTTGCTTTTAACCCAGTCACCAACCAAAGCTGTCCATTCCTGTTAGGCTACTCTGTCTGCAGTAGAGGAGAAGCTTGCCTTGTCCCAGACAGAGCTACAGCAGGTCAAAGCCTCCGTCAAGCAATATGAAAGCCTGCTGGATGGCTATAAAATCCAGGTATGTGATGGGTCGCTCTATTCTGACTGATTGTGGGTGGGATGAAGTGACTCTGATTGCATTGTGTAGTGGTTAAATTATTTGTTTCTCCTGTTCTTGGTATAGCCTTTAATGGTACCCATTTTAACAAGTTAACATAGCTAGCTGCTAATTGGGTAGCATTAATGAAAAATAAACACAAATAAACATAAATAAACCAGCAACCCCATTAATGGATGCAGCCTTTCTTCAAGCATTGTTTTTTGAGACGTTTATTCCTGTAGTCTTTCAGATAAAATATTTGAACGGCTGTGATCAACTTCTCACCCATTGTTCACTTCCCAGGCAGAACTATCGTTCATGAAACAAAATCACATCAGTAGGAAAACAGTAGTGCAGAAATCTGATTAGCTGGTCCACATGGTCGGCCGAGATGAAACTTCACTGATCTTTGTGGGGAAACTGAGTCATTGCAGCAGCAAATAATATATATATATATATATATATTACGTAATAATATTGCCATAATATATTTATATAAGATTAATATTACATTGAAAAATAAAGCATAAAGTAATAAGTAATAAAGCATAATAAATTATGAATGAAAAATATGGAAATAATAAAATGAAAGTTATGAAAAATATGACTATGCAGTACAGAATTAAAATAAATGCATTCATTATTATTATGATTATAAATTAATCATAATTTTAAAAAAAGATCTTTTGTACAATGTGGCTGTGCAGGTTGGAAAGACCCGAGCCGAGGCCGATGAATACTGCACTCGGCTGGGCCAGACTGATCGGGAGGCGCGGGCGATGCGGGAGGAGCTGGAGCACGAGATCGACGAGGTCCGCAGGGGGCTGCTGGGCCGGCTGACCGAACTGGAGCCTCTTCCCGAAGCCCTACGGCGCTCTGAACTCCAGCTGCAGGATGCCCAGCAGAGGGAGCACAGCCAGGAGAGACGCAGCATGGAGCTCAGCTCAGCCATGGCCGACCTCCGCATGAAAGTCAGTAGAGTGGGGTTCTCCGGGTGAAGTTAGTGTCACAAATGCAAAAGCCTCCAAAGCGGCATCATTCATGTCACAGACGTCCTTGTCATTGTACTCAGACTGTAACATCGAGCTCCTCTCCGGTTATCCTTGGGACAACTAAAATAGCAAATTTGATTTGCCGATGTATCTGACAATTATAAAATGATAGTTCAGTGTGAGTGCAATACTATTAGTATTTGTCCTATGTGGTATCAGGTGGAGAAACAGGGCAGCCAGGTGGAGCTGCTGAGACAGAAGAACATGGTGCTGCTAGAGGAGAACAAACAACTTCAACACCGGGTGGAGAGCTTTGAGAGGTCAGTAACTCACCATCTACAACCTCTGCTTCACACCATTGGTTTTTGCGTTTTTATTTTGTGTGTCCAGAGTGCAGAGCACATCTTTCAAGTGTTCTCGCTATGCTTTGTACTGATTACATTTCCCTCTGGCTGCTATTTCTTGTCTCATGAAACAGTTTTCCGGTGTTATCAAGCTGTCATGGAAGTGTTATTAGGGATTTAACCATCATTATTTACTCTCTGGCATTGTTTTCTATGGAGAAAAATAAGAATGCATTTTTATTTAGTCTGTGAGAAACCTGTCCATGCCTTTGTGTCATTAAGACTACGGCTGCCGATACAATTGACTTCAAGATTCTCATTCTAGTGTTTAAATGCCTTCATAACCTTTCCCCTGCCTATATTAGTGACACAATTGTCAGACATGCTCCACATAGATCCCTCAGGTCAGCAATCTACTATATATTCCCAAAACATGTCTGATTCCTTTGATTCCTGATTGATTTGATTCCTTTTCTTGTCTCTTTCTCCAGAAAGCTGGAGGAGAGCGGCAGCCAGAACAGTGACCTGCTGGCGGTCATTGCCAAACGAGAGGAGACCATCCACAGCAACCAGCTTCGCCTGGAGGAAAAAACAAGGGAGTGTACCCTGCTGAGCCACAAACTAGAGGAGGCTCTGGACGATGCTCGCCAGCAGGTCTGACCTTGATGACGATCTAATGCTAAACAACTCAATCCACGGTCTCCAATAGCTCGAAGGGGCGCCGTGAGAGTGCATCAAGCACAATGTTCAAATTCCACGAAGGGACCAGAGGCTTTGAAACGGGCAGTTTACGACACACCCCTTTCGTGAAACAGCAAATCAGTGGGTGCTGGCCAACCGGGCTGTTGCCCCACAAGGCAGGCAGAAATAGCATCTAAATAAACTTTAATCATGGAGAAGGGTCTGCCCTTATCCAGCAGGTCCTGTAAAAAAAACAGGGCATGTTCTACAATGAATGGGGGTTGGGGGTTGGGGTTTTGTTGTGTGCTGTCTTACACTTAGCCCATTGATGAGATCCAATATATTTTCCTCCAGGTTTCTGACACCAGAGAACGCGCTGCGACCAAAGAACGCGCCACCCAATCCAAGATATTAGACCTAGAGACCCACCTTAGCAGGACTACCTCAGAAATCAACCAACTGCGACGCAGCAAAGAGGAGGTGAAGGCCTTCATTTATAGTCTCTCTACGGAAAAGTTTGTCTGTGTATAAGTAGTGTAATGTGTGTGTGTGTGTGTGTGTGTGTGTGTGTGTGTGTGTGTGTGTGATGATTAGGTGGAGCGTCGCTACCATAGCCGACTGCAGGATGTGAAGGATCGCCTGGAACAGTCCGACAGTACCAACCGGAGCCTGCAGAACTACGTCCAGTTCCTCAAAGCGTCCTATTCCAATGTGTTTGGAGATTCGGCTCTCACCACCTCACTGCGTGCCCCCTCACCCATCTGATGGGGCCAAATAGTCTGTTCACAACAAATCCACATCCACACAAATCCCTATAGATACAGAGCTTGTATGGGCATGCACAAACTATACAAAGCTTTATATATATGTTATACACATTCCTAAAAAGAGTATTTTGTTTTGTTTTCCTATTTAAGGAGGCTGATTTGGTAGACATTAAAGTATATTATATTATATTGTATAGTATATTAAGACTCCTCCTTCTCCTCCTCACCAAATGCTTTAATGCACTAAATGCTGACTGCTGGGCTTTTTGTTAAGCGAATACTCCTTATTGGAGACTGCATATTTTGAATTGGTTGAAAAAGGGCTTCACAATCAAAAATTGAATTATATATTATGTATATATACAATATACTATATATATTTATTATATACAGTATTATAATCAAAATAAATTCTGACATTGACAAAATGGTGTCCCTACTGAGAAACACAAGTACAGCAGCCTTTCCCATCTCAAGGTCCAAAGTTGGCCCGCCATAAGTTTTAACTTGGTTAATGTTTATAGAGAAAAATAAAAATTCACACGTTCCAGTTTTAGTACATGTACTGGGTGCAAGTATCCTGCTTAGAATGATGATATAAATTGTTTTAGTTTTGTGTTAGTTAGAAATGCTGAGATCTCATTGTTGCACAAATGTTGACAAATGAGATTTGTCTGAGAAGAGTCAAAATCCTCTTTTTTTCCCTTTTTTAAAAAATTATATTCTCAAGAGCTTTTAAAAGAACTGGTTCAGGAAGTTAATATGAGCAGGAGTGACATGATTTAGTGTTACATGCAGTTATTATCATTTTTCTCCTGGAAGATGAACAACAAGCTATTTTCTCTGGGATGTTTTTATGGTGTATTTTTTTCTATTTTGATTTTTTTTATTTTTGGCTTAAAGGTCTGCAGAAACGTCAGCTTCAGCTGGATCTTGAAGCACGTCTGCGTTTCACATGCCAAAAACAATGCAAACGGCAAATTTTCTGTCAAGCCTATGCAGTATCCATTATGTTTAAACCTCCACTAGTCATAACGCAAGCTTGTGCTTCATCAGCATTATCAGAATTACACCACATGCTAAAATATTCTTATATAATTACAATAGAATTCTTTCTGAAAATATTCTTTTGTTTTTTACAGATATTACAATGATGTGGCCAAACCATCCATGAAACATGTTTTTTGCCTTGTTGAGTTGAAGACATTGGTGCTTTGATACTGTGTGTCAAAACCTGTGATTTGTCGCTTACTGGTTAAATTGTCCATGTTAAATTAGAACCTGACATTACATTAGAAAAGTTGTTTATTGTTGTTTATTTCTGGATGATTTCACAGAACATATTTATGAACAACAGAGTAATTTATATCCACTGGATGAATTTTGAAGTTGCAATAAAAGTAAGAAAAAGGTTTTTGCACCTGTTTCTGTAAAGTAAATCAAAGGAAACAAATATTGCACTGGGACAAAAAGTTTTGCACTAAGGTTACAGTCATCCGACCAATTAACATTAAATACAGCACAGCACCGAAGGCCCACAAGACAATACATTAATGGAAACCTCTTCACAGTGCTGGCCTCATTTTTTCTTTTACCATGTCTTATATCACCTTACAAATGACTGACAGCATTAAAAGTGATAGAATAGTCATTGTTAAATCTATTACTACAGAATAAAACAACAAACAATGTGTCACTGTCCCAAGACTTATGGAGGTGAATGTAGTGCTATAGTATAAGACCTGCAAAAAAAATATATTTTGAAATTTTGGGGTTACGTGCAGATCAGTGACAAAAGAAATCCTAATTGAATCCAGTTTAAATTCAAGCTGTAACACCACAAAATGTGGAAAAGCCACTGGGCTACAGTATAGGTTTACATCTTGCTCAATAATTTACAATCACAGCCCACATCAATATTAACAACAACAAGCTAATGGCACAGCTGTGAAGCTTCTGGCTTGGAATGGCCCAACTCAGCAGTTCAGGAGCAACAGTGTACAAACAATTAAAAGGCTAAAACAGACGGCTGACACTGCTGGTTTGAAACAGACTGCCGTCAAGGTAGGGAGATACACAAAGTTGATCCGGTCAAATGTTTCAATAGTACCGGTGAAGTCTCGTTCTGCAAAAAACCATGCTGTTATAAATGGTGCTGGGTGCACAGAATGGGACAAGGTAACACAACACTTTAATGGATCCCTGTGGTGAAATTGAGTCAGGACAGCAGAAAGAATTACATAGATAAAAAAATGTAACAAATAAAACATATTGCAGGTAATACAACAAAAAGTGCATATAGAAGATAACAAATATAAAGAGATGTAGACGTAAAGATGCAGCTTCCTCGTCATGTAGACTTACTATTTTAAGATTTGTAGGTTTTCCATTTTACGGGAGAACGTGCAAAATGTGCATTGTTAGCAATTGAGGTCAGATGTACAAATGGACGTAACACGTGTACAGAAATGTCTCCAGAAATATGCACCGGCTCAGTCACAGAGACACATGATCTCTTGTCTTTTCCTTAGATGTAATCACATGGTCGAACATGCTGACATGTGTTCGCTCTTCTCCAGGCTACTAAGGCTGCTGGAGGGAATCCCCATAGACAGAACAGACATTTTATATTACGAGGGGTAAAGATGTTTCTTAACTGCTAAACTGAATTTAGCAGCCCAATAATAACAGCTGACGGTAATTTAACATCAGGTTGCTGGTGCAACTACGGGGCCCTCCAGCAACAGCAATAATATAGACTAATACCGGAAGGATGGGTAGTCCAAAGTCTTGCATTAGCGTACAGTAATTTCATTAGGCTTGACCAATTTCCTCCATCAGTAGCGCCATAGATAATGCAGCAATATTGAACACTGTGTTCCAGGTCTGCTTTGCCTCCCATTTGTCTGGCTTCACTGTTGCAGAGACAGTGCCCTTTTCCTTATGGACGGGTGGGGGGGTGGGGGGGTGGAGATGAGAAAAGAGAAAAGATGAAAAGATGCCAAATCAATATTTGAATGTAGTAAAAAGGCAGTGCAGTCCCTTAATATGAAGCCAGCTCACTATCCTTGCATAAACCTCAGTGAGTAGACTACTTCAGTGAGTAGTCTTTCATTTTACCTTCTTTGCGCTTCACCAAGTTTTGAAATGGCACAACAGTGAGGTCCATAGTAATGAACCAAAGTCCACAATAGGTGTAAGTCAATTCTGAAAATCTATTTATCTTTAGAACTTAAAATGAAAACAAACCCATGCAGACCTTTTTAATTATTTCTCTGAAAACTCAATAGAATGCACAGAAATTTGTCAAATTTGGCCATATTTGACCCCCACTCTGTCACACAGTCCTTTTCCGACTTGGCCAAAGTTATTTATTTGTTTATCTCATCTCATATTGACAACTTTATCTCTCTGTATTCTTGCCACAGCTCTTTCTTCTCCCCAGTTGATTTTAGAACCCAAATATAGGATTTGATTGATTTCTTATAAAGCAATAAATGGTTTGGTCCCAGCTTATTACAGAGCTTTTCACTACCAAGTGTCTGTACTGAAGTGTGGTCCTACCTCTCTAGCTATATCTACAATATTATTGAGCTAAATAGTGTGTAACATGCATTACTTCTACAGTAAAAAAAAAAATCTTTAAAATGACTTTAACAAACATTGTTTAACGGGCAAGTAAAAGTGAAAGAGCTGGGATTTGCCTGACTGGACTTTGAATTCAATTCAATTTGATTCAATTCAAAGACAAGTGAAATCAGTTCCTGAGGAGAAGCATGACCCAGGATCAGCTCCGTGTGCGCTGGCCTCCTCTCTGTGGAGGAAAAAGCTTGCAGAAGACAATCCAGATATCAACAGAAGACTCACATTGGCATCACTTAATGGAAAAAAGAGCAGACTGTGTATACAACAAATTAACTGAATGGCTCCGCGCCAGTTTACCTTTTAGCTTCTTGATGACATTGTTTGAAGATGCCAGCTGGAGTTAAAAGTAAAAAAAAAACAACAATAATAAAAAGCTCAGAAATGAAGGGCTTTCAAAATTATTCTTTTCTGGGTGGGTGGTGGTGTGGAGGAGTGTTATTATATATATATTGTTATTGCATGTTATTGTTGTACATTTGTATTATAATATTACTTCTCTATCTCTGCTCTGCTAAGTGGGGCTTAATGGAGCCACACTCACATATTATCTTTATAACTGCACATTGTTAATATATTTGTTTTGCTCCTACAGCACTTTGTTACTTTGTTTAAAAAATGCAATGCTGACAGTTTCTGCTTCTTCTTCCTCTGATACTACTACTACTACTACTACTACTACTACTGTTACTACTACTGTTACTACAACTGTTACTACTACAACAAATACTACTGCTACTAATAATTATAGTAATCATAACAATAATAGTATTCATAATGCACTAATCAGTGTAGTGTGGTCTAATATGACACGATTAATGAAGATGTTTCATGATAATGAACCAATAGTAAGCCAATAGTAATGGTGGTCTCGGAGCTCGGTTGTTTTTGTAAAGTGTCGGTTCTTTCCGTACATCTGCAGTGAGTGACGTCACGCTCCGTAAAAAAAAACAGCCATCCTAGCCAACATTGGTCTCACCCTACACCTTCGATCCGCTTCGACAACCCTTCGCGAGCTCTTTACAAGCTAGACTGAGGTACGAAAAGGCTCATGTTTTAATGAACTGCTATTTTACCGCCAATTGTATTACAAATTTGTTAAAATAGTGTAGAACATGCTGTGTTAGATGCCCTGTTAATTACATTTCTGGCCGCTCTCCGCTAACCTATGGGCTCGCTAGCTCGATGGCTAACGTTAGCTGCAAGCGCTTCTTTTGTTGAATAATATTCATTGAATGACATATGAAACTACAGCAATGAAATGGCAAACATATAAGAAGCACGGAAGAAAAAAAAAAAAAAATTCTCACATTGTCGTCAATTTGCGTCTGTTTTAGGTTAGTCTAGTTATATCTTAACCCTACCAGGTGACATTAGCTTACTTTGAAACCGTCAGAGCTCCGTTGCATTCAAACAAACGTTTGATTAACGCTTGCGATAACAACGTTGAGATATTTAATTCAAAGTTTGGACACTACATGGTATTTCCTGCTTCTTTTGTTAAAATGTGCATTATTGTTCAGAACATAAATGCAGCGTTTGCCACCAGCTGCTGTCTACTAACGTTAGTTCGTTAGTTATATAGCCAGCTTTGCAGAAATGCTATCTGATTCACCAATAGTCGGTTAAATGCATGTCGCCCGACCGTCGGTACATAATGTGTTTTGTAAATGAATAAAAATGGCTTTACAGCTGCATTATCTTGTCGGCCATGGCCGGATGGGACCCGCCCAGTGCAGCTGGAATGCCGTGGAACAAATGGCTCCGGCTGTCAGTGTTATTAACTTACATTTATTCAGATAGGGCCAGTGTAATTATGTAACGGTACACATCTCTTTAGGCAGATGGATATTTTATTCACAAATTCTTAGAAAGTTCGAATGGAGTGGGGTTGCATCTTTGTTTTCGTTGCTAGTGGTACTAGGCCTTGAAAGGACCCTGGGTTTTCTAATAGCACATCTATTACAGGAAAAAAGCTATGGATAAGCATTGCCTTAAACTAACGTATTCAAAGAAAGACATAGTAGAGAGGGCTGCTACATAGCTGGACTTGTGAAATGTGGACCTGCTGTCTCACATCACTGCAACTGAAATGACTGTCCCGACAACAGGGTGGTGCCAAATTATTGACATACCAAATGCCCCTCCACTCTTCGGGGTGGGGTGGGGGGTTCAGACAGAAATCTCAGTAGGGCTTCCGCACACCATGTTAATGCAATGACGGGACATTTGGTATATTTACATGAGCGCTATACTGTAGTTACTGTGAATAAACAGATTATTGTTAGATTAAAATGAATGCATGGTTCATAGTATCAGAATGTCTCCAAGTAACCTGGGTTTACATGGCTGTATATGATAACCTGGTTAGTTACTTAGAGAAGGATGTGAGGCAGTGAGATCCAGCCCACAGTCAACTTTCAGACAGAGCACATTGATGAGTGGAATTATTCTCAGTGTTGGTTTAAAGTAGAAGGTGCCCTGATGCAGTCATGCAGCACCAGGCATGGGAGTGTCGCCATGTTGTCATGTCAACTTCCTTTGACCTTTGCACAAACACAAATGCACACAAAAAAGAATGACAGACTATGGTGCATACATGGCCACATGAATTGAAAGATGGAGCTGAAATGAAGTTGTTTTAATCAAGTTAGGATTACACAGATTTATGATCGTGCTCTGGTTAAGATAATCAGACTGAGGCGTTTACATGACATTTGCTGTAATGCGAGTATTGCTTTTTAATCAGATTTAAGATTGTATTGTTAGTGTCAATTTAAACAAGGTGGTAAATTGTGTTACCACCAGTCACATTGTGCAAGCAGCAAGCAGTTGCAACAGAATAGTTTTTGTAAAGTTGGTAGCCTTGCCTAAGCGTCCACCATCTTTGGTGCTGCTGCTGCAAGTGTTTCCTGATGGACTATAGCCTTTCATGTTTGTCATCGTCTTAATGCTTTACCCTAATCTGACATCACAGTTCCCCTTTCCATCCTGCAATGAAAACCACTGTGAAATTATTTAGGTTGAATAGATCGAAAACCAATGATCACTGAACACAGAAGAATATGCAAAAAATGTACTGGGTTTTGTTTTCTGTCTTTGTCAAAAATGGAGGAGGAGAGACACAGAAAATATGTATTTTAAAGCTGAAACAAAATTACCTCAACATTACGTATGCTGCACTTGAGAACATTTAGTCTAGCTTGTCTGTCTAGTTTACAGAGTTGGTTAATAGCCTGAATGAACAAACCGGAAAGTCATTCATTTGAGAATTGGCTGATTTTCTGACATTCACTATAGTTTGCCAAAACTTCTATTCTGTGACCAGAGGCTTTGTTTAGTTCAAAATATCGTATTGCACTTTCTCCAATTGATTCCATTGAATTAGTATCAAGGCTGTTTAAAATGTGTTTTGCCACAAAGATTTACTCGGGCCGCTGCAAATTTACATGGTGTGCTGCTCAAGTATAATCAGTACATGAGAAATCCTGATTACTATTTGCTACAGAGAACAAAACACATTATTAGATGTCAAGGGTTTTTTAAATTATATGTCATCGTGGGTCTCAGTGAGTAAAAGCATTGGTGGAACTATAGAAAATGCTTTGTATTGTTTTAAAAAAAATTTGATTATTATACTCAAGTTTCAGAGCTAGCAAATTGATTAATGACACGAGTACACTTTCTGAACATTTGATTACCTGTATTCAGGGGTTCTCCTAGAATATTTGTGTAGCTAAGACACCAGGAGCCCCCAAGGTGATGTGGCAGAACTGCGTCTACATCACAAAGCCATTCCTGATGATACTGACTTCTGACAATAAGGGAAATACATGCATTCAAATGATTCTGTTTTGTCTGTTTAAAGCTTTTTAATCTGTTGATTTGCTGACAACCGCAGCTCTTGTAGGTATACTGCAAAAAGGTTATTGAATTTGCGTTGTTTTTCTAAAAAAAAAGATCCTAGTTGCCAGTGTGGAGGCATGGTCTGTAGGATGCAAGGCAGCCAAACCTGCAGTGTGGTATTGAAATGACTTAAGGAAATTCACATCAATTAGCCCTTATTAAGTGTCTGCAAAATACAAAATGGACCTTTTATAACCTTACGTTTAATGCATTAGCTTTACAGCACTGTAGGTAAATGACTATCCGAAGAGGGTTGGTTCCAACGTTTTGTGTGGTCAGCTTTGTAATCATTTGTAAATGACCTCTATGGTTGGCTGTAGAGTAATAAAATTACAATGCGGCATGTGTTGCTTGATAATTTCAGACATTTAAAGTTACCTTGCTATTTGACCAGCTCTACAGTGAATTCAAACCTATATACTCATCTGTCAAGGTTTACCTCAGCCTCATCCTTTTGTAACCCAATCTAGGGTTTGTGTTCCCAACGCCCTAAGGAGTGTCTTTTTTTTATCATGACGTCAGGGCAGTGTGTGACCATGACCCAAATAGAAAATAGGCCTCCCTGTCCCTAGGGCTGGCAGCCTCTCAGGCCTGGCGTTGGGCCTGCAGATACAGTCTACCTCTGCTAACTCATTGTCCTTTGTATTGTTGGAAACGAGTCCAACGAATTCAAACATAATGGTTCCTGTGAGCAATGTCTTTTCATACTGACTCAGCTTTTTTCAATTGCTTTTTTTCTGTTGATGCACTAATTCAAGTTTTACTGATTGTGTGATCAATGTTATGCCCTGTAGCCAGCCAACTCAGACACCCATCATGTCCACGTTTACTAAACCCAAACTCAAGGTAACAACCATGTTCGTCTCACCACTGTGTGCTTTAACGTGTGTGTGTGCCTGTGTGTGCCTCAAATTCACCTGTCCTTTTTGGATTGCGCAGGAGAGAAAATTCGAGAGCAGGGCAGCGGTGATGTTATTTTGCTGAATAAAGGGATGCGAGGTCGCTGGAGGGAGGGGTAGGCGGCAGCAAGTAGAGAGAGACGCATGGGCTGGGCTAAGTGTGGGCTTGCTCTCTGAACAGTTTATCCACTGCAGGGGCAATGCGTCTCTTTGCGCAGAGAGCTTGAGACTTTGGTTCCTCAATCACTATCGGGCTGTAATGGAGTGTACAACAGACATAGAGGCCACTGCAGACGTGTGACTTCGCCGCAGACCTAGCCTTTCTATCAGCCAAGATACATTGAAGGAGGATCCCGACTAGAGAAAGTTGATGTGTGTATGATTTGGTTTTGGAATATTTGCCTTATTTTCATCCTGTTAAACTCAATTCAGATCAGTCAATCTGATATTATTTGCAATTTGTTTGGTTTGAATTGAATTTGGTGATGGTAAGTGGCTGGTGGTCTGAATTGTGCATGCGTTTGTCTGTGTTTCTGTTTGTAGGCTGTAGCTGATTTCTTAGTTCATATTGAGTCGGGACTAACCCGACTTGCCAGTGAATAGCTTTATTCTCGTACTCGTTACGGAATAATGGACTTAAGTTCATTATTACTGCATGCATTTTGTTAGTGTGCATTAGTTAGTTTGCATGAAAAGGAAAGCTGGTCTTAAGATATCGATGAGCCTAACCCAGGCATTTCAAAGTTTGGGACAGTTGGCATTCCTTCAAAAAACATTGAGATAACTGCTCCCATTAGTTAGGTGGCTTGCACCTAGAGGCCTGCTGATCAGGACCGTGACTGGCTAGTTTACTGTCCTGACAGGAATTTCTCTCGCCCACTTGTTAGCAGGCCATCCGTGTTGATGGACCAGGCAAATAGTCAAACATTGCAAAGTTTGCCAGGTTTCACGCACGCCAGCGCTTTATTGACCACATGTTGAGAAATCCAATCTCAATGTATGCACCTCCTTGCTATTTTGCGATATGTTGTATGAAAATTCCTTAGTGGGTGCGGCTGCTCAAATAAACTCTTGCCTCATGAAAATGTCCTGGCTAGCCATGCTGTAAAGCCAAAGGGAATGACAGTGAGCTGCAGGGTGTACAAAGTTCATTTCGAGGAAGAGGGGGAAAAAAAGGCGTTGTTGCTCTCGTATCTTTCTCATTCATCATTCTTCCTCCGTTCTACAATAGGGGAACAGGCTTGCCTTGTCCCAGGGGACTCTTGCATTTCCTGTAAATTCCTTTAGCTTCTATCCTCCCAGTATGGCGTCACTATGACATAACATAACAGATGGATCGCCATAGTAACTGGGAGTTGGTAAATGCATTACTTAATCCAATTCTCTGTGGGTCTCTGATAGATTCAGTATAGGCCTGTCTCTACTGGAATCTACTGGAAAGATGCTCTCTGGGAAAGAGCCTAATGTCAGAGCATAGCCTTGTGTCATTGTTACAACTACACCCAATATTGGTTTACTTACTTAGCAAACTAGCTTCCATTTACTGAATGGTTGCATTCATCATTTATACCATTGATGTGACTCTTATCCCTTTGCCATCAGAGGGAGTGACTTCAGTTCAATCTTCAGTTCACGTGACATTTAACCTACAGAATATATTCTGTCGTCTAAACGTATCCATTCCTAAACCCTAAGCCCAAAGAGTCTGTTTTGGACCAGGGTAGCATTTTGTTACCTAGCTATAGGAAAGCTTTTTATGTATTCACAAACCTAATCGATTTATTTATACCAGGAAGTCAATGCAGACCTAAGTAGAAGCTCTCAACTGAATTATCCAGGTGATTTGTGTAGTGTAGTGGGTAATAATTTTAATGGACTAAATAGACACCCTTTGCTCTCCATTCGTCCACCCACACACTTGTGTTTTATCTCCTGGCAGAGCTGGTTTTCTCTGAACACTTAGAAGCAACACACAGAGCCTCTATAAATACCATATGTGGCATGGCTCTCTGAGAAAAGCTTGATTCTGAGCAGAGATTGGGAAAAGATTGATGGCCAATTCACTGTGCAGCCATGTCAAATCAGTTCATGATCATGATGGTTTTTTTTTATAGTGGCCACCTGGAAACTAAGAAACCTGCAGTTTTAAGTTGTACGTTTTCCTCACATTAAAAATGAACATGTAAACTGATTTAGGCTTTTATGAGATTCCAGGCAAGAGCCAGAGAAAGCTTACGTGCTTCTGGGAGTATTATGAACATGTTTATCACATTGCATGGTTTTGTATTATTAAGTAAGTAAATCATAGCTCTTGAACAGAAACCAGTTTGAATCGTGAGGTCCCTGCTGATTACCAGCCCTCTGCAGCATGAAGATTGTCTAAGCTGTGTCCGCTATGAAAATAACATAGCTAGCAAGTAGTCAAGCTATTAGCCTGCAGGTTTTCAGATCATTACCTGTAATCAAACACAATGTTAGTTGTGCTTCCCCAAACTAAGGGTGGTGTACTAAACAGGATGTTTTGACATACCATTCCATCCCAAGTTTACAAGCATTTTTTTTTGGTCTGCATCTCATTCACATACGGAGAAGGTGTGCAGTGAAGAATTTTCTAAAACGCCATTTCTGTGGCTGTAAAAGTGGATAGTTGGACTTTGGAAGGCCGATGACTTTCAAGTCGTAAGCAGCTGGCATCCATCCAAAGTTACTTCCTGACTTTAAAATTGAATGAGTCTGGAAGGAAGGGAGTAAGGGTTACATGGACACGGCAGTCCTTGGAATAGAAGCTTCCAGTGCTGCTGGCTAATGTCAGTATGTGTGGGTGTTTGTTGGAGCGAGTAACCCCCCGCCCCCCCCCCCCCCCCTACAGTGTCAGCAGTGAGATGAAGAGGAGTTGTTATCTTGTAATGCAAGTTGGGAAATGCTATCAGCAGTTGCAGATGTACGGTATTTAGGGGCGTCAAACAACCCTCCTATGAAGCTAATTTTGACTCCTCTTTTTCATATATATTTGAGTCAATTAATAAATTCCATTCAAATTGTTGTTCGACTTATCTTGATTCAAAATACCCATGTTTGTCCTATTTACGCTTCAGTTAATAAGGTCAAACTAAGCCATCTTAAAGACCTGCTGTCCTCAGTGAGTTGATAGAACCGCACATGGTTGAAAAATGTGCTGTGTCACTGCAGTTACCACGCAGCACACAGCTACTGTTTAGTTGCAGCCCAACTGGGACTTTTTATTAAAGGACAAAATATGACCTCCACAACATTTAGCATAATTCTACTGTGTTAGGACTTTTTAATGAAATTTAAAGGACATGGGGTTTGATATTGTATTGCTTCTAAGTAAATGCAATTTTACAACAGCTTTTGTCACCAGAGCAAAACGTGTGACTGTTTTGACTGCAAATCATTAGCTTTTCTTTATGGCCTTGCTACATGGATGTGTGAGCATCTATGTTGAGTTGCACTGTTGAGGCTATGCAAAATGGTGGCGGTGGGAGCCTAAAGCAGTTAGTAGTGTGAATCCCTGGACAGGCAGGGAAAACTGGGATCAACATCTACTATCACAGTGCCCTTGAGCATATAAGTACATAACCCCCAAATGCCCCAGCTGCTCAGTAAGTAAGTAAGTAAGTTCTACTGGGCAGCTCCCACTGTTATGTTGTGATCTGGAAACACTGGCCCACCAATTTTTTATTGGTCAGAAGAAGTGTCAATCAGACCAGGCTGTCCCACTTAGGATGGCATTACTGTCCTGAATGGGGCTGATGTCGGTTAAATCCATGCGATGATTTAAGCCCTCCGTGAACTGGGGCAAGAGTTAGGGGCTGGATTGGGGGAGGGGGGTGCTAGCTTGCATTGTGGCCTGTTACTTTTGTCAGGCAGTGTGGTGATGCCAGCAATTGGCTTATACACAGCAATACTAGTGCATTTTTTGTTGTTGTTCTGCTTTGAGATTCAAACTCAACTTGGTTGGACGACAGACCTAGGTTGGCCCTTGTGCCTATGGATAAAAACATACCCAGTGAAAAAAGTCCCAATATGAATGCTGTTTGGTTCTCTGCTGTAGGTCCCAGTGGATAGTGTATTGGTGTAAAAGGGTGTGGACTGCTTGTCTGGAAAGCTAATGGCGCCTCTGACTGTGCTGAATGGGACGCCATCACTGCACTGTTGGCTCCACTAAGCCTGCCAGAAAGCCTAGAGATGGACCATTCTACGGTCTGACATCCATCCCTCCCTCTTTGTCTCACTGTCTGTAATGCCAACAAAAAGCCACTTAAATCTGCTTTTAGGGATAGCACTCACCCACCCCCACTCCTTTTGACATTGCCAGTGACATTGCAGTATTCAATATGCAGTTTTCAGTCTGGGTTTTGTAGACCTTGGCTTGGTGAGGCAGATCAATATCTCTATTTCTCTATCTTTCTGTCGGCTGATGGGCAGAGTCTGAAGGATGTACGACTTGACCGCACTGACCACCAACTGACATTAGTCCAGCTGCTAGTCCAGCTGTACGTAATCATACATCAATGAGTATTCTACTCATTGATGTATGATTACGTGATGTCATGATTACGTGACATTTTCTCCCATGCAATTAGTTCCCTCAGATGAGCATAGAAAAGTACCCCCCCCCACCCCCGGGTGCTCTACCACCATATATAAAGGGAAACACTGTAGTTGTTCACTCCCTCAAGTCACATGAAGTGCTTCTGAATGTATCATTGTGGAGATTTGTTGAACCAGAGTTTAGTCATATGCCTCCCAGTGACTTGAGTTAACATTTTGCATCCTGTCCTCTGCTGTCAAAATGCGCCTCATTTCTTCTAACCTCACTTGCTGCTATTCAGACGGGTACTGCATGTGGTTTGCTCGTTGCCCAATTCTCAGAAGCTAAGCCAATGTGGATGCCAATACAAAGTCATGTTCAGTGTTTCAACAGGGTTGCTAGCTAGACATTCCCACAGTTTGGATCTATGGTGGTCATGGGATCGAGGCACGGTGGACAGAGAAGCTGACTGCAGCGATCCCATTGTTTGGTGAAGCCTGGTGACTGTTCAAATGCATGTTGGAATTTCCGCCCCCACCCCCGTTTGGCATTTTAGTGTTTCAGCTGCTAGCCCCATGGCCACTCAGCGTGAGACAGGATGGGGGATTTTTGTTTGGACAACCAGCGTTGTCCCTTTTATATCCTGCCTCATAGTTTCATGCCCAGTTTCCGTGCTAGGAGATGGTGTGGTAATTAAGGGGCCAGGCCCTGGAGCCACATGGACACAATTCTTAGTCCAAATCCCCCTAAAGTCTTTGCTCCTGTGTTTGCCGTTCCCTGTTTCCCTCTGAGCTTTTGTACAAAATGGCTTTGACTTGTTGAACATTTATGTACATTACATTAGTCATCTAGCAGACGCTTTTATCCAAAGCGACTTACAAAGGTGATAGTTGACACTATGTAGGGATCATCATCATACAGTGGGAGCCATCTTATATAGTCCCTAAATAAAATGGCTTGTCAAATCTTTTTTTAAGCTGCACCCACTAAAGTAGTGATAATGGGAATATGGGAATGGGAATATAATGGTCACAGAATGTTGCAGTAGCAAGTTATATATTGCTAGCATTACCTTATACTAGACAGAGTGCCTGAAAAAAATGAGCTACTGGGCAACAATCCAGTCCCTCAACCCCGCACTGTCGAACTAAACTGCCTACCTGTGGGAAACTGAATCATAAATGAGTGTTTTCCTACTATTGGTTCCACAGAAAATGGACACCACTGGGGTTAAAGTGCTGGAGACGGCCGATGACATCCAGGAGCGCCGGCTGCAGGTGCTGGACCGCTACCGGCGCTTCAAGGAGCTGTCGATGGTGCGCCGGCAGAAGCTGGAGGACTCCTACCGGTTTCAGTTCTTCCGCCGTGACGCAGAAGAGTTGGAGAAGTGGATCCAGGAGAAGCTGCAGATTGCCTCTGACGAGAACTACAAGGACCCCTCCAACCTGCAGGTTCGGCTGCCTTGGTTTTATCTGTGTGTGCACATACGAGACATTTGGACTCATTACCAATGTCCTTGTTTTCGTTGTTCCACCTTTGAGTGACCCTTGACTTGTCATATATTCTGGCTACAGCAGATATGTTTTGATTTTTAAGGCCTCCCATATGTCTTTCCTTCCCACAGGGCAAGCTACAGAAACATCAGGCCTTCGAAGCTGAAGTCCAGGCCAATGCTGGGGCCATTATCAAACTGGACGACACCGGAAACCTCATGATCACTGAGGGCCACTTTGCCTCCGAGACCATCCGGGTAAGACACACACACTGGCGTCAGTCACTGTAATATACACAATTAGTGTACCATAGCAAACTGTACATCCTGAGATGTTGGGACGGTTGGAAAACATTCAAACAGTTGCTTTAATGTGTCTTATATCCCCAGAATTTGCTACGATGGTACGACATGATATGACACGCACACACGCACGGGCGCATGCACACACGCACGCACGCAGATTTACACTGTTAATCCCCTCCCATCTGATTCAGTCCTACACGCCTTACCGGACCCAACAGCGACCCATAGTTAAAAGTTTCAATATGGCTGAGTATATACAAGTAGGTGCTGGGCTGCTGTGGACACATCTTGACTCCTGGGTGCTGTGGAAATTCTTAAGCTATAGCTCCTCTCAATTCTCTTTTCCTTTCACAATGTTTTGTTGTAAGGAAAGAGTATTTTTATTGCATGCAGTGTGTTTCTGAAAAGATTCCCATGATGAGTGGGTCATTTTTTGGTTCTACATCCATACCCATTTCTACCCATGCCTTATCTTAATAAATACATTAATTCTAAAGAACAGGGTGACATCCTTTTTGTATTTTGGAGGAAAATTTGACTGTTTCTACGAGACACTGCAATGCTGTTGTTTCCCCTCCAATATGTCCTCCATTCTGTATGCCTTCTTTTCATTATGCCTCTATTTTTCTCTTCTTTTTTTAATTCTATTTTGTTCATCCTCATTGTTTTTCTTTACCTCTTCTTTTACTAATGTTGACGCTTTCGTTCCCTCCTTCCCATCCTGTGGAGCAGACTCGTTTGGAGGAGCTGCATCGCCTATGGGACCTCCTGCTGCTTAAGACCAAGGAGAAGGGCATGCGGCTCTTGCAGGCCCAGAAACTGGTCCAGTATCTGCGTGAGTGTGAGGATGCCCTGGACTGGATCAGTGACAAGGTTAGCCCACATTGGTCATAGACACCACAAAGAAGTTTTAAGATTTAGTTACAATCGGCAAGTGGTTTGCATTAGTTTGAATGAGGAATGCAGACAAGTGGCTACTAAAGAAACAAAGATTTAAAATGCCATGGCAATTACAGATTGCAGCTCAACAAACTAGGAATCTTAAAATATAACATTGCATTAATATTTGCATGAAGATGCTTGTGACCAAAGCCTTTTATCTTGGCCTCAAAGTAGTTTTCTCCCACCTCTCCCTCCAGGAGACCATGGCCACCTCAGAGGAGCTGGGCCAGGACCTGGAGCATGTGGAGCTCCTCCAGAAGAAGTTCGAAGAGTTCCAGACAGACCTGGCAGCCCACGAGGAACGTGTCAACGAGGTCAATCAGCTGGCAGCCAAGCTGAGCCAGGAAGCCCACCCTGAGACCGAGCTGATCCTCCGCAAGCAGGAGGAGGTCAATACCGCCTGGCAGCGCCTCAAAGGCCTGGCTCAGCAGAGGCAGGGCAAGCTCTTTGGAGCTGCCGAGGTGCAACGCTTCAACAGGTAAACAGCGGCAGCACAATAGGTGCACAGCCTATATACAGTGTATATAGGATTTGGTTGATGATGATGTACTTGAGGGCCTATGTGTTTGTGGGGAGGCTAAGTGGAGATGTCTGTTTTAAATATATTGTGTTTTTCCTCACTAGTTGTATTGGTAGGCCCTAATAAGAAATGTAGCCACTGTGTGATTGTAAGACTGTGTTTAATCCCAACAACAGGGATGTGGATGAGACCATTAGCTGGATCAAGGAGAAGGAGCAGCTCATGGCTTCTGATGACTTTGGCCGTGACCTGGCCAGTGTGCAGGCTCTGCTGCGCAAACATGAGGGTCTGGAGAGAGACCTGGCTGCTCTGGAAGACAAGGCAGGACATCTAATGCTTTACAGAATGACCAAACATATACTTAATAATCATTCATTTAAAAGTTAGGGTGCTTACTTCCTGTTACTGTCCTGATCTTCTTCCTCCTCCTCCAATCAGGTGAACACACTCGGCAGTGAGGCGGAGCGCCTGCAGCAGACACATCCCCAGAACGCCTCCCAGATCCACCTGAAAAAGGACGAGCTTATCACCAACTGGGAACAGATTCGCACACTGGCCGCTGAGCGCCACACCCGCCTGAATGACTCCTACCGGTAAGCCACCGGACACCACTTGATGATGATGTGTAAATGCACTAAGTGTCTTCAGTGTTATTTGGGCCATAAACCAGATATACAATCCAGAAAGTAGTCATCATTATGTTATTAGGGGGAATGATGTGTATTCCATATAGCAGGGTTTCCTTGCTATATGAGTTCACATGTATTACCAATATTTTAGCCACTCGCTCCTGCCGTTCCCTGACAGTCTCTTTGGGCTACTTTAGGCTGCAGCGTTTCACCGCTGACTTCAGGGACCTGACCAGCTGGGTAACTGAGATGAAGGCCCTGATCAATGCTGATGAGCTGGCCAATGATGTGGCTGGAGCTGAGGCCCTGCTGGATCGCCACCAGGAGCACAAGGTACAAACGTCTTCTACCACTCAGCCATCTTAGACCTAGTCTGACCTAATTGGAAAATTTTAGAAGGGCACAGTCTTGAGTTTAACCCCTTCCTGGTCGACTGTGATTGGTTTTCAGAAAGAAATGAAAGAGTTATCTCACATGGATTTTGATGAAAAAAGGAGTTAAACTTGGACAGAAACATTTTGGAGTTGATGAGGCCAACTGTGCGTTTAATCAGCAGTGTTGTAATAAGTGTATTTATCCTGTGTTGACCAGGGAGAGATCGATGCCCACGAGGACAGCTTCAGAGCCACCGATGAAGCTGGCCAGGCCCTGCTCAATACAAGCCACTACGCCTCCGAGGAGGTCAAGGAGAAGGTATGAATGCCAGAGTGATCAGGAATATTATATATAATATAACACTTTTCCTCAACTGCATATGTTTATTATGCCATAACTGTACTGGTGCAGTACCATGTACCAACACATACCATCTTTTTTACCATTATGTTTTGTGCACTGCTTTTTATGGGTACAGTAGAAGCTTGCTGACAAGGTATCCAAACTGATACAGGCCCTTTTTCAAAGGGTGCTGTTCATGGTGGTTCATGACTCAAATAGGACAAAAAATGCTTAGTATTCCAATGAATAACTAAAAGGTGCTGGTACTGTACCATAGCTATAGTTGGGCCAGTACAGGTAGATTTAACCTGGTGTGTTGTGTGTGTGTAGCTGGGCATCCTTTCTGAGGAGAAGGAGACTCTGCTGGAGTTATGGGAGGTTCGCAGGCAGCAGTATGAGCAGTGCATGGACCTGCAGCTCTTCTACAGGGATACCGAGCAGGTCGACAACTGGATGAGCAAACAAGAGGTAACCTGACTCACCAACACCTCCACATACTGTACTTACAATTGGACAATTAGAGGAAACGCCATATAATTGTACTGACTGTATACACCTATGTTATGCCACTTGGAATTAAATGCCCTGATGCTTACAGTTTTTCTCTTTGTGCCTTTGGGGTGGTGTGTAGGCATTCCTTCTGAATGAGGATCTTGGCGACTCCTTGGACAGTGTGGAGGCTCTGCTGAAGAAACATGAGGACTTTGAGAAGTCACTCAGTGCCCAGGAAGAGAAGATCACCGTAAGTAACTCGATGCATACTGACCAGCCATTTAGCCTTGAAGTTTGCAAACTCTTCAGTACTGTACTGTCTTGATATAGGATGTATCCTTTAATCCCATGGTTGTCTTTGACCTCTGTAGGCCCTGGATGAGTTTGCTACCAAGCTAATCCAGAACAACCACTATGCCAAAGAGGATGTGGCTACCCGCAGAGATGCTGTAAGTACCTCTGTCTACTCCCTCAACGTTACATGCTGCAATTGATCAACAACCTCAGATATAGAATATATGAGCATTGATTGTAAAAGCAGCCAGCATTATTCTTAATCAATTTCATTGTAAACTTGGAAAAAATGTAACAGGTCTTGTTTTGTTTCCCTATAGCTGCTAAGCCGCCGCAATGCCCTGCATGAGCGTGCTCAGTCTCGCCGTGCTGCCTTGGAGGACTCCTTCCACCTGCAACAGTTCTTCAGGGACTCTGATGAGCTCAAGAGCTGGATCAACGAGAAGATGAAGACTGCCACTGATGAGGCTTACAAGGTAGGTCCATTTCTTTGTAATGCAGTGTCAAATTTCTACCAATCAGGGATTGACAAGAAAAGGTATAATTTACAAAGATTGACATGGGAGATTGCATTTTAGAGATTCGCTGTCCCTTCTGAAATGTCTTTCTACATCTGCATATTGCGCCTCAGATTTATATCTGTCATATCTCTCACCCTCTGTGCCTCCCCTCTCTCTACCACAGGACCCCTCCAACCTGCAGGGCAAGGTGCAGAAACACCAGGCCTTTGAAGCTGAGCTGTCAGCTAACCAGACCCGCATTGATGCCCTGCAGAAGTCTGGCCAGGAGCTGCTAGATGGAAAGCATTACGCCTCAGATGAGGTGGCTGGCCGCATGGAGGAAGTCAGCTCCCAGTGGAAGAAACTGCTGGAGGCCACCGAGCTCAAAGGTGCTGACTGGAGGATCTTTTTCCATAAGACCAAGACTATATATTTGTTTAGCTCCAGCACCAGTTTTTCAAACTGTACCCCTGTACCCCAGGCATCAAGCTCCGCGAGGCCAACCAGCAGCAGCAGTTCAACAGGAACGTGGAGGACATTGAGCTGTGGCTGTATGAGGTCGAGGGTCACTTGGCTTCAGACGACTATGGAAAAGACCTGACTAGTGTGCAGAACCTACAGAAGAAACATGCCCTGCTGGAGGCCGACGTAGCCGCTCATCAGGTACCCGACTTACCTACTGACATACTTGAAGGCATAGACTACCTGTCATCTGACTGACAGATCGACTGACTTTATTGACACGTGATTGGTGTATAACTAGAGCATGTTTATGTTCAGCTAAGCACAAATGAACAGAAATGACAGAGAATGAGTGGGTCTTCAATAAGATACCCAACAAATTGTTCTTCTCCTCACAACAGAGGCATAGCAAAACCATAATAAACACTCTAGTGAAACTCTCCTCTCAGGACCGAATTGACGGCATAACAATCCAGGCACGCCAGTTCCAAGAGGCTGGCCATTTTGATGCTGACAACATCCGCAAGAAACAGGAGGCTTTGGTTGTTCGTTACGAGGCTCTACGTGACCCAATGGCTGCCCGCAAGCAGAAACTGTCCGACTCTCTTCGGCTCCAGCAACTCTTCAGAGATGTGGAGGATGAGGAGACCTGGATCCGTGAGAAAGAGCCCATCGCTGCCTCCACTAACAGAGGTAGAACTTGGCTATCACTATACAAGCTATTGTATTATATAATGTTGTAATATAAAAGTGTGTGTTCTGCACAATATAATCTCTTTCAAACAGTCAGATTGACAAAATTGTGGCTATGGAGTACGCTTGGCTTCAGTTTCATCTAACCTGTCAATTGGAAAGCAAAGACTTTTGATTAAGCTCTGAATTTGTTGATCTTTGCATCTTCAGGCAAAGATCTGATTGGTGTCCAAAACCTTCTGAAGAAGCATCAGGCCCTGCAGGCTGAGATCTCCGGTCATGAGCCCCGCATCAAGGCCGTCACCCAGAAAGGAGAGGCTATGGTTGAGGAAGGTAAGGTTAGCAGAGATGTCTTGTCTGAAATCCCAAATCTTTATTTCACTCATGATTATCTCATGTGATTGATCTTAAACCTTCCACATTGTCATACTGTCAGTGTTGTAAATGGAATAAGAGGTGGGAAATATCTGTTGACATTACAAGCAAGTAAAAGCACCAACTGAGTGTCAAACGTTCATGATGTTTACGTTGTGGTCCCCAGGGCACTTTGCTGGTGAGGAAGTGAAGGCCAAGCTGGGTGAGCTAAATGGACGCTGGGATACCTTGAAGGGCAAGGCCTCCCAGAGGAGACAAGACCTGGAGGACTCTCTGCAGGCCCAGCAGTACTTTGCTGACGCCAATGAGGCCGAGTCCTGGATGAGGGAGAAGGAGCCCATTGTGGGGAGCCCAGATTACGGCAAAGACGAGGACTCTGCTGAGGTACATGAAGGGAAGTGGGCTGAATATTCAAAATAGTAGTCAAATGATGTTCAATGGGGTGTCAGTTTTCTCCACTGGTGAAGAATAGGGTTTTTGCTGTCAATTTAAGAGTGAATCCTGATGTAAAAACAATTGTTGGTATTTGGCTGGAAAAAATGTTTAAAACAAATACTTAATAATACAAAGTACAGCTTTATAGTACAGCTTAATCAAATTTGGTGTGCTTATAAGCTGCTGAACTTGTGTTTCTCTCTTTATTTTAACCATCTCTTTCGGCTCAAATTTCTCCCATAAACTGTGTTTAAATCCCTTATTTTATTTAACTCTCTGTTTTACAGGCTCTGCTGAAGAAGCATGAGGCCCTGATGTCTGACCTGAGTGCCTATGGCAGCAGTATCCAGGCCCTGAAGGAACAGGCCCAGTCCTGCAGGGTAAACCCAACCCTACTTCACAACCCTACTGTTGAGGGATTCCAGGCATGAACTTGGTAAAACTCTGAATGCTTGATTGCACAGGAATTTGACCCCCAACCAATTGTTTGTCTTACCAAACAGCAACAAGTGGCTCCCACTGATGATGAGACTGGTAAGGAGCTGGTCCTGGCTTTGTACGACTACCAGGAGAAAAGCCCCCGTGAAGTCACCATGAAGAAGGGTGACATCCTCACCCTGCTCAACAGCACCAACAAGGTACAGCACTTAAACCGCTAACCTCTTTATAGGATTGGCCTGGAAGGCGGGAAGGTTATGTGGATTATCCAGGAGCTTGAGTTCAATCTGAAACAACTTGAATAAATACTGAAGTCAACGAATAGAAGTCAAGTTGATTATGGCTTTGGGATCTTGATATTTTCCCCCCTTCTCTCTGCTGTAGGACTGGTGGAAGGTGGAGGTCAATGACCGCCAGGGCTTTGTCCCTGCTGCGTATGTGAAGAAGCTAGACCCCACCCAGTCCTCTTCCAGGGAAAACCTCCTGGATGAGCAAGGCAGCATCGGGTTACGCCAAGACCAGATCGAGAATCAGTAAGAAAACCCACAACAAAACCTCTTAAACTCTGTGGCCACCAGTGGTTCAGCTAACGCTTTGTTCCTTCTCTTTTAGTACATTTCCCTAACTGGGATCTATTAACTGACCTATACTATAACTCCTTCAGTGTTCAGTCTTTTTTTTCTCTGTTTTTCAACCCTTCTTCTTTACTTCCAGCTAATCTCATCTTCCTACTCTGTTTTTTAACACGAATGACCCTGCCCCTCCCCTCTCTCTGTCTGTCTCCTCTGCTGTCTCCTCTGTATTTAACAACTTAACTTCGCGTCTGTCTCTGCGTTCGCCTTGCCTTGCCACTGTGCAGGCTTGTCACCAAGGAGGCCTGCAGTGTTTCTGTGCGCATGAAGCAGGTGGAAGAGCTGTGAGTAGGAACCAGCGTCCCTCTGCGTGTTGTTGTGATCGTGAATACCACTAAACATACAAGCTGTTTTTACACCCCTTCCCACGCCAAACGCTCTCCGTTACGTTCTGTCTGTACATCACCCTCCTCTTCTATTCAGCAGAGGGATAGAAGTGTCTCCCTTTGATGCACACCTTTCATGCCCTTTTCATCATGGATGTTATGGTCTGGTGAATGTTTCTGTGTCTGTTTTGTGTATACCATTAATACTGCCTTGATATCCCATGTCACAAGCAAATCTGTTATGCACATGTTGGGCTTTGATTCATTTTTTTTTAATACGTTATACCAGTTTCAATCATGCTCCAAGGAGGCCCGAGAGTCTGCAGGTTTTCATTTCAACTAATCACTACAGCAACTAATTTTACTTATTAGCCCCTCATCTGTGGTTGAAGGTGCTAATCAGTGAAATGAGCTGCTGCAGTGCTTGGTTGGCATGACATACTGTAGACTCATGGGCCCCCTTGGAGCATGATTAAAAACCACTCCCACCATGGCCTGGGAACTTGATTTGTTGAACATTTAGTAACCATAGAAACCCCTGACACAACCTTTTCATCACTGATAAACTACTGTGCTGCAAGGTTTAGACCAGGGGTTCTTAACATTTTTGCGAACCCTTTGAGGGTTAATACTTTTCATCATATTTCCTACTTTTGGCTTTTTTCCCTTTCGATTCTTTCTCTGCCATGCGTTTGTTAGCCGACACATCTTGGGGTGTTTTGCTTCCGGCAATTTTAAACCCCTCCATATTTTCTTTCCACAAGACTGAACATTAACATCGCAATATCCGCCTCCACCACGCAGCGTGGTTGATTGAGGACAAGGTTCAAAATATTTTTGTGTGATGTTACAATAGATAGGTAGATACATAGGTAGATAGATTATTTATTGTCCTCCTTGGAGGAAATTTGTTTCCAAAATCTGTCAACACACAGGAAAAATAAAAAATAAAATAAATAAATATATAGATATATAATTTTTATTTTTATTTATTTATTTTATTTATATTTAAAAAAGACTTCTTTTAGCACCCTTTCCGCGACCCTGTGACTCCCTTGTGACCCCCAGGTTAAGAACCCTTGGTTTAGACGTTTAGAGGGCAATGGACATCAGACTTTGCCTGCCTCTCTCTTAAAACTCCACATGGTGGTGACAAAGTGGTAGAATCATCAATACCTGATGATAATAATATCTCTGAACTTCTTTGCTACCTGATTAATAGCTGTTTCTGTCATTACTAAGGTTTGTCCTATGAGCTAAGGGAGTGAAATAACGTTTCTGTTGCGCCAGAATCTTAATTTAATGATGGGACAGGAGTGTGCCATTCAGAATCACCAGTATTAGCAGGGAAATGGAGCTATGGCTAGAAAAAAATATACATTGTAAATACCAGACCAAAATAATGTTAATCTTTGGGAGTAGGCCATGGTATAAAAGGGATGATAACCTTTGAAATGCACTTTAAATGGTTTGAATGGATTCTACGGTGACAACTTCTTGGCATTGGCTGGCTCTTGGCCCCTTGTCATCCATTTAAATCAGTTAACGTACTCCTCGCTGGATATCATCCATTAATAATTTCTATAAATTTGCAGTTCATAAACCTCATAAACTGATTATACTATGGGGTGTCCTTTTCATGACTCATACATGCTATGCATAAGCTCTCCCAACGCACAACATTGGTGGTCATCATGTCAGCACATTAATTTTTCTAGTGGTTTTCTCATGTAGACCTAATATGTACGACCTCCTCGATCTCCTTTTCAAGATATGGTACTCTGTTGGAGCTGGGCGAGAAACGCAAGGACATGCTAGAGAAGAGCTGCAAGAAGTTCATGCTGTTCCGTGAAGCCAACGAGCTTCAGCAGTGGATCAACGAGAAGGAGGGCGCTCTCACCAATGAAGAGATGGGCTCTGACCTGGAACAGGTTGAGGTCCTCCAGAAGAAGTTTGACGACTTCCAGAAGGTAATGGTGCTGAATGGTGTCGAAGGCCATTTTAATGCCAGTTCTGCTTCATTAGATTTACACTATCAACATCTAGATGGGTCTGAGCTGCAGAATTACAACCACTATTTTAGGTTTGACGCTGTATTGTGTCTACTTTTTTGTATTGTTGAGATTGTGCAGCCGCGTCACTTGCTCAAGGTAGTATTTCATTGAAACCGAATGATGTTCTTCCTCTGCACCCACCAGGACCTGAAGGCCAATGAGTCTCGTCTGAGAGACATCAACAAAGTGGCGTCCGAGCTCGAATCTGAAGGCCTCATGGCTGAGGAGTCACCCATGGTTCAAGCCCAGGTAAAGTCTCAATGGCTCAATTGCTGGATCTGATATTTTAAGTATTGTCAAATGAAAAGTATGTAAGTTGTTATTGTTTAATGAACAAGATAATATTTTACCTTTTCCCCTTGTAAACCAATCACTGTAGACTTGATGTGTATAATAAAAAATTCTTTCTCCCTTGCAGCAACAAGAAGTGCTTGGCGCTGCTCCTGGAAAGGTTATAAAGTGCTTCTAATCTCTAATTTTGTTTGCTATTCAGGAAATATTTGAAATGTCATGAAAATGAATGTATACTGTAGTGACGCCATGCTTGTTTCCTCCCCAGGATGAGGCTGATTCAAAGAACGCATCTCCATGGAAGGTAAGCCTCATCTAAAAGTGAATTTTTATCTGTCTCCAGAACATATGTGAAGCATTCTGTTTTAGTCTGTTTCGACAAAATGAATCAACTGCAACAATTTGACAACTCAATTTGATACTTAACCTATGCATGATTGGACAATAAGTCTCAAGATGTCCCCTATTCTTTTACAAGGGTGTTTTATAATATAAATAACTCAGTGCTTGGAGGTTGGTGTTGCCGATTCTTCTCTAGCCATGGTTGCGGTGCTTGCTGTGTAAAGACTTGGGTGGTCTTGGGACAAAACCAAGACAAGCCTAGGGAGCTCCATGACTCTCTTGACTGGTGTGGTGTTTTCTGTTTTTGTCCTCCTCTCTTTCTTTCTTTCTATCTGCCATGTATTTTACCTTGGATTGTAGAATATTCGCTTGGCTGTTCAAACAACGGCTAACTTTAATACTATCAAGGTAAGATTCACGAGACCGTTCAAACCCCCGTTTTGAATCATTCCTCCCCTCACATATGTGTCCTGCATCGTGATCAGAAAACTAATCCCCGTCGTCATGGTTTCATTTTGGTCTCATCTTGTCCAGTTCTCTGCTACCTCTCTCACGTTTGTGTTCAATCTGCAATTATATTTGGTTCCATCCTTTTTCTCATGTCATTGAATGGCTTTTGTCTCTGGTTTGATTTGTCCTGTTATCGTCTCTTTCTACATTTCTTAGTAAGAAGGATTGCTGGCATAGTACATGAATTATGCTTCAAGCTTTTTAAGACCTGTAATGTTTTTTTTTTCATCATGCTGTTTAATGTTCTTACCCTGCATCCAGTCCTGTATGACTCACCCTTGTCATTCATCTTCTTTGTTTGACTAGCCGCCATTGTCCCTCACTGTCTATGTGCATCAAAAAGACATAAAACACAAACTATGCAATTAAGCAGCCATCAAGTCCATATTGGTTATATATGATTTTTTTGTCTGATGCTATTTGTTGAATGCTAATTGTTTTGCACTCCATATGATCTTGAGCACATAACTTCATCATGCTATTCGTCCCTGTTTGAATGAGGGCCTGTCTGTTTCGCATACTGGAAATCGTTCATGCCACAAGGGCTGAATTTGTTGCGTGTTGACTGAAATGCGATTTAATTGTTGTACTTTTTAGGAGCTGAACAATCGCTGGCGGTCCCTGCAGCAGCTGGCTGAAGAGAGGAGCAATATGTTGGGCAGTGCTCATGAGGTGCAGCGATTCCACAGGTAGGAACATAGTGATATCCTTAATTAAGTGCAGAATGCTATTGACACATCTAAGAGACAGATGTTTGTAATGATAAGTGTGACATAAATTGGAATAGTGATGGTTGAATTAGAAATATTATACAGTCTATAAGTAACAAGAGAAACACATTTGTTACTGTTTATTTTAAATTTTACAAATGGTAGCCTCATACTGACCACTAGTCAAAGTGTAGAAACTTTGAAACGTTTGCAGAGGGGTAGCCCATTTATTCTGTGTCATGTTTTCCAGTGATTGAGGCGGAAGAGGGCAATAGCCTCCGTTCCTTTCTTTATTTAGTACACAACAAGACTAACACAAGTTGGATTACTAATGCAATTGACTCCCTCCACAACATACAACCCAACTTGTCCTCCTGCCTCCTCAGGGATGCTGATGAGACTAAAGAGTGGATCGAGGAGAAGAACCAGGCCCTTAACACCGACAACTATGGCCACGACTTGGCCAGTGTGCAGGCTCTGCAGCGCAAACATGAGGGCTTTGAGAGAGACCTGGCAGCTCTGGGTGATAAGGTTAGATTGAATTCCTAGACTTTGTCTAGTTAGATCAAATTTGGTATTTGTGGTTTATGTGACTGGTCTTCATTTTGCTGATCATCAGCTGACCTCAAACTGATTTCCAACTGACCCTCAGTGCCATATGGTCACCAGTGGATTTCTGGCTGTTCATCAGCTGATCTGCAGCCAGACTGTCTGCAGCCTCTGTTGCTCTTGAGGCTTTTGCAAATATTTCCTTGTCCCTTGACCCAGGTCAACTCCCTTGGGGAGACGGCGGAGCGTCTGATCCAGTCCCACCCAGAGGCAGTGGATGACATCCAGGAGAAATGCACTGAGCTGAACACTGCCTGGAGCAGCCTGGTGGGACGTGCCGACCAGCGTAAAGATAAGCTTGGCAACTCCCATGACCTGCAGCGTTTCCTCTCAGACTTCAGGTGAGGAGAGAGGACCAGGGAAGGTGGACGCCGTTTGGTCACATAACAAAAAAAATAAGTTCAAATCAGGTGTATGTTATTCAAGGGTAGAAGTAGACTAGGATTGAGGTATCTGGTGTTGGGTAAAGCACATTCCTGGCAGAGTGTAAGAGATGCAATTAAGGCAATGGTAATGAAAAATATGGGGGATTTTAATGGCAGGCAGAGATAAGAGAGTAATGAATGAAAATGACAAAGGGAGGGTATAAGATAGCTAGTAAGAAATAAATGCTTGGTATTATCTTATTATTATCTTATCTCTAATTCTGTCCATCTCTATACAGAGATCTGATGTCCTGGATCAATGGCATTCGAGGACTCGTGTCCTCAGAGGAGCTGGCTAAGGATGTGACTGGAGCTGAGGCCCTTCTAGAGAGACACCAGGTACTGCAGTCCTCCCTTCTGTCCCCCAGTTATAAAACACCAGAACTTCAGCAGATATTACTGCAAATCTGTGCCACATATAACTCTCTCATCCTTTCTCTTTCTTTTCCTTTCCTGTCTTTCCAGGAACACCGCACAGAGATTGATGCCCGTGCTGGTACCTTCCAGGCCTTCGAGCAGTTCGGTCAGCAGCTGCTGGCGCGAGGCCACTACGCCAGTCCAGAGATCCAGCAGAAACTGGAGGCTCTAGACCGTGAGCGTGCTGACTTGGAGAAGGCCTGGGTACAACGCCGCATGATGTTGGACCAGTGCCTGGAGCTCCAGGTAAATTACATGATAACAACTTGCAGCCATCAGATGAACAGTCAACAGCAGGTGTTTTCTAGTTACTGACTGTTACTACTGTTACATTGTCTTTCCCTTGTCTTCCCTCCACAGCTCTTCAACAGGGACTGCGAGCAGGCCGAGAACTGGATGGCAGCTCGCGAAGCCTTCCTCGCCAGCGACGACAAGGGTGACTCCCTGGATAGCGTGGAGGCCCTCATCAAGAAACATGAGGACTTTGATAAGGCCATTAACGTGCAGGTCAGCAAGACATTTCAGTACTCATTGAAGCCTTAGAAATAAGTCTGTATTAAGGCCTGACGTGTGGTAAATACTGCTCTGCTGTACAGGAGGAGAAGATCGCTGCCCTGCAGTCCTTTGCCGACCAGCTGATTGGAGCCGACCATTACGCCAAGCCTGAGATCTTCAATCGCCGCAATGAAGTCTTGGACAGGTCAGAAACTTTAGATTGTTTATATTCATATATAAGTGTGAACATTTCTGCTTGCGTTTGAGCATACATTTAAACGCCATATCTTGATGGTCCACAGGTGGCGCCGGCTGAAGGCTCAGATGATCGAGAAGCGTTCAAAGCTGGGTGAGTCCCAGACACTGCAGCAGTTCAGCCGGGACGTGGATGAGATTGAGGCTTGGATCAGCGAGAAGCTGCAGACCGCCACTGATGAATCCTACAAGGACCCTACCAACATACAGGTACATGTTTGGCCTCTGCTAGCATGGCCTCACCCACAGAAGTTGTTTTCAAACAGCTAGTGAGGTTGGAGGACACAGAATCCTTATTTCCATGGCATTAAGTATGACTCAGTTTGTTAAACTTTGTAAAATTCTTCTAATACATTCAGTTGAGGAAATTAAACATTAACATTGTTTTCAAAATGGTAGCCATTTCTGAGGCAAGCGGGTGAGCCGAGAGATGACTGTCAGTCAGCGCTCATTAATAAAATTAAAATTGGTGATCTGTTTTGTCTTGTTCTAATGACCCATACCCTTTAACTGTGCGGAAACCCTCCCTCTGTTGTGTCTCAAGTGAGACTGAATTTTTCTGTTTCTCTTATTGTCTCATCTTTTATAGCTGTCCAAGCTGCTGGTAAGTTTGAGTAGTGTGTCAGCTAACTAACATCCGAGCAGGTTACCGTCCATGTGTCCATGTCTTTGCTTTGTGTGTAGATGTGATGTAGAACAAGCATCCTGTCCATTTTTAAGTTTGTCCCTCATCGGTACTGTCCAGTACCAGCTTCTTTTCACATGGGTTTTAATTTTTAGTTAATTTGTTTAAATTTTTTTGGTCAAATACTATACTCACGTTTTTTTTAATTTTATTGTAGGTCTGTTTTGTCATCAAATGCTACTAGTTGTTGGGTGTGGCTTCCTTTTTTTTAATGTTTTATTTTTATTTTCTTCAGGCTGGGTCACCTTCGAAGTTGCCACAGATGTTTGACTTTGTGTAGTTGAAGTTTTAGAAAGTTTGTACCATTGGTAAAACACTGGCACAACTTCAACTAACACATTTAACAAAACAAAATTGGACCTTGAAGTGAACCTCAGAGACCATTGGATATTTTTCACCTCAGAGGAGATCAGATGCTTTACCCTGAAGCAGCTCTGATTGTCAAAAACCTTGGCACCTTAAGGCGTGACAAGCATGAGGCAACTTTGAAGTGACCCTTTCATGCTGTAGGTTCTCTCGAAAAGTCAGTTCTGTTGCAGATGTCAACCACTGCACTACCATTTTGCATTTGTCACCTGTTTGTCCTGTGTGTTTGTAGACACATTGTCTGTTGCGGTTGGTGTCTGAATTTCACTGTCATTTTTGTATCCCACTTGTAGTTTTACATTAATAGATAGACCAAGAAGTTATCTACTAATTCACATTTTACATATTAATTTCACCCACGTATGAATCATCTCAAGTTGGGAAAAACAAAACAGACTTTGATTTCAGCCTTTGCATTCAGTGTCAGTATAAAAGCATTGCTAAATGTTTCCAGTTAGTGACTTATCTCCATTTGAGCTCAGCACACACACTCATTTTCAAGTGCAAAGGGATTCATTCACATCTTAAGATCACAGGTTGTGGTTCTCATACTGCCTCCCTCTGCCCTCCTGTCCCTCTCTGTGCTGTCAGAGTAAGCATCAGAAACACCAGGCCTTTGAGGCGGAGCTGCATGCCAACGCGGACCGAATCCGCGGGGTCATTGATACCGGTAACGCCCTCATCCAGAGAGGCGCCTGTGCCGGCAGTGAGGACGCAGTCAAGGTACACCTTGTCTATGCACTGTTATAGCAGAGTTCAAAAGAAATGGAATAAGACCTAAGGACTGATGAAAGGAATTATTTGTTAATCCCCTGAATAAGTCCTATCTTGGCAGTACAGAAAAACTCCCAAGGCATGAGCTTTGATGAAAAATGTATTTATTAATAATTTATATATAATTGTTGTACACAAACCTTGTGTGATTCATGTGTTTAAATATGTTGGTTTCCTCAGGCACGGCTCAGTGCTCTGGATGAACAGTGGCAGTTCCTAGTCAACAAGTCAGCAGAGAAGAGCCAGAAGCTTAAGGAGGCCAACAAGCAGCAGAATTTCAACACCGGCATCAAGGACTTTGACTTCTGGCTCTCCGAGGTTAGAATAGTAATGCCACATACACGCACATAAATGTAGAGTAGAAAATGTCAGAAATCCTTGCATCTCATTTCTACTGTTCTTTAGGTGGAAGCCCTTCTTGCCTCAGAGGATTATGGCAAAGATCTGGCCTCAGTCAACAACCTGCTGAAGAAGCACCAGCTGCTGGAAGCTGATATTTCTGCCCATGAGGTAACAGAGCCCTCACTAGTCCACCAGGCCTCTCAGCACCTCTGGTTTTCAGTCAGCTCATTGTTAGAGAAATGGCGTTGAATGTGGGTCAGTTGTGCCGTAGGGAAACAGGCATGGCCTCAATTCAGATTAATTTCAGAACATTTGTCACTTTTAGCCTCTTGTCTAACTTACAGATGAGGCAATACCTTGCTAGGGAATTGGTAGTCATAAAAAGGTTAGGAGGCCTAGTTGATGACCTCAAAAAGTAAAGTTAATAATACCTAATATGAACTTTCACCAAGGTTTTAAGTAAAACAAATAAAAGTTCTGGATGAGACCCTCTCACCTCGTCTCCCCCTGCAGGATCGTTTGAAGGACCTGAACGGCCAGGCCGACAGCCTGATGGGCAGCAGTGCCTTCGACACCACACAGGTCAAGGACAAGCGCGATGCCGTCAACGGACGCTTCACAAAGATCAAGAGCATGGCTGCCGGCCGTCGCGCCAAGCTCAACGAGTCCCACCGCCTGCACCAGTTCTTTAGGGACCTGGACGATGAAGAGTCTTGGATCAAGTAAGAGAGTTCATGTACTTTTATCCAAGGGAATAGTCAGTGGTTGTCAATATTTGAATATTACACCTCTATAACTGCTATGCCAGTAACAAATGTAAGAAATAATGGGAGGGAAAGACTCAAGCTGTAGCTATGATTTTGGTCCCCTCTCCCCCTACCAGAGAAAAGAAGTTGCTTGTGAGTTCGGAAGACTATGGACGTGATTTGACAGGAGTGCAGAATCTGAGGAAGAAACACAAGAGGCTGGAGGCCGAGCTGGGGGCCCACGAGCCGGCCATTCAGGTGAGGGCACAGCTATTTATACAGGGTTTGATTTTAACTGGCGAGGTGTTCAACGGATACATTGGGGTCCAGATTCAGGATTCCTCAGACCTTTCTCAGTACACTGGAACATGTTAACGTATCATTTACAGTGAAGTGCTAGCTTATTAGCTTTGCCATGTAATAACAAGCTCTGTCTTTGGTCCGTACGTGTTCCTAGTCTGTGTTGGACACGGGAAAGAAGCTGTCTGATGACAACACCATCGGCCAGGAGGAAATCCAGCAGAGGCTTGCCCAGTTTGTCGACCACTGGAAGGAGCTCAAAGACCTATCTGGAGCAAGGCAAGCCTACAAACCAACACAAACACACACACTCACTCTGACATGTAGACGAATGCAAACCCATATGAACATAGACATAAATAGTTATTGGATGTGAACATTTGAGTAACGTGTCTCTGTGTATTCCCAGGGGACAGAGGCTGGAGGAGTCGCTGGAGTACCAGCAGTTTGTGGCTAATGTGGAAGAAGAAGAAGCTTGGATTAATGAGAAGTTGAATCTAGTGGGGAGTGAGGACTACGGTGATACGCTGGCTGCCGTGCAGGTGCATTTATGTTTCATAGTACACTGCTCTTACAAAACAAAACCCAATATTAGAAATTGCACAAAATCAGTGTTTGTGAGCCGTATAATTATGTTGAGCGTTATCTGTTGTAGAGGTTTGAGAAATCTTTCTCTTTGTCAGGGCTTGCTGAAAAAACACGAAGCGTTTGAGACTGACTTCACCGTGCACAGGGACCGAGTCAGCGACGTGTGCACTAATGGTGAAGAGCTTATCAAGAAGGTACGGTCCACCAAATGGCGAAAAAAAAAAAAGAAAAACATCCCAAGAAGCCCGTTTTTCAAAGCAGTGACATGATTATTTATTATGTTGTATTTGTATGTGTGTCTACTCCAGAACAACCATCACGTGGACAACATCAGTGCCAAGATGGCGGCTCTGCGGGGCAAGGTGTCTGAGCTGGAGAGGGCAGCAGCCCAGAGGAAGGCCAAGCTCGACGAGAATTCTGCCTTCCTGCAGTTCAACTGGAAGGCCGATGTGGTGGAGTCCTGGATCGGTACGAACACACGGCAGATCTGTTGTCATAAGAATAGTCTCATGCCAAAACAGTCATCTGGGAAAACAAATGATACAATTTTATTACTGGCATGAAAGATCTTCTCTCTGTTGTGTGTTTAGGTGAGAAGGAGAACAGCCTGAAGACCGATGACTATGGCAGAGACCTGTCCTCTGTGCAGACTCTGCTCACCAAGCAGGTACACTCTCTTCTAATAGAAGTCTCTTTAGTGTCCTTCCTTCCCTTGCATTGGTTATCAGCATGCATCGTTGTCTTTCCATTCGTAGGAGACGTTTGATGCCGGCCTCCAGGCCTTCCAACAGGAGGGCATCACCAACATCACGGCCCTCAAGGACCAGCTGCTGGCCGCCAAGCATGTCCAATCCAAGGCCATCGAAGCTCGCCACGCCGCCCTGATGAAGCGGTGGAACCAGCTGCTATCCAACTCAGCCGCACGCAAGAAGAAGCTGCTGGAGGCTCAAGAGCACTTCAGAAAGGTGACATTAAAATAGTATAATGAAGAAATAGTACATGTCATGAAGATGGAGAGAAAATGTAGATAAGGGGGGCGTAGCATTATTGTCCCAATAACATTTCCTGTCTCGCTGGTGTTGTTCAAACCCTCTCGTGTCCATCCCCCACCAGGTTGAGGACTTGTTCCTGACCTTTGCCAAGAAGGCCTCGGCTTTCAACAGCTGGTTTGAGAACGCAGAGGAGGATCTGACCGACCCGGTGAGATGCAACTCCCTGGAGGAGATCAGGGCCCTCCGCGAGGCACACGAGGCTTTCCGCTCCTCGCTCAGCTCGGCCCAGGCCGACTTCAACCAGCTGGCCGAGCTGGACCGGCAGATCAAGAGCTACCAGGTCGTGTCCAACCCCTACACCTGGTTCACCATGGAGGCCCTGGAGGAGACCTGGAGGAACCTGCAGAAGATCATCAAGGTCTCCACACTATACCACACACATCTTTATTTATTATAAAAATGGGGTTAAATGTAGTTTAACTCATAAGCGTGTGGTGTTTTTGTCTCTGTGTGAATGTGGGAGCAGGAGCGAGAGCTGGAGCTGCAGAAGGAGCAGAGGAGGCAGGAGGAAAATGATAAGTTGCGCCAGGAGTTCGCGCAACATGCCAACGCTTTCCACCAGTGGCTGCAGGAGACCAGGTACAGGAGGGTCTTCACAAATGTCACTGTGTCTAAACCTGGTGCTGAGTAGATGTCCGGCCATGGGGAGATTTTAGGGCCGGTACAAATATCACTTGGGGAGGAGATTAAACGTCGTCATCCGATTTTCTTTAACACATTTCAGCCGAGGGGATGTTGTAGAATAAAACCGCATAAAAGTACAACGTAGTTAAGAATATTGTGCTTGATGATTGTGTTGTGTCTGTACGAAAGCCTTTCTTTGTGTAATGCCACTGAGGCCGAATCCCAATTCACCCCTTAGCCCTTCCCCTCCGTTTTGCGCGTTCACGTGTAGGGGTAGGGTGTCCCGATTCTTGCTAGTTAACGTTACAACATTGTTTTTAGGCTGATTTGTGCATGACAGTTCTGCATTTTGACATATTTCCATGTCGTATGTCATCGTATCAGGGTCTTGAAGGGTTGTCCCATTTCATAGGGGGAGATTTCAACCACTACCCCTTGTAACTCTGTTCCGAGGGCCAAGCCGAAGGGCGAGGGGCACTCGACTTGTAGGGTCGTAGGGGGTAAAAATGAGAAATGGGATTCGGCCTGAGTAAGCCCGTCACCAAGCACGCTGAAGGTGTGAATATGTGTTGTGCAGAAATGTCACACAGTATATAACAAAACTCTGTGACCAAAGTTTGATCTGAAAACCAAAACAAACACATTCACAACATTTCACTGGGTTTTATTATATGTGTCTCTGCCTGTTGTTGACCTGTTTTTGTCTCTCTCTCTCCCTCCCCTCTCTCCGTTCTCTTGGCTGCCTCCTTGCTGGTGCTTGGAATCGCTTTGCCAATCAGGACGTATCTTCTGGATGGGTTAATATTACATTTTCTATTTATTTTTTATTTTTTATATGTCAATGTTTGATTGAGCCTGTGTGGATGTGAGACTCTGAGATCAAGGTTAGGATGTCACGATGAAAGCAGGTCTTTGATCTCAACGTCAGGTTTGTTTTAAATTTAAATCCGAAGCCATGTGTTGACAGAGCCTTGGAGATTTATTTCTGTAAACCTTTGGATTCTTCCCCCTCCTCTTTCCTCTTTTCCATATTTGTATATATATATGTGGAATAATCCCTGTCTTTCCCTCTTCTCCTTGGCTGATTTTTACTCTCTTCCCTCTCCCCACACCCTCTCCGAATAGCATAGCCTATCGACGGGTTATCTGTGTCTATCAATACGAAGTTGGCGATGATCTTTCTGGAAGGTCAACCTTTCTCAAAGCCTTTCTGATTTTAGTTTGCTTTTGCCTCTGACTTCATGCACTGCAGTCTAAAAAAAACACTGTTTGGGCTCAGTATCTGCTGTACTAACATTCACCCAGTCCTGAAACTGGAAACCACCCATAGAGCCTAACCTGGCTACATTACGCACTGTTTTCAAGGAGTGGATAGGCTAGTTATCACTTTTTTTGTGTGCCAATTCAGGGATGGAAACTGCAAGAAATGCTTTGTGCCATTTTATTCCTCATCTTGATTTAACAAATCAAGGTGGTTCATTTTTCTGTGTGCAGCGATCTCAATGCACACTATATATCTTCTATATGCAACTGACCTTTACACTTTATTCACTGGCAAAGTTGCTATACTAGGGAATTTGATGCAGTTTCCAGTCCTGTTCACAGTAGCCCTAACCTTGCATGGTATGGGTTACCAGTGGTTTGAGTTAGCTTGCTAGCTTTTTGGCATGAATGAGGTTGGCACTGTGCAGAAGGTAGAAGTGCAGAAGTGCTTTTGAGTAACATTTTGTGATTCCTCGCTATGGAGGTAAGTCCTGTACAAACTAGGCATACTAAAATGGCAGGGTATTAATATCACAATATTTTTATCAGAAAAAAAACCAATTTCAAAGCAGATTTTACTAATGCAAAGAAATTTAAATTACATTTTTAATGAACTTTGTAATTTTCACTTTTATTTTGAAACTGCAAGGGCTGTTGACCCCAAAGCTACATATAAAATAGATAAGGGTCATACATTTTTACTGAAGATCTTCCACTATAAGGAAGCAGAATGTGATCAAGTGGAGGATTTGTCTTGAACCAGAATATCTGAATGTTGTTGAGAATGAAAGCCTTCCTAATACCAAGTGTGTGTGAGAGAGAGAGAGAGAGTCAGTCCAGTAGTTTACCAGATGGCACTGTGTTCTTGCTGATGCTGGTTCATGTTTGTGTTCAGGTCTTGTATGGTGGAAGAATCTGGTACCTTGGAGTCCCAACTGGAGGCCACCAAGGTAAACGTTACTGTGGATGTCGGAGGTCGTCTCATGTTAACACCGCTGCTGCTAGAGATCAGCTTTGGGATTCCCGTGACTCAACTGCAGATAACCTGTGTTGTGTGTGTGTGTTTGTTGCGTAGCGGAAGCACCAGGAGATCCGGGCCATGCGCAGTCAGCTGAAGAAGATCGAGGACTTGGGTGCGGCCATGGAGGAAGCGCTGATCTTGGACAATAAGTACACAGAGCACAGTACGGTGGGCCTGGCCCAGCAGTGGGACCAGCTCGACCAACTGGGCATGAGGATGCAGCACAACCTGGAGCAGCAGATCCAGGCCAGGTACACAAACACTCTGAAACTGTATCATTACTATGTACTACTTTGAAATACAATCCAGAAATACTGGACACATTTTAAATGACATGATTCATGACCTACTTTTTTTTTTTTTTTTGATTCATTAAACAACTTAATGCTTAGTTGTAGCTGCTTTGTGTTCATGTTCCTGCCTCTTTCATCAGAAACACCACGGGAGTGACAGAAGAGGCTCTGAAGGAGTTCAGCATGATGTTCAAGTAAGCGGCTTTGACCTGCTCATCAACGTCAGCACGTAAAACAATAGTTTATGGCCAAATAAAAAAAAACAACACTCATCCTGTTGATTTTCTGTGGTTCCCCAGGCACTTTGACAAGGAGAAGTCAGGCCGTCTGAACCACCAGGAGTTCAAGTCGTGTCTGCGGTCTCTGGGCTACGACCTGCCGATGGTGGAGGAGGGCGAACCCGACCCAGAGTTCGAGTCCATCCTGGACACTGTGGATCCCAACAGGTCCGGCCACGTGGTTCAGGGGTTATGGCGTTCATGGGGTTTTAAACTGAAAATTATATTTCAGAGTCTTTCGTGTCAGCAATGAATGGTTATCAGCCCTATTTTAGCCAATCAAATTCGAGCTTTATTTCTTTAAATTCCATCTTTTGTCGGCACAGGGACGGCAACGTATCCTTGCAGGAGTACATGGCCTTCATGATCAGCCGCGAGACGGAGAACGTCAAGTCCAGCGAGGAGATCGAGAGTGCTTTCCGGGCCCTCAGCACCGAGAACAAGCCCTACGTCACCAAAGAAGAGCTCTACCAGGTGAGATCCAGATCCGGCGCTGCGACTTCTGTTTCAGAGCTCGGTCCAGATGGAGGCGTAACGTTCTCTTTCTTCCTTTCAGAACCTGACCAAGGAACAGGCAGACTACTGCATCTCACACATGAAGCCCTACTTAGACAGCAAGGGCCGAGAGCTGCCGTCGGCTTTCGACTTTGTCGAATTCACCCGCTCGCTCTTCGTCAACTGATCCCTCCTCCCACCTACCAGTGACCAATCGGGATGCGTTTTCCCACACACTTAACACGAATACACGGCTGAAACTGCATGATTGTGGCACTAGGAATACTCACTACTTACAACTCTCTGTACCTATCTATTTATCTAGCTTAACCCTTCACTAGCCGTGCTTCTGATGATAGAGTAGTGGATCTGTCTGCATTTGAATGTGATTGTTTTAGCTGTTTTGGCTTGTGCTTTCGCTGGATCTAAGACCCTAATAGTAACAGTAATGTTGTGACAACACCATAACGACTGCAGTGTGCTTTAATAAACGCTACTGGTTAGAACTGGAAACCTACACTCTGTCTGTCTGTTTCACTTCCACACTTCCAAAAAAATAAGTTGTTGATATATAAATAAGTTAGGACAAAACGATGAATAAACTGTTCAAATATGGTGATACAACATGGTTAGCTGTCCCAGGATTATTGAGTTCACTCTGCCACTTCGTTGGCGATCTGTTCCAGCTGGACGGTCTCTCTGGGGCTTTGCTCGGTCAAATCGGCGCTCAGATGCCAAATGTTGACCGTCCCATCTGTGTTGCCCACTGCCAGGAGGTGAGGGTTTCGGGAGTTGAAGGCCAGACAAGTGGCCGCCTGGCCAGCGCTGCCCTGGTCTATAGTGGCCGCCGGGCGATGGGACCTCCGGCCCAGGTCGAAGATCTGCACCACACCTAAAAAATATTCATCAACAAGTAAATTAGTACTACTGCTTCCACCCATTCACATAACATATGGTAGCAGGCCAAGTGACCACGTCAGAGTAGTTAAACATGTAACTCCAACCATTGGAACAACATTTAGACAATTATTTACAACACTTCCTCTCCAATACAGTCAGTAGCATGGTCTATGCAGGCTGTAGACTAAAATGCTGTTACGCAGAATAAGTTCTTGTACATCCAACTGATGCTACTGTGAGGATAAGATGCCGCTGTTACCTGGAGAAAGTATAAAGTGAAGTATACTCGCTAAGGCTAGATAAACTCTGTACCTTGTCCGGTGGCTGCAGCAAAAACCAGTGGTCTGGTTGGAGACCATCGCACCTCAAACACGTAGGAGTCTGAAACCCTGAGAGAGAGCAGGGGACTGGCCTGCAGCAGGGAGTGGAGGTGGGCCAGGCCATCGGTCCCCACACTGAGAAACAGGTTCCTTCAAAAGGGCCACAGCACACATCAGGGAAAAGCAGATATTAGATATTAGGTCAGGCCGGGGGAAAGATATTGTTGGTTTGTCTTTGGATCTAAGCCTACTTTAGACACGTAATCAAACAAACCGGACGACACTGACTGGCTCGATACCCACAAGTTTTGACCTCCAACTTTGGAGAGTGGCATTAAAATGGGTGAATAGTGAGGGCGGTCACCTATGGAAAGGAGAGCAGTGAATGGAGTGCACTGGGCTACCGCGGGGCCTGAAACAGAAAACTGCCGGGGCCATCAACGTCACACTCTGGCCTCCGGGGGGCGCTGCCGCAGCCGGCGTCTGGGAGGAGAAGGAGCATTTGAGCAGCAGGCCGCCCTCGGAGCCCACGAGGAAAGTGTCGGAGTCCCAGGGTGACAGAGCCAGGGAGGTGATGCCCACCTTACTGCTCCCTCGGACCTAGGAGGACAAATGCATCACTACGCTTATGTCAAAGCTCTCAAACCCCCCTAGTATTTTTTGGGGGGTCATAAATGAAGTAGGGCTGAAAAGTGGGATGCATGGAAAATGTAGATCCCTCCTTTGTTTCTGTTAGCAGGAGCCTCACCTTGATGTTGGCACTGCTGCTGTGGGGAACCTGCTGGTAGACGAAGGCATAGCCGGCACTCAGGACAAACCCGCCCTGGTCTGAGTCCATCGTCCACAGCAGCACCCTTCCTCCTGAGCTGGCACTCAGCACTCCCAGCTCTCCTCTCTTCTGGAGGGGCACCCAGTCAACCTACACACACACACACACACACAGAGAGAGAGAGAGAGAAATTAATCATAGAGCCGGTTATTCTCATTCACCACGTCTAATGATGTTTGACGGACAGGTTGTTCACTAGCCTGATAAACCGGTTCTCGATGGACTGTCTGCAGACATCCCAGTCTGGGCCAACACCGGGTCCCGCGTTCGGCTGGTGTCCCAGACCACCACTTCTCCGCTGTACAGACCCCCTGAGGCCACGGCAACACAGAAAACACTGTTAAAAGGTCTGGCGCAGTGGTCAATCATGAGGCTGACTGCTACAACAAAAAGGGGGGGGCGGCGGCGTACCTGCGATGAGGGAGGGCTGGGTAGGGTGAAAGGAGAGAGCGGTGACTGTCGTGGGAACATCGATGACCAGATCAGGCTGTTTGGGATTCAGGCCTCGGCGGTCCAGGTTCCAGGTACAAACATATGACTTCTCGGTCCTCCAGTCTCCATCGTCAATACTGCCAACCAGAAACACACTTTCTCTCAGCTGAGCCACGATCACTATCATTTGAAAAACTGAAATGAGGTGGGAAGAATTTTGTCCTTATAGTGAGATATTTATGGCTTCTTCATTTTCTTAGTATAGTATGTGGCACTCAAACATACCGACCATAGGCGCAGGCGATAACTGAACCCGTGCAACTCCAGGATACGCTGGTCACATGGAGACTGCTCTCTTGAGCGCCAGGGTGTTGAAGGCAATGCAGGCATGAAACCTGCAAACATGGATGAACAGCCTGACCCACATAATATCTCCCACTGAGAAGAAACACGGCTGATAAGCTCACTCGACGGACAGGAAACTGGCCTGACAAATTCAAATGTCAATTTGGCAGCATGAAAGATGTTTGTGGTTGGCCTGTTGGTCCTGCTTACCAACAGACTGTGATCCTCCCAGTTCACCTGGAACCCATCGAAGGCGTGACTCTTGGCATTTTTAACCAACTCTTTGATGACCGCGTCCTCAACCCGATGGAGGAAGTCTTTCAGACCGGGTGGGTCTGGCTCCTGGTTTAGTTGGAGGAGTTGCTCCTCCGTTATCTGGTCCTGCGGCTCTGTCTGAGTGCTACTGGTGGCAGTGGACACAGTCTGGACCTCAGCTTCAGCACTGTGCAATGCTGTGGTTTGGCAGCCTCTCTGAAATAGCAGCAGGTACAGCAAACTATGTGTGCTTTTCAAATGTATTCATCTTAAATTGTGCACAAGAGATTCATATCTAGGCAATATGAAGGTCAACCACAATGGGTGGAAAAAAATCATCTTTAATCTAAAGCATCTATATTTTCAAATGCAAATCTTCATTATATTCACAGAAATGTATAATTTTTTCAATTTAAGAGTGGGAAAAGTCTAATTTGGTGTGTAGCTCCAATATGGACTGGCCATTTGACCGGTGCTAATACTGAACCCATAGGATACTATGAAAAGTGTTTTAGTCATAAAAAACACTCGTTTCTCTGATCTACATTGTCAGACATTTTGATTGACAACATGGCTGAAATTGCCCCTCTGGAAAGTCAGAAAGTGAAGTCATTAATTTGACACAGAACTACTTGATATTTTTCAGATGATTTGTGGCGTCACGGGTTAAAGTGCCTTGTTGATCAGAGTCGTCGAGGTTGGTGATTTACAAACGTCCCCTCCCGATTTACGTCCTCCTCGTAATTATTTTTCCGTGAGCACCTGAATGCAGCATTGGTCAGCTAGCATTGGTTAAACTCATGTTACTTTGTTTGGCGAAACCAACGTATTACCTAACGTTCACCGTTATATTTGTAATGTTAAAGATGTTTGACAACTATTATTTTCATAATTCATGACAATACAATGCAAGCATCTTTAAAATGAAAATTGACGTTGTTGCCCAAACATACCGACTCCTGCGCCAACTGCTGAGATTTCCTCCACAGTGACTCGATCCCCACGGAGTTCAATGTCTCATCGGTAAACATGTTGGGGAAATTTTAAACTCAGAATTAAGAAAAAAGCGAACTTTGGCTGCGTTCGTTGGACTGTCAACAACGAAGACAAAGTCGTGTAGCTGCAGTCATGTTGTTCGTGGTGAGCTGGCTACTAAGCTAGCTACATATCACTTTATATAGCTAGCTGCTTCGTAGTTTATAATAATACCGCTCAGCGCTATAAGCCTTGCAGTTCTCATCTACAAAACTCGCGTTACCTTGGTTACCGTAGAGACTACGGAGATGAAGAGGTAAGGGAGAGAGAAATCCTGCGCTCACTTCCGTCTTGCTTAAAGTAGCGCCGTCTAACGTGTATCTGCAGCTTCAGAAAAATATTGTAAATTCAACGGCACATTCACGCTCTGTCCGATAGTCTACAATAGTCTCAATGGAATATTAGATTGAGACTGGAATATTAGATTTGGGATTATGTGGCAAGAGAGTCTGGTCGCAGCAGGAGATCTTTCTCCTGTAGTCTCTTTATATAAGAGCGCTTCCTGCCTCCTAGTGGTGGGAGGACTACATGGCAAAACGTTTTATTCCAAGAACATGTTGTCCCGTATTACATATTTAAGAAACGTAATTAACCATGACACGAACAATTAAATGTCCTTAGTGGATATATTGTTCTATTTATTTTTTTAATCTTGATAATTAGTGGGTTTTGACAATGGATCACCAGTCAGACCGTAATAGTCGTGGTAGAGGCCAATTTACTGAAGAACAACTATGTTCTATGTTGTCTAAAGCACTTTGTAACGTTTGGTTTTGAAAGGTGCTATATAAAGTTTATTATTACTATAGCAGTTTCTGCAGGTCCTATCATAAACATACTATTCCTAACTGACTTGTGTTGTTAGGAGTTATCAGTGTTGAACTCCAGTGGGTGCTATTACACATACAACTTACATATCGTACATTTAAGAGACTAGTTTGAATGAATGTTGCCATTCCATGTTTGTGTATCAGTGTGACAAGTGTGTGTAGGTGTCTAACCTTGGTGGTGAGTACTGTTCTGTTCCTCGCTCTTAATCTCTTTCTCAGTGTAACAGTGGATATAAAATGAGAATCCTTTACGGTTTAATATTTCACACCTCGTTGCTACAGCAATAACACCTAAAACCCTCAGGCTACTAGGATCTGTAACTGGAAGAGTGTTTGGTGTCAGTGTGTGCGTTTATATTTCACATTAAGCTGTGTCATCTCCTCCCACCCCTACATTGTTTGTGGACTCCCTCTGCCTCCAAACCTCCCACAATCCTCCTCTCCAAAGTCACAGTTTATTAGGCAGCCGCCAGCTCTGAACGGGCGATGGTGTACTTAGACATATATACATGTATACATGTCTATGATGGTGTACTTGACTCGCAGGAATCGACGGCCCCAGTTCATCAGCTGGCCTGGAAGCTAAAGGCTTTGGTGGTCAGATAAGTCAGATGATCTCCAAGACTGGTAACAAGTACAAAGTGTTTTGGATTCAAGTGAGACACTGATGTTCTACAGCTACGATATTCAATGAAGGCCTTTTCATTAATTAAATAAATTGATGCGATACCTTAGTGTGTGCGCTTGATTTTTGGACCCCCGCAGAGTGAATTTCACCAACTGCCACCGTGTCATAGGATCTAGATTTGTTCCTTTCCATTAGCTCTACTGCACAGGTTACCTTTAGAAACTACTCCAAACATAGTGTATACATTTATTGTAACAAAGCAACTGATACACTTATTTTAATGTGAACAGTTTTCCAGTGGAACAGGAGAAACATTGTAGACTCCCTGGGAGATTCTACAGAAGTTTTTTTTCCCCCTCCCATCTTAAATGTTAAGCCAAGCTCAAAATTACAAGAACACATTTTTTTGTTTTGTTTTTATAAAAAAATGTCAATTTCAAACTTTGTGGGTGTCTGAAAAACAATAATGAAAAGTCAATCAACATAAACCCAGAGCTGTCGAAACCCACATGCCCCACCACGCCACCCCATTAAACAGTGTACATGAACAACTGTCATACCAAGATATATATCCCAAAACATTTACCAATGGTTGTACAAGCTGGTGCTTTCAAATCATTTCCATTAGTACAATAAGTCACAAAGGAAAACTCAACCTCTAGTAAGCCTTAGTAGCCCTCCCTACCACTGGATATATATTTATAATATACATTTATATATATAAAAGTGGCTAAGGATGCTATGATTAAGTTATCACTGCACCATGGCTTATTTTATTGAACTCACAACTTCAACAGAAACCATATTTTCATATCTTACATAGAAATTGCTATTGTACTTAATTTAACTCTACGTAGGATGACGTGCAGAATGCTACAATTTTTTTTTTCTTCTTTTGCATGTCTTTGGGAGATGTAGTATAAGAATGATAAGTGAAACTTCCAGATAGCCACTGAGACACCACCCCACCCACTGTAGACCCGTTGTGGACTATTGAACTACGAGGCTGGTCTTGACATGGCGTTATAGACGGGCCGCGGCTGCAGAGGAAGAGAGGACGGACAGGGAGACGGCACAAAATAAAAAAAATAATATGATACAAAAACAAACCCAAACAAAATAAAGCATCTTGCTCCCGTGAATTGGAGGATGATTATGGAGAAACTCGGGGGGGTGGGGGTGTTGGTTGAAACATCGATTTGAGGCTTAATCATCCTCACCATCATCCTGAAAGACAAAAATATATACATTTGATTAGGCTGGTCCTTCCCAACGTAACAGGTAACAGGCCCCTCTTTCTTTTGGTTGGGGTATCTACTACTGTATGGGCTTTGAGTGTGTGTGCGCGTGCGCATGTGGGTGGGCATGTTCTGGCAAGGCCATGACACTGAGGCTACTGGTTGCCCCTGCGGCTCTTCTCTGTCCTGGCCCCACCGTGGTGGAATGAACTCCCCACTGACGTCAGGACAGCAGAGTCGCTGCCCATCTTTCACCGTAGGCTGAAAACCCACCTCTTCAAGAAACACTACCCTGACGCTTCCTCTTAGCACTTGCTTATTTGCTTCACTTATTTGTCTCAACTGTTTAATAAAAGTAGGTAGATAACTTATTGCACTTTTACCTTAGCACTGGTTCTGTTCTTAGATGCTTGTTGAGGAAGGAAATGCACTTACGGTTTGTGGTGACTAGTAGTTCTCTTGCCTACCTATGTTGAATGCACTTATTGTAAGTTGCTTTGGATAAAAGCGTCTGCTAAATGACTAATGTAATGTGGGTGAGTGTGGTAAAAGCCTTTTCCTCATGAACAGTAGGTATGTTGCGTTTCATTCCGCCTGATAAAGTCATAATAGACTAGATTAATGTGATCTACTGATTGCAGCTTTTTCTATACATTATTCAGTTCCTGCTATGTAAATCTGTTATGATTTCACATTGCTAATTGTTGTAGCCAGTTCCTGTCGGAAGAAAATTAACTAATGCTAAAAACGGTGGCGCTAGCATAACAAACACCCGTACTCACGGACTGGCCGCCTCTGTTGTGTTGTTCTTTTTACTGTGAAGGCTGTAGCCTTGTCGTTCAACTGCTCAGCTTATACAGCTACACTGGCATGGATGAAGTGGCACTAGAATGCTGCTTATTATAGTGTTTTAGTGCATCCTACCGTGACATTGTTTTGAAATTGATTTTCTATTTTGGAAGTCTATAATATGTATAAAAACAGTATAAAAAAACAGGTTCTCTGGTTAGCCAATTGATTGTGCAACTGAACTGGCTGTTATTCTTCATTTAAAAAGATGCAATAAGCAATATTTCTGACATTGATAATACATTTAAAAAGCATATGCTATGAGGATAAAGCTGAGACCTAGCTTGGAGCACCGATAACATGATCACTCTCAGTCCCTGTGTGTGTTCAGTGTTTTCTAATGTTTGTTGCCAAAAGTCGGACCTGTGCCCACCACCTTCTTGGACCCCTCCAGAACTTTATATAAAAAAAAAAACCAAAAACCAAAACTGAAAACAAACAGTTAGCATCGACCAGTTAGCCCAATAGCCCTGTTCTGTGTACTAGTGATGGGAAGACCGACTCTTTTAACTAACTCAGTTCTTTCAAACCGTCCAATAGAAGTGAATCGATTAATTATGATTCACCAATAAAAATTGACAGTGAGGCAATAACTAATACTATATAAGGTTATAAAACCTACAACCCTCAGCATGAGAGTCTGATGTTCTACTAACTGAGGTAAACAAGCAATGGAATTACATGAGCGCTATTCCCTATCAAACCAGACGAGCAAATAACCACATATACCACAACTGTAAAACACCAAATAACCCACAGATTAATGACAATAATATTTATAGTATTTACAGAGTATTGCTATTTATTTCATTTGGTGTCCTCTTGACTTTCTTTTTCTAATTGAGACAGTTTTGGTGACCAATGTTAAATTGTTATTGTTTATCCAATTACCAGTTCATTTATTAAAACATCTTAAACATTACAAAAACTGTTACATTATCGCTACATTATTACATTGGCCTTTCTCACGATCCTTGATCCGGCAGGTATGTGATGAGCCGAAGGACCGATGAGCCAAAGGACCGAGTGAGCCGGGTGATCCAAAGGACCGAGTGAGCCGGGTGATCCAAAGGACCGAGTGAGCCGGGTGATCCAAAGGACCGAGTGAGCCGGGTGATCCAAAGGACCGAGTGAAGGAAGGCCGACTGAACCAGGTGAGCTGAAGGGCTCAGTCCGTTCTTTGGCTCAGTGGTTCATTCAGCAGCACCCAGCTCAGACAAACACACAAGTCACCCAGCATGCTGGAACGTGGGTTTCCCAATGCATAAGTTTGAGATCATATGAGTGATGACTAGTTTATGGATAATAGCCAGCTTTGGCGTTATTAGCAATGCAGTATGGGGGTTGTTCTCTGGCGCTGCTATAACCGCTGCTGAATCGATTCAGTTAAGCGTGGGAGTCGAATCAACTCACTCAACCGATTCTTTTGAACGATTCGTTTGTGAATCGGCCATCACTACTGTGTATGGAATGGTACACAGTGGAAAACGATCAGCCCTGCTTGCAGACAGTACATACTGTATTGGATCAATGCAGCATAGCCCTGATTAAAAAAAACAACAACACTCAGCTGTGTTCAAAGCCTCAACTTTGTTTTGATTCAGTTAGCCCACAGTGCTGCCTCTAGTGGCCAGAAAAAAAACATACTGATTACACCTTCACGCCTCTACTCTGTAACATCGAGTGCAATTGGATTTACTGTAGATTTGGTTTTTATCATTTTTATTTTGGTGACAAAAGAAGAAGAAAAAAAAAAGGCATTTCCTGATGAACATGAGAGCTGGCCCGGTTGTCTCGCGCGCACACACACACGCGCGCACACACACACACACAATGTTTTACATGCCCTATGGTTTTACCAGAATAAATAGGGACCCAGTATTGCCTCCTACTTCATTCTACTCAGAACAACGCAGAGAATCGTGAATACGAGTGACACACAGACTGGTCACACAAGGAATACATTTTGTAACACCATGAAGACTGTTTTTTGGTATATTAATACAAGAGGTCTTTTATTTTCTCATCTGTTATATGTTATAATTATAATGTATACTTAATGGCTCACCACTTGAGACCAAAAGACTCCTGGTGAGCTTCCTCCTCCTTACCTCTCCATCACCATCTTCGTCTTCATCTTCCCCTTCTTCTTCATCCCCCTCATCAATGTCTTCCAGGCCCTCCTCTTCATCGTCGTCGTCATCACCATCACCTTCCTCATCTTCCATGTCAGGGACCTGGTGAACATTTACACATGAAACGCCCGTTCAATGTTTAAATGCCAAAACAGTCCAGTGTCAAACATAAAATTGAGCAGCAGGACTTGAAAGGCAACCGTTACAGTTACACCAACCTCAGCTCAACATGTTGTCAAACTGATGCATTGGTCTAAGCCTAACGTAGAACAAGGTAACCTACCAAGTAGTATTGCAGCGGGTTTGGCCAGATGTCGTCTTTAATGACTTCTCCCAGCTCGTCGGCGCCGGCATCCGAATGGTCTGTGAACCAGGTGAAAAAGCTCTCTGGCTCCTCGTGCTGCCTCTTCTTCCCAGCTTTGTTTGGCGTTTGACCTGTACGCTTCGTCAGGTCCTGAGCAGCGCCGAGGAAACAAAACGTGGCATTGTGTTGAGCAAAGACCGCCAAGGCGACACCACTTTCGCTGGAAAGCTGATATTAAATGTGCAAAGCGTAATTGGTTGGGAAAACCAAGCGCCAAAAATGAAGAAATGCAAACCAACGTTTCCAGGTTTCCATTTGATTTCAGTGGATTTGGAAGCAGGGTCCCCGCTCTCATTCAAGTGGAACTCTTTGGAGAGGAGTTTGTTCTCAAAGTAAGGATTCTCGTCGAAATACTGAAAAGACATCTGTGTCAGCAAACGCTTCTTTATGCAGTTCATTTCATTCAATGTGTACAAACGCGAAGCAGATATGACAACTCACAAAATCTATTCTATATCCAGACTTGATATCCTCGAACTCGGTGACCTCCACCCTGGACAGGTAATGAAGTGCTTCCTCGTCCTCCTCCCCCAGAAGAGCTGAAACTACAGGCCACATAACATGAGCCAAGCAAAGCAGCTGCATGTTTTTGCACATGCCACGTCTAATCAATGTCTTTAATACGTTTTTCAGATTTCCAGCTTTTGCAAATATATGAAATAATCCTACTACTTGACAATAAGAAATTCCTATTTCAAGGAATAACAGGACCAAACATAGCAGGATTTACCTTGTGGATGGTTGACAAATGTTGTGACCCAAAAGTTGGGGATTTTGGCTATGAGTTCTGATCGCTTCTGAAAGAATGGCTGACGTAATTTGTTGTACTTCTGCTCTACTTTTAAAATTTCTTCGCTGGCCTGTTCGTTCAGTCTACAGGGGAAAGATACAGAAAATTAGTCAAAGTTGTCACCAGAAACCCATCTTTGATTTCACCGAAGATGCATACAATTTCAATTACCTGTCAATTTCATTTTGTACTTCGTCGATGTGTTCAATAGCTTCCTGTTGTTCTTTTTCTGAAAGGAGAGCGAGCAAGTTAAACTGATGTTCCTGGAATAAAAGCCACACAGCTGCACCTGCCAACAACAACCATGTGACTTCACGCTTGGTTACAATGAAACCAAGATACCGTTATGTTCTACTTGCAAGCACTTTGCTGCTGTCTTTGGCCTTATGACTGTTGTTGACAATGCATTCACCAGTAAGCCCTCCCAGACACCAAAAAAATAATAAAAATAACTTTCCTACAATTTTGATTTTTTTTTAGTTTTTTTTTTATAGTTGAAACCAAAAATACACCTCACTCCCTGAGTTCATAGTACCGTCATATCTTATTGTCGTCCTTTATTTATTGTTAAATATGAATTTTTCGTTCATTTCACAGGTTGTAATAAAAAAATAAATTTACAATCAGTTTTGTGTTGTGATTATTAAGTTTGTCTGCTAAATAGGCTCTTGCTAGGTTACAGCTTAATATGCACTACGGTTTGAAAAATCACCCATCACCTTGTCCAATTCTACTGAGGCATAGGATGGATGTCTGCTTTTTTATGGAAAGGGAAGAAACTGAACTAGACACACGCAAGACACAACATCCTGACACTATAAGCCGGGAGGTCAAACATGTATCCTGTGGTTCCTTTAAAAAAAAAAGAAAAAAGAAACAGTAAAGCCAATATGCTCTCTTTTTACTGTTTTCCAGCAGTCCCTTGGTGAAAAATGTGGGATATTTGTAAAGAAATATAAAATATACATTTTAAAAGCATTGACACTTCTCATGAAGTGACTTGAATAATGTCCTGAAGAGAGGGCAGTGTGTCAAGTTTACTCAGGCTTTGTAGAGCGTTCCACGCACAATGTGCATAATAAGCAACGGCAGTTTGACCTAGATCTGTGGAAACCCTGGGCACATTAAGAAGCAGCCACCTAGTGGGCCTGGGTTGGTAGCTGTTCGAGGCAAAAGATGACAAGGAAACGTAACAAGGATGGCTTTACCGATAAAAGCATACAAGCTTTCGACGTTGATTAAATGTTCACCAGTCATACTATTTGCATTTTCAAATAAATGTTTTAAAATAACTGACCATATAATTTCATGGTTCATGACTGTATTAGGTGGCTCTCTTCAGTGCAGACCAGAATTAACATGATAATGAATGCCAGAAAGTGGTGCTAAATGATGAAAAGCGCTGTTTTTAAATCAAATCACCTCCCATTTGCTCAAAAAGTCTTTGAATGTATCAAATCTGATATATCACTCAACTTTTCAATTCACAAGCAGTTTGACCACATTTTTACCAATTACATTTATGTTACCCATATAAAACCTCCTGGAAATGCACACGCAGGGATAAAATAATGCTAATTTTAAATGTGATATTTGTACATTTTTCTCTTCTTGACTGGGATGACAAACTATGATTAAAAATGTAAAAAGACAATTCCGTAAAAACTACATCTCAATTCAGATCATCACACTTACACCGCAAGTGTCCATCAGTCACCCCCGTCCCACATGAATAATAGATTGGGGACCTGCGACATGCGTGATGACGATTAGCTGATAGGAAGATAACCCCACTACTGGTAGATCATCACATGTAGAGAAATATCAGCCAGATCATCACGTATATTATATAGGCCATTTTGGAAATCAACTACATTTACAAATTTCCCCAGTTCATATTTAAGGAAATTTAAGTTACTGATGTACCCAATGGAAAACACTACTAAGAATACCTTTTCTCGTCGGTAGACTTACGCCATCCTCGTTTTCATGTTACATTTACGTATCGGCGAGTAAAAAAGCCACCAAGACGTGAAAGTGATAATTTTGTGCAGTAAAACATTGAGTTAGACTTTGTTTTCATGTGCGCTGCCCACTCTCACCATGTAGAAGCCAAGTGAACGCAACAGGCAGTGTTCAGTGAGAGGTGCCAAACTACTGTGTCAAATTGAGAGTCAGCCAGCAGCCTCTGACAGCTCAGGCCTGACTAATTAGCCTGTAATTTGTATGCAGTGTTCCATCACTAAATGTGAACAACCAAATATTTATCCGAGTGTGGTATTTTCCGGTTTCTTATTTGTCAGAAATGCTTAAAGATATAGAGACCTACCTCAATTTTATATTGCCTGGTGGAAAATAAAATGGATCTTTTACTTGTTTTGGTTCCTGTCTGGTTCGATTCTGCTTCGCTGTCCAAGTGGTTAATTATTATAAAACAATCAAAATGGAAGAAAAGCCCATTAAGCCACTTAAAATTCATGTGTTAGAATAAACATAGGCAAACGAAACTGCCAAATGAATAGAATACAGTGAAAATCATTAAGATACTGTTTTATGCCTTTAACTGAACATTTTTTGTATATTTTGTCATCCACCTATCTATGTTCCTATTATAGCCCAACTATGAACAAGCCACATCAGCATTTAAAGTCTTGTGGCCAAAGTGTCTATGTTCATGTTCACTGGCCCACACATGTACCACCAAAGCCCTTTAATGAGCCAGGAAAAACCCCGCTGGATGCTCTTCCTCTTCATCCACAAGTATGTGTAGTGTTTTGCAAAAAGTGTGATTTATAATTGTGACCTGGAGAAGCAGAAAATGTTCTAGTAGTTTTGCAGAGTTAGCTAAAGGTTTTGGTACATGAGCGTCAGATTTTGGTCACACTGGCCGAGATTCCAGTGTTAGTGTGCAGGGTTTGTCCTGCAGGGTAATATCTTGGGCAGTCCGCCTAAATGTCATTTTGAGCCACCTAAAAAATACGTATTTAAAATCCAAGAATTTAAAATAGTTTTGAAAGCTGCATTAAAATAAAAGCATATTTAGGAGGGGTGTGAGTTGACTGCAATACAATAAATTTGTCCGCCCACAGAGGGCGCATGTCATTCAACAGCGGTGACAGGAAGCCAGTCGGAGCCACAGGATAGAACTTATTGATAACAAGATGTGTACAATTTACTTCAACCTTTGAAGAAACGAGTAGTGAATGGCAGGGAAAAGGGAATGTTGAAAATAATTAGACAGCTTAGGTATTTTATTGTGTAGCATATTTTGTTTAGCAAATCATTCGTTTCCCATTTTGGGAAAAAAAACAGATTTCGTATCATGTCTGATACCATAGAATAATTAATCATAAAGCATTATTACAAAAAAAGTTCAATTAATTGTATTCATTTTGACAGACTTGTCCCTGTTATGACCCCCTTAGCCACCGAAAACTGAATACAATTTCGAAAGAGCACCACCACACCACACTGACTGTAGACAGTTTGAAACGTAGCCTCAACAGACGGGCGCATCATAGTCAGCTAGTTTTGCAATGCAAGTAGGTTACACTAGATTAAGACTTTTAGGATGTTTTGACAATTGGGCCTTTGCAATCATGGCTCTTAGACTTTGGAATAATCTGCTTGGAGGAGCTTAGGCTAGATAAATTGGTATCATTTTTAATGTCACTTCTTAAAACTAATTTTTATAGATTTGTTTTGGGGTAGTGCTACTTCATCTTTCATTTAAAAAGTAAATGAATTCAAAGCTCCTACATGTAGAATACTTCCTTCAATATATCATTCTAAAATTAATTTTGCTAGTCTAGTATAACGGCTTTAGAAAAATGAGATCAAGAAAATAGTTTGATTATTGTATTCCCTTGTGCAATTAAGAGAGATTTGTCCAGATGCTGTCTTGCTCCATGGCGGCTAGCTAGACTTGATCAACTGTTGCTGTGGTTTTAAGTTACTACAGTCATCGATTAATCAAGATAACCACGTTACAGAGGAATCCGGCTCCTCCTCCTACTATAACTCCTCCCAATTCCATATTAACTGTAAATAAACCAAGATGCTAGTTTTGTTTGGTGTTTAACTCCTCGTCATAACCACAATCGATGGACCGCAAATACATCTGTCATTTTTTTGTTGGCAACATGCGAGGTTTGTGGTTTGAGCGACGCTAAATGTCTTCCAATAATATTGACACGCGAGGTGTAAAAGCGCATGTGAAGCAATGCAACAGCCGCGATCGCTGTGAGCCGCCGGGTCGTCAGCAGGTCGGAGTCTCTGTGTACAGTCAGTCAGACCCCTGCCTCCCGCAGTCTGGAGCTTCCTGTTGCTGCTGAAGGCGGCCTGGTTTGAATAAGGGGCTCGACGACAACCCGCTTTAAACGGTTACCAGATTCACGCATTTCATAACATACAGCTGTATTGATCAACATGTCATTGTAGAGCTCGACGACAGATAAACGCTTAATTGTATCGTGTAATAGTGACGGCTAAACGTTGGCCATTAGGATTAGTAGCGCTTGTTTACGTTTTGTTCAACTACTAACTTCGTCGCAGCGGATTACCAAAGCCAAGTTGGCTAGCATGGTAACCTAAATAGCGATCGCTCCTCGGTCCTTCGTAATTTTAAGTAGGAAGGGAGATACAGAATACACTGAATTAATATGTGCAAACAATCGTGTTTGGAAAGCTCCAACAATAAACATTTATAGCTGCAATCAGTGGCAGATAATTGAAATTGCTTATTTGTTAGTTAGGCGAATAACTGCAAATTATTCTAAAAAGCATGCTACAATTAACTTGTGCAATGCAAATAATGGCCTCCTTAACATTAACTAGTAGCTATTGTAAGCTAACTGCTAGCCAACCAACACAAAACCAGCACCCATGCTGGCTAACTAGTTAGCGTTAGCTAGCATGCTAATTGTGGAACAATTCTGCACAACACCGTTTTGCCTAGCTAGATATGTCTATCCATGAACAGCTGAATTCAGTATCAAACACCATTCCAAGTTAAAATAGGAGAAACTACAATGAAAACAACAAAAATGACGAAAACAAGTGAAGATGGCGTTGTACAGAGATAACCGCCATTCCTTAACGTTACCAGAGGTCTCGTCCGCTCCGTCGTGATTTGAATTCTCCTTCCTACTGACTTTCGCCGCTGAGCCCGACATGATTATCGTCTGTTGTTGCCCTTTTAACCAGATTTATATCCCGTGTGGTCGATAACTCTTCTCTGAGAGGATAAAAGTTACTTCCACCTTGCATAGAGTGCGTGTCGTGAACCCCACGGTGAGGAACGGGAGCAGCTCTGTCTGCACGCTTGTTTCTTTGGCCGTCGGTGAACACATTTATAGCGCGACACTGCCCCCACTCGGCTGGAGTGTGAAATTCAAACTCAAAGCTACTGGCTCGCGGATTTAGCTGTTCATCTTTTAGTTCAGTATAGAGCAGGGCGTGTTAACAGTTATTGCTACTATTGTGAGAGAGTCAACACATGGCATATCCTATTTAATTGTATTATTTTAGCATTAGATATTTAAATGGTGACCTACAGAGTAATGGAAAGTGTTTAGCTTTTAACAGTTTAAATTGATTTAATCTACTTGTCTATTTTATTATAACTAACATACCTTTTTATTTAAGATTAATTGTAATATGGCTTGAGAACAATTCAAAATAAAAGTGTGTAGTAACTGACTCTTTATGGCCATGTTACAGTCATCAAAGAAATCGTAAGTGCATTTCCTTCCTAAACAAGCATCTAAGAGCATAACCAGTGCTTAGGTAAAAGTGCAATAAGTTAGCTACCTACTTTTTATTTAAACAAATAATTGAAGCAAATAAACAAGAGCTAAGACAAGTAAGTGAAGACAAATATGCAAGTGCTAAGAGGAAGGGTCAGGGTAGTGTTTCTTGAAGAGGTGGGTTTTCAGCCTGCAGCGAAAGATGGGCAGCAACTCTGCTGTCCTGAGTTGTTTCCGCCACTCTGGGGCCAGGACAGTTCCTTTCCATCCTTTCACTGCCCTATTCTCCACTATGAATTTCAATGCACAATCCTCTGTTGCAAGACATAACAAATGGTCAAACAAAACTTAAACCAAATGGACAATGTATTGTTTTCTGATATAGTATGTGCTCTCATCTCTCCAGTCTCTCCAGTCTCTTTAAGACGCATTTACATTCATCTACTAGAACGGCATAATATTAGGATGACTGGTCATATAATTCTGGTTTTATTTCACATAGAAGTTAAGATACAGGCATTTCTTTTAACACATTCTGAATGTCAGGGCTGTCCAGTTTCTTACCGCTGCCCAACGCCGCTGCAACTTAAATAGCACTGATTTTGTTACAGCACTTGAATGCACCAATATTTTGTATTTCCGACGTTCTATGCCAGTTATGACCTTACTAGGAGCAGGTGAATGCAGCATAACCCTACCTTGGCAGGTGTTTTGAATGATACGATATGATTGGCTGCTGTAGTGGTTTCGTCACTGTCCACAGTCCACCAACCCCACTGCCGCCTGTTAACGTGAAGTCGGCGTCGACCACTAAACCAAATCGATTCAAATTACTAGAAGGAACTGCATGCGGTAAAGTCTCCCCGCGAACATAAAGACAGCCGATGGAGACTCCGAGGGCAGCTTTAGCAGACTTTGAATTTCGCACGCTTTCGTTAGTTTCCCTAAACTAAGCTAGTTAATTGTTCTACTCCTCCGGAATTTCCGTAACTCACCTTTCGAGCCTAAAGAAAGCCGTTTGAAACTTGAGCGGACGTATACGTTGTGTGGATGCCAAGCTAGCACATATTGACAGGCATGTCAGGTTTGACGCTACAGGTAAGTTCAATACCAGAAATTGGCTGACTCCTGAAATTATGTTTACATTATTATCATAAAGTTAACTAGCCTTATTGATATTGTGCTAACATAGCTAAATAATGCCAAGTAATACTTTGCCAGGCAGACCTAACTTACCTGTTTTTCTTGTTCACCTGGTTTTCCTGTCCTCCTAGTTCTCTCTTTGTATGAGAGATAATAACAGGTTTAACTGCTGCTTAAATCTGTCTGTTCTGTTTAATATAATAAAACAAATAACAGTTAAGATTTCGTACCGAATCTCATTTAGACCAACAAGAGGCATTTGTTTTAATAACACAAATTGAATAAATATCTATATGATGAATAATAGGTCAATTCAAAAAAGTATTAGTAATACTACATTTTGTTAGTATTTTCTTTCCTAACTACAAAGAAATTACTTCTAGATGGCAATTTTTAAAGTATTCAGAGACACAAACCAAAAAAACAAGTACAATATAAAAGTCGTCAAATGTAATTAGGAAATATCCTATTAACTAAATTTCCTTTCTTTAAAAACATAATGAGGAACCTCAGTCTTACTGAAATTGAGTAGAAATGAAAACATGGTCTATCATGTATTTAGATTGGTTATAAGCTATGGGCTTTCATAGCTTATAGGCTGTACTTCCCATTGTACAGCCTACATTATTTATTTGAGTTTTTCATCAGCCTGTTAGAATAGTGACATAGGCTATATAAGTATCCAAATTGAAGGATACTCCCAACATTTAAAATATCAATATTTACCTTCTTACACTAAAAATACTTTAACTTTCAATAAGATTGAATACCCTTTCTATTGCTCATCAAACATGAATGAAAGAAAAGTATCAACATGTAATTCAAATATTAAATATTATCCAAATCAAATCCAAATATTAACCATTCCTGGTCAAGTACATATCAGGAGAGATTCTTTCATCAAAACAATATTTTTTATTTTAATTTTATGTCCATATAGTCCATGTTGTTTGAATTTCATTCACTGATCATGTAAACATCCATAACCACAAGGGGGAGGCGTAGTCTAATTTATTGTTTGTCTGTTGCTGGCTTGCCTGTCAGATCATATGACTTCCCAGCAGGTCTCCCTGAACTACTTCACGACTTTAACAGTTGCTCCCATCTCATCAAATGATGTTGGATGTCTTTGTCTATTTTGGTGATTTTTTTTTTTTTTTTTAATTCAAGCTTCTTGTTTTCTCAAATCGTTGTCTTTGACCCTATGATAGTTGTCTTCTGGATCATCTTTGTATTGCTGCTGGCGCTGGTCCAATTTGTAATTCTTTTGTATTAGGGACAATGTCGATCTCCCTTATGCATATTAGTGCTGGCCTCAGTAATGCTGCAGATGCCCATAGTTTAATGCTGTCATTCACCTGCTCAGGGAATCCATGGAGTCCTGGTAAATTTCTACCTCAGCTGTATGCCTTTCATTCACTTCACAGATCTTTTTCGCATCCTTCATATTAGGTTTGAGACGACCCGCTCATTTGATAGTGATGTTGATAGCTCTCTGGAGGTCAATGATACTTGAAGTACTTCCTAGCCGTCTAATCCTGGCCATCTGCTCTCATCTGAAAAAACCCTGAGTTTTGATGTTACATTAGGGAAAGGTCTTTGTATTAGGTATGTTGTTGTATCAGGCTCTGGTCTGGACTGGTGTCAGTTATGGTTTGCCTAAACTAGATACATAGGAGTGCTCTTCTTCAGTTTCCCTTATATGTTGTTGGACCTTTCTGTCTCTGCTTCTTATCATTGGGACAATTCAAAAATGGAGTAACAGCAGAATCATTTTAATGTGCATGGAAACATACTCATTAAAACATTGAGAGAGGTTCAAAACATTTTGTCAATTGTGTAAATCAGGCTGACTATTGAAATATTGGGGCATTCAAAATAATGCTTTTGAGATATTAACATGTTTTTATGGAAATAATCTAGAAATGTTAAACAGCAATATAGTCCTTAAATAATGTTAAGGCACAAGTACAGTGATCAAGAGCTCTCTGACAATCCCCATCCCTGTGTCGTCATGTAAATGGTGGAATAAGTCAGTGTTTGGATAGAGACGCTGTTGTGGTATGTCCCTCTTCAGAGCAGCCGCCTGCAGGGTCTAGCTGAGGGGGACATCCTTGACCCCGAGTTTCAGCAGCGGCTGGAAGATGCTCGTACGCTGATAAGGCAGGAGATCCAGCGGGAGCTAAAGATCAAGGAGGCTGCTGAGAGGCTGCGGCGGGCTGTCACCAATCGAAAGAGTGCTGCCGACGTGGAGGGCCAGCTAAAGGCATCAAGCCGCAAGCTGGAGCAGCTGCACTGGGAACTGCAGGAGCTCAATGCCAGGGCGATGGGCACAGAGAAGGACAGCACCACAGGTGACTAAAGGTGACACGCTGGGAGTGTGTCTGATTTTGTTTAACTTCCTTCCTTGAGTTGCCAAGAAATATATTGACAAAGTTATACTTCTAAGATTCTTTCCCAAGGTATTTGAAAACTAAATTGTCTGCGCCACATCATTATTTTCTTCCAGGTTGGTGTGAGGCAGATGAGAACATGTCACCAGACCCTTGTCAGTGGGAAGAGGTCACATCTCCAGTAGCCAGTCGCGTCAAAACCCTGAAGAAACAGCTTACCATGGAGACCAAAGTCAAACACGGGGCTGAGAACATCATCCAAACCTATGCCAGCAGCTGTGTCAAGGTGGGGCCTGGTCCTTTTTTTAAATGCATGATGGGCTGCATATCACACTCAGATAGACACTGAAGTGCTTTACTCAGTTGAATATCCATATCAGGGGAGGCAGTTTGAAGAGGAAGTATTAAATAGTAGGTCAGTTGCTCTCTCCTGTGACAGTCACTCCGTTCTATTTCAACAAACATCTATTTCCCCTATGCACACAGGGATAATTTGTCACCTGTCTGCTGATGGGGAGGGTTTACCACCATGGTCTGTCTGCAGAAGTTACTTCATGTTGAGTAATGTAGCTGCTGGCAGCAGCAGAAAGCACCTATGATGTGCAAGAAAGGACAGAGGGTTGGACAGGGGGGAGAGAAAGAGAGGCAAGGACATGGAGTAGACTGGAGAGAGATTACTTTGGCACAGTGGGTGTGTCCCCTTGTATTTCAATTGGTAGAGCATGGCAATAACCCTGGTTGTTTGTTAATGGTTTGATTCCCACTGGGGCCACACGCAACAATTATGGAAGTGTCATTGTACAGATACGTTATTCATTCATTTCAATCATAACAAGCTTATTTGTGCTTAAGCTATAAAGAAAAGGTTGTTTGCAAACTGCTCTTTAGGCTGTGATAAATTGTGGATACAATTTACAATGTGATAATGTAATGTTGTTTGTGAAAGCAAAACAAGACTTTGCTCTGTGGTTCACTCAGAAATGAGATTTAGAAGTTTTTCCAAGTTCTCAGCAAACATGTTCCCATCCTTATTTAAACATTTGAAAAGAGATTAAGGTGATGATGAGATGAAGCTTGTGCTAAGACTAAAATGTCAGCTGCTGAGACTGATTGGTTCCTTTTTAAGCAACTGCAATTTCATAGTTGTGGTTCATTAAAATGGCCAAATCTGAAATCTGCATTACTACAGACAACCTCAGTTACTACAGGAAATATAACAACACTAGGCTTATGTGATGAAATTCACGACACGTGTATTTTCATCCATGCAAATAAACAATAAACAATAAACTAAAAATAAAATAAACATAAACAGCTCCTGCATACTACGTCACATGCCCAAACCGTTTTAGTAGCACTGTGGTGGTCCTTTCCATTTGATTGATTTTCCAGGACCGTAAAATGCTGTCTACAGCCCAACAGATGTTACAGGACAGTCGCACCAAGATTGAGTTGCTCCGCATGCAGATTATCAAAGTCAGCCAAGCCAGAGAAGGGGAAGCCATAGATGGTGAGTCTTATCAACACATATCTGGATGAAGTGTTGTATTTGTCTCATATCAGCATCAGCACACCCATTGCATAGAAACAATTATATAATATTTTGAGTTTTTACCATGCAATAAAGGATCTATATTTACTAGTTTCAAATGTTTTTAGAGGAAATTGTACATGTAGTAAAATACATTGCATTAGGTAAATCAGGTATGTAAGTAGACTCGGGTGGGTAAATAATGGGGTTTGACGTTAACCAATCAAAGGTCAGATCTTCAGGGGAGGAGTTTGTGGTGAGAAACCTGGTCAGTTTGGTGTTACTATGCAGGTGAAAGAAAAACACTATGCTGAGATCTAAGGAGATCAGAGGAGCTCAGGAAGAGAGGAGTGAGGTGCATCAGTCTGGAGGTTAGAAAGTCAGATCCACAAATAATATACAGTATAATGACTGAGACTCTGACTAGAAGTGGACGTCCTTCTAAAATATCACGAAGAGACACAAGAAAAACATTAAAACGACCCAAGAATAACTGCTGATGAGCATCTGATGTCATTGTGCATCCGGCAACAATACGAACAACAGTGAATAGAAATGACATGCATACAAGGGAAGCCAGGAAGAAGCTCTACTGACTGCCTGTGTCTTCATGCCCTCAGGTCGCCCCTTGGAGATGATCAGTCCGCTGGAGCTGCGGGTAGCCGAACTCAGGCACCACCTGAAGATTGAATCAGCTGTAGCAGAGGGGGCCAAAAATGTCGTGAAGCAGCTGGGTGGGCGCAAGGTCCAGGACCGCCGGTTAATTGCAGAGGTGGGTAGCAACTGGAGACTCAGACCCTTTACCATTTACCCCTAGCATTAGAATTGTTTGTTATATAGATGCAGCACTTATTAAAACATATTTAGAAATAGCTTAAAAGCAATAAAACATGGTGAGAAATATAAAAATAAACCATAAAAAGGAGGTCAGAAACAATCAGTAAAAGGTCATTACTTGAAAGCGAATCTATAAAAGGGAGATATACAAAGTGATTTAAAAGATGATACAGATTTAGCCAGCCTGAACTCCAAAGTCCAGGAGCCTTGGTGGCAATAGCCCCATTGCCTTAAAAGAAATCAGTTTAACAGCACAATACAGAGATTCAATCAGTGAGCTGAGGTCACTGGTTTATGTTTGTGTGCCACTTAGGCCCAAGCACGAATGCAGGAGTCTTCCCAGAAGGTGGATTTGTTGCGTCTTTCCCTGGAGAGGCGTTTAAGCGAGCTACCCCAGGACGACCCCAAAAGTGCTGCTATCAAGGAGGAACTGATCTCACCTACCTATGGAAGATCCAGAGAGCTCCCCAACTCCCCTCCCTCCGCCTCGTATTCCTCCTTGTTCAAACCAGCCAGCCTCACAGGTTGCTACTGACATTTCAATTGCATTCATTACCTCCACGAAATTAGCCGAGCAGAACCCAGCTTGTTGAATAGAGTGAAGTCCACTGTATATTGTTGATGCTTTGATCTGGGAGCCTTTCCTCAAGACCAAATTGACAACTGGAACGCTTGTCCTCAGGTCGGTTGGAGGTGTATATGATGGGATGCCAGGACCTGTTGGAGTCTGTGCCGGGTCGCTGTCGTGTGGCCAGTGTCTCGGCCCCTCCTGGGAGCCCCTCAGATGGAAAGTCTCTAAAGATGAGAGCCGGCTTGTCAGGACGCAGTGCGAATGGCAGAACAAAGGCAGACGAACTGTCCTGTGAGTGGACAGTCCGACCCAGCCTTTACTGTTTTTGTTTCGACATTTGACTTGCCTTTGTGTAAATCATGCATATGTATCCACTGGCATGAATTCGTATAGTTGGTTCCCCGTCTTTAGCTGGGTAACCACTGCCTGTCCCAGTTTGTATCACTCTGTTTTGATTGGTTGCTCTGTGTGTGTGTGTGTGTGTGTGTGTGTGTGTTTGTCTCAGCGGAGATCAGCGCTGTATTGAAGCTGGACAACAGGATAGTGGGGCGCACACACTGGAGACAGCTGGGCAAAGAGGCCTGGGTCCAGAGCTTCAGCATCGATCTGGAGCGGGTCAGTGGCTTTTACATCAGCAAGCAGCACAACAACCGGACCCCAAATTATTTTCGTATCTTTTTTTTACTCTAGTAAGCTTTTTTTTTTTTTATGTTGCTGCATGAAAACGTCATAACTCATTAGAATAACCCGGCTACGCTGAATAAATAAAATATAGGAATAAAATGTTGTTTGGTGCTAGCTCTTGTCACTAGCTGGTTTATTCAGAAACGTCATCTCTATCACTCCCATCCATAAGCGTCTGTTGACAACCCAAGGACGAAAACACACAGAGCTCTCTTCTCTCTCTGTGGGTTAGAATGGCCAAGTGTGGCTTTGATACTCTGCCCTACTCTACCCATGTAATCCCACTGCTAATCCTTTGACATTTGCACTAATCGGCCATACCCATAAAAACCCAGCATTGCTGCTTAAGAGTCGGGTGGATGCAGTGTCCTAGCTCTCAGCCTCTCAATTCCACAGTGATTCTTCAAATGTTAAAGTGGAGCATGGATCTAATCTGTCACACAAGCAAAGATGGATTTTCCTTGTCATGGGAGGGCCTCTGGGTCACCTATGTTTTCCTCAAGTGTTGCAATGAGTTAAATAGGACAAACTTGTCTTTGCAGTCATACAAAAGATAAAGTTAAAACAAAATCCATACTTAAAAGTGGAAGGTGTGTGTGTGGTTGTTTGTCTATTCATGTGCGTGCATGCATTTTCCTTGGTCCAGTCCCGGGAGCTGGAAGTCGCGGTGTACTGGAGGGACTGGCGAGCCTTATGTGGGGTGAAGTTCCTGCGCCTGGAGGACTTCCTGGACAACCAGCGACATGGCATGTGTCTCTGCCTAGAACCTCAGGGCATGCTCTTCATTGAGGTTCTCACTTTCACATCTATGGACAGCTCATTAACTCATAAGTTAGTTAAGGTGTCTTGGGTGCAAGCAACGACAGAGAAACACTAGTGTTGTAGTCACTTAAACACCGGCAAGCAGTAATGTCGGCACAATTGTCATGTAACAGCAGAACTCGTTATTTTCTATGGTCCTATACCCTGATCATAATCAGCCCTTGTATTGATTTGCAGGTGACGTTTATCAACCCTGTCATTGAGCGGCGCCCCAAACTACAGAGGCAGAGGAGAATTTTCCCCAAAGAAAAAGGTAGCAACATTTATTGTCACTGCATTACAGCATTTCTTCCTCAGATTTTAATATTTTGTTATCCAAGACAGTTTTGCTGATCTCTCAAAGACCTTTCAGATTCATTCATACCTTTTTAAATGATGCTAATTACCTTTTTTATAGTCTGCCTTGGCATGCCTGCAGAGCCTGATGCACTTTTAAAGGTCCCATAAATCCATAATTATGTGTATATGATCAAAGATGTCGAATAAAGACATTGTTAAGATTTTATTTTATTTTATTTGGGTAGTTCAATTTAAAGTTATTGCATTTTCTCAGACAAAGTTTCAGACAAAGTCCAGTAAACGCATCACAAATGTACTTGGTCCTAATTGGCTCCCCTCATTAAAGAATTCCTGAAATCTGTCCAATCAGATTTGCTGCCAGTTTGCAGCATTTGAACTGGAAAGCCTCGACTCAGCAGGTTTACCTTATTGAATTAGAGGAGCTGGTGTTGTCGGCCAATCAGGGTCCAGCCTGTGAAGACTTAGTGAAATCGATGTTAAAGACTAATTCAATTAAACTTTCACCTAAACATTTATTTGAAAAACATCATAACCCTGAGCCATAGTATATTTGAAAACAAAATCATGAAAAATGAATCATATGGGACCTTTAAGCTAATCCATTTAGTATCATTACACCAGTGCAAAGCAAGCACAAAGGCAGGGACACAGATGGAGCTGGTTATTGTAGGGTAACGTATATAGGCGCCAGTGACACTCTATGGTGTAGTAAATAATGCTATTCCCTGATGGTGGTGGTGGGAGCTGTCTCCATTGTAGCTTGCTTTGCCTTTGCAGGGTCAGATCTGTTCTTTCATTCTCTATGTGCATCACCTTTCTACAACCCATTTAAGAAAGCATACAACATTTCAATTATGCTATCATGTTGCCATTGAATGCTGCAGGAACAGTCTTTTGAGAGCTCGTAGCCATTATGTAACTATTGAGGTCATTGAGAAATTACTCCTTTTTCATTTTCACTTATGTACACCTGTGAAAAGCTTCTAGTGCAGTTCATGAGATACAACAGAGCTGTTTCCATTTGTCTCTTCTATAGGGAAGGATTTCTTGCGGGCTGCCCAGATGAACATGAACTTTGCCACTTGGGGTCGTCTGATGATGAGTATCCTGCCTCCCTGTAGCTCGCTGGAAGCCATGAGCCCCCCATTAACAGGCTCTAACGCCGTCCCCATATCCACCACTCCTCCACTAGGGTAAGGTCCTATGGTGTTGCTAGCCACCCTGGACTAGGAACATCCCTTTGTGGCAGCTATGAAATAGAAGTTACAACTGTGAACAACTGAGATCAGGATTGTCCAGCAACATTCATAGTCTGGATTTTAACCATTCGGACAATCCAGGTGCTTCACTGAAGCTAGCCAGCTAAGCTAGTAACAGCGCAGCCTTGAAGACATCACCGTATAATCATGGCAGTGAAATGGTTTGTTCACATGGCCTTTCAGAGAATCCGCTGTGGTGAAACTGAATTTCAACAGAGAACCGCCCGTTAAACCCCCACATCACAACATGGGGAGGACCACTGAAAACACTCCATTGGTAAGCACATTCAATTGGTATGTACTCAATACTTGTTGCTTATGTCTATTTCTGTATTTTTCTCTTTGGATCATTTAATTCTCGTGTTGGTTCTTTGTCTGTTTGCCTCCCACAAAAAAAACAGTCTGCCACAGGGAATGCCACAGAGAACAAAAGCCAAAAGCCCAAGGGACAACCTATAATTCATCCCACTCCAAGGTAAATCATACTGTGTAGGAATTTGGAAATGTCAATTATTTTTTTTAGAACTGACTATTCAGCCTTCTCTATTCAGTGTGGTCCCTGCAAAATGATATACCATTAATAATTTCCTTGCTAGTAAGATGTGGCTATCCATTGGTTCTGCATGGTGTACAGCTTGTGCATCAATGTTGGGACTTGTATTCATTTTGACTAATAATTTTTAGATATTTATTAAACTGCACTTGCAGGAAACGTTGGAGGGAGACCACTCATTCTGATGTTTCAAAGCACCAAAACTATGTTGCTCAAGCAAACATGGCTTGACTGACATTGACATTTTGAGACGCCACCATTTAATGTGGCTTCACACCGTCTTCTGCTTTCTCTATACAGGAGGAAAGAAAGGCTTGCGATGGAAGACTTCAACTGCATCTCCGTTCTGGGAAGAGGCCACTTTGGAAAAGTACTTATCTGACTTGTTCTCCTGGGCATTTTTCCCATAACAGTGCTAGAAACAGGGTTATACAGCATACAAGAATTTGACATATTGATTTCATTCAACGAAGGTCTTTGATGACTCAAACAGTGAGAAATGATTTGTAAGATCATCCGAAATGAAAGTATGGCTAGACATGAGGGGTTTATTATGCCTCACATCTACGTCTTACCTTTCTAACTGCATCAAGGTGCTGCTGGCAGAGTATAAGAAGTCAGGCAAACTGTACGCCATCAAAGCCCTGAAGAAAGGAGACATTGTGACGCGTGACGAAGTTGACAGGTGAGAAACAAACTCAACACTCAGTCCATTTCAATCATCTGTGGTCTACTGATATCTAGAGGGCACTACACTAGTCTGGTCCTAGACCCATTTCCAATAGCCGGCTACATTCCAGGATGTGCTCCAGAGATTAGAGGAAAGAAATTCTTACCAAATATGTTCATGTGCATGCCGTCTGTACGCGGTCCCGTCCAGCCTTATGTGCGAAAGGAGGATTTTTGAAACGATCAACGCTTCACGGCATCCCTTCCTGGTGAACCTGCACGGCTGCTTCCAGACTGCAGATCACGTGTGCTTCGTGATGGCCTACTCCCCCGGAGGAGACCTCATGACGCACATTCACGCCAACATCTTCAACGACAAACAGGCCCGGTAAGGACGCGTCATATTCTGAAAAGCCAAAGTCCGCCCGCTGACATGGAAATAATACCAGCGTCCACTGTTTTCTTCTGCATATCATGTTCAAATTTATTTGTGTTTTTTAAGGTTTTATTCATCTTGTGTGGTGCTGGGGCTGGAATTTCTCCACCGTAACAAGATAGTTTACAGGTGAGTCCTGTTCAAGCCCAATTCAGAACAAACTGCACCTTAGGATCCCGTATGTCATTCGCTGATTTGAATTATAATCCGTATTATATTCCCGTGGTTCTTTCTGTCCATCTCTTTGTGCTTCTCAGGGATCTGAAGCTGGATAATCTGCTAATGGATGCAGATGGCTTCGTCAGGATAGCAGACTTTGGCTTGTGCAAGGAAGGTAAATGATCAGAGGAGGAAATAGTTGAGCTTGTGTTTCAACTGATTTGTGGACTTCCATATATTGATATCAGTGACCACACAGCAACCTCTCCTAGTTCTCTAAGTGGAATCAGGTTGTAACATAGTCTCTAATGTGAACGCCTTTTAAGTAAAAAAAAAATAAAAAAATCTGCACTTTCAGTTCATCAGTAATTTTTAGTTTAAGTTCAATGTCCCTATGGATCCCTGTGATCAACCTTAATTAACAAGGTGATGGGTCTGCGCAGTGGTTTTCATGTCCTCAGTGACAGGAATACTTACATCCTACAAACTGTGATTTCCCTGCACTCGCTTTAAGTATCTCTTGCAAAAACCTTGTATTTTACATTAATTTACAAGATTGTATATGTCAAGCTTAACTGTGTGCGTCCTATAGGCATGGCCCATGGGGATCGCACTTCAACGTTCTGCGGTACACCAGAGTTTCTGGCCCCCGAGGTGCTGACGGACAACAACTACACCAGCAGTGTGGACTGGTGGGGGCTGGGGGTCCTCATCTACGAGATGCGGGTTGGGGAGGTCAGTACGAACATGTGCCCTGTAGTTAGTTACCAAACTGAACAGTGCAAAGTCTCTGGGGAGAAGTGGCATGGTAGATTGAATAGGAACTGTCCTAGTGGTAGGACAAAAAATAATTTAACTTTGATGAAAGATTTCCTCCAGATTTCCACCAAATGCTTTTAAAGGATGCCATGTGGAACACCTTTCTCTCTTATCAAAAATAAATCCTGCCTCATAAAATTTGGAAATTATAATCTGCAGGGATTCCCCCAGAAGAATTGCTAGGCCCAGAGTAAACAGAGTTATGATTTAATACTGGCAGCATGACAGATGTACAATATTCCATTATTCCCTATATAAATGCAAAGCTAAAATCTGAACGATATGATAGCGTTATATCATCACTATATCAGGGTTCTCAATTTGTCATAGAAGTAGCCATCACAAGTCATGTTATCAATGATGGATACATTTCTTTTTCCAATGTTTAGAACAACTGAGGAAGCAAATTAACCAAGGTGGCCTACCTGGCCTGTAACATCCTGAGGGTGGACGACCTACTATCCTTTACAAATGAGTTTGTACTGTTCCTTCCTCTTTCAGTCGCCTTTCCCCGGAGATGATGAGGAAGAAGTGTTTGACAGCATCGTTAATGATGATGTTCGCTACCCTCGCTTCCTTTCTCCTGAATGTGTGTCCATCATTCATAAGGTTGGTGTTACTGCTTCAGCCGTACTTTTTGTTTCAGAAACGACACACTGACTGGTCTGAGGGCAGTGGCCCACCTACAAGCTGATACTCGTCAGAAGTGTGTTCACAGCAAAGCCAAGTGAAACCTAGAGTTGTGTTTATCAAAGTAAAAGCAGTGTTTGTTAGAAGCTAAAATTATCCCATCGGGAAACTGAGAACACAATTCTGGGATCTACTGTGTCATTTCCAAGGAAAAAATAAAGACATTTGGAAGCATGAATCTCAAACAATATTGACAATACACATCCCTACTCCCTACTAGTACAATGGTAGTACTGTAAAACCCTGCAAATAGTATAGGCTGGCTGGGCGTTTAACAGAAACCAAACTCATGAAAACTTCTGTATTTCTTTCTATTTACATCCTCCTCTGCTACTGCAACGACCCAGTTTCCCCACATCCATCATTATCATTTCATCTAATTTAATCGTATCTCCTCTATTGTTGTGAACAGTGAAGTTGTGTCGTTAGTCTGACATCAGTCTGCATGGTAAATGGTGGTGGTAGTGCAGATGGCTGACTCCCCTCCACTGCTCTCATTGTGTTGTAGCTGCTGCAGAAAAACCCTGAGAGAAGGCTTGGAGCAGGAGAGCAGGACGCCATGGAGGTCAAGAGACACATTTTCTTCCAGGTCATTATCCAGCCCTCCTGAATAACTCTCTTGTCTGTAGTGACTGTTGGGGAAGCCTGGCAAATTCTCTTAACAGTCATAAAACACTTTTGTCTTTTAGTTTTCATCTTTAAATGTTACTGAGCTAGAGGCCTTCTGTGTGTCGGAGTCTTGATCAGGCTAAGGAACAGATCCTTAGCATTAGCAGTGTTATAATACCAAGATGACCTTTTTCTACAAGCCAGTTGAGTGTTTTGATCATAAATAAATCATCCGGTTTGCATCTCTTGGGGGGTATGTGATGTAACCGACGTGTCTCCACAGGGAGTGGACTGGGAGGCTCTCCTGGCCAAGCGGGTGAAGCCACCTTTGGTGCCGGTCATCAAGGCGCCAGCAGACGTCAGTAACTTCGATGAGGAATTCACTCGCCTCAAGCCAGTCCTCACGCTTCCGCGAACACCGTACTTTCTCACTGCCGAGCAGCAAGACATATTTGCTGACTTTGACTTCTCTTCCGTGAGTTGACCAAAAAGATTCACCCTCCATCAAAGGTAGCTCCTGTCGCACCCATACCTTTTTTTTTTTTTTAATTGTTTACCCTGATCCAACAGAAGCTAAAATCCTGCCCTCTCAATGCCCATGTGCTTCTGGTGTGCCTTGCTCAAGACAACACACTGCCCAGGTCCTTTTGATACTGGGATCTCCAGCCACACTTAACTGACATCTCTTTATCCTTCTTCTTCTTCGTCAATAATGCACTGTTGAAACACTCTTGAAATGCTGGGTGATGCCTTCTGTCTTGAGCTGTCGGCTACCTGTAAGAAGGGCTGCACATTTACTATTTATGCTTTGTATGAAATGTCACTAGTGCAATAATGAGATCTGAACATATTTCTTTATAAAATGAAATTGTGCCAATATTCACAACGCCAGCACCCACGACACTGCCTTCCCAATCACAACTCCTACATTGTAATTTATGAACTGCGTGATCTTAACGAAGAATTTGGACTCAGTCTGAATTTGAATAAGCATGATATTGCTTTGTAAAACAATTGCCATGTGCCATCTGCTATAAACCACTTGGATGTTCTTCTGATATAATATACCAATATTTTTGCCAGTCAAGCTGTACATTTTGTAACTACACTACTGTCATGAAGTTGTACCGGGACCGCCATGTATGAAGTACCATGAAAGTTGTAATCTACATGAAGGAAAATATAAATAAATCAAAATCCACTATATCTAGTGGACACTGAATGACAACTCTTGATGAAACACCCATTTATTGATGCCATACAGCATTTTCAAAGTATTAAAAAAAACATTGCATGACAGTATTGCATATAACTTCAGAAGTACACAACATGAATTTCATATAAACCACATCTCTCACTGACATTGACTCATTTTCTTTTTTCTTCAAATACCACTTGGGGTACAATAAGTTAAATACCACATTTATTGCTCTCAAAAGTTCACTATTGCACAAGGGAAAGCTAACATGGAAATATCAAACAATGTATTGCACTCAAAGCTTCCTACCCATTAGCTACTGTTCCATAGTATTCTTGAAGTTACTGTATTAAAACTACTGTCATACAAAAATCTCAAGCAGTTTTCTGTTCCAAAATAGTTTAAAAATTATATACAATATAAAACTGTTTGAAATGCTGTCCAGTGAAAATTAAAGCAGACGCCCCGGTTGGTTAGTTGCTATGGACAATATGAATATACATATCTCTTACATCATATACAGTACTCTCAAAACAAACTCAGCAACATCATGTGCTTTTCTAAAATCTCTACTGTAATTGATTACAGTATTTATTGATTGCAGCCAACTTAGATTCTCTCACCAACTGACTTTTTAAGATAAAGCTGAGTGGACCCTGTAAAACCTCTTTGTGCAGAATTAATAACAAAAAAAAAGACAATTCTCCAAGTTGCAAATCAAAGCATTTGACCCCGCTGAGTGAACATTGAAAATGCATACTAACCGTACTGGATTGTCTACACATGCTTGGAAAAGAAGCTTGATTTTTGATCAAAGGTTTATGTTCCTATGTGCGTTAAAAGTAAACTTTGTGATTTCATTAACAGTCCATCAGTCCATTAACAGTTTACCAAGTGGTTTTGGTACCAAGCTGGAGTACTCTGGGGATTTTCAAAACATCTAATTACTGGACACATAAATCATTCAACAGAGGGAGCAGGAGTGAGGTCAAGTAGGATGGCGGGGGGGGGGGGGCGGTTACATAAACAAGCACTCCAAGCTTGTGTCATTATCAACATGAACCAGAGTCCCGTAAAGTGACTGCAAACCATGGGGGTAAATTCCTGCTTTAAAGAAATACATCACCTACGTATACTTTAACGGTTGTAAACAATTGGTGGAATAAGGAAATGCATGCTGGGGACACACTACACAAGTTTTAAAATGATTATAGCCATTACTCTGGAGTGTGAGATAAGGAAAACCTTACAGGAAGTGTGGAAAGCAACAAAGGAGATGAGCAAACAATCCATGGGAGTATTGGACTGGAGAAGTTGCTAGAGTTATGGCAAGACCTCAAGAGGTAAACCTAGACCTACAGGTCTACCCTTAACCTGTGACACATGACGGCAAGACAAAATACCGAAGTCTGTCGTCCAGCCTTCTCACAGTCTGTTGAGTCTTCTAGTGTGTCCACAGCATTAGCTGACTAAACTGGGTCACTGCCCTCCCTGAAGTACACCTGCTCCCACACCACCGTGCCCCACACGCAGAAGAAACCCCAAAGGTTGTAGAAGGTGCCACGGTCGAAGGGGTTTTCATCAGCGCCGCAGTGTTTGAGGTAGGAAATGCGGTGGCGTGACATGAACTCCCAAGTAGTGGTGTTGAGGGAAACCAGGTAGAGGTGGGAGCCCAGCAGCAGCAGCACAGTCAGAGAGAGCAAAGCCACCAGCATCGCCACGGCCAGCAGCATGCCGTTGGTGCGTAGCCACAGCTGCCAGGTGGGGGCGTAACTGAAGCCGGTCCTGACAAAGAACAACAAAGTTAGGAGTAGGAAAGCATGAATTTGTATAGAGGCTTTGTAGTTGCATCACAACTCTGCCTGTAGATCCATTCAGTAGCGTTCTCAGTAAAAGTGAACGGTGTGATCAGGTAGATTTGTCTCCAAATGTAGGTTAATGTGACTCAGTAAACTATTAACTAACTAACTAGCCAGCAGGCTAATTTAGTTACTGTTAACATGGGACTACTAGCCACTGCTAACGCTAGCGTCTACTACATATGTTAGCTAGTGTGCTAATCCGATGTGTTTACAACAAGACAGTGATGGTTGGCTGACCAGATACTATGGTTAGCTAGCTAACAAGCTGACATTAATCACAAAATCAGTCAGATGCATTAGTGATAATTATCAGTTCAATCAAAACAGCACAGAATTTAACTGTGTATTCCATACTGTTAAATTCAGAAATGCTATAGGCTGTTCTCAGATGTTGCTGCCAAGAGCTGTGGACCTCCAATATGTCTGTCTATCTAGGTGAGGAGCAGGAGGCCCTCATCCTCATACTGCCTCTCTTTAAGTGGCATTGAAAGTGCTGTACTCACCAGGCCATGTGCAGCCCCCACAACAGCACTAGCAGCTGCACCGCCAGGTACAGCACAAACCAGCGGTGGTTCCTCTCACCAACACAGTTCTCAATCCAGGGGCAGTGGTGGTCGTAACGCCGGACACAGTGCTGACATGTCTGGCAGTGTTTGGACCTCATGGGTTGCTGCTTGGAATAAAGACACTTGGAATTAGAAGTATTTTTTTTATCCCGGTCACATGGGTAGAGGTAGCCCAGAAACGGGACCCTTTGGGAGTCTTTCATGCGGAAAACCGGTACACAATGCAATGTGCGCAGTGTTGTCTGGGGTCATTTTGACCCCACTGTAGTAAGTAGTATTTTACATTCAGTATCAAGGTAAAAACATATGGTCAAATATGATTTAGAGACGTCAAACTCAGAGGGTCAAATTGAGGCCTAGCTAGCTCAACCCATTTAAAGGGGAAGTTAGACACAGCTGTTTTAATACTTTGGTTAACAGGCTGGCCTGGTTTGCACCGGGCCTGTCCCATATTCTGTAAAGCTGACAAACATCAATGAAGTTGTCAGTACAGGTTCTGAAAATTCTGGAAACAAGCTGTTGACGGTTATTAGTCTGCAAAATGTTCTAAAGCCATTTCTAATGCTCTGGGGCTCCATTGAATTCCAATCAGACACACGCTGTCCAAATGGAGAAAATTTGAGACAGTAGTAAATCTTCCCAGGAGTGGCCATGCTGCCTGAATCAGCCAATAAGTCACAAAGAACCCAAGAACAATATCCAGAGATCCTCCAGGGATCCATGACTCCACCATCAGAAAGACACCGGGTGAAAAAGGAGGTCATGGCAGAGTAGCAGGATGGAAACCACTGCTCACTAAGATGAACATGAATGCTCGTCTCAAGTTTTCCAAAAAGGAAAGGTACTTGGATGATCTTCAGTTGTGAGTTTTAGTTCTAAGGTGAGAAGTGGAACTTTTTGTCCGACATGGGCCCTGTTATGTCTGGCGGAAATCAAACATTCAATGATGGATGCATCTTGAGCTGCATTTGATGAGCTTGTCTGTTACAGAGTGAAAGTGAAACACAAAAGCAATAATCAGTAAATATCGATAGAAATGTAATCAATGAATGCGGCTGTTTGAACACTATGCTGTAACCTTGACCGCACAAAAGATTCCTGCCCATTTAACATATGATGTTTTGTTTTTGCTGAATGTAGAAGGGGTGTGTAACAGAGACCTGGGCTAATCCATTTGTTATTCTATACCTCCACGAGATCTCCCAAGTCTTGTACAGCTTTGAGTGTTAAATTGCAGGCTGAGATGCCTGCTTGAATGTTGAGGTCAGGGGCACCATTAACTAATAACAACACAATATCCCCTGCACTGTTATCATCAGGCAAATTATGAACACATTTTGAGGGTTTAAAGAAAAGCGTAGAGAAGAAAAATGCTCTTACACCGTAAATCAACCAAACAGACAAAATGATCAAATATTTTACACACATTTACACGTGGCCCCCGGAAGCATGCCGACATGCAGGGTGATGTACCTGAAGCAGGCAGTGGCCACAGCGGCGCTGTCGGAGCGATTTGGTGGTGGGTGGTATCATATCCTGCTGCTCCTCATTCACTCCCAGGGTGAACTGGTATGACAGTGGAGAGAGAAAGCAGTCAGGAAGGCTTTGCCTGCTGTTGATGCAAGCTTTAACATTTAACATGTTTCATCTAAAGGTCGGTTTTAGATTTCCCATATTACACCATCTCCACCAATTCCTAGCAGCATCATTCAAAGACTCTTACCTCTAATTTAATGGTTTATTTTGTAGACACTCTACTAACAAACATCTTAAATCCAATTTATACTGAAAACCTAATAAGCTGCAACAAATAAATAGTGAGGCATTGGCTAATGCATTGTGAGCCTCCTATTGCATTAGTTAACTCAAGTAGTTAAGTAGAATCAGGTGGTAAATGATTGGGTATGAAGTTATCCAATCAAAGGTCAAATCTTTGGGGTACTTTGTAGTTCAGTTTGGTGTTACCATGCAAAAAGATTTGGGATCAGTTCACTGAGACAAATGACAGAGACATTGACTAGAAGTGGATGTCCTTTATAAAATATCACCAAGAGACACAAGAACAATATTAAAACTAGTAGAAAACAACCCAAGCCCTCCTTGGCTAGCTCATACATGTAGGCACAGGCAGGAGGAGACAAGAGACAGAAAGGGAAATGTTTCTTGAGGTGGCTGTTTTTCTCTACAGACAAAATATTTACATCAAAACTACAATAACTGTAGAAAAGCAAAACGATGTTAATTTTCTTGGCTTTCTGAATAATCATTTCATTCTGGGGAAACTGGAAGTCACTTCAGTATCCATTCTTCCAAAAAATATTGTTCTTTGTCAGTTTTCATCTTTGCTGCAGAAGCATGCTCCCTCCCCTGGGTTACAGATGTACTGACTATGCAAAAGATGGATAAATCCAATGCATGCAACAGCTGTATTGCAACACAATACATCTGCAATACAATGATGCAGCAGTTAGATACTGAATAAATGTCTGTCAGGGAAACACTAGAAATTAAACGTGCTTTTTGTTTGCTGAATAAATATATGAATTGACTATAATAATTATGGCTTAGTATAATATAAATAGGACTATATATTAAATTCAGTTCAACATAACAGCTTTTAAATGGCCCAGACATTATCGTCCTCCTTATAATCAGCAACATGTATTCAATTGTGATCCTAGCATTTATTTGAAAAATAAATTCACGGTACCTACAGATTTGAAAAGTGTATATGAGGTGGTCAATACATTAAAAAAAAAAAAAAAATCACCTGCAAATCGCTGTCATCCGACAGGATGAAGCCAGGGTCCATAAGTGAAACAGCAAAATACAGCAACACTGACACCAGCACCAGCAAGACGAAGAGCACAGGCTGGACGAGCTTGCCTGTCTCCTCCTGCTTCCTCAGGTCTTCATCCAAAGAGAAAGGAAAAAATAAAAACATTTTTAATAGAATATACACTGCAATCCTATTGACAACCCTCCTGTACTATGAATTGAGTCCCCAAAGCTATGCTCCTGCCCTGGCCCAGCACTAGTGGGACTTATATTTTGGTAAGTCTTAAGAATAATGTCAATGTGAATACAATGCACTTGGAAAAAAAGTAAAAGCAAGTAGTTATTGTTATTATTCTACATATCCATGCATTGCTATATTCTATACTATTTTAGTCTGTTGCTACTGTATAATGTATAACTCAGGCTTACCTGTGTCATGTAGGAAGAGTATTAAGGTTATGACCCATGTCAGAATGACATGAGCTGTTCTTACCAGAAACCCTGAGCCAAACACATTTTTGAACATGGTCCTAGCATTTTAGAGCAGCCATCGCTCTGCGGAGGGATTCAACTCCACGTTCACATTGAGGGCTGTCGAGCTCAAGTGTTGCCGAAGCTAAACGACATGTAGCTGGCGGAAAACAGTCGCCGGACGCTAGCGGTTCATTATTATTAAGTAAGCCAGTGAGCTAGCTTCATCAAAGAATTAACGGTTTATATGTCGAGCGTTTTCCTTAGTCTGCAGCATTTACAACGTTGTTTGTTCGCTCCGCTTCAGGCGCCAATACATGAAACTGGCTCTGCTTAAAATATGTATATATAAAATGAATTACAGCTGCTTGTATCTGACGCAAAATGAGGCTGACGGCGAATCTCAACGATTGACAAGTCGTCGATTTGCTTCTTTCTGATAAATTTGTTTATTGTTGTCGTGCCTTTACATCCTCATCTGTGATTGGCCGGCGTCTGCCACGTGACGAGCCAGAATATAGTTGCCGGTAGGGACAATTCACACTACCGCGCGATCACTCTGAGGTTACGTCACAGAATTAATATCCCGATGGTATTTTTACTCTTTATACATGACTTCCGTTTAGAATTGTGGCATATCCATTGATTGAAATATGTTCTCCATTTCAATGATGCATTGTAGTAATTATAGGCTAATGATAAACAAACATTCGTGTAAAGCCATGTACCTTCATACATGTGTAACTCCATATGCATGTAACTATAATCCCTGTGAACAAAGACCATAAATGTAGCCTATAACATTAATGTAGTGGCGTTGAAAGGCTTGAAAAGTGAACACATTAAAAGTCACAATCGATCACTTTCTGAAAGTAAGATGCCAAAGTCTGGTTAGTAAATGTTTCAATGTTTGTCAACTAAATTATAGAATCTTCAAATTCACCTGAACGCACCATGTAGGGCAATAGTTCAGTGTCAATAATTTCTAAAAATTTAGATTTATTGCATAGCAATGTTTAATTACGGTACTTTTTTTATTGAACAAAACAATTCCTCGACGTCCAACCAGGACATGTAGCCAGACTACTTGTATACTTGTGCATTTGTGTGCATTTTCAAACATCTAAACTTTTTTAGTATTATTGTTGCATAGTAATTATTCTTCAAATTCATTCGACAAACACATGATTATTGTAACTGCATTTATTTATAAAACATCACAAAACAGATTATTCTTAACCCGAGGCTTTTTAAAAACCAACTCTTGAAAAATATAGGACCTTTTAAATGTAAAGACATACAGGGAATTCAAAAAAGCGAATGAAGAAAAGTGAATGAAGAAAAGAAAGGGGTGAGGGCACAAAGAGAGGTTTTTTTTTTTTTTTTTTTTTTGGCATATGTGGAAAAAAAACTGATTTGATTTGATCCCTGATTTGTCCGATTGGTTTCCCAGATGTATAGCTCTTCCTCAACTAAAACGAAAAGGTTGGCATCACCTCGTTCGTTGATTTCCTTTTCGTTTGTGTCACAGAGCCTGCAGCTCGTTTGCCTTTTTCTCATCCAGAAGGAAGGGAGTTGGTAAAGTCCTCCCTTTCAGCAGCTGCTCCAGGCCCTGGCAGAGAAAGTGGCACACGGGGATGACATCACAGCTATCTTCTGGCTTCACCAATCTACCGTTTTATCTTGATTTTGTTTTAGCATATGAGCTTTTCCACACAGAAACCGGCCGTATCTGACAGCTAAACACGAGTTTCAAGTATTTGAAGCCTACAGATTTCTGTTTATTTCCCATCTACGCATCAAAATCTTCAGGAAAACGTGAATATACCCAAAATTAACCCACAATATTCTCTTGTCATTTGAATCTGGAGCTGTGGGCTTTTTCGTTGTTCTCACCTCTCCGAAGTAGGAGACCAGCGGGGAAATCTCACATTGTGCTGGAGGACTGCGCTCCCCCGTCACCCTATCACAAAAACATACATTTTTATATTATTATTATATTTTATATTCCTTGTTTTACTGTACGTTTTTCATTTTTAAACTAGAAATTAAAACCGTAGGATCTGTAGCAACTGATCATGTAACAGTTGTTGTAATAAAATGTCTCTAAATAAGTCAAATGTGATAGAAACCCATTAATGTACTAAATTACTGGATAATGAAGATACCATTTATTACATTAACAGGTTTGATCACATATTCAACCCATTTTTACCAAATTTTGACAAGTTATTACATTCTCAGTTGCTGCAGGGTGTGAGAAAGAGCATTTTGGTCCAACCTGGTTGCAGGAGGAAGAAAATTCCCTTCTTTATCATCCGGTAAAGTGGCCCCGGCAGGCCAGCACCCAGCGGCGGTGCTGAGCCAGGAGGGAGTTTCTGGCCGTGGTCGGGGTGTCCTCGACCGCCCCGTCGGCATTTTTTAGAGGAGAGAACTCGTCCTCCCTCACCACTTCAAAGGCCACGAAGTTCCTTCCAAAGACAAAGATAGCAAGTGTTGGAACAGACTATGGAACAGAGATTTGGCGGTCAAGTGCAGACACACGGTATAATAATTGTCCAATACCTTGAGAATGCGAAGACGTCAAAAACAAACTTTTCCATCTTTATGCCGTTGGGTTTGGTGGGTTTCACTTGATTGCCGCATCTGTCCACAAAGGGCACTTTCTTGACAGCCACGTGTTGCTTCAGTTGGCCTTCAAATTTCCTGCGGGGAGAAGCAGAAGCGGTCTGTGCATCATCGTGCATTGTACAATAACGTGAGGATGTGTGATTCCGGGACAGGTTTAGAAGTCAATGTTACAAGGGAAGCTGCAGTTCTGGTTCTATCAGTTCTATCTAGGCTAACATGGGAATCAAAATACACAAAGGCTCCAGCAAGTGTCACCCTCTGCTCTGAGACGTATGCTAGTGCCTTTCCGGTAAATAGATGTGGAGGCAAAGGCTCTTACTCTGCCACCCCCTGCAGAAAAGCCCTGGTAAAGAAGTGGTTGCAGATGTTTCCCGCGTTGTAGACCAGCTCTCCCCCGGGTCCTCTACACTCAGCCGTCTCTGGTTGGATCTCACTGTACTCCACCACCTGGGTAACCCCGCCCACCCTGCAGACCACACCCACCGGCTCCGCGGGGCACGCCTTCTCCACCACCTTACGCAAAAAAAAAAGATGAACAGACTGTAGTCAATACGCAGGGAAAACTATTCTATAACGTCTGTCATGTCACGCGGTATTACTCTACCTTGGCGCCACAGTCGGCCCCTTTGCTCACACAGAATCCGATGAAGACGGGGTCGGCCATTTTGACCAGGATGTTGTCTACACAGTACACGTGGAGGTACTCCACGCCCCGTTTCTCCATGTCCTGCAGCACCTCGTTATCCACCAAAGCCCGGTACAGACCGCCGTTGCCATCTGACCAGGAGCAGCAGTGTTAGAAATAGGTCATCGCCTCAAACTACCTTGAACAAACTTTGCTATTTTTACTTCTGTACTACAAATATTTGAATTTCTTTTCCACGTTGGATTAAAGAAAGAGGCATTTATATTTTATTTATATAAGAGGTGCCCTATTGACTTATGTGGAAATAATCAGTCTGGAGCAGTAACCCTTTTTTTAATCCTTTGATTATGTAATCAGGTTACAAAAATCAAGTAACTGAAGTAATTCTGGATACTTTTTTTTCTTAAGTACTTCAGAAAAAGCACCTTGTTTAAGGACAATTAGTCAAAAGATCAGCGTGTGGGGCTTTATTACCATTTTTCAGAGAAACGTGCACCCACCTTTCAAGAGCAATAAATATTGCGTATTTTTTATATCATGCATATATTTATATTATATATTGTTTGTGGTTTAATACAGTAAGTGATTTAAATTCTATTACATATACAGTGGTGGCCAAAATTGTTAGAACACCTGACAGATCTGAAAATATTGACCTTTTCTTGCCTCCAAAACATGATTTCATTTCATAATGTTCATGAAACATGCAGATGGTTGCTCTGAGCACAACAAATATCAGATGAAGTGAGTCCTACTGTTTTTATCCACTTTTAACTTTAATATTTGGTATGTCCACCTTTTGCAGCAATTCAAAAGAATCACACAGCTGTGTCCTAAGACTCTTGCATCACCATCAATTTAACCACGATCACACCTGACAATGATTACACAAGTAATTTGGCTTCTTCTGTGAAGGAACATGATTGTGTGACATTGACAGTGAAATAGGCCTAGCTTGTTTTTTGTAAGGAAAATGACGTAAATCTCCTTATGATGCTCTATTCTATGGTTTCTAGAGCATAATGATGACTTTGTATATATTTCATTCGTTTTATGGGTATTTTAATGGCCAATTGAACAAAAACAACTGAAACCTCTTAAATGTATGCCAAGTGTTCTAATAATTTTGGCCACCACTGTATAAACTGACTAAATGACCTAAAGCCCCTCGAACAAAAATACTCATGTTCCAGATTACATTTTCCATGTAATGAACCCTGGGTGAGTGAGGTGCGGAGTTAGACATACAATTTTTAATTTACTTTGAAAAAAAGTATACAATTTATCTTAAGTACTGAATACATTGAGCATTTCAACAGGAAAGTGGCTTAAAGCTGTTTTTTTGGTGGTGTTCGATGTATTTTATTGCAATATACGTTACCTGGGGCCATGGCTATCTTCCCTTTACTCTGCAGGATGATCTTTCCATCGAAGGTCACCGCTGGGATCATCCTCTGCTCGAACATCCTGACGTTCGATGGCTCCAGACCAAAGTAGTGGTTCTCCTTGAAGAACGTCTCGGTGGGGTCCAGCGTGAACTCGCTGGTCATTATGTACCTGATGGCGTAAAAATCGCTAAAGACAGTCAACAGAGGTCTTGAAGATTTCACAATTTGCCCTCCGTAATCTGGGACACATTTCCTATCTTAAAAAACGTGTTCTCTTACCAAGGGACAGTGCACTTTGAGCTGTGTTTTAAATCTGCCAGCTCCTGTATTTTACGAATGCGTTCCGCCTGGATTTGGTACAAGGTTTTGCTGCTTGGGAGCCCAACGTCATACATCCCTTTGGGATATTTCACACCGAGGCGGGTCCCCTGACCGCCGGCCAGCAGCAGGACTCCAACTCGATTCTCTGAGATTTGCAAAAACCCTGCAAAGAGAGTGGTGACATGAGGAATAACACATAATAACGTAACACCTTGTCATCAGGGCCTCTGTTTTTTCCCCTCTGCCTGAGGAATACAAGTAGCAACCTATCTTATTTTGAAATCTTATTTTATAAACTTGTATTTGACCATTAACTTGTTGTTGCTCTCATCAGCTACGCTCCTCTGGGTAAAACTGCATTTAACTACTATGCACCTTGGGCATGGACTAGTCTGAAAAAAAGTACTAAAACTAGACAAATTCATATCACTGCATGTTGTTGTTTTACTTGGAAGGTCATTTTATCAGTATTGTTGTATTTTATGTTGTATTTGTTGTTTTGTCTTATGTTGAAACTTTGTATGGCTGCTACCTTGGCCAGGTCTCTTGCAAAATAGATGTTTTTATCTCAGTGGGACATATATATACATATATTATACTCTGGTAGAAAGGGATACTAGGACTACTAAGTAAGTGTATTATAGGTTACCAGCATTTAATAAAGAGCTGGAGGGAAAAAATGGTTCAAGATTTGATCCTCAAGTCTTTTCGGGTTGTTGTTATGCTTTAACCCAACTCACCTTCCTCTTCCCAGTTCGCCAGGGTGTTCTTGTCGCTCTTCCGGACGCCGCCGATGAGCTCGGCGGGCACCGGCTCCATGTCTCGGTCCAGTCTCGCCGACGGGGAGGCTGCAGCCCTCGCGGCGCCCTCGCAGTGATCTCTCAACCCGTTTAGATCCAGCTGAGACAGATCCAGGAGAAAGCGAGCCCTCTCCTCCTCGGACAGCTCGGGCCAAAACTGCAGGACATGCGATTGCCCCGCGCTTTCCAAACACAGCTTCACGTCCTCGAGCGAAGTCATTCTTTTATTTTGCAACTCAGTATCTTAGATTATGATGGAAGTAGATGCCCGCAGACGACTTCCGTCCTTCAGTTTGCCGTTAGGATAGCGGTGATATAGCCTGTAGGGACTGACTACAACTTTTTTCACGAAGAACTCGTGACTGTGGCTCTCGGGTCCAAACAAGGATGTGGTGAAATACTCAAATAAACTTCGGGATGTTCTGTAAATGTTGTGCAAATATCCATATGCGTGCCGCAGCATAGCAAAAGACGTGTTTATACGTATTATGTGTTACGTAATTGGCGTAAAAATATGATCAAATATGTCAAAACCTACACTTAAATTGGAGGACTTCATCCCAGTCACCACCATGCCATGAGACTAGCACTACCAGCTGACTCAGCGTCTGTATGATCAGCTGATTTCAGAGTCTGGGCTTCAGATCGGTCCTTACTGCTGTTGAAGGGGGGTGGCTGTGTAAACTAAACCCTCCAGCACGCGCGGTACAGTGTCAAGACGTTTAGTTTTACGTTCATGCGCGAGCAAATGTCTTGTCTACAGTCCCTTGCAGGGCAGGAACAGAAAACAGAGGTTCTGTTGTTTGAGCTGTGGAGTAGTGAGCCCGAGCCGCCAAGGGACAGTCTCCAAACTGCACGCAGACAAAACATGAAAATACATTGCAAGGAAAAAACATTTTTTTAACCCTTAAGTCGAGGAATCATCTAAAAATGAAAACAAATTATTCAAAATTTAAAAATAAATACCAAGTCAGATCACAGGGATGACAAGTTGGTGTGATAGGTCATGCCTCATGTCCCCGGCCCCACAATCACTATAGGTACCATTATTTCCTACCATAGCCTCCCAAGTCTTTTTATCTGCCATGATTTTATTACAATTTTTACTGAAACGAGTCTGATTGATTCTGCCCTATTTATATATTCCTTCAACCCAGGCTATCTGGTTGTGGTGTCAGTGTAGCTACTGTTCACAAACGTTACTTCAGATACTCCCCTACCTCCATTGCTAACTCAGATTCTTGGCTCCATTGCTGTTTTAGTTTATACACCCCCTAAAACAACTTTATTCATTCAATTTTAACATTTGACGATCGTAACATCCATGTCTGTTGCGCATCACAGTTACTTGCCACCGATTTTCAGTAGTTTGAGTATTTTAACCTTGTCTCCATCCTAAATAATTGTGAGCTGCAGGGTCATAAACAACTACAACATATTTGAGAAATTACAATTAGGTTTTAGACCACTGGACATATTTCAGTCAGGTTCTAGCCCACTAGACAGCCCTTCCTAAATTAGTAATTCTTTTTATTTTTAGATGCATGAGTTTGCTCAATTCTAAGATCATAGTGCCTTAAGCACTGAGCTGGCTTTGATCCTTCCTGTGTCATAATATGCAATTTCATCATCACCAACTGTGGGATCCCTCAGGGCTCAATTCTAGGCCCCGTCCTTTTTTAACCCACTGCTCCCCAGTGTTTATGTGTTTTATCATTTGTATCTGTATTGGCATCCTTGGAGCACTTTTGTGACAAATCTGTGATAAATTTACGTTATACATTTATATTGACTTTATAAAAATGGAGGCTCTTAGATATTCTCTGTAGTATCCCTACCCTTGGCAATCACTGTGTGCACAGAAACACAGAAAGTATAAGAGCAATGTATAGCTTCCAACTTACCACAGCTATGTTTTGGGACCTTTGAGGGTTGTACACCATGTTGCTATTGTTGCCTCCATGTAAGATGCATTTGAACATTCAGTGAGGTTGCATTGTTGTCTGGCTTTCTTTTATTTCAGTTTCTTACATTGGCACAAATATGAAGCATTTATCATGTGATGCAAAATTTCAAATATGATTTCAAGTACACAGTCAAGTCAAACCAAAACAAATGTTCAACAAGTTAAATGCTGAGCAAATTTATTTAACAGTTGATCCCATACAAGCATAAATATTTGTACCATTATATTCTGTCAAAGGATGCATCTACATACAATTACAATTGTTTTCAAACTCATTCCTGCATCCCTCAAATACAGCGTTTTTAAAAATAAAATAAAAATATATATCAGATCCATTTTGTAAACTATGCCACCATGAGACCAATATATAGATACTATACATCATAGCCTTCACTGTGTATCGTCTAGCGGTTCCTGTACTTTTCAAGTTGACTGAAAATCAGCCCGATGATCAGTCAGTGCGACGTAATTATATTTTTTTACTGAACAAAATGTGGACAAAATTCTAGCTTTGATATGCTCCGAAGCAAAAATGCAGAACTTTTTTGATACCAGCTGGGAAGAAGTTCACGTTCAGCCACATAGTGACAGCATTCTGTGTCACCATTTAATGCATATGTGATGCCAGGTATCAGGGCAAGGGGGTCACATACAAGCATTTGCTGTATCAGGAAGAGAGAGGAGAAAAGAGGAGTGGGCTAAGACGACTGCAACCAAATCTATCATTCCTCTGGACCACTGATGAAGACTGACTTTAGCCCCATCGTCTCTTTTCCACCAGCTACAAAGTGACAGAATGACTCATAAAGCAGACATGGTGCTCGAGTAAGGCAACTGACAAAGCAGCCTTTCACTGTGAAGGTTGCAGGCAAAGAGTTCAACATGTAAGACATCAGGTGTTCCAAATGATCTCATACAGTTTGAGGCTCATTGTACAGCACATTGGTTTTCAAAGCAGGGAGCCTGGCCTTCAAAATAATACATCCATGCATTCATACTTCCCAGAACACACACCTGGTTCACCACCAAAGAGATACTGTGCAGATTTCTCTGACCCACACACAAGTTTTTTTGATAGTCAAATGTTTATTATTGCAATTGAAATGCATGGTTTCTGGTTATCACCATACAAACTGCTGCTGATAGGAAAATAGTGGGAGATCTGATGACTAATTTTGGGGTGAAACCATCAAAGTATAGCATTTTGGATTCAACTCTGGCCTTAAATTTGACTCCCATTAATTTAGAAAACATTCATTTCACTAGAAAACAAACTCGTTTGCACCAGACTTCTCTAAAACCAAAGCACTGCCTGAATATTTGACGAAAAAACAACAAACCTGCCATACTTTCCATACTACCAATGGATCACAGATTCAATAATCATACCTTTTTGTAAAAATAAATAAATACATAAGTAAAAAACAAAACAAAGAGAACATTTTATTTTGGCAAAGCAGAGTACCTTAAAGTGCATTAAGTGTTTCACAGACGCCAACTCTTTTTGTATGAACGCACATTTTAAAAGAAGGGTTGGCGCTGATGCTTAGCTATCACCACTCAAGGCACTCGTGGAGCTCTGTGACCGTTTGACACAGGCAGAAGTCAAATGCTGAGAGTGCTAGTCCTGCAATACGACGCAGAGAGGCATGTATTTGCAAGAATGGAAAATGTTTTGCTGGTGAACTATTCTGAATGGACCTAGCTTCTTGCAACCAGACGATCCTCACGTTTCAGAGAGCCACATTTAAGACATTTTAAGACCTTAAATTTGGCTAATTTATTTTTAGACGTTTTAAGGACCCCGAGAATATGTAGGTAGTTGCCCTGCCTATATTAAGGGGAGTCAGTTGTGATTTCCAGTTAAAATGGGTGGTCTAGAAGCCATAAGCGCTATACCTAAGTTATGGAGGATTTCTAGATTTCTTCAGTTTATTTACCTAACTCAGTTGGTCTTCAGCTATTGAATGAACACTGTTAAGGAGAGCCATTTCAATCATGTAATGACTCTGCAGAACTGGTGTTGTCCACTGGTCTGTCCACTGAGGACTAGGAAATACAGCTCGGCCCTAGTTTAGTCAGTAACTAACAATGCACACAGATTGGGAGCGTTGTGTGTTGAGAAATGTGTATACCGCTTATGCCTACTCAGAAAGTTTTTGCAGTGAGTCAATTGTGTACACAGTCACCGTGTACATACTTTAATTTGGTGGAGTGTACATCTTTTTTTTACTGTGGTGAAATGGTATGGAACATCCCAGGTGCAACTAGGTGAGCTGCCTTAGTATGTGGGGGGGGGGGGGTAATGAACTAATTTGAACATGCATGTGACCTAATATAAATGCTCCCGAGGTATTTGTTGAGTACCCTACCATAAAGTACTTTGCACTTCAAGGACTCATGCCCCGTCGTTTCCTACAGTTATTCAGCATTGTTTTTCTATAATAATAATAATATTATTAATAATAGTAGTTTTAACTGTTATTTTTTTCAGTCATGCTGTCGCTCAATTTAAAGTGAGATGGTAAAAGAGACTTGTAAGTTTGCACACTAATAATGGTGTGGTGTGCTGCAGCTTCAAAACAAATAATAGGCCTGATGGGTCTGCTATAATTAAAAGCCCAAAATTTGAAATTTAAAGACCATAACCCCAACAAAACCTGACTAACTCACACAAGACATGAAAACCAGCTTTCATTGCTCTACATGTTTGTGTCAAGGACCAAAACGTTTTTCCCTCATGCCGACTTCACATTCTGGCCTTAAAAAAAGCCATACTGGTCGGCATCGAGAGATGTCAGTCAACCGTAACGGCAAATTGCCTTCTCTAACCAAGGAGATTTTCATTAAAAGGTTTGTTTTGTGACTGATATTTGCAAATAATCTACAACGTCGCTCAAGTGGACATCGAGGGCTTGGAGCCAGAGGGGCGTATGTAGGTTTTGGCAAACTTTACAGGAAAGCCAAAATAAAAAAGTGGGCCTATCTTTGATCAAATGATGTAAATGTATTTTGATAAGGTTGATGTCATCACATAAAAGCACTAATAAAGAGATAGTTGCATGACTAAAGCTTTTACTTCATATAGAAATCTAGCAGGTAGTTTCCATTCTATCTGTCTACTAGGACACCAGGTGAATGCAGTGAACTACCTGGTAGGATAGAAAACCAGCAGGACTCTGGACCCCGAGGACCAGATTGAGAACCACTGTTAGGACCACATCTAAATAAATAAATAAAACATATAAAACACATTCACTATTTTTCAGTCCAGTTGGAATCTAAAACCCTGCAGCCATTACATCCCCATGTAATGGCTGCACAGTCTGTGCAAGTGTGCATCCACTTTTATTGGTTAGTGTGCAAGTATTCCAAAAGGGAGACACGAGGAATGCAATATGTCTCTGCAAAGCCCTTCGAACTGATTCTTTCCTCTCTCCACCTAAAGGACGATCTAAGTTACCTCACTCCTTTACACCAACACACTCCTGCTACAGTGACACAGTGCTGGACAGCAGAGTTGGTCCCCAAATTACTGACTTCCTTGGTCTTTCTACACCTACATTAAGCGAAGCTGACTCTTTGAAGCACTTTTACTTGATTGCTGAAATGATGCTTTAAACAATGACGCTAAGAATTTCATGTGTTGTACCACGATGACAGAGAACGCCTCTGTCCGGCATTACTCCATACACAATGTCTTCATAGACCTCCCTTCTTCCCAGTACCCTTCCAGTGTGTATTTCATCTGACCATTCCTCCATCTTATGTGCACCCTTTAAACCTTGGAATTGGGCAGGTAAAACCTCAAAAGCTCCTCAAGAAAAGCAAACAGCCTGTTGCCCGTGCTGTCCGCCTCCCTGCCTCAGTGAGACTGGACCCCCAGGGTGATCTTGAGGTGCTCGTAGACCACGTAGCTGATGCTGACGGCTGGAATGACCTTCATGAAGTTGGGCGCCAGGCCTCGGTAGAGGCCCGTGGCACCCTCCGTCCTGACAATGTGTCTGAACAGGCCCATCATGGTCATCTGAGGGCCTCCTCCCAGGGTAGCTGGAGGGAAACCATGGGAGGACAGGTTGATAAGACACTACAATGCCTAAAGGTAGCTTCTGATGTTTGGGGGGTAAAGACACTTTTGCCACATGTAGAGAAATTTCCCAACATCACACTTCTTTGCATGCTAGAATCGCCGATTTTGATGAACCAACTTAGAACCACCAAGCTAATAATTTAGAATGAAAACGGTGACCAATCAATCAGAGCATTCCCACAGATTCCCGAAGCTCATAATCACATGTTCATATCCTCCTGGAAGAGAGGAGGGTGTTGGTGGAAAGCCACCCCACAGAGCAGGGACTGACCTTGTGCCTGCATTCGGGTCCTGACCAGGGCTAGCGGGTAGCTGGCCAGCTGGCCGCAGGTGCTGGATGTGGTACCACATGCTAGCAGGACGAACACCCCGGGGTTGGCGCTGTCTGTGGCGAAGCGTTGCAGCCAGGAATTCTTCAGAGTCTGACAGGGGAGAGAGAGAGAGAGAGCAGAGCGGTTGGACCTAAACCCCCAAAGACAGATGTGGAAAAGACGACCCAGCCCTCAAGAACAAGCGCGGACCTCGTAGATGGCCAAGTCAATGCCAGCGTAGGGGATGATGCCCAGCATGTTGGGGACGTAGCCCTTGTAGAAAGCAGCCATGCCCTCCATGCGGAAGATGTGTTTGGCGCAATCCGCAATACCGGAGTACTGGCCGGTCTTCCTCAGTGCCAGGCGAGTCTTCAGGACCTGAAAGAAGAGGAAGCTTTTGTTTCATCATTTATCAAAACTAATAATATTTTTTAGTCAAACGATATACAACACAAATATATTTCAAAGGAAGTCCTTTTTCAAAGTTAAAGCACTAGCAGTAGCGACGACTCTTTTGTTGGTTGATAGGTGAGTGTAACTTAACAGACAGCAGTTCTGTGGTCAAGGTGCCTCCTTACCTCCATGGGGTAGATGCTGCTCTGTGCGATGACTCCAGCCAGAGAACCTGCCACCAGCCTCTCCGCGATGCCCAGTGTCTCCTGGTTGCTCCCAATCAACCGTTTAATCTGACAAAAACGCACAAGAACACAAAACGTCCTGTTTTGCGACGAGCAACGATACAAAGTGTGATAAGAGTAAATGACCTACTTGATTCAGAGGTGCGTTTTAAGCCGTCTTGGCACCTACCTGCTCATAGGCCATGAACTTGATGGCGGACTCGGGGGCGATTTTGATGACGTTGATGCCGTTGCCTCGCCACAGCGACCTCACGCCGCCCTCCCGGATCATGTGGGAAAAGCCACCGGCGATACGCATGCTGTTGCTTCTGGAGCCGTGAACCTGGGGAGGCCGGGACAGATATCGCCTGTTATCACTGTGCACACAAATATACTTCCTGCTGATTCAGTCTGTGTGAAATGAAAACGCCCTTCTCTGAAGACGCAGCAAGGTATTCAGTTACTTTAGTAGTATCCCCCTTACTTAAAACGAGCCCGAAGATACACTGTTGTACTTGACACATTTTTAGTCTCGACTGCTTTCTATCAGCTGAATTGCAGAGATGGGAATCCTTAGGTCAGCTGTTACACCACTAATCCACATTTGTGGGTCAAAAACAACAACAGTCTTATGGTAATGCCGTGTGTTGGAAGTAACAGGAGTTTTTGCTACTGACAAATGAAAAAAAGAAAAAAAAGAAATGTACTTTATGTCAAGATAAAGAGGTGTATATAATCTGAAGGACAATTTGTTACTTGAAAACCACAATAAGAATCAATAAGACCACCTATTTAACCAACCAAAGTTGAGCTAGTGGTCCTTTATACCTGGGAGGTGCGTAGATGAGTGTTTTACCTGCATGAGAACTTTGAGCCTGTCAAGTGGTGCAGTGCAGGTTCGAGATGCGGCGCCGGCTCCTCCTCCGGCCACTAGGTGTCGCCACCACATGCCCGTTTTCTTCTCTTCTGCCGTGAACTCGTCGGGCACCAATAGACTCTCCCCGACGTCAAAGATCTGCGAAGGGAAGGCGGAGGGCATTGACACGGTGGCAGGTGGCGCTTCACTGCAGCCCTTCAGTGAGTCAGAGGTGATGATGGGGCAACACCATGTGGTAGGGCGATGGCATTAATAAATGACAACATGAGTGAAGTGTGGGGGAGTTAGCGTGGGATCAAGCCAGGGAGGTTTGCACACAGGAGGTGAGCAGTATTTGTTCACAACACCATGTCTTACCTGGTTACTAGAACTCTGCACACATGTTGTTATCATAATATTTTTGTATGATGCAGACAGTATGTAATTGGTAAATTGAGGGAGGGTGTATATATAATCATGGCCATGAAGGGAAAATGCCCATTTGTTAAGTCCATCAATAAATCATTAACTAAGTAAAGTAAAGCTGAGCTGAGTGAATTTGTTAGTGGTTAATAATTTGGACTGGTCTCTTAAATTGCAGTGGTCCAGTCTTCAGCCTTTAAAATAAATACTGTTAAAATAAAATGTAATTATTAAGTTGTTTAATTAAAATGAGTGATTCAAGCTTTCAGGTAGTAAAAAAAACACACCCAGTATTGAGTAAATGAGCCTATTTTGAGGCTGGATAGTGACTCAGACAATTATGGCTATTCCTTTGGTCGCAGTGTCTCTGTAATCAGTGCTTCGGGTTACTTATCATTTTCTATTCAAATCCCATTTTATTTGTATAGCCCTTTAATCACTGTTACAGTCTCAAAGGGCTTCACAATTTCATTTCAGAAAATCCATTTCATTTTCACAGGAATAAGAGATCAACACTTTATTTTGCCCTGTGACTCATTCTTGATAACAAAGACTAACCCTTGAAACAAGGAGAGCGCGTCTATCAATGTAATTGTAAATGGATGATTGCAAAATTATTTTTATAACTTGGTTGCAGATTGGTAGATCAAACCCCAGCTTGTCTAATTCTATTGCATGCAATTATACACCTTTGGACCATTTCTTTCTCTTGAGAAACCATGTCTTCTGTGCATTATAGCAATGTGATATGGAAGCTAGTTTCTGGGGGAAGGTTTTGCTCTGATGAGCTGATTCTGGATGAACAGGTAAAATTATGTAGTAAAACTCTAAGGTGCATCCTTCTAAGGTGCTACACGAAAGACATGCCGACTAAAGTCAGAAAGTGGCATACTGATCTGATAAAGGGGATTAGGGTAAAGTATTTTGCTCTTAAGAAGTATTTAAGGCACGCTGGTCAGCAACCTGGCAGGGTGACATGGCTATGGCTTAGGTGGATTTGGCTGTAATATGCACAATGTATGAATGAGATCAATGTCACATATACATCACAGATAATTGACTGTGTACCGTGGAGTGTTTCCAGTAGAGGATGATCTCAGGGATGTTGTCGGCTGGGTGCAGGAGGTGGTAATCCCGCCACTCATTCCAGTCAATGGTCATGGTGCCGTTCTTATCCATGCTAAGAATGCAAAGAAAATAATAACAATTTGACAGGTTCCTGTTCTCACCCCTTTATGGTTGAAACAAGCTGTGTGCTTGCATGCACTGTGCTTTCTCAATCAATGCTGACTTGTTTTGGTTTAGTAGGAGTTTAGGAATTCATGAGCATTTTATTGTGGCAGGATGCTCTCACATCACGCCACAATTGAACCACCAAACCATCGCCATGTGCCATTTTCCACTCCGTTAGTTTCAACCAAATGGACACTTGGGCGATGGGTGTGACAAAAGCTGGGCAAGCAGGCTACAAAGGCTACTACTTACTACATGATAGGGGCCCAGATATGACCCCTCCTGATCCTGAGACCAGCGAGGGAGAAGGAGACAGACAGACAGACAGGAGATTAGAGGAACCACAGACGAGGATCACACTGAGCCACCATGACAATTTCACCATGGTTTAATATGAGTCCAACCAAAAGCCTCCAAGAAATACAACCGATTATCACTTTGTTAACGTGTTTTGTAGTACAATAAAAGGTTCACTGTGGAGGAAACAGCTCCTCTGCCGCACAGGAAATTATGCATTTTACGTTTTCAGGTTGGTTGGAATAAACAGGAGAAGAACTGGGTAGTTAGCATGAGCAATGATAACCACCGTGGCTGAACAGACAAAGAAAAGAGCGCAACCTACAGAAATGCACACTTCCCCAACAGAAAGGTACTGGGCACACTGTTTTGATTGACAGGTGATCTCTGGGAAGTGCAGTGCAGTGAGCACCAAGGATGTGAAAAAACAAACAAGAATCTCACAGATTATCACTTTGACAACAGGATAAATAGGCCAACTATCCCAGGGAGGTCTTTCAGGTGTAGTTGCGGAACCAGAGAGGCAGGTGGGGGACTACTAATGAACTACAGTTACCCTACATTTGACTGAGAGAGGTGTAATGAAAGGGGAGGGGAGAGGATGGGAGGCGGATGTCAAGTGGTGTAGAGGAGCAAACATTAGTGAAACACACACAGACACACAGACACACACACACACACACACAGACACACACACACACACTAAGACTCACCTTTTGAGGATCTTCTCAGCCTGTTGCTCTGAGATATTCACTCCCAGGTCACGGAGGGACTGCATGATTTCTTGAGAGTCGATTCGGCCTGTGCCACAGAAGAAAAAAAAAAATCTGAATTAAAATCCGGGGCGTAATTCTGCAACGTGACACTCCACAGCAGCAAAATAAGTCTGCTCGGTCTATAGCGAGACTCCTCACCGTCGTTCTTCTTATCCAGACTCTTGAAGACCAGTCGGAGTTTCTTCTCGTGGTCTCTGAGGTAATGCACAAACTCCTCAAAGTCTAACTGCCCGTCCAGGTCCTTGTCTCCGGCTTTCACAATTTTCTGAGAAGACAGGGGGACAAGCTGAAACTGTGAATACACAATCAAGTCAGGGATGAGAACGTGGTGGCCGGGCTACAGAAGCAGCCGTGGAGGAAGCTTGAAAATACGCTTCAGTAAGCATGATGGCTCGGGGGGGGGCGGGGGGCATAGGGGGGGGCATAGGCAGTACCGAAGAATTTGTAAAGGATTATATATTATTAACTTATTTCACCACTTCCAATTAAAGACAACTGTATTGGTTTGTGGACACAGTAAGGTTTCCACCATCTTCCTACCATCTGCGCGTTGTTGACTCAGCCCTGCAGTTCGGACCAATTTACAGCCAACATGGCCATTAGGTTAATAGACAGCTTGGGTGATCCTTCTGCCAATAGCAGGCGCACGTTCTGCCAATATGGCAGGCCGAGCTCAGTGGAAGGATTTCTACAGGCTATTAGACAGAGTAGGAAACGTGGCTGCAGAGTAGATTCTCACTCACTGGGTCTCTAATGGGCAGGAAGCCAGAGGAAGACTATTTCCACTGTCTTATTATCCCCTGGCTCAAATTGGGAACTTTGGGGAGGAGTGATCGACCAGTTGAATTACCAAAGCCGATTCACATGTGAGAGAGAGCTCAGAAATGCTATACGATAATTCAAAGAAATACCAGGCTGCATCCTTCTTCTAATGTAAACTGTGATTCCAAATAAGGACACTATGTCATTACTGTCCTTAGGTTTGTTTGAGCCCCAGCCTAACCCTTTCACAAGGTTGCTGAAATACTTTTGCTTTCAGTGTGAAACAGCATAAACAGCATATTTAACGTCCAAAATAAGTACAGCTAATAAAATGCAGCCATAGATCAGGAAAAAGTTTAGAGGGTATGCTTTTTTTAACCTAAAAAGCAGAACACTAAGCGAGTCTGTAGCGCAGAGGTAGGTCACTCACTACAGAGAAACCTACTGTCAAATGCAACTGTGTTATGGGCCGCAGTGCTACCTCACAGCTGCCTTGTTCATATACATCTTCTGGCTACCGCTTACGTTGCTAGTAACACAGAGGGCGTTACACCAGAGGAAGGAAGGAGGGCAGGAATTAAAGAATAAAAGAAGGAAGGAACCAGGGTAGACACTGTATTAATCCTCAGGGAGAAACAGGGTTGTACACTATGATATGTTGATTCCTCTACATCACCTGTTGCTGGTTTGCGTGAGAGATTAGTTATTTCTAATGTTAGTGGTTAGGACCCAACAGATCACATCGTTATGAGTTGAAGCGTGTTGGAGAGAACGAGCTACCAGGGCCTTGGAAGGAAATGACCCCTGAATGAGAAAGGACTGAGAAGATTAATGTAGAAATCCGACAAATAATATTCTGTAAGGTGGAATTGGTTACTCAAGTCAAATTGGCTGAATTAGTAAGTGTATTCCTACAGATCAATCGCAAAATCGCAAAACACAAATTCAGCCAATAAGCTTTTAATAAGCTCTTTAAACCTGCACTATGTAACTTTGTGTAATGTACTCGTTGGCGGCCCCCAGTGGCAGCGAGAGAACAGCTTGTATTTTTGAGGACTTCACTACCCATAGCTTTCTGTAGCGTTAGCTGAGGCACTAGCTAGCTCGCTCACTGCTGTTTCGGAGCGGTGTGCATTCAGCTCGTAAGTTGCGATTCATCACTTCCCGTGCTCGGAGAAAACTTTCCCACCAATTACAGCCACCTCCTATTTTCCTACCTGAAAATCCATAGGGGGTGCCACCATAATTAATACTGTGGTCTTCTTTGGAGAAACAGTACTACTGTTGATTTCTTTCTCTTTATGGTCAGAGGAGTGGGAGGTCTTTCCCTGAAGACCAGCTTCCTCCCTGGAGTTTCCGGTAACCTCATTCTCCTTCTCCTCTGGCGTCGGGTTTTCAACAGGGCTCACAGTCTGACCTGCCAAAAAGTCTCTGGGATAGGAAACCCAACATGTCCTGCAGCATCCTGAAGCCTGGATTTCCTGTGTGTGTGTGTGTGTGTGTGTGTGTAACAGGTGTGACGGACCCCCTCCTCACACACACACACACTCTCAAAAAAAATGACACTAAACTGTGGCTGCCGGCAGAGGTAAAGCAGAACAACTGTAAAAAGGCCAGGTGAGGACAATGTGAGACTGCAGAGTGGTAGAGAGTTTTCCTCCACGTCACTGCTCCAGCTCAGCGTCTCGCCTCATCTTTCTGTATCTTTTTCCTCATTAAAAACACACAGGAGACAGAACGACGTCCAGTCCCAGATTGGCATCAGTCAAAAATGCAGCAGGACAGAAATGAAATGATCCTTTTTCAACAAAGCTAACTCTTGCCATATAACTTTCAGTTGAGACGTGATTAGCTGCCCAGATATCAAGCCTATTATCCAACACTAGACGAACATCTCATATTGAGTAGTATACAATACTAGGAGCAGCAGCAGAGAGAGACGGGTCTGCCACTGAGCCGGGTTCAATATCATGTGCCGGAGTAATGCAGCAAAAACCTGCACCCTCACTGCAGCCCTGCCCCGACCAATCACTGCAGCCCATGCTGGCAGGTGCAACTGTAGCGCCCCGGAATGAGCTGCCCGGCCAATGGAGGCGAAGCTTCCAGCAGAAAATCAATTTATGCTTTCATTTGTCATCTTGACTCGAAGGAGGGGGTGGGATGAAGTGCGGGGTTTCCCCTCAGTCACTCCTCCCTAATCAGTAGAAAATCTGCTGAGTAGCGCCTCCCTCCCTCCCCCGTTTGCACCCTCCTGGTCATTCCAAGTGCACCGGTGGCGTCCGCTGGGACACCCCGTCCAGCGTAACAACCACATTTCTATTCTCAAGCTGCAAAACATATCCAGCTCTTCACACTAGTCGCTACTGCTAGTGCCATGCCTTGCTGAAAGCGTCATAAAAGTCATAAAACAGCTCCTGTGGATGGATCACAAGACACAGTATTACTGTAACCTGTAGGCCTTATTACTGAGATAGAAGATATTCCACATATGTGTTTGTTATATACACATTATTTGAATTTGATGTATAGATAAAATAAAAGCATCAACAATAATTTATAATAAACAAGTCACAAGTTGACATTTTACACTGCTCATCTCCACAGGTGACTAGTGAGCAGCTCATCACCTGACAACAAGGCAGAGGTGTACTAGCTGTTGCCGGTGGCTAACTGACTAATGGAGTGACTCAGCAGTAAAATTATCACTGCACAGGGCTGGGAGGGGCCCATGGCATCCTCTCCTGGGGTTGACTGCAAAGCTTCAATTTTCATTTTCCTGTGCTGGGATTTCACTCCATGTAACACTGGAGCGCTACACACTCACTCATCATGCTGACCACTGACAATTAATTCAGGCCCTGGCAAGTACAGAAATTAATCAGAGAATAATCAGCGAGCCGTACGTCGTTTTAAGCTGGCTGTGTGTAGTTGTTGAGCACAAATTCTTCCTCCTCTGCATGTTTAATAAAACATAACCCATCCCATGAGAACAGCTGACACCTATGTAGTTTGGTGCTGCTAGCCTCCACTGAAATGAACTGCATTGTTAGCCTATAGACTGAACCAACAGTTAACTACCAGAAAAGAGTTTGCAAGTAAACTTATCACAGCCAATTTTGAGGCATCCCAGTCTATCCAGATTGTAGCTGATGGTGAGAGCAGCTGTAGACGGACAGCTGGTTGTTACTACCTTGTTTCTAGACAGAGACCCGATTACACAAAATGTGCACTTCTTTCAAAAAACAAACAAACATCTGATTGAATTTGAAATTAAATAAATTGTTAGACCAGATGTTTTCAAATCATGCAACAAACAAATCAGTGTAAAAGCCCAGGTATTGCTAGTGAAGAGTGATGGGACAGATGGCAAGAGATGTAGCCAGCATAACAGAGGTTTCAGAGGAGGACAGTGGAGGTGGTGGTACTCAAGTGCTTTGGAAAACGGCCTCTCGTGAATACTGAGAACCCACTCAAGCGATGAAAGACTTCTCAGTGTTCTCACCGAATCTATCTGACAGCTCTTCTCTGCAGCACTCGAGAGACTATTGTACTGTATTGATTTCCATGTGCTGCTTTTGCACTGCAATTATTTTCCCAACGCAAAAGGCAAAATATTCGCCTGACAACACTGTGGCAGAAGTTGATAGGATGACCCATCAAGGCTGTGATCTGACTGGTGATACAGTGTTAATTTCACACTTTCCTGTTCTCTATCAGTTTACGACATTAATTAAAAGTAATGTAGTTGGATTTTCTAAACCACTTTTTAGTTATGTAATGAATTGACTTGCAAATGCAAAGGACAAATAGATGTGTATTAATTTAGTGGCCAATGTTTAAATGTTCACGTAAAGTTTTACTATGATCTTTGATGGTAATGTGAGTGTCTTTAGGCCTGATGGGTGACTAAAATAAACAGTGTACTATTAGGATGTTCTTCACTATGAGCCAAAACAACAACAGTAATGCAGGAGATAGCCAGTAACACACTTAGCAGTCTGTGGCTTACTGACATGGCCTATGCACACTGCAATGTCCTGCTGAATTCCAGTGTTTTGAGTCAGTGATGCTGGACTGCGGCCTCCTTATGCCAGGATGATACAGAGCCAGTCACAAGACCTGGCGTCACCTAGGATTTAGCGTATTTACTTCACTTACATCGGGCTGCGTGTGCATGTATGTGTGTGATATGTGGGTAAATGTGTGTGTGTGTGAGTGTGAGTGTATGTGTGCCACCGCTGCACACATCTCCTTACTTACAGTGTTTCGGACTTGGTACTGTTTGAGATTTTAATGGATAAGCCAAGTCAGATGTTGTGTTACTTCACAGGCTGAGAACAAGTTGGACTAAGTCATGAAAAGTCATAAAAAAAAGAATCAATATGAGATTAAGGCACAGATTAGCCTAAATGTGAGTATAAGAGATCCATACTTTACAGAAATGAATAATGTCACAGACGACACATGAGCTCACTTTTTGAAAGCCTTCCCAATGGACACTCTGATGTCATGTGGGACAAACGTGGATGATGGTCATCTTGTGGACGGGGAGGGAAAACCGCAGGAAACAAGTATTACATCAAGGCAGTAAGCACTGCACTGCTATTACAGCACTGATGGAGGGACAATTATAGTCAACACATCTTCTTAAAGAGAAGCTTTAGTTGATGATGATGATAGAGAATTGATTGAGATTGAAATTTGAGACATACTGGAGCACATCCACTTTTTAATGGTCTGATAGTTTTGAGTTGTATAGAATCAATGAATTCAATTCATATTTAAACCTTTGTCCTTGGTGGTCTTGGGCATTTGCCAGAATGTTAAACAGCATGCGAGAGCTACCATTATCCAGGATTACGTGGCTATCCTATCATCGCACAACAAAAGGAGAAATTTCCAGAAGAACGGGGATTCACACCACTGTTCTGCTTCCAGTCCAGTGGTTGCAGACAGTCAAATCAGGTCAGGGAGGACACCCTTATTCTGTTGCTATCTCTGCCAGTAGCTAATTGGACTGCATTATACAGTAAAAAGTACATTATTTTGGTAGGCTAAATAATCCAATTTGAAATGTGAGATGATAAACAAGAAAATAAAATCCGATTTCCTTATGAGAAGGCCAGAACACGGGCTGAATGATTAACTGCAAACCTGCCAACATTAACTTCTGAATATAACCACACACACACACACACACACACACTCACACACACGCACACACACAGTGTAATTATTACTTACTTATTATCAATGATATACTTAGCATCATTATTTAAAATCCTTTTCCTTCCTTTCTGTGTCTAATGATATTTTACAATTTTCATGGCTGTCGAAGCCCTGTGATAGTTCATAGTTACACTACTTCATTATACTGCTTAGTTTGTATCTTTCAAATTGAATAGGCAAAAGCCCATTCCGCCCAAATGATCAGATACACCGACAGAGCAGAGCAGAGGAGAAAAGTCTCAACTACACTAGGGTGAGCGTCTATGTAAAAACTGGGCCTGGATGTCAGGAAAGGTGGTGAGTCATGTCATTAGTTAGTAACTCAGCACTCCCATTCATATAGTAGAGTGAATTAAACCATCTTCACAGTAAACCTTCATTGCTCGCCTGAGGAATACAATGTTTGCAGCAGTTTCTTTGGCTTAATGGCTTCCTGCTCAATATTGTTGTTCAGAGCATCTTCGGAAAGAGATGTTTGTTTCTTAGCCTGTGCTCTGGAGCCAAGTAACAGTGGCCAAATATGTACACCTTCGGACAAATCCTGACACACACTCTTTGATATGAATTTTCACATTTAGCACATCAAACATGTATGATTTCACATCATTTGCGTTTCACAAAGAACCTCCATCCAGAAACCCCATCAAAGAGAGTGTGTTTGTGTGTGTATTGAGAATTAAAAGAAATATACAAAAACCAATGGCGTCTTCAATGTACCACCCTTAATTCCAAATTGAGGATGCTGACAGTGCTTTAACTCAGTTACCATGGTGACAGTTTAGCTCCCCCCCACACACTGTAAAAAAGGCTAGTTCACTCATTCAAATGGCAAAGCAAGGGTATTTCAGCTTGGGAGTGACTTTACACAACAGAAATAAATAATATACTCCAAATACATTTCTGGTGATTTTTTTTACTTCAAATTTTCTCTCCATTATAATTATATAAAAAAATCACAACATCACTTAGGCTAAGGCATTAGCACCCATGTATTTTAGCATATGGACCGGGTTCACCAGTCTAACCTGCTGTCTATAACGTGAAGCAAACCAATATCCACTTACCATGAGCTCGTGCTCGGTGCGGTGTACTCCCAGTTTCTTGAGCCCTATCGTCAGGTCGTTAACGCAAATGCCCCCATCTCCGTTCACGTCCAGGATCTGGAAGAGCACTTTTAGTCTGTGATCTCCGCACACCTCACATGGGTGCGGGTCCTTGTCTGGCACCAAAGGCTGGCGGGTGGCTGGTTTTGACGGGGAAGCTGGGGACCCCTCCCCGGGGTGCCCGCATCCACCACCCGGGTCGACCCCTGGGTGGGCCTCGGTTGACCCACATTGGCAGAAGACCCCGCCGAGTAAGGGAGGCATGAAGGAGCCCTGTTGGTGCATCATGCGGGTCCGGCACTCGCCAGGCTCGGGTAGCTCAGTAGCTTAGCGAAGCCCAACACGGCGTAGCCGCTCGGGCGCCCAGTCAGCAGTCAGTCAGCGAGCATGAAGCAGCTTTGTATTTCAGCCCCAACGTCCACGTCACGTCCCTGAAAATTTAGCCGGCTGTGAAAGCAAAACTAACCAGTTTTTCAAGTAATTGTAAACTCGTCTTTAGGTCAGGAAAACCTTCGCACATTGCGCATCACTGGCAAAAAAAACCGTGGCCCCTCAGTGCTCCTGTGTTATAATGTGGCTCAGCAAACTATCGTATTCATTCATAATCGAACGTTACCGGTGCCGGTGACGAGTGACGAGAGACGGGAGGAGGGGAGTCCCGAGCTGTCGGCGCCTTGAATATCTACATAAAATAACGTTACAGCACCGTAGACTTTATACAGTTTGTGAACCCTTGTGTCAGTTTAAAAAGACACGTAAGGATACGAATGTGTATTCCCTTTGATGCTCCCTCAGACCCACGAGAAAATATTCGCCTCCGTCACCGGCAGCCCGTTACATCACTTCTTCTTCTAGTATTACTCCTGCTGCTTCTTTTTTTTTTTTTTTTTTTACCGGCGGTTGGCAGCCAACCTTAAGGTGCATTACCGCCGCCTACAGGACTGGGGTGTGGGCTAGAGACAGAGACCCGCCCCTGTTTCCCTTCAAAAACTGAAAAAGATGAGTAGATGGATAGAATAACACCTTGCTATTCAACTTTTTCTTTTTCTTTATAGTCAATAACAAACTGTATGAAAATGATGTAGCTTGGATAGTGTACTATTACGCAACAGAAAAAAGGCACAATCATTGGTACACTTCTTATGATGAAGTTACATATAAGTCTCTCATATTTTCTTATGTAATTGTGGCTGCTGCAATATGTTTTTCAACACAATCTATTGCTTTGTTTAATTGATATAAGATGGGAGATTTGAAAGCCATACTTTTCAGCGCCTAAGGGTCTCTCTTTTTTCTCAACTTGTACTTACCATCGCTGTTGTTATTGTTCTCTCCACCTACACATAAAACCCAACTGAATACAACAAGTCCAGCCAAATTCTCTGGGAGTTGACAAAAGTCATTCTCGGAAATGAAGGTAATCTCTAACTGAAGTAAAAATAGACAAGGCAGGCTGAGTGAAAGTGGGTACACCAAAAAATAAATGACAACACCCAGTCACAAAATAACTCCTGGAATGTATCACAGATTGATGATGTATAACAGTGTAAGAATATCTAAGGGTGAAATTTTCCTTTAAAGGTAGCAAGTAACTGTGGGTGTTATATAAAAGTAGTGAAGTAGTGAACTAAAAACTATCCTTATTTTCTTTCAAATGTGATGGCATTTAAGTGTTATGCTTTCGAATGCAGGGATACTCAAATAAAGTATAGACCCAAATAGGCCACAGATTTTTGTTATTAGAAATTACTTAATGCAGAATTATAACCAGTAATATAGTGGTAAATAAAACAGTGGGTTAATTATGACCTCCAGTCAGTGATCATTAATAAACACAAAACTTATTATATTATAATTCTTATATTTTCAGAAAAGCATTCATGCATCATATAACTTAAATCAGTTTGATATTACTATATTTCATATCAAAAAGATTTATATGTGAGCCTAAAAAGAAGACTCACAAATCAAAGGTTCCACCACATCCCTGGTTCTGTCTATACTATAGGTGGAAGTAATAGTCGGTACAGTGAAACCTATGAACAAAACAGTAATCCATATTCTCTTAATGTGTCTTCTTCTAAAGTAATATTGAACTATTACTTATTTTGCACTGCTCTCTATTAACCGCCGCAGCACCTACGACTATAAACAAATCCATTGGAAAATATTGTGACGATAACTGAGAATTTTTATTTTGTGTTTTAACATGACATAGTTTGCTTGGCTCGCTGGTGAGTAATTGTCAGTTGGCTAAGCCAATAGTAGAAGAGAACATAGGACGCGGCAAGACATTCAACCAATAGCGTTTAAGTGGGCGGGGCTCCAAGCACAGCTAACGTAAGCGTTGTTAGTAGGAAGAAGAAGCCGATTCTGGAAGCCATTACGTTGCGCACATCAATTGAGTAAATCCTACTATTTTTGCGTACAATACGCACAATTACCTCTCCAAAACAGGAATTTATTCAATTATGGCATCGCTCGCGAAAAAGAGAAAAATGAATTTCTCGGAGAGAGAGGTGGAAATTATTGTGGAAGAAATAGAGAAACAAAAGCACACACTGGTTAACCACTTCAATGCTGGAGTCACCCACATTGCAAAGAATAGCGCGTGGGTGGAAATCCTGAAAAAGGTGAACGCTGTGACCACCTGTCCCAGAGAGTTGGCCGAGGTGAAAAAGAAGTGGTCTGATATGAAGACCGAAGTTCGGCGGAAAGTGGCCCAGGCCCGGGCCGCGATAGAGGGGACCTCCGCGGACTGCACTCCCGTTCCCGTCATCCTCACTGCGATGCAGCAGAGGATCTGTAACCTCCTGGGGGAAGCCACTATCATCAGTTTACCTGCGGGGGACTCGGACGCCGAGATAACTTTGCCCGTTACTATGAACGCAGCCGCTACCGTCACGCTCACAGAGAGTAAGTTGACAAACTTTCCGCTCCCGAGCTCGCGGGGGGGATAGGGTTACAATCTCAGGGTCAAGATTGCATTCTTTGCCATTATAGGGAAGGGAAGTCAAGACGTTGCCCTCTGGTGGCAACGAGAACACGTTGGCCATATTCTGACCACTGAGAGAAAAACTTTAAAAATGAATGTGTAATGTCTGTCGTGGCAATTTAAGTCAATTGCACTTTGTCTAGTTGGTGAGAGCAGCTTAATAAAGCTATAACACAATATATGAAACAACACACATCGGGGTGTATGCTGAATGAGCTAGGCAATTCAGTTCATCAGTTACATTTATACACGTGACTGAAACTATCTCTACATACACTCATAGTTCAAGGCAGATAAGTGAAGAATCAAAAGGAGCAAGGCAGTGCAGACACCTGGCAGAAAAGGGAGTACTTTCTATCGTAATTGGAACGTTCTGCTCTAACTCCCTACGACTCATCCTTCACTCCCAGGAACTGCTTGTGTCAATGACGTTTCTCAACAAAAACTATCTTTCATAACAATGCAACAGTTATATCAAACTTTCAGCCAGGACAGGAGGAAAAGAGGAATCACACACTCCTCTCAGCTCAGTAGTTTTCCACTGGCTGTGACTATACTTATGCATATATTTTATTACAGTTTATACTTTAAGCATACACTACTTGCACTACTTGGCTCCTGAAAAAAAAACTACAAAGAAAACCAATCAATATATAACTAGACACTGAAGTACAAAACTCATGCCGAGTTTTGTTAAACATCTGTCCCCCATCCCTGCAGCAGCATGGGATGTCCAGTCAAGGCCCAAGTCTGCATGTTTTCATTCCAGTTAACCATCCCGCCAGCTGATTTCACTGATTAGCTCCTCCTCTCTGGTCGAAGGTGTGCTAGTCAGGCTTTGCTTGTGGCAAGATCACTGACTAGCACACCTTCAGCCGGAGAGGCAGAGCTAATCACCTGCTGTAGTGATTGGTTGGAATGAAAACCTGCAGACTCTCGGCCCTCCATGGCACACGGTGGCCTGTCCCTGTTGTAGGGCAGGTCAGACAGGGTCACAGAGTCCATTTTCACCCAGTTACTACAGCACTACAGTAGTAACTGGGTAACATCACCTCCAATCATATTTCCATATAACACATGACTTATATTCCTCTGTTAGGCTACGTAGTCAAACGTTATTGAACCCCCCTCCCTAAGGCAATATGAGACTATGCCATAGAAGTAGAAACTTTTTTTTTCTTCTGACACTTTACTTCACATTCTCCGCAGAGACTTTTATTTAAATGATAATACGATCATTTTCGTCATGCTTGTATTGAATCACTGAAAAAAGCAATTTAAAAAAGTAGTCGTAATCAGACGCTCTTCGACAGTTCAGTTCAGTTGTGGGCTGACCAAGTGGCGGTATGCATAGTGAGAATGAAAGGAAAAGCGGTGTGAGATTCTGAATTAATCAGGATTTTCCTAACTAGAGATGTCTGTGGATGTGGTAGTCAACATATACTTGATCGTTAATCATTTTTCCTAGTCGCCATGATTAATTCCCAGAGGAAACCAGCAGTAGCTTGCTAGTAGATCTTTAATAATGCGACAGAGCAATTTATTACATGAAGATGAAGTTGGCAACAACCAATATACCGATAGCAAGGTTTCTATGTCCCATAGAGAGACCTGGAAGGAGTCATTCATGTGGTCACTTTGCAACCTTTGACAAGTCAGTGACAACAGTGGTATAAACCAAGCGGTCAAAATAGTTACTGGAGGACAATAGGGTGTTTCTAGATTAGATTTCTTAGATAGCTATTAAACACCATATATATTTGTCTTTTTTTTTTCATTCTTTCAGCTCTTCCAGCCGGTTCAGGTACAGTTTGTGATGAAGCAAAACCACTGAATGGTAAGTTTTCTGCAGCATCCCTCCGCAAATGCTTGAATATAATATAGCTGATGAAAGTTAGATTAGTCAGTTTCTTAGACAAAATCTATGCTCTTTTGCAGTTGCTACAAATGAAGGTCTTCCATTTGAAGATTACAATGTCTGACCAGTACAAGATTCAATAGCACCTTTAAATTCTAGTGCATCAATGTTAGGTCAAGAAGTGAAGTGCAGATGCTTCAGGCTGTTTTCGACTGTGCTGCATGAGCTGTGTAGTAGCTGATGTGGTGTTTGGTTGAAATGAAAACCTGCAGACTCTCAGGCCTCAGTGGCACATCATTGAAAACCTTTTGCTTTTTGTCGCCCAGCCGAGACCACCTACCACACGCTGGAGGAGGGAGGCGTGGTGGAGTACTGCACCACCACCGTGAGCGATGGCACGCCCACCACCGTGGTGGCGGCCGTGGAGGCGCCGGTGGAGATGCTGGCCTCGGCCTCGGCCTCCCCGCCGCTGCCCCAGGGCCAGGCCAAGCCCCAGGAGCTGAAGAGCCGCATCGCACTGAACTCGGCACGCCTGCTGCAGGAGCAGAGGGTCACCAACGTCCACGTCCGGCAGATCGCCCAGCACCTGGAGGGCCAGAACGAGCTGCTGCAGATGATGCGGCGCTCCCAGGAGGCTCAGGCGTACGCGCAGGAGAGGCAGGCCCAGGCCCTGGAGGGCACCCAGGCCGCCCTGCTCGCCCTGGTGCAGATGCTGAGGCCAGCACTCAAAGACTTGCGCAAGTTCCTGCAGAGCGGGGCCGAGGTCGCCAACTCCAACAGCACGGCGGCGGTAGGGACCGCCGACGGTTCAGGAACAGAGGAGCAGCCGAGGCCCAAAACCCCAACGCCGGCACCACAGCCGGCAGAGGAGACGCAATAGACACTATGTGTGTGTGTGTGTGTGTGTGTGTGTGTGGTGCTTTTTGTCTGCATTGCACAGTTCACTCAAATTCATGCACACACTTCAGACAACCACAGCAGAAACCTGTCAAGTTGCCTTAGGAACAACATTTTAGTGTTTTACGATTTCAAAACCCACAGAAACGGTGAGAAGGTCACGCTGAGGACGTTTTTATTTTTTATCCAGCTATCTCTCATTTTTTTTGACAATGGCTTTATCTCATTTGAACATTGAACTTGCTATTTAATTGATGCTTTTACTGCTTGCACCTCAGGGTGCACGCACACAGTCAGAGGGAAGGGTTCCCCCCCAATCTGCGCCGAAGCCGAACCTCTGATGCTGACTTCATTAAGTAGTTCCGCTGTTCACCCCGAGTGAAGAGTAATTATTTTAAATCCACACCAGAGTCAGATGGGTTGTTGAGTGTTCATTTTGTCCACATTGTCTTCAGGATATAATAAAGTCTGAAGAGAAATCCTACAAATCACCGGCCTGTTTTTCTTACCTGATTACTGCAGGCTGCACTTCAACCAGAAGAGGTCACTCTGTGCTGCATATGCAAGATTTCTTCATGTTGTTACACTGGGAGCAATAATGACAGGAAGGGAATTAGATTTAACATGATTGCCATGTGACTTTCTAGTTATGTATAGCTTTAAGGATTTGATGCATCATGTAGGTTGTAGTCTGTATAGGCCATTCATATTAATACTAATGGACTTTATTTGTGTCATGCTTTTTGAAACTAGTGTTACAAAAGCCCTATGAAACAACTGCAAGGAAAAACAATAAATTGGTTGGTCCTAAACAAACAATTGGTAATTCAAATATATATATACATATATATATATATATATATATATGTGTATATATTTTATTATATTATTTTATTTCATTAATAAAGGATGTAAAAGTCTTTCCTCACAGCGCTTCTATAAAAGTGAGCTTTTACAAGTGGCCTTAAAAGGAGATACCAGGTATATGTAGCCTATATGTAGGTTTTCCATTTACAAGGGAAGAGTTTTATGATTCTTGTAACAGAAGGTTGTTCTTCAGCCTTTAACGAAGCAGATCTTGACCTCATTCTGCACCACCAATCACACTGAGGACCTAAAAGTATAGGCCAGGAACCTCCTACAGTATTTAACATTAGGTTGATAGTTTAATGGATAATTGAATTGTCCATGAAAAAACACTGGAAAAAAACATTTATTTACTTATTTATTTAAGATTTAGTCGGTTTTCAACACTTCAAAAGAGATGAAAAGTCATATGAGTCATATAATAGTAATTTCATTTACATTTAGATTGCTATAAATGTGATACAGTCATGAATGCACAATGTGACAAAGCTGATTTTCAGAGGTGAAATGAAGCAGAGACAGGAGCCACAAATTCACACCGAAATGAGAGGGAGTAGAGGCAACCACAGATGAGAGGAAACCAGTTTGACTCTAGCTGTACATGCGAAGCAGCATAAACATAATATGTTGGATGTAGTGCCATTGCCAATAATTGCTTTTTTCAGTTTCAGGTGCCTACACAAACCTCGTAAAGGTATCCTCTCTACCATCATCACCACTGTGAAATGAGAGTAAACTATCAGCTGCACTGCCATAAAGGATACAGGTATCCCGAATAGGTTACATGTCACAGCTGGCTGGTTGTGTTTAATAGCCAGCTATATATTTAAGTTGAGGTTAATTGTAGAATATTGTGCTATTTTTCCAAAAGAGAGTAGCAGCAAAGATGTTCTGCCATTGCTCATATGTACAATGCACACAACAATATAATAATAAACTTTACTTGTATAGCACCTTTAAAAAAAAAGGAGACAATCACAGAAAATACAATAGTTATAAACAAAAGCTAAACAAGATACTGTAAAGTGAACTAAGGCGGCTGAAGGGCAGGAAAGCTGCAGGACCAGACGGGATCAGCCCCAGACTGCTCAGGGACTGTGCTGACCAGCTCTGTGAGGTGGTCATGTACATCTTCAACCTGAGCCTTAGTCTGGAGAGGGTCCCTGTCCTGTGGAAGACCTCCTGTGTGGTTCCAGTTCCTAAGATCACACATCCCAAGGAACCAAACCACTACAGACCTGTCGCCTTGACCTCCCACCTGATGAAGACCATGGAGAGGCTCATCCTCAGCCACCTTCGCTCTGTGGTGAGCACAGCGATGGACGCGCTGCAGTTTGCCTACAGGCAGAACATCGGGGTGGATGACGCCATCATCTACCTACTGCACCGATCACTGTCCCACCTGGAGAGTGCTGGGAGCGCTGTGAGAATCATGTTTTTTGATTTCTCCAGTGCATTCAACACAATTCAACCGACGCTGCTGCGAGGGAAGATGAAGAGTGCAGGAGTGGATGAACAGCTGACTGCTTGGACCATCAACTACCTCACCGACAGGCCACAGTATGTGAGACTGCGCAACTGTGTGTCGGAGGGGGTAGTTTGCAGCACTGGGGCCCCCCAAGGAACGGTCCTCTCTCCCTTCCTCTTCTCCCTCTACACATCAGACTTCACCCACAACACCAGCAGCTGTCATCTCCAGAAGTTCTCTGACGACTCAGCCATTGTTGGCTGTGTGTCTGAGGGGAATGAGCTGGAGTACAGGTCAGTCATCATGGACTTTGTGGACTGGTGTGAGCGTAACCACCTGTGCTTAAACACCAGTAAGACGAAGGAGATGGTGATTGACCCCCGGAGGAAGGCACCACCCCTCACACCGGTGAACATCCAGGGCTTGGACATAGAGATGGTGGACAGTTTTAAGTACCTGGGTGTTCACCTCAACAATAAACTGGACTGGACACACAACACTAACGCCCTGTACAAGAAGGGCCAAGGTCGCCTCCAGCTTCTGAGGAGACTGAGGTCCTTTGGAGTACGCGGGCCCCTGCTACGGACCTTCTATGACTCTGTGGTAGCTTCTGCTATCCACTACGCTGTGGTCTGCTGGGGAGCGGGCAGCACTGACCGGGACAGGAAGAGACTGAACAAGCTGGTCAGGAGGGCCAGCTCTGTCCTGGGCTGCCCACTGCCCTCTGTGGAGGAGGTGGGTGAGAGGAGGATGTTAGCCAAGCTGACCTCCATCAGGGACAACACCTCTCACCCACTGCACCAGACAGTGGAGGCCCTGAGCAGCTCCTTCAGCGGCAGACTCCGTCACCCACAGTGTAGGAAGGAGCGCTACCGCAGGTCCTTCATCCCCACCGCTGTTAGACTGTTCAACCCAACAGTCTAGTCCTCATCTTTCCTCACCTGATATAGAACTGTGCAATACCCCCCCCCCCCCCCCCCCCAACAACCAGTCAATCATCTCCCCCTCCACCACCTTGTTAATATGTATATAGCCATAGCAATATATTATAGGCCTACAGTCTCTCCCATAATACACTTTTTGTTATTAAGCTGCATACAGTCTTTTAATATTTAATATTTAATTTGTTAATACTCCTTGTTTATCTTTTTCTTTTTCTTATGGCACTCTATTATTTGCACACTTGTTTTTTTGCACTATATTGTTTATTCTATTCTGTTTTTCTATTGTTGTGAGCTGCTATAACGTGAATTTCCCCACGGCGGGATTAATAAAGTCTCTCTTATCTTATCTCTTAAACAATAAAAAAAATGTTGTTATATATGTTATATAACTACATAACAAAGCCTGTCTGTACAAAATGTCTTGTAAGAGGTGACAGTGGTTTTACCAGTCTGATAACCAAACACTACAGCAGCTGATCACACTGACTAGTTCCTCTTCTCTGATTGAAGGGTTGTTAATCAGCGTACAGGTACAGTACAGTACACAGGATAAGTACAGTACACTCTTTATATTGACGATGTGATGATCAGTATATGCACACACACACACACTTTATTGCACATTCACGTGATAAAGAGGCTTTAGAGACTGGAGAATTTATCATACAACCCCAGTTTATTGTTATGCCCAGCTTCATTATGTTGTAAAGCTACTGCTAGTAGCAGCACTACAACTGATACCACCATAGAAAACCAACAAGTGGACTGTCTTTGCTATGTTATGCAGTTCCAAGAAGAAGTGCAACTGTCATAATAACCCTGTGATTCATTGCCATAAAAGCTCTGCGTTCTCTGCGTTGTAAGGGCATAAATCTGTTTAGTGATGTAGAAGCAAATGGACTTTGTTATTCGGGTTGTAATTTGTTCTTGGGCGCGATGGTTGCTGGGGTTTCCTCTGATTTCCACACAGTATTCCCATAAGTATGTGAACTTTGTGTGTCGTGGTCTGTATGCTATCAGGGTCCTTCTGTCCTGGAATCACATAAAAGCCTGAATCATTCCACGTTTGCTTTTTATATAAGGGGAAATGACCCAAGAACACATCTTCTGAATGTCACTTCTGTCTTGTTTTTCTCTCTCTCACTGTTGCAGGGTTTTGAACCTGCATCAGATGGCAATACACTTTAAAATCCCGAAAAATGTGTCAAGACAATCAGGAAATAGGGAGTATTGCTCAGTAAGACAGAAGGCAGAACTGTTATTCTTACATGGTTTGACTTCTTTAGGTGAAGTAAATGTAAAAAATAGGGTGTGCCTTACCCAGTGAATGTTTTGAAGCTGGTTTCGGGCCTGTAGGCAGGAATGTTGCAGTGGAGGGTAAACCCACCTAAACCTTTACCCACCTTTTAATATCCAAAATAGTTTATTCACCTTTGCAGGCTGTAATTAATCTGTATGACCTGAATTCATGGTGTACATCATAGTAAATAGTGTCAAACTGATGCAATTTATAAGAAGATATGATATTTTATTTGTTTACATTGGTGTTTTTGCCTCATCACCTGATCACCAAATGGAGGTCGTAGTTTACCCAACTTTTACCATTACCTTACTGTTGGTTGTTAAAATTATTTATTTTCACATTAAAATATTATTAGATAAAATATAAATTAATATCAGGGGCTATTGAGAAAAGTGAAGAGTATGTATGCTGTTTTGTGTCCATTCATTCCAAATCTATTGAAAATGGCGACTTGGAATCTCATGGAAAAACATTATTTTATGTACTAGAAAAGTCTGAATCTAATGTTAGAAAAAGAGTTGAGGAGGGTAAAATCTGTTCTTTTATTAGGTTTTCAGGTGATTTAGAATATATTGAAACATTTTCACAAATGGTTAAAACTGATTAAAAATAGCGCGTTGATGTTCATCCACTGAAGCACATCGACTTTGATTTGGGATTTTTAGTGTGGTAAGTATGGACACTATTCTGCACATCTCCGCACACGACTTTATTGACGGTCCCTAACCAGCGCTCAGACAGACTAAAGGACACTGGCGCGGAGACGTTCAGGGAGCCTCTCTGGCTCAGCAATACGGACAATATCAGCAAAGAAAAAGTTGGTAAATATGCGTTGAAGTGCTCGGATCGAGAAGCATGAATATCTGTCACACATCCAAACTCAAGTTACCTTCGCAGCAGTGCCGTCTCAATATCACCAACCATGAGCAGTACTAGACCCGCCATAAGGTAAGGTTTAGTAGAAGTTCATATGACATGCTGTTATTCAAGTCGCTGTGTTTTTAAGAGTAACGCATGGACGGTTTCGCTGTTTGCGTGGCAGCTGTCCGCCCTGGGGAAAGTCTCAATCTAATGTTAGAGACGTGAACGTTTTTTTATTTACTTATTAGGTTATGAATAAAGGCTTAATGAACCCATTACTCACCACCCAACATTAACGGGGCGAGAGTTGTTTTCTCAGCTCTACGGGGCGGTGTAGAGAAAATATTCACCATCATGTTCGAGAATTTATGATTTCCAGCAGCTGTCATTCCTGCAAAACGCTCTCCAAACAACATACTAAGTCATGCAAATAAAATGCTATCATGATGTAACCCGATGTAATGACAGGCATCTTTTTTTTCATTCCAGGTCTGAACCCACTCCAGAGATGATCAGCCTAGAAGCAGAGAAGGAGTTTGAACCTCCACTTTAAAGCCAAATATTTTTTTTCTCCTCTATTGTGTTTTTTCCCCCATTTTATCCAACTTGTCTGTGGAAACACGCTTAACCCCTCAACCAATGGCTTTTTTAATGAAAAAGAAGAAGTTCAAGTTTCAAATACATTTCACGTTGGAGGAGCTTACAGCTGTGCCTTTTGTCAACGGGGTACTTTTCTGCAAGGTCCGACTATTGGATGGTGGGGACTTTGCCATCTTGTCATCCAGGTATTTGAAACACCTTTTGATGTTCACTTCCATGTTTCCATGTTCCTAGTATCAACCTATAAAAACCTCTATTACGCACAAAGTATGAGCATTGGGTTACCCTTATTCCAGTTATTGGCCAATGCTCAGTAGAGTGGCTAAACTCCTTAACTTTTCCTTATTTTTTTTCTCTCTTTGCATATTTGTGATGCTTTACTGGTTATTCACCCTCTGTTTGTTGTTGGTTGTCCACTTCAGATCAGGGTAAGAGCGAGTTAAGTGGTGATGGCTGTCAAACTGGTATGTAGTTGGCTGCCCCGCAGTTCAACTCCGTCAGCCATTTTAACCTTTATTTATCCAGGGATACTTTTTTTCCACATTCATACAGTTACACACATTCACACCGGGAGCTGTTCAGTACAACCAGTCTTTAGTTGAGGGGTTAAGTGCCTTGCTCAAGGGCACCTCAGTGATAGTTGTCGACATAGGGGAGAGAGTTACTCCTTCACTTTTTCCCCACCTCACTGTGGGAAAGTGTGGTTAGGGAAATCATCGTTGCAGAGCTTTTACTGGGAAATGTCTGCGAAGGTGGCAACATGTATGGACTTGCCACGCGAAAAACTCTTCTAAGAACCTCTTAGGTTTTCTTTGACATCAGTATTGTGCAGATGATACGGATACGAAATGCTTTATCATTAGAAATGATTTGTTTCATGACAGAACAAAAGTAATCTAATAACCCCCCCATGACAGGAACAGTATTTAGTCTTTAGTCTGGACAGGAAAGGTTAAAAGCCTGGTCACCTTTAGTCTGGACTGGAACAAATCAGAAGCCTAGTCACCTTTAGTCTTTAATCTGGACAGGAACAGTCAGAAGCCTGGCCACCTTTAGTCTTTAATCTGGACAGGAACAGTCAGAAGCCTGGCCACCTTTAGTCTGGACAGGAACAGTTAAAAGCCTGGCCACCTTTAGTCTGGACAGGAACAAGTCAGAAGCCTGGTCACCTTTAGTCTGGACAGGAACAGTCAAAAGCCTGGTCACCTTTAGTCTGGACAGGAACAGTTAAAAGCCTGGTCACCTTTAGTCTGGACAGGAACAGTTAAAAGCCTGGTCACCTTTAGTCTGGACAGGAACAGTTAAAAGCCTGGTCACCTTTAGTCTGGACAGGAACAGTCAGAAGCCTCGTCACCTTTAGTCTGGACAGGAACAAGTCAAAAGCCTGGTCAGCATAAGGGATCAAAAGTTCAGAAAGATAACTAGGGGCCAGGCAAACTAGTGACTAGTGCAAAGTCTCAAAAGTGAGCACTAAAATCTTAAAATCAATTCTTAAACAGAGAGGCAACCAGTGGAGATGCTAAAATGGGGAGATTTGGTCCCGTCTCTTAGGTTTACTTTTGAACATTTTAGAGTCGAGGTGTGTGGACTCTGTGGACATATACAGTGTCTGTTTTCTTGACATAGACAGGGAAACAGGACAGTCGTCGTTGGTGAGTTCAACTTTCTCTAGATGTGTGTTTGCTCGCTGCCGTTTAGGAGATAGTTTTATACTTTGCTCTTTAGTTTTGACACTTCCTGTACACCATACCCGACGTACGCAATGTATAACATGAATGTACGCCATTTAATAGAACACAGGTAGCACTGCACACTGAACAAGCCACAACTGAACAGGCTCAATACGTAGAACGCTTTGAACTGAAGAGAGAACAAGCGATTGATTCTGTCAATAGTATCCTTGCCACTCTAGTGTAACTCAGGTCTTTGTCAAAAGCATACAAGGTTAATATTCTAACAAACAATACGTGCTTATTAATTTAACGTGTGAGCATTTCTACAAGCTTGCAAAGGCACTCGATCTTAAAAGATACACAAACCTTTTGCCTGTCATTGGTCTGTTGGTTAGTCCTACATTTAGCATGTCCATTTAAATGTCCATTGGCCTTTTTTTATCATCTCAATTTTCTTATTTGCCCAGTTGATGAATATCTGGGACTTGTTTGTGTGCATGGCAACACATTGAGCATAGGGGCCTCCGAGCTTTTTCCCTGTGACCGCACGCAGTTCAGAGGACCATGCTGGTGGAGTTATGGCTTTTATTGTGTTGACTTTTTAAAAATAGCGTTCCTGGAAATACTGACGTTCCTGGAATTGACAATGAATTTGTGTTTTGGGGAAATATGAATCTCTTTAAGAATTATCTCAGGATGGCCAGTACCTGGAAGCTGGTAGCATGGCAAAGTGCACAACCTCCCTTCTGTCAATCACTGTGTCGATAAAGCTCTAGGGCATCAAAAAGGACGTTGGGCGGGGGAATAGCAGCGTGGCATATATGGATGATTTAACCACTATGACTACAAGAGCACCATTTACAAAAAGGCTGCGTGCCAAGTTGGATGACAGCCTATAATAGGCAAGGTTGTGTGTGTGTGTGTGTGTGTGTGTGTGTGTGTGTTTAGCTAGCTGACTGTAGCTTTGCATAGTGGATAAGGCTTACGGTTTGGGTTCTGAATGCAGGCTAATGAAAGAGACCAAACTCAGCAGCTGTTTCAGTTGCAGTACAAGTTCCTCTAGAAAAAGGAAGTGTAACCAGGTTGAAGTCCTTAGTCCATGACAAACCTGCCTACTTTGGGCCTTCTGTCTAGCATGGCCGGAAACAAACCGGCCCTCAAAGATATTTTATGATATGAAGTTAGCATCAAAACTAAATTCCTATCATGTGTAAACTGAGCCATAAAACAAACCTAGCTAACATTAAATACAAAAAGGATTTTTACTGCAATTGGAATACTTAAATGTACTTAATATTCAAATACTTGTAAATACGTAATACACTAAGTTAGCAGTCTCTCAGCAAATGCAGTTACTTGTCTTGATTTTGTTTCAGAAATGTCATAAAGTAGTAAGCTAGGTTGTAAAACAAATAATAAATAAAAAATGAGGAAGATATAAAGGTTATAAATTACATGCTTTTATCTTTGGATTGCTTTTCCAGTTCCTCTTTTCTTTTTTTCCACACTGGAATTTGTAATATCATCTCTAATATCATCTTAGATTGATATGTAGCCTGTGTACTGTATGTGTGGTGAGGCGAGCTAGTGGTTTTTGTTGTTCTGTCAGTTGTTCTTCATCGTTTAGACTGTTTTTCTGGCTTGATAATGTGGACGTCAGCAATATTAGATGGTGGCATGTGTTGCCTTTTAGCATTATAAATCATATTCATTTTGAAATAGTAGTTTTATCGTAAACAAACAAGGCCATCCCTGAAAATATTGCCAGCCTCTACCGGCACTCTACACTACATTTGACATTTTTGTGTCACCGGGTTGAATTTGGAGGGAAATCTGCTGTATTGCTTTACGGCACAAAACAGGAAGAGGGTGCTGTTCTTCTGGCGCTAACGGAGCTAAAGCTAAAGAGTCTCTGGCAACGGCAGATGGTGGAGGGAGTGAAAGACTGACGCAGGGGTGTGTGTAGGATTGAAAAAACAGCCTGCTAGCACTGCTAGCAATGACATAACGTATCACTCGTTAAGGAGATGATATTACAAGTTCCAGTTTGGAATTTGGGGGGGAGAGAGAGAAGGCTCTAATCTAAATGTGAACAAATGAAGGATAGAAGAGAGGCTGACTCAGCTGTTTTCAGGACACTGACAGGCGCTACTGTTCCTATGCTCTGTTTCTTTAAATAGCAGCTTGGTTCAATGCATAATGTCCCATAGACTCCCATGTACCAGACGGTGCCACTGCCAGGGCAGCCTCAGCTGTATGTGTGTGTGTGTGTGTGTGTTTGGGGGTGTCAGGATGTAAGGCTCCCAAATATCTTGATCTTCAGGGTTTAAGTTTAGGGATGCTGTCGAGGAGGAGGGATTGAGAGAAGACAGGAGGGGGAAAAAATGACTCAACAGACACACAGGCGTATATCACACTGTGCTTTAGGTCTTGCCACCCTTCCAGTCCACCCGTTTAGAACAGTGTCTGCTTCACCTTATTCATACACTTGCTAGCTAAGAAACTACATTGTCTCAGATTACCCTGTACATCACACCAGTTACCAGGGTCCACACACACACACACACACACACACACACACACACACACACACACACACACACACACACACACACACACACACACACACACACATAGCAACCAGAACCCACACATTACTGATTTTACTGTAGGATTACACCTGCATCAGTTTATTGGAGACAGATGGACCGGCCAACAGAATAAATTCACCGGACTTGAGGACCAGGGTAGATAAAACAATAATTTCAATTTCATTGATTTCAGTCCAAAATATCCATTCCTGAAAGGAATTATTTAAGATATTTAGTGAAAATAGTGTGAGTTTCTTTTAATTTTACACAGGAATGAAAAAGCCTGGTGATCAGCAGGTTGTGCTTTCTTGCATGAATCAATAGGAAAATAAATCAGATTGTCAGCGATGAACACAGCCTCTAGTTGTCACTTTGCCTCAATATATCACAAAAGCAATGCCTGGGGGGAAAGGGGGGATTTAACTCTGTGTGTGTGTGTCTGGATGTATGAGTGTGTATGTCAGGCGGCTTTGCATCCAACTCTTTTTCATTCCTCAGATTCTTCCACTGGAAAAAAAAGACAGAGAGAGAAAGAGAGAAGCCAAGCATAGCTTGAAAAGTGGGAGTTTTTAACCCCTGAACCCATTTGTAACGGCACTCTAGCTATCAGGGAATACACACCACACAGTAATATACATACTGTGTATACATATACCACATAGAATATTTAATCCTACCTAAGCTAAACACACAAAATACAAAATTGATAAAGACAATAAATTGACACTAATATGAGCAAGAAAAGGATCCTGTCTGGACCATTTATTGACTAGGCCTGAGAGATCACACAACACATGTTACACGGCTATCTATCTATCTATCTATCTATCTATCTATCTATCTATCTATCTATCTATCTATCTATCTATCTATCTATCTATCTATCTATCTATCTATCTATCTATCTATCTATCTATCTATCTATCTATCTGTCTGTCTGTCTGTCTGTCTGTCTGTCTGTCTGTCTGTCTCTCTCTCTCTTTCTCTCTCTCTCTCTCTCTCTCTCTCTCTCTCTTTGATGGTCAGACATGATGTTTTTCTTTTCTGTTTTTATTCTCTTTGTCCAGTCTAGCATGTTGTAAAAGGCAGGTTTACTTTGGATACTTTGTTGTTGTCCAATGATGATTTTCCTCCAGCTATATTATCATAAGGGTTTCAAATCACCACCAGCAAAGGTGAACTGGAATTACAGTTGTGACCTTTATCAGAACTGTTCCTCGAGGGTCATGACCTACCAACTAAGTAAAGGATTGCTGTGTGGCAACAGATTGCGTTGCTAGTACCGACTTGCCTCACAATGCTCTGTTTGTGAAGGCAGCCGAGTTGTAAGAAGAGAAGTGGCAGAACCTGTCTGGCCATTTTCTCTCTCTCTCTCTCTCCCTCTCTTTCTCGCTCTCTCTCTCTCAGGCAGCCAACAACTTTTGAGGATTGGCGTTTGAGCTAGGCGGAGTAGTGGGAGAAGTACCAGTCCTCTGATCCACAGTTGATGTTGCTGCTAAAGTGGTCGGAAAAGAGACGTTTGAATGACAATGTTGTCCTACCATACTTTTTCCCACCAACATTGCAGAGAGAGAGAGAGAGAGAGAGGGACAGAACAGAGAGAGAGAGAGAGAGAGAGACAGACAGACAGACAGACAGACAGACAGACAGACAGACAGACAGACAGAAATAACAAATTTGATTTGTAGGCCATCTGGGGTCTACATGTCTGCAAACGTTTGAGGAAGCGCTACTCTCAGGGGTAGAATTAGGGCTGTGTTAGTGGTTTTTAAGCACAGTGTAAACGTGCATGCTTCTGCACGTATGCATGGAAATAAATCAAGCTCACCATAGTGAAATTTGTAGGTTGTAGGTGAGGTCTACCAAGCCGGTTGGAATTACACAAGGTTTATCAGATGTAAGCAGCCGTGCACTGGAACACTGCCAGGAACCACTATGTAGGACAGTCTGTTATCAGAGTGTGTAATTCTAGTGTTGATTGTATCGGTGTGCTGGACGGTTTTTATTAAAGGGATGCTCTGAGATGATGGATAACAAGTTGGGACAAGCCCAGGATTCTGATGGACGGCTGAGGTGTGTGTGTGTGTGTGTGTGTGTGTGTGTGTGTGTGTGCGTGCGTGTGTGTGTGTTGGGACACCAACAGTTGTGATTCATCTCCTTACCGAAACTCCGGCCAGTAGATCAATCCCATAAGGCCTCAGTTCACCTTGCCTCCTTCTCAGTAACCAACCATAACAGCCATAACAGCAACCAGCCAACCTTATGATTCTGACTGGACTGAGATGTGGAGTGAGAGAGATGAGTCAGAAGGAACAGTGTTTATTGTGCTAAAGGAGGCACACGTGTGTTTAGTTACACGCATTCACCGCGTGTAACTAAGTACCTGTTTCTGTCACAAACTACACTATTTTTCCACCTCAGTTTTTTCTAAGATTGTTTTTTTTGGGCATTTTTGCCTTTTTTATTAGATAGTGAAGGTATACAGAAACGATTGGGGGAGTGAGTGTGTGTGTGAGACAGATAGAGATCACCTGTCACTCTCACACACAAACATAATGTGCAGATGAATACGAAATGTGTTTCCAATCTTCATAAAAATAAATTAATTTTTTATTTGCTAGTAGCTGCTTTTTATTGTAGAATAAACCAATGTACAACAATAGGATAAGCAACAGACAGCAACGTCTCATCAAGTAAACTCATCAAGTGATGCAAAAATTGGCACAGGCCAGTTTTCACAGCTTTAAGGTGATTGGAGCTTTCCAGGCTACAGAGATAGTTGCTTAGTAGGATCAGGGAGTTTATTTTGGCTGTTCTTTGGCAGATGGCAACGATCTAACATCACCTTTTTTCCTCGGTGATGGAAAAAGAGTCGCAGGCCGCCGCCTTTTTGTAGCGTGAGAGTTCAAGTTTGTCTTTCGCATTCTTAATCTCAGCAAACATTTAGTTGACACAATCCTGCAGTTGCTTCCTCGGCCAGGAGGAAAATCGGCCTGATCCGAAGCAACCGAGTAGATTTTAGTGGGCAGGTGGAGGCTACAAGTTGGCATCAGAAAAGGCACAATTACCTCTTCAAGCATCCAAGTATTACAAGTTGGCAGTGAGCTATATATATATATATATATATATATATATATATATAATTTTTTATTTTTTTTGTCAATGACTTATAAAGAAACCCGTTATATAAAGAAAGGCCATTTTGTTAGGGGCCACCACTTACTTCTATACCATGTATAAGCTATAGGACGTATAAGACCCTTTGGATTGGTGGCATCAATCCTTATTGCAATTATAAGTGAAAATGATACCCACCCTCGAGTGTGCAGCAGCACTTAAATGTACATTTAATACATATATTTATACATACGTGTGCAGGTACCATCACACAGCCTGTACAGAAGAGGTCTCTCATTGTGTTTCTTTCTCTCTGCAGGGAAGAGGTGCAGCAGAACTGCGTTCGCTGGAGGAAGAAGTTCTCCTTCGTGTGTAAAATGAGCGCCAGTCCTATTACCGGAGTCCTGGACCCCTGCATCTGTAGGGTCTCTGTACGCAAGGTGAACTACAACTCCCAGCTTCCCGCCCTCGTTTCCTTACGCTATGATATACAGTCTTATTAGGGCAGTACGCTTTGGTACATGATATAATAGGTTTATGATGATGACGGTGATGATTTTGGAAGTATTACGACAGATAGTCAAAATGTATTGCTCCCTTATTGATTTTTTCTTTTTATCTATATAGGAGCTCAAAGGGGGGAAAGCCTTCTCAAAGGTAAGGTTTATTTTATTTACCTTTAACCTGCCAGACCGGCGCTCATAAAGCTGAGAGTTCCCTGTTTTCTGCATAAAACACCGACTTTTACTGTCTGAGTGATTGTAAAAGCCGCGGTAAAAACCTGTCACGTCGGGGTACGTGACACTGTGTCAATTGCAGTGACATGGTGTGCTCGTGACAGGACACGCGCGTGACATGATATGGAAGCTGCGGGGATCAGACTGCAGTGTGTTTAGCCCATGCCTGCGGCCACGGCTGAACTTGAAGCCCCCTTGTCTTGTTAGTTTAATGCATCAGCAATTTGAACCGCACAATGGCGAAGTTTTTTTTGGTTACGTCGCGTTTGTAGACGTCATTTTATTTGTCAAGGTTAATTACAGGGGAGGGGGCCCTTTCTTGCTGAGTGATGTGCGTACCGGCTGCTTGAATCACCGCTCTCTCTCTCCGCCCGGCGTCCCGTCTCGCCTTCGCTGTGTCCTGTATACATCAAGCGAGCGCACTCAAAGCTGTGATACTAATAAATCGGATTTAGCACTTTAGGGAAAGTCAAAGATTAAACGATAAATAAAGCAGTAAAGGAACGTTTGAGAAAATAACTTTTTGACTGCGCGCAAGGAGTTGCAAAATCAGGACAACTCGCTCAGCAAATCATCTTAAAATGTGCTGATTTTAGTCCCCATCAATGCAGTTGTGTGAATGTGTGTGTGTGTGTTATGTGCTAGAAGCTCGGTGGGTGTTATCATCCTGTACGACCTGGATGCCCACCCCTCCCCTAGTTTTCTTTCCTCCCAGCTGAGGCCCTCAAGTAGGGAAGCGGCGCTGAGGAACAACTGTCGACTGGGCAGAAAACCAAGAGAAAGGACAAGGAGGTTATAGGAGGTTATTGACCTCCAAACAAAGTCCAAAGAAAATGACTGATTGGGTTTTTTGCCTTCCATCCTACCAGCGTTGTTTCTTTGTTTCACTGTCTCCCTCCAGCTAGGTTTTGCTGATCTCAACATCGCGGAGTTTGCCGGCTCAGGCTCCACGGTTCGCTGCTGCATCTTGGAGGGCTATGACACCAAAAACACCCGCCAGGACAACTCCATCCTCAAGGCAGGGCAACACACACACACACACACACACACAGACACACACACACACACACCTCACTAAACAAAGCAACACTGAAGTGTATTAATGTGTCTCTTTTTTATAGGTAACAATAGGGATCACACTTTTGTCTGGGGACCCCTGTTTCAAAAACGTGAGCTGCTCCCTGAACTGAACTTTCAACACATTTCTTCTACATTTCAAATAAACGAATGTAGGTGGTTATTGTTTTAATGCCGTTTCATGTTTGTCCTTTGGTTTTTTTCCCCCCCAAACTAATGAAAAATTTTTTAAGGGGTGGGGGGGAAA